>CM042392.1:21759120-22359120 GCA_023634145.1 Thymallus thymallus | reverse complement strand
GTTTCAAACAGACCACCATAGTGGTCTGCCCAAGAAAGCGAAGGTAACCTGCCTAAATGATTACTGCCCCGTAGCACGCACATCGGTAGCCATGAAGTGCTTTGAAAGGCTGGTCATGGCTCACATCAACACCATCATGCCAGAAACCCTAGACCCAGTCCAATTAGCATACCACCCCAACAGATCCACAGATCTTAATTTCACTCCACACTTCCCTTTCCCACCTGGACAAAAGGAACACCTATGTGAGAATGCTGTTCATTGACTACAGCTCAGCGTTCAACACCATAGTGTCCACAAAGCTCATCACTAAGTTCAGGACCCTGGGAGTAAACACCTCCCTCTGCAACTTGATCCTGGACTTCCTGACGGCCACCCCCAGGTGCTAAGGGTAGGCAACAACACATCTGCCACGCTGATCCTCAACAATGGGGCCCCTCAGGGGTGAGTGCTTAGTCTCCTCCTGTACTCCCTGTTCACCCACGACTGCATGGCCAAGCATGACTCCAACACCATCATTAAGTTTGCTGACGATACAACAGTGGTAGGCCTGATCACCGATAATGATGAGACAGCCTATAGGGAGGAGGTCAGAGACCTGGCAGTGTGGTGCCAGGACAACAACCTCTCCCTCAATGTGAGAAAGACAAATAAGCTGATCATGGACTATAGGAAAAGGAGGGCCGAACAGGCCCCCATTAACATTGACGGGGCTGAAGTGGAGCAGGTCGAGGGTTTCAAGTTCCTCTGTGTTCCCATCACCATCAAACTATCATGGTCCAAACACACCAAGACAGTTGTGAAGAGGGCACAACGACACCTTTTCGTTGTGCCCCCAGATCCTCAAAAAGTTCTACAGCTATACCATCGAGAGCATCACCACCTGGTATGGCAACTGCTCGGCATCTGACCGTAAGGCGCTACAGAGGGTAGTGCGTACGGCCCAGTACATCACTGGGGCCAAGCTTCCTGTCATCCAGGACCTATATACTAGGTGGTGTCAGAGGAAGGAAAGCAGTACCAAGTCTAGGACCAAAAGGCTCCTTAACAGCTTTTACCCCCAAGCCATAAGACTGCTGAACAATTAATCAAATGGCCACCCGGACTATTTACATTGACACCCCCCCAGTCTATTTATTGAACTGCATTGCAGGGCTTGTAAGTAACAGGTTGTATTTGGCGCATCTGACAAATCTAATTTGATTTGATTCTTAGGGACCTTCAATGCTGCAGACATTTTTTGGTACCCTTCCATTGATCTGTGCCTCGACACAATGCTGTCTCGGAGCTCTACAGACAATTCCTTCGACCTCTTGGCTTGGTTTTTGCCCTGACATGCACTGTCAACTGGTGTGACCTTGTATAGACAGGTGTGTGCCTTTTCAAATCATGTCCAATCAATTGAATTTACCACAACCAAGTTCTAGAAACAGCTCAAGGATGATCAATAGAAACAGGGTGCACCTGAGCTCAATTTCAAGTCTCATAGCAAAGGCTCTGAATACTTATGTAAATAAGGTATTTCTGTTTTTTATTTTTGATACATTTGCAAAACAATTATTTGCTTTGTCATTATGGGGTATTGTGTGTAGACTGCTGAGGAATTGTTTTTATTTAATCCATTTTAGAATAAGGATAATGTAACAACATTTTGAAAAAAAAGAGAGTAAGACTGAGGAACAGAATCCTAACATTTACACAAGTTTTGATACAAGTAGGGGGTATTTGGAAGCCTGTTACCAATCTGTTAGTGCCATCATGCCACTCCTTGCCACTGCTTGTCATGTTTGGCATGTAAGGAGTGGCATGATTGCACAAACAAATTAGGGACCAGACTAGGTATTTGGGGGCTTGATTCCCAAAGCATCCAAGTATGGTATACACTGAACAAAAATATAAACGCAACATGTAAAGTGTTGGTCCCATGTTTCATGAGCTGAAATAAAAGATGCCAGAAATGTTGCATATACACAAAAAGCTTATTTCTCTAAAATGGTTTACATCCCTGTTAGTGAGCATTTCTCCTTTGCCAAGATAATCCATCCACCTGACAGGTGTGGCATATCAAGAAGCTGATTAAACAGCATGATCATTTGTATTTATATTTATTAGGGATCCCCATTACTCTGCCTGGGGTCCAAACACATTAAGGCACTTACATTACATATAAAACAAAATATAAAACAGTACATCATATAACATTTTTACACCACTACATATCTACAATACAAAATGTATAATACCACCATACAACAGCGTTTGTGTGCGTATGCGTGTGTCTGTACCTTTGTGTGTGTCTCCCCACTGTTCCATAAGGTGTATTTTTATCTTGTTTTTAAAAATCTGATTCTACTGCTTGCACCAGTTACCTGATGTAGAATAGAGTACCATGTAGTCATGGCTCTATGTAGTACTGTGCGCCTCCCATAGTCTGTTCTGGACTTGGGGATTGTGAAGAGACCTTTGGTGGCATGTCTCGTGGGGTATGCATGGGTGTCCGAGCTGTGTGCTAGTAGTTTAAACAGCATTCAGAGATTTACATGCATATCATTAATGTTAGCTTCCCATGTACATTTAAGGGCCAGTCGTGCTGCCCTGTTCTGAGCCAATTCTTAGCTACTGTTGTATCAATATGTTTTGACCATGACAGTTTACAATCCAGGGTTACTCATGACACGGGTGCACCTTGTGCTTGGGACAATAAAAGGCCATTCTGAAATGTGCAGTTTTGTCACACAACATTATGCCGCAGAGGTCTCAAGTTCTGACGGAGCATGCAGCTGGCATGCTGACTGCAGGAATGTCCACCAGAGCTGTTTCCAGAGAATTGAATGTTAATTAATCTACCATAAGCCGCCTCCAATGTCATTTTAGATATTTTGGCAAGTATGTCCAAACGGCCTCACAACCTTGGACCACGCATAACCACACCAGCCCAGGACCTCCACATCCGGCTTCTTCACCTGCGGGACCTCCATCCACTCGGACAGCTGATGACCATCCACTCAGATAACCAAATAATGTCAGAAACAGCGTCAGGGATGGTCATAATCGTGCTCGGCGTCTTCACCAGGGTCTTGACCTGACTGCAGTTAGGCATAGCAAACGACTTCAGTGGGTAAATGCTCACCTTTGATGGCCACTGGCACGTTGGAGAAGTGTGCTCTTTACAGATAAATCTGTTTCAACTGTACCAGGCAGTGGGCGAGCGCTTTGCTGATGTCAACATTGTGAACTAAGTGCCCCATGGTGGAGGTGGGGTTATTATATGGGCAGGCATAAACTACAGACAACAAACACAATTGCATTTTATTGATGGCAATTTGAATGCACACAGATACCGTGACGAGATCCTGAGGCCCATTGTGGTGCCATTCATCCGCCGCCATCACCTCATGTTTCAGCACGATAATGCACAACAATTGAGATGTACAAACTATGGCATGAGGGGACGACAAGCAGATAAGAGGCAATCCGTAATTTCGATTAAGACATTAATGTGCGAGCTAGGACAGACGTAGTCAATATAACTATTTGTTTTAGCACTTCAGAACATGAGCTGTTCTTACAGTGTTCTCCCTGTACACCAAGTCAGAACCGTAGGATAAATAAAGTGGGCATATAAGCAGACAATGAAAGCTCTTATAATATTTGATGATTACATTTCTCTAAAACAGGTTACAGGCTACATGTGCACCACTAAGTCAGAACAGTAGGCGAAATTCAGAGGGGAAAATACACTCCCCAAATACAGGTGTGCCAAGCTTGTAGTGTCATACCCAAGAAGAATCAATGCTGTAATCACTGCCAAAGGTGCTTCAACAGTGTCTGAATACTTATGTAAATGTATTATTTCAGTTTTTTTTATCTTTTATAAATGATCAAAAATATTGAAGAGGGGGATTTAATCAGTTTTAGAATAAGGCTGTAATTTAACAAAATGTGGAAGAAATCAATCTGAATAGTTTCCGAAAGCACTGTATAATGTAGGTAGGCACTGTATAATGTAGGTCTATGTGGCAAACGTTACACCTACAAGTTGTTACTGTTGCTGTGTCGGACAGGTTTTGAAATGACCCTTCAAAGTGATTTTGAAAGTAACAAAAAAACATGAAAAAATGACATCATATAATTTACATTATAGTAAACAATGTATTACTGAAAATGTTCAGCCATCAATAATAAAGTCCATTAACAAACATTCATAGCCTACAGTATAGAGTTCTACAGTATAAGTCATAATACCCATAAAACCTAGTGCTCAATAGGATGCAACTGTCTATTGAATGTTTTATTTGACGAAGAAATTTCCCCTCGGAGATCAATAAAGTATCTATCTATCTATCTATCTATCTATCTATCTATCTATCTATCTATCTATATATCTATCTATCTATCTATCTATCTATCTATCTATCTATCTATCTATCTATCTATCTATCTATCTATCTATCTATCTATCTATCTATCTATCTATCTATCTATCTATCTATCTATCTATCTATCTATCTATCTATCTATCTATCTATCTATCTATCTATCTATCTATCTATCTATCTATCTATCTATCTATCTATCTGTCTGTCTATGTCTATGTCTATCTATGTCTATGAATTCAAAAAGGTTCCTAGTAGGGTTTTGTTTCTCTTGGGAACAAAATAACTGTAACACATAAGATTGAACTTCCGGACGCTCGAGACTTAGAATGCTTCCACAGAATCTTATGTCATATAGCTAGCTGCAACTGCTAGCTATGTCAATAATTCGCGTAAATGCAAATGCAACTGCACGGTAAACTGCTTTTGTCCGCGGTACACTGCAGCAGCAGGTAACGTTAGCTAGCTAGCGCCAGAGCCATATATTTACAGCTGGCTAGTTAGCTATGCGGTACAGGGCAGCAGCAACTAAAGTTAGCTAGCGCCAGAGCCATATATTTACAGATGGCTAGTTAGCTCTGCGACAGGTAGCCTAGCGGTTAGAGCTTTGGGACAGTAAACGAAAGGTCGCTGGTTCGAATACCCGAGCCGACATGGTGAAAAATGTGTCTGTGTCCTTGAGCAAGGCACTTAACCCTAATTTGCTCCAGGGGCTGACCATGTAGGCAGGCCGTCATTGTAAATAAGAATTTGTTCTTAACTGACTTGCCTAGTTAAAATAAAGGTTAAATAAAAATATTTGCTCCCGTGAGTTGGGCTGAAATAAATTGTATGTGAGATTCTTTTTCGAAGCTACTAGTTAGCTATTATGCTAACATATTGTTCTTCTGTTACAGGATGCTGTGCATAGTAGCTAACCAGGCTGAATTCTGATGCCAATAACTGAAAATGGATAGAGATTTACTGAGGCAGACTTTGTCTCACCATGGACAAAGCCTGTTTACCCATCTCAAATGTGAACAAAGTGAAAATCCAGATTTCAAAGCTATTGAACCTGACTTGTCCAAGGCCAGGTATCAAAGGTAGTATTGAATCCATATTTATTAGAATCCAAATGTAGGCTAATGGAACACCAACACTGTAAGCTGCACATGTACTGAAAGGTGCACTGATAATGTTAAAACTAATCTACAGGAAATGTGGAGGGGAGGACAATGCCTTAGTGGAGCAGTTCATTGCTAGAAAAGCTGACATCCTATTTGCACCATCATGGAAGTCTAATGCACCTATGGAGGATGTGTTAGAGGAAGGAGAAGGTAACGGTTTCTGTGAAATTTAGAGCGAAACCAACATTTTATTGAGTGTGGACTAATTACTGTATTATTTTCCTAGAGCCCTACGCCATCATGCCCCCTCTGGAGCAGTTCATGGAGGTGTCGTTTGAGGAACGGAGGAATCTGTTGTACAGGGACATTGAGCGTGGGGACATTGTGATAGGCAGGATCAACTCCATCAGGGACTTTGGCTTCTTTGTAACTCTGATCTGCATGGGAGGTGGACTAGAGCGAGACATAGAGGATCTGGAGCTCACGGTAGGGTTTGTGGCTTCGGCCTAATGGTGAGTGTTCCCTATTGATGAAATAGGAGTAAGTGGTGACCTCTATCTGCTTTCTTTCTCTCCTCAGGCCCTGTGTCCCCTTAGAGATGTACCTTCCAATGGCAATCATGATGATCCGCTATCATACTATCAGATTAACGATTTGATAAGAGGTGAATGCACAGTGCACACTAGCTAACTTTGTGTTATACATTTAAACAACTTATCACAAAACTGCATTGTGAACATAAGTCAACAAACTGACATATATGTGCTGTGCTCTAGCTGGAGTGAAGGACATTGACCGATACCATGAGAAGATAACCATTTCACTTCAGCCCTCCTCCCTCGCCCCAAATCTGATGAACCTGAAGCTTGGTGTTTTTAGTAGAGATGATCTGCCACTTCAATACAGGTAAGACAGATGTATTCTAGTTGGCAGAAATATAGTTATGCTTAGGCTAAATCTTTGCTCATTGTTTTAATTGTTTTACCCAGTCGCAGTGTGAGGGTTGCCAACGATAACACTGAAACCTATGAGAGGGTTTTAGAGGGTACTCTTGGCTACTCCAACCCATCTAATGTGGAATATCTCCTGGGGAGGATTGGGGTCAGTGATACACAGCCTCCCTCACTCATGAGAGGGCTACAGAGGTAAGAAGACAAACTTGTTGTTTTGCCATTGATATCCATAGCCCCCTTTATCAGAACTTGACTGTATTTTGGGACTCTCCTTTACAGCAAACATTTCTTTGAGGAGGACTTTGCCACAACTATCCGAAAGAAGCAATCTGCATCCTGGGCTCTTAAATGGTATGCCTGACATTTTAACTCTCTTTGCATGTTGACATATGGAGAAAAATGAAGCAGCATGTCACTAATTCTGTGCTAGCCTAATGTTTACAGGATGCTTTAACTGCTCCTGATCGTTCTTTGTTTTGTCAATGTCTGCGTTACAGTGTGAGGGTTGGTGTGGACCACTTCAAATCTGGCCGCCATGTCGAAGCAATGAATGAATATAACAAGGCCTTAGAGATCGACACTAACAATGTGGAAGCCCTTGTGGCACGTGGTGCTCTGTGAGTAGCCATCTTATTTTATTGATAACGTGGTCGATTATTAACAATCTAATAGTCAGCACTCCCAGCCTACACTGCTAGTTATTTCTGTTGAACACAGGTTTTTAAAACGTAATGTTGAATTGTGAAATAAAATGTAGTTGTGGTCCTACAGCTAATATAAACCTGCCATTTGATTTTCCAGGTATGCAAACAAAGGGAGTTTGCTGAAGGCAATAACTGACTTTGAGCTGGCATTGGAAAGCTGCCCAACCCACAGAAATGCAAAGAAATACCTTTGCCAGACCCTGGTCGAGCGAGGTGGCCAGTAAGTAGGAATGTTTCCCCACTTCCTGCATTATCCTGTGTGCACTCAAGTGATTTCTAAGCGACAACCCTTCCTCTGTTTTTTCATTCTGTTAGACTGGAGGAGGAAGAAAAGCTAGTTACAGCTGAAGGCCTTTACAGAAAAGCCCTGGCCTTAGACGACTCCTTCCAGGACGCCAAGGAAGCATTGAAAAAAATAGAGCTGCTTATCCAGGTGAGCTGGAACATTCCATGGGAATTTCAACTATTCCTCATATGACTGATCATTGAACATTGTGAACTATAAACATTTTGGGAAAAAGGGCCAGTGAAAAGTTCACTTCTGTGTCGTTTGGAGTAACACACAGGGAACCTTGTAATACTGATGAAGTGTTTTGTTGTGTGCTTGTCTGATCTGGGATCCTGCCCTTTGACTCTACCCGACTGCCTTGATTGTCGCTTGTCTGTTGGGGGAACAAACAACCTTACAACTGGAATGGAAATGGTTGGTACGCTGGACCTGGTCTCAATGCGGTAAATGTAAACCCTTTTTGTCCACCTGGAAAATGTTACATTTGTTCTCTGCTTGTAATTGTGATTTCTGGATCATGCTATGGTAAACATGTCTGTGTATATGCCATTTTCCCATTGTCCTTATCCATTCAAATGAATGGATGGAATGTTTTTCACATTCCTGGTTTCCTCCCTGATCTCTTGAAAATGGGTGAAATTTTACTTTGAAAATGGACTGCTTTAAAGAAATCCCTCAAACTGAGAGAAGAGGCAGCTGCAAAGGAAGCAGAAAAAGCTAAGAATGTGGAGACGAGTGCAGAGAAATTGCGTAAGATCTTAAAAGAAGAAAAAAGGTAAATCCAATCCGTCAGAAAGGTAACCTGGTAACCTGTCAGCTCATCGGTTGTCTTGGAAAACGAAATACATACACGTCAAAATATTATCACTTGTCATTTTAATTGATCACCAATATCACCTATTTCAAATGTAGCTACATCGTTTGTCTGCTATAACTCCCTCTAGAATGAAACGGAAACGGAAGAGATCCTCGTCTTCATCAATGTCATCGTCTTCCTCCTCTTTGTCTGACCGATCCTCCTCGGGTCACCGGAAGTCAAAGAAAAAGAAGCGCAAACACAGACGGTCATCTCGAGGGAAGAAACACCACCAGAGGGTTTCATCCAGGGACAACAGGAGTGTGGCTGATGGCGAGGTGGAGTGGTACCCTGCCCCGCCCAACACCTCCGCCTCCTTCCTGGATCAGAAATCTAGCGTGGTCAGGCCGTTTGACGGGCCAGAGAGGACTGACGAGTACAGTCAGCCCCGCAGCAAGGGCAGGAACCGCTCGTACCACTCTTTATCATCAGTGTCCACCGACGCTCCGGACAACAGCAGGTTTGAAGATGACCCTTTTGACGCCTCTCCTCAGCGTGCTGAGGGCAGCAAGGGGAAAGGTGTCCGTAGTGACAAGACTAGTGATGGAGATGAGAAGGAGAGGGAAGGCTCCAGGGGCCAGAATGAGAGGGAAGGCTCTAGGGGCCAGAGGAAGAGCCAGGGCCAAGAGGATCAAAGTGGCCCACAAGACGTTCCCAGCTCATTGGAGAAAGTCAAACACAGAAGAATTTCCTCCTCATCTGCCGGCTCAGAGCATTCCCGCAAATCTGACCAGTACGCCAACGACCTCCCGTCACAGTCCCACATATCCACTTACAGGCGATCAGTTAGTGGGAAGTATGGTAGCACAGAGCGAGGCGATAAGAGAGAGCAGAATTGGGCAACCCGACGGTCTGATGGAGGAGATTACAGGTCTTCCACTGAAGCCACTCGGAATGGTAAGGGATCATCCGCAGGAGGAAGTCCGAAAAAAGAGCTGCCAACTAATCTCCTAGATCTCTTCAGCCAGATAGCCCAGTTTGAGAAGGAGAAATGTGTCAAGCCGAAAAAGTGAATTCAGCTTTTCCGATTTGCTTTTACCTTCTTATGTCATAAAAACGCTAAACTAATGCTATTCTAATGTTGGTCAAAGTTCTAGTGACCAAAGCTGTCATAATTTAGCGTTGGTGATATCAAACATTTTCCTCTGAAATGTTTACTGTTATTTCTGTGATAAATACACTGCCTTAATATTATGAGATTGCATTTTCTGTGAAAGCACATGTTTTTTTGGTTTTTTTATGTGCCAGAATGCAAATGAAAGACCAGTTAAGATGTTGGCTTTTGGCTTGCAGCTTGAAAATGTATTTCTTTTGATTGAATAATTGTATATTTTCCTCTCAGTACAATGAACTCTGTATTACCAAGTACGATCAGGAATCTCAAAAATCAGATCTATTGAGAAAGAAATGTGCCATTATTTTCTATTTGCTGGTAGTAGATTGGAAGATGTAATTTAATGACTAAAATATCACATTTCCATGTGTGAATCCTTTTCAATAAATTGCCTATGAGCTTTGCCCAAAATGTCCAAGCCTGATTGGTTGTTTGGTTTAAGCATCAACGTGGTTATTTTGTGTTAGTCCAACTTAGTATCAGAAGTTTGCTTAGAACATTGTGTGCTATTGCTAATGCTATTGCTAATGCTCTTCAAGATACTGTTGTATTGGCCTTAACTGGATCTCTTACTGTTACATTTCTTGTCTCATTTCAGTGTTGAGACATTTAACTTAAACCCAATGGCTGCTTGGTAAGCAATTTTTATGTCAGATTGCATGATTTAATAACTAGACACAGCATCCTAGCAAAGAGCACAACTTTAACAGCCAAAGTGGCTTATTTACAGCTTAATTTAAAGGTCTTCCTCCATCATCATTACTGCACATCAGTTTTTAGTTCATCTTGTTATAAGGGATTACTCACTAATTCACAGGCCATTTTGTCTGTCAAATCTGTCACTCTTACATGCCCTAATATTTTTTAATAAACTGGTCCCTTTAACACTAATCATGCTATCCACTGGTTACTCTGAGGTGTTTTTTTTTTTTTTTTTTATCTATGCTGGGTGGACTTTTCTTATTCCAATAGAGTATACTCCATTGATCAGAATAACATATTACATGTATGCAGGGGCCTGCAGTTGCCCACACCAATTCCCCCCCCCCCCCCCTCCCATTGTGTTTAATGTCATAAACTTTCATCTCACATTTTAATATTTTCGTATGTTTTTTTTTACCTGATGATTGTGTGAAATGCAGATGTAGTATAACCCCGTGCCGAGCTCAACTGAAAACATGCACTCTTTATGCTTTCCACTGGAGGGCAGTACAACACTAGCTCGGCATACAGGTTTTTAAAAGTACTGTATGGCCTATTATAATGGCATTTTTCCTCTGTCCTCCACAGTTAAATGACAGCAATCTTAACTTCACGTTCACACTTGTCTAACCCTAATAGCAAAAATAGATTGAAAATAGATATTATCAGAAGGGTCTTCCAGTAATAACAAACGTATGTATTCTCCATATCAATCAGAGAACGTAAATATTTTAACCACTTCATTCATTAACCTTTATTTAAAAACACTGCGTTTCATAGGCTGCATTTACACAGGCAGCCCAATTCAGATATTTTTCCCAATTAGGGGCAAAAGACCAACGAGTTAAACAAAAAAGATTGGAATTGTGCTGTTTGTGTAAACACAGCCTTAGGGGTCTAATAAGTAAGTAAGCAGTAACCTTGATTGTACACTGTAAAAACTCACATCCTCTCTATGTGGTCCCACAATAGCAATATTGCCTATTTAACAAAGAGGTAGTGGTAGAAATTGTGAGGTGTGGCCATTGTGCCAATCAATGGGCTATGTTCAAATTAAAATGAAATTTCACCTAGCGCTCCATTGGTCCAATCTCAGCGGAGGGAAGGTAAATGCATGTCTCTCTAGAGGCACTTGCACGCATGGCAGTGAACTCTTCCTGGTTCATCTCCCTCAAACTCACAAAGACCTTTTCATTGCATCATGTCGACATGAACGCATTCACTGGCTCTCTGCTAATGTAGGACCACAGTCTATGGTGGTAATGTATTGCCCCCACCGCTCTCCAAATGTGTACTGCTCTGCACAGCCGTGGTGCAAAGGTCACCTCTTGTCTTTCACCAACTGATAACAACTATCAAAGGTTTTTGGGCTAATTAGTTTGATAGACAGACGGGTGACGTTTCTTCATTTGACGTGCTCATATTTTGAATGTATTAATCGTTCCTTTTAGGTCATTTGATTTACTAAGCATTTTTCTCTGTTTCCCTTGGGAATAAACAGGTTAAGCCTTTTTGTCTGAAGGACCTTTAGTCATTGGATGAGTCTGTGATGGCACTAGGCTCTGGCTTAAGGGCAGGCCTGACTGCGTTTGATGAAACGGCAGATTTTAGCATTTGAGAGTCATTCATTCCCTTTGACTTATAGATGGAAGAACCAGTATTCCTTTTCAAAAGGGGGATTCTATTTCTACAAAGTTATTCTTTCATGGGGCAATCAGACAGTTGAGCATGCAGAGATGAGACGTTTTAAATTAATGTCAGGAAAAAAATATTTCTTTCCATTTTAAAATAAGTATTACATCAAATTCTTAGAGCATGACAATATGGTGGTTTGAAAATGAAAAGTAAATGGAAGTGGTGCCTTTTTAAGTTCTTGGATAATTACAAATGTAAAACTATTCAACCCCATATCAACCTTCAGGCAGGTGTTCAATCAAACCCGCACTGCAACAGGCCTACCACTGCATAGGCCTTTAACTATGTATACAAAGGAAATGTACAGCTTGTACCATCCAAGGCTAGCTTGAGTTATAGACAAATATTTCAATGGAATTCTTGTAAAAGCACGCAATCTGCCCGCATTCCAACACTTATGTCCCTAACAAGTTGTTGTTTTCCTCACAGCACAGCTACAAGCATTCCAGGTTCCCTTTTAGATTGGTATCTTTCCACCATTGAGGTTTGTCTATTGTCTCCTGCAAAAATGGGATGGGTTGTACAGCAAAAGGAAATATGAATCGAGCATCAAATACATTGAAGAAGTCTGCAAATTCCTTTGTGTGTGAACTTAAAATAATGTAGGTTAATTTAGTAAAAACAGGGTCACAGCTCCTACAACAGCATAGAAATACAGAGATGAGGGGAGTGTTTTCAGGAGAGCAGAATTTCAGAGAGAAACTCTGTCTGTTAGCTACAGCCCTGCCTTGGTTAAATCCAGTGGAGATAGGAAGACTTTCTAATTTGCTTTCCCACTATTTTAATAATAGCTGTGTGCATAAGTAATTTATGAAAGGCCAACCATTCACTGGGCAATGGAAAATATTACTCATTTTATCTGAAAGCAGGTGGATTTCTATTTATCATTAACATGCATAGAATTTGCACAATGTTATTTCTGTTACTGATGGAACGTAACCAAATAATGTATGAGGGGCTTTTGCTTATGCTCGAGTGAAATTCATAGATAAAGTACTAGCCTTTTGCAATTTTCTGCAAACTGAAACTAATTCTGGGAAGCTTCTTATTACAGCAGAGATTCATTTGGTTTGCATTTAAGGCGGACATAAGGGACATTAGGATTTCTCAGATTTCATGAGATGCGTTGCATTCTGTTAAATCATTAGTCCTGCCCCTCCCGTTACTTAAGAAGCCCATTTCTCACATGTACATAAAACAAGTTATATTCTTGTCCAATGGTATAGCTTGAATATTTATGTTACCCTGATGTGGATTATATTAAAAGATAATACTGAGGAAAAACCAACCCAAGCAATAAGTCATGTTACATGTATTTCATTTGAACAGAGTTCAGTGGTTGGATTCATTATAACTGTACTAAGTTGTTTTGACACTTCTGGGTTCTGTCTACACTGGTGAAATTACAGAAGATCATATGATGTTTTCTCTGTTTGCCCCAGCAAACAGCATACCTAACCCATAAAGATGCTTTACATGCATTTTTTAGTAATGTGTTTCAGACTGTCTGATCATTTGTACAGTACTTAAGATACCATTGTTGTCTAAGTATATTATTTTCTGGCTGGGCACCTCCAGTATAGATTCTGGGGTTCAAAGAGATGTCCCAGCAAATGGAATGCTAATCCCATTATGATATGTATGTGTCAACAAAGGAATCCTAAAAAGCTGGTAACCCTATCAAAGAATGGCTTGGTCTTTTATGGTAGAATAACGTATTAATTTCCTCCTGTCTAAAGTTGCCTTGAGAAACATACTGTCACTTGAATATTTTTCAAAAGTTGAATACTTTCCCGGTATGCAGCCACACAGTAGTGATAGTAGTAGTAGTTAACACTGCTCAAATGATACCTCCAAAGTAAAACGCTAACATAAAGGTACAAAAGAGGAACTTGTTAAATTGTTACAGTTGATTCATTAATTTCACCATTCACCGTGTGAAGAAAATAGTATTAGAACATTTCTGTATTCTTGGGGAGATTTTTTTATCCAAACCATTTTGTGTCCATGTTTCACTTGTTATTGTGGAACACGTTTGTTAAATTGGAGAAAAAGCATTAATATAGAATGTATTTTGAACCCCAGCCCTAAGTAGATTATAAACATTTATTATGACGTGTTATCATAATATTCTGTGCAACATATTGCAAACTTCTGTTGGCCAGTTTTAAACATGCTGTCGAAGATCATAGTTAATTCTGCTGATTTATGGTAATGCAGTGGCCATATCACCCAGTGCATCAGAAATACTAACAAGCTTAGTATAAGCTTTGGCTGAAATGTTATGAGGTTTGAATTTCTGGAACGGCTACGGACTGTGGAGCAAAATCTCACTTCAGCAGAAATAGAACGATTCCTGTGCTTAAAAATTAGTGCTACTGCATATATTTTTTTGCAAGGAAAGGAGGTCTGGTCTTGTGAAAACGCATAGCATGTAGGCATTTTGGGGAGCAAACGTTTTTCAGAGGAATAATCAGTTGAGAACTTACTAAATGTGCAATACTAGGTTTATAGTATAATATAAGTAAAAGTTCAAGCTGAGATCATTATTGACTCATTTCTGATTGCAATATGTTAACGTTCAAAAGGATACATGTGAAGTTGCTGTATACTCTTCACTTTCAGTCTCACTACAAATCAGGCATATCTGACATATAAGCATGTTATGCTTACAAGCCTCATTTATCTATGCTGCATTACAGGCAGGGGATATGCACTTCTCTTGAACACAATACATCCTGTTTGTGTGTCTGGGTTGCTTGCAGGTTTTACATTAATCTGACCATCCTTTCCCCCAGTGGCATATTCTTCATTTAGAAGAGTAGGCCAAGGTGTGAGAGAAGGTCTGAATTGGACATACAGTAAAGGTAACCCCTTCAGTATAGTACAGCCACAGTACTGTCTTTGGTACTGCCTTTATGTTTTAAAAGTGTTAGAGACGAGAGTTGAAGTAATGGAAGATAAAATTATAACCCAGCTCCAAAGTCAGCTGACTACAAACCATTGCCGCCACTACACTCTCTTCTCTCAATAATTAATCGGCAGGTTTTTATAAAATAACAACAAAAACCCAGCAGCTGTAACCGTTCTGTCTTGGGTTCCCATTTCACCCATCAAACCACTTCCCCCCTCGCCTTCAAGAAGAATTCAGTCCTTCAAAGATTTGGCACTTGTGGCAGGTAACTCGAAAAATCTATTCATGTAAACTCTGTCAGTCAGTGTTATCAAAATTGTACATTTGGAGCTGTTAGCATGGCCTACAAAAGAAGAAAAAAAAGATGAAGACAGTCTCATCTCATTACAGGAGCCGAAATAGTGAAATTAGCCTGAATCTAATTACAGGCCACACTATCTAATGTAAAAACATGCCTGTTTTTTCATTCTCATTCATTTTGACTAGTAATTAGTTTTGGCCCCAAAAATGCCACCCTTTAATCATCAAAAGGCAGATGTGATTTGCAGTCCAATATAATCTTGCTTTAATGAAGAACTAATGGACACATTGCAAATTACTTTTTTGCTGTTGAACAGGGAGAAAAATCTATTTCCTGCTTTTGAAAAGATCAAGAGTATCTTTGATAATGGCGAGAGCGGCCCAGGCAGTCCTCCTGCATCGAGCCAACAAGCTCTTTTACTCTACTCAAATTCAATAGAAAGGAGACCACAATTAGCAACAAAGCAGGGAAAATGCATCACTACAGCAGAATTGCTCTCCATGGCTGATGGCTCAACCCTCGAGCTACCAACGCCTTGTTAGAGCCAGGGCTAAAGTGTCAGTGTGGAACAATGAACCATGATAAATTACCCTCCATAAAAAATATGTACTACTAATTTTCAATTATACCCATAATGCATCACAGATTGGAGGAACATTGGACATGCATTGAGGACAAACAGTAATAGATTTTAATCCCGCTAGGGTTTTTCTTTAGCCAGCTATGGTTTTACACAGTGTGGTTTCAAGCAAAGTAGCATGCAGCTATGTAAATCAGCACTGTTTCAAACAACCGTTACTGTAGAGAGAATATTTTACAAAATATTAAGACCAAATGAGAGTGATTCAAAGCATAAGGGATGTGAAAACTGTGAAGGGTCAGACATGGTGAACACGTGTATCTCTATGTGCATGCATTTTACTAAAATGTGAGAGAGGTTGAAAGCCTAATGGAAGTTGGCTTAACTCTGGAGACAGCCCTGCTGTATATCTGATTACTGGACCAGTAATTTTCTTTCTTAAATAAGGAAAAAATTGGATAGGATGAATGAAATTTGTCTGTCATATTGCAATGATGGAACCACAGGAGATTATGTATTTCATAATCATTCATCATTTCCACTAGTGTTGAGGCTTAGCATAATGTAATTCGTAAACTGGTTTAAATCTGAAAGTGAGGCCCTAATGTCTTTATACTATGACATTTTTTCACTACATTTTCTTGTGGAAACTGTGAGAGGAAACGAGTTTGTTTTCACAAATAGGATATCTGTGAGACATATTAATTTAGAGTGAATTTATTGTTATGATTTTACAAATTCTGCACAAATTAATAAAACAGCAGATTTCCACTGAAGCAACTGAAGGCAAGATATAACTTCTCTGGTAGAAAACAGCATCGAAGCATGACTCCAAGACCCAAATCTAGTTCTCAGTCACATTTCCTAACGAGGAGAATTTAAAACAAGGCTAAATGAGGAAGTTCAGGCCCCCTTCAAATATAAATTGTGCACCAATATTGCATGTTGAAAGCCAGTTATATAGACTACATGGATTTTTAGACTTAAAGACTTGCTAAAGTGCCTCTGTCCAACTTCTGTGACTTCTTGGAAGATTTTAACCCTCTTAACCACAACAAGTTTTCACCATCCTTGTAAAGCCCTAGTTATTTTGTTGCTTTGGCAAAGTTATTTCTAAATAGTATTATTTATTAGTGATTCATCTAACCACACTGCTCGCGCGCACCAACGAGCGTTGCCAGGCGCTAAATCAGAAGTTGGTTCTATTTGCGACGCAAAACCCGCTACAAGTCCGCCTCTCCCATCTCCTTATTGGCTTTTAGGAGCGCATACCCACGTGCCATCTCCTCATTGGTGTTTAGGACATATACCCACGTGGGTGATTGAAAGACGAACTGGTCAGCTGTGGTAATGAACATCATTATGAAAGTAAGTTGCCTACCGTCATATAAAGTCCTAAAGAAAAAAAAGAAGCCTGAAGGAAGGAGGAGAAATGACTAGAACCGATTCGGTTGACCGTTTTATGTGTGGATTAAGAAATCCTTGTTCATTTTTGGGCACGGTGTAACACGTTGACCACAACGCCCGCGTCGCAAAATAAATGTACACCAACATGTTATTCAATCATTGCACCCACACTGGTAGCGCGCCAACGAGCGTTTGCGTAGCCATGCGCTAAAATAGAACATTGTTCTATTTGTGGCACTTGCCACGCTGCAAGTCCCGCCTCTCCCATCTCCTCATTGTTTTTTAGGAACATACACCCACGTGGGTGATTAAAAGATGAACTGAGGTCCACCTTTCAGTCCAGTTGGTGGTGGTAATGCACCTTAAAGTTGGTTGCCAACCGCCATATAAAGTCCAAAGAAGAAGAAGAATCCTGAAGAAGTAGAGATTACTAGAAACGAACTCGTCTACCCGGAGTAGAGGACTTTGTGCATTTCAGGTAAAATAACAACCCAATGTTTATATCCCTGGACAAATTAGCTAGCAACAGCAAGCTAGCTAGCTAAATTGCCATGAATTTGTAATGCTTTTCGACCTGTCCCCAAATTAATATAGTTGGTTCAGAGTTTCAACCTGCGTGTCCTGATCTTGTATGGTGTGGGTGGACAAAATCAACATGGTGTGCGAGCGGTCTAGTCAGCATGTAATAGTCTAATCAAAGCAGGTGAGATGGTTCTACTTTTTGGCAATCTTCTGGTGTGTTGTGGTCGAAAAGCGAGTAGAGCATAACAAACATATCCCTGTTACCCATAGACAAACAGGCTAGAAATGTTTTAACAATCTAAATGTTTTGTGAAGCTTGTATTCAATTGCCCCTCCCAGGTGGACACAAACTTCCATTCCCCCTGTCAAAGGAATTTATGGCTGATTTTTAAGATGAAATCGTCAACCCTGTTACTTTATTAGGCGCTTACTACTTGTTTTTTTATTAAGTTGAACATGTGCTCTTTAGGACAATGTTATAAAAAATGTGTAATGTATTTTTGGACAAAGTTACACTACCCAAAAGGTTCTCACTTGGTGGAACAACCCATCACTAAATATTTTCTACAGAACAGATTTTCTGAAATATATAGTATGCGTTCTCCTGTTATTGATTTCTGAAAAAGTCCCTGTACAATTAAGACTGGTATTTGAAAAGCTTTGATATCAGCCACTAGATGTCACAAAAGAGTTACATGAGATCAGATTGAAACAATGATATACAGTCGTGGCCAAAAGTTTTGAGAATGACAAGTATTGTTCTCCACAAAGTTTGCTGCCTCAGTGTTGATGATGGCAATTTGCATATACTCCAGAATGTCATGAGTGATCAGAAGAATTGCAATTATTTGCAAAGTCCCTCTTTGCCATGAAATCCCCCAAAAACATTTCCACTGCATTTCAGCCTTGCAACAAAAGGACCAGCTGCCATCATGTCAGTGATTGTCTCGTTAACACAGGTGAGAGTGTTGACGAGGACAAGGCTGGAGATCACTCTGTCATGCTGATTGAGTCTGAATAACAGACTGGAAGCTTTAAAAGGAGGGTGGTGTTTGAAGTCATTGTTCTTCCTCTGTCAACCATGGTTACCTGCAAGGAAACACGTGCTGTCATCATTGCTTTGCACAAAAAGGGCTTCACAGGCACGGATATTGCTGCTGGTAAGATTGCACCTAAATCAACCATTTATCAGATCATCATGAACTTCAAGGAGAGAGGTTCAGTTGTTGTGAAGAGGGCGCCCAAGAAAGTCCAGCAAGCGCCAGGACCGTCTCCTAAAGTTGATTCAGCTGTGGGATCGGGGCACCACCAGTGCAGAGCTTGCTCAGGAATGGCAGCAGGCAGGTGTGAGTGCCAGACTTTTTGGAGGATGGCCTGGTGTCAAGAAGGGCAGCAAAGAAGCCACTTCTCTCCAGGAAAAACATCAGGGACAGACTGATATTCCGCAAAAGGTACAGGGATTGGACTACTGGGTAGAGTCATTTTCTCTGAATCCCTTTTCCGATTGTTTGGGCCATCCGGAGCGCTACCATCAGTCCTGTGTCATGCCAACAGTAAAGCATCCTGAGACCATTCATGTGTGGGGTTGCTTCTCAGCCAAGGGAGTGGGCTCACTCACAATTTTGCCTAAGAACATAGCCATGAATAAAGAATGGTACCAACACATCCTCCGAGAGCAACTTCTCCCAACCATCCAAGAACAGTTTGGTGACGACCAATGCCTTTTCCAGCATGATGGAGCACCTTGCCATAAGGCAAAAGTGATAACTAAGTGGCTCGGGGAACAAAACATTGACATTTTGGGTCCATGGACAGGAAACTCCCACAAACAAAAACCCACAACTTCTGACAAACTCCAAGCATTGATTATGCAAGAATGGCCTGCCATCAGTCAGGATGTGGCCCAGAAGTTAATTGACAGCATGCCAGGGCGGATTGCAGAGGTCTTGAAAAATATTGACTCTTTGCATAAACTGAATGTCATTGTCAATGAAAGCCCTTGACACTTATGGAATACTTGTAATTTTACTTCAGTGTACCATAGTAACTACTGACATAAAGATCTAAGAACACTGAAGCAGCCAACTTTTATGACCAATACTTGTGTCATTCTCAGCTTTTGGCCTCATCAATCTACACACAATGTCTCATAATGACAAAGCAAAAACACGTTTTTTGCCATTTTTGTAAATGTAAAAAAATAATTAAATGAAATCACGTTTACATAAATACTCATTACTTTGTTGAAGCACCTTTGGCAGCAAATACATCTGTGGGTTTTCTTTGATATGACTCTACAAGCTTGGCACACCTGTATTCCCAGCTATTTTCAGGTCTCTCCAGAGCTGCTCTATCAGGTTCAAGTCCGGGCTAAGCACACAGCCAAGGCAACGCAGGAGTGCCTTCGGGACAAGTCTCTGGATGTCCTTGAGTGGCCCAGCCAGAGCCCGGAATTGAACCCGATAGAACATTTCTGGAGAGACCTGAAAATAGCTGAGCAGCGACGCTCCCCATCCAACCTGACAGAGCTTGAGGTGATCTGCAGAGAAGAATGGGAGAAACTCCACAAATACAGGTGTCAAGCTTGTAGCGTCATACCCAAGAAGACTTGAGGCTGTTACTTATGTAAATGTAATATTTCATTTTTTATTTCATTTTTATCAATGTACAAAAGTTTCTAAAAAAACATGTTTCCACTGTCATTATGGGGTATTGTGTGTAGATTGATGAGGAAACATTTTTATTTTATCAATTTTAGAGTAACTCTAGAGAACGAGTTTCCACTGCTCCGGAGTCTACCGCGTTCCAAACTGCCTCTGGAAGCAATGTCAGCACAAGAACTGTTCGTCAGTAGCTTCATGAAATGGGTTTCAATGGCGGCAAGCTTTACACCACACCAACCGATGATTGGCATTGCGATCTTAGGCTTGTGTGGCCATGGAAACCCATTTCATGAAGCTCCTGACGAACAGTTCTTGTGCTGACATTGCTTCCAGAGGCAGTTTGGAACGCGGTAGACTCCGGAGCAGTGGAAACTCGTTCTCTAGAGTGGTGAATCATACTTCACCATCTGGCAGTCCGACGGGAGAATCTGTGTTTGGCAGATGCCAGGGGACCGCTACCTGCCCCAATGAATAGTGCCAACAAAGTTTGTTGGAGGAGGAATAATGGTGTGGGGCTGTTTTTCATGGTGCTGGCTAGGCTCCTTAGTTCCAGTGAAGGGAAATCTTAACGCTTCAGCATACAATGACATTCTAAACGATTCTGTGATTTTCCCTTTGTGGCAACAGTTTGGGGAAGGCCCTTTCCTGTTTCAGCATGACAATGCCCCGTGCACAAAGCGAGGTCCATACAGAAATGGTTTGTCAGGTTTGTGTGGAAGAACTTGACTGGCCTGCACAGAGCCCTGACCTCAACCCCATCGAACACCTTTGGGATGAGTTGGAACGCCGACTTCGAGCCAGGCTTAATCGCCCAACATCAGTGCCCAACCTCACTAATGCTCCTGTGGCTGAATGGAAGCAAGTCCCCGCAGCAATGTTCCAACATCTAGTGGAAAGCATTCCCAGAAGAGTGGAGGCTGTTATAGCAGTAAAGGGGGGACCAACTCCATATTAGTGCCAATGATTTTGGAATGAGATGTTTGACGAGCAGGTGTCTGTCCACATACTTTTGGCCATGTAGTTTATATCGCCAATAAGTTTGAAAAAATCAAGATATCAATTTTAAGGCATATCGCCCATTCCTACTTGGATGTTGGAAAAGTGTCTGCAAATATCTCGCTAGGTGGGATATGTTATAAGACTTGAGCAAAGTTCCACTCGGATCTAGAAACTAGAATGGGATAGAATAGCAGCCTATACCAGGGTTTCTTCAACTATGGGTTGGGACCTAAAGTGGGCCCGAGGTTTAAGAACCCCTGGCCTATACTAAAGTGTTGTATGTTGATGTTCCCTAGCTATGACCGTAATGTTTATATTCTGAGGGGATGGGGTGGGGGAGTACTTCTGAACTTAACCCACTCCTGTCCTTAACCCACTCCTGTCCTTTCTCTAGGGATTTGTCAAAGATGTCCATGATGATTCACTCACGATTGCCTTTGAGAACAAGTAAGTGTTGCGTTCATAGGTTCTTCTGGGGTTGTAGTTTATTTTGTAGTCATCTATGTTGGAATGACCGTAGTATCATTTTGTTAATGGTGGTATCAGTTTGGGCATAACTTTATGATACTGATCTAAATGTTTGTTATTAAAGGAGGATTTTGCTTTTTTACAACCACATCTCTGATGTAAATGTAATGTTAGAATGGGTCCAGACACTTTTTGTTTGTTGCTATTTCACTTGGTTTTTGAGAAATTTACCCTAACCAGCAGTTCACTTCCTCATCCTCATTGTGCTTTACGGGCGCTCTGAAAAAATGGGAACAAGTGCTCCAAATGTGAAGCCAAATATGTTATTTTAGAAATAGAAAAGTGATACAGATCGTTAGCTGTTGTACACATGAAAATGTGTAATTCTGAACTTTATCCGCAGTGCTATATTCAATTTTGTTGCGACGCCTGTGGTACCTCTCCGTCCATTCTAGCAGCAGGCTACACAGAGAATGGAACAGCTGGATAGGGGAAACAGAGTTGCAGAAAATGGAATATACAGTCGTGACAAGTATTTGTCTCCACAAAGTTTGCTGCTACAGTGTTCTTAGATCTTTATGTCAGTAGTTACTATGGTACACTGAAGTATAATTACAAGTATTCCATAAGTGTCAAAGGCTTTCATTGACAATGACATTCAGTTTATGCAAAGAGTCAATATTTTTCAAGACCTCTGCAATCCGCCCTGGCATGCTGTCAATTAACTTCTGGGCCACATCCTGACTGATGGCAGGCCATTCTTGCATAATCAATGCTTGGAGTTTGTCAGAAGTTGTGGGTTTTTGTTTGTGGGAGTTTCCTGTCCATGGACCCAAAATGTCAATGTTTTGTTCCCCGAGCCACTTAGTTATCACTTTTGCCTTATGGCAAGGTGCTCCATCATGCTGGAAAAGGCATTGGTCGTCACCAAACTGTTCTTGGATGGTTGGGAGAAGTTGCTCTCGGAGGATGTGTTTGTACTATTCTTTATTCATGGCTGTGTTCTTAGGCAAAATTGTGAGTGAGCCCACTCCCTTGGCTGAGAAGCAACCCCACACATGAATGGTCTGAGGATGCTTTACTGTTGGCATGACACAGGACTGATGGTAGCGCTCACCTTGTCTTCTCCGGACAAGGTGTTTTCTGGATGGCCCAAACAATCGGAAAGTGGATTCATCAGAGAAAATGACTCTACCCCAGTCCTCAGCAGTTCAATCCCTGTACCTTTTACAGAATACAGTCTGTCCCTAATGTTTTTCCTGGAGAGAAGTGGCTTCTTTGCTGCCCTTCTTGACACCAGGCCATCCTCCAAAAGTCTTTGCCTCACTGTGTGTGCAGATGCACTCACACCTGCCTGCTGCCATTCCTGAGCAAGCTCTGCACTGGTGGTGCCCCGATCCCGCAGCTGAATCAACTTTAGGAGACGGTCCTGGAGCTTGCTGGACTTTCTTGGGCGCCCTGACGCCTTCTTCACAACAATTGAACCTCTCTCCTTGAAGTTCTTGATGATCCGATAAATTGTTGATTTAGGTGCAATCTTACCAGCAGCAATATCCTTGCCTGTGAAGCCCTTTTTGTGCAAAGCAATGACACGTATTTCCTTGCAGGTAACCATGGTTGACAGAGGAAGAACAATGACTTCAAGCACCACCCTCCTTTTAAAGTTTCCAGTCTGTTATTCAGACTCAATCAGCATGACAGAGTGATCTCCAGCCTTGTCCTCATCAACACTCTCACCTGTGTTAACTAGACAATCATGACATGATGGCAGCTGATCCTTTTGTGGCAGGGATGAAATGCAGTGGAAATGTTTTTTTGGGATTAAGTTCATTTTCATGGCAAAGAGGGACTTTGCAATTAATTGCAATTCATCTGATCACTCTTTATGACATTCTGGAGTATATGCGAATTGCCGCCATCAACACTGAGGCAGGAAACTATTTAGAGACCAATACTTGTAATTCTCAACTTTTGGCCACGACTGTAGTGTTGCGGATAAGGTTCTGAATGACACAATTTCATGTGTACAACATCTAAAGACTTGCATCACTATACTGAGAGTATTTCAGTTTCTAAAAGGACGTATTTGGGTGTTTTTTTTTTTTTTTTTCATAGCGACATTACTGCAAAACAAGGGTTAGGAAATGAATCACTGATTGTGGTAAGTTTATTTTTATTTTTTTAAACAAACACAAGTGTCTGCACCCTTCCATAATATGCAATGTATATCAAAAAGAGATTTGTTTGTAAAAAAGGTAAATTCTCCTTTTAATAAAGTTGGCAACCTGAGAGACAAGTTCCCTTTAGTGATGTGCGGATGCCGCCTCCAACCGACGGTAAAAAGGACATCGGGGAGGGAGAAGAGGTGGAGGTGAGAACTGGCTCTCTATCTTAGAGATTTAACAAACACTTTTTCTTCAGGATATCTTATTTTGAATTATCTCTCCCTCTTTCTATCTGTATAAGATCTTCTCCCAGGCCAATGAGCAGGAGCCATGTGGCTGGTGGCTTGCCAAAGTGCGCATGATGAAGGGAGATGTGAGTAGTTACAATTTGACTGGCCCAGAATGTAATTTGCGGATGTTTCTTTGATGTTTATCCTGCGATTTCCTCATCCTGATATTACGTTTGTCAGTTTCATGCAACACAAATGTAACCTGTGTGTTTACTGTGTAGTTCTATGTGATCGAGTATGCTGCCTGTGACGCCACGTACAATGAAATAGTCACCTTTGAACGTCTCCGGCATGTGAATGTCAACAAGGTAGTGTCAAAGAGCTCCTTTTTCAAATGCACAGTCCCTGTTCCTGACGATCTGAAAGCTGCGTATGTACTTTTTTTTTTTTTTTTTTTTTTTTAAGTATTTTCTGATTGGGATACAGACAAGTTATTTGTTGGTTTTTATTTACATGCATTAGAGTTCAGAAACTGATTTATAGCTTATTTTACTTTAGGTGTGAAAGTGAACAAGCGCATAAAGATTTCAAAAAGGCAGTGGGAGCTTGTCGGATTGTCTACTGTCCAGAAACGAGTAACTTGGTCGTACTGGTAAGTCCATATAAGTCTGTCAAGGACAATGAATGTCTTGACTATTTGTTTACGTTTTTATTCTTGTTTCCCTGCAGTCTATAAATGAAGCCACAGTTAAGCGAGTGTCTTTGCTCAGTGACATGCACTTGAGGAGCATTCGCACTAAGCTCATGCTCATGTCCCGAAATGAGGAGGCCACAAAACATCTGGAAGTAAGGCTGATTATCACAACTGCATCCTTGCAGAAATAGTTTACAGGATTGTCAAAAAGACACATCTCAATCATGCACATGATCTCTTCTCTCTAGAGTACAAAGCAACTGGCATCTGCTTTCCAAGAGGAGTTTACAGTCAGGGTGGACCTCATGGGTCTTGCCATTGGAAGCCATGGCAGCAACATTCAACAGGCCAGAAAAGTGCCTGGAGTCACTGCCATTGAGCTGAATGAGGGGAGTGGGACGTTCATCATTTACGGAGAGGTATGCTGATGCTTGTTATATGAGACCTTGTTATGAGTGAGCTATAGACATAATGTACAGTACCAGTCAGAAGTTTGGACGCACCTACTCATTCAAGGGTTTTTTCTTTATTTTGACTATTTTCTACATTGTAGAATAGTAGTGAAGACATCAAAACTATGAAATAACACAAGGAATCATTTAATCAAATCAAAATATATTTATATTTTAGATTATTGAAAGTAGTCACCCTTTGCCTTGATGACAGCTTTGCACACTCTTGGCATTCTATCAACCAGATTCACCTGGAATGCTTTTCCAACAGTCTTGAAGGAGTTCACACATGCTGAGCACTTGTTGACTGCTTTTCCTTCACTCTGCAGTCCAACTGATCCCAAACCATCTCAATTGATTGATGTCGGGTGATTGTGGAGGCCAGGTCATCTGATGCAGCAATCCATCACTCTCCTTCTTGGTCAAACAGCCCTTACACTGCCTGGAGATGTGTTGGGTCATTGTCCTGTTGAAAAACAAATGATAGTCCCACTAAGCGCAAACCAGATGGGATGGCGTATCGCTGCAGAATGCTCTGGTAGCCATGCTGCTTAAGTGTGCCTTGAATTCTAAATAAATCACTATCTTGTCACCAGCAAAGCACCATTACACCACCTTCACGGTGGGAACCACACATGCAGAGATCATCCGTTCACCTACTCTGCGTCTCACAAATACACAGTGGTTGGAACCAAAAATCTCCAATTTGGACTTGTCAGACCAAAGGACAGATTTCCACTGGTCTAATATCCATTGCTTGTGTTTCTTGGCCCAAGCAAGTCTCTTCATATTGGTGTCCTTTAGTAGTGGTTTCTTTGCAGCAATTCGACCATGAAGGCCTGATTCACGCAGTCTCCTCTGAACAGTTGATGTTGAGATGTGTCTGTTATTTGAACTCTGTAAAGTGTTTATCTGGGCTGCAATTTATGAGGCTGGTAACTCTAATGAACTTGGGTAACTCTGGGTCTTCCTTTCCTGTGGCGGTGTTCATGAAAGCCAGTTTCATCACTGACATTTTCCAGATTGACTGACCTTCATGTCTTAAAGTAATTATGAACTGTAATTTCTCTTTTGTTATTTGAGCTGTTCTTGCCATAATATGAACTTGGTCTTTTACCAAATAGGGCTATCTTCTGTATACCACCCCTACCTTGTCACAACACAACTGATTGGCTCAAATGTGTTAAGAAGGAAAGCATTTCCACAAATTAACTTTTAATGAAGCACACCTGTTAATTGAAATGCATTCCAGGTGACTACCTCATGAAGCTGGTTGAGAGAATGCCAAGAGTGTGCAAAGCTGTCATCAAGGCAAATGGTGGCCAATACATGATTCCATATGTTATTTCATAGTTTTGATGTCTTCACTATTTATTCTACAATTTAGAAAATAGTAAAAATATAGAAAAACCTTGAATGGGTAGGTGTGTACCACCAAGACATTTGTGTTTCCTATAGCTATTTTTTTTTTCTTCAGAGAATGAGGAGGCAGTTAAGAAGGCAAGGAATTATCTGGAGTTTCTCGAAGATTCTGTTCAGATCCCAAGGAAATTGGTCGGTATGTATCAAGTAGGAGTTGATACTTCCATAAAGCAAGACCTTTATGATGTGTGCTTTGTGGCTGTGCACCTCTTCACACAAGTGCCTTATGCCTTCTTATTTTTTCTTCAGGCAAGGTAATTGGCAAGAACTGAAAAGTAATTCAAGAGATCATTGACAAGTCTGGGTTGGTGAGAGTAAGGATTGAGGGGGACAAGGACAACACACAGCCACGTCAAGAAATAAGCCCTTACTTTTCAGCTCACTTAGTAGACCAAGTCATCAGTATTGTCACAGAAACACTCTTCACCCATAATAACATTTGTTTGTGATGTGCTGACACAGGGAATGGTCCCGTTTATCTTTGTCGGCACTAAGGAGAACATTGGGAATGCCCAGGTGCTTCTAGAGTACCACATCGCCTACCTGAACGTAAGCATTAATCTATAGTAACAAACTCCTAATGGTCTCAGTCAGGGCTGTAGGCCCTTTTATAGTCTGTCTGGGATGTGTTAGCCTATTGCTGTCTGCAGGAGGTGGAGCAGCTGCGTATGGAAAGACTGCAGATAGACGAGCAGCTGAGGCTGATTGGGATGGGCCTAAGGCCTTCATCTGGCCGCCCAGAAGGCAAGGGCTACACCCCGGATGACAGTGTGGCTGCGACCCATGTGCACACCAGCCGCTCTTATACCGGCAGAGGCCGCAGACGCCACAACTACACCTCCGGCTATGGTAGGCGTCATGTTCACAATGATACTGAACAGACGTTTTGTAGATTCTCCCAAGCCATTTTTCAACACCTATCAGGTGTAAAGTACTTAAGTAAAAATACTTTAACATACTACCTAAGTCGTTGTTTTGGGTTATCTGTACTTTACTATTCATATTTTGACAACTTTTACTTCACCACATTCCTAAAAGAAATATTGTTATTTTTACTCCATACATTTTGAATGCTTAGCAGGACAGGAAAATGGTCCGACTCACTAAACACAAATGCTTCATTTGTAAATTAGTGTTAGCCCCTGGCTATCCATAAATGATGTTGCCGTCTGGTTTGCTTGATATAAGGAATTTATACACTTTTGATACTTTAGTATATTTTAGAAATTACATTTACTTTTGATAATTAAGTATATTTCAAACCAAATACTTTTAGAATTTGTCAAGTAGTATTTTACTGGGTGACTCACCTTTACTTGAGTCATTTTCTATTAAGGTATCTTTACTTTTACTGAACTTCGACAGTTGGGTACACCACAGCCTATCAGGTGGTCAATTGAATGTTGCAAGACACATTCAAGGGAAGGTGATATTGGGACATAACGCTATAGACCAACAGGAAGCCATGTGGTAAAAAAAATATATATTTGACTGACTTTCAGGCACAAACTCTGAGCAATCCAATGCCTCTGAGACTGACTCTGAGCGGAAGGATGAGCTGAGTGACTGGTCATTGCCGGGAAAGGAACCTGAGAGGGGTACCCGACCACTGAGAGACAGCAGGAGGAGAGCTGGTCCAGGGAGGGGGAGAGGAGGCCCCAGTGGCAGGGGCCAAGGAGCAGGGAGAGGAGCCACCAACACCGGTACAGCTGCAGACACAATTGATGGGTCATGCACATGCTGATGACATCAAACATTATTTGCATTATCCCCCTATGTTTATCATAATCATGTGAATAGGTTTATGAATTGTTCCTGTAAAACTATAGGTATTAAATATTTAACAAACTTTGCAGCTCTTAAGGATCCTGATGGGAACCCATACAGTGTGCTTGACAACACAGAGACAGACCAGACAGCCGACACTGACCCCAACACAAACCATCGCTGCCGCTCCTGTCGGACTGACGAGGACACAACAGCCATTGATGGCATGTGCAAATCGGACAATGCTTCCCTCAGTGAGAATGTCCTTGGTAAGTCCTGCATCACCATGTCCTCGCTGTGATAACCTGATTTTAAGGACGGCCATCAACAGCATTTAAACATTTGTGTTGTGCCTTTTACCATTTCAATCAGTACCATCCACAAACTCCTTCAATCCCTCCGGATAGAAGTGTCTGAGTAAAAGTAACAAGCACTGGGAGCCAATCGGATTCAACAACATACTCCCAAAAGCATTTGAAAATACAAGTATTTAATGTTACAGAATACGGTGGACAATTCATCAGTGACCAAAAAGGATAGAATCACAAACATTGACACCAATCACAAGTCCATCCTCATGAAATCCACTCTCACAGAGGGATTACTCAAAAGCTGAACCACAGCTGCATAACTGTAGCAGTAGACGCCGTGTCCGCCCACCAGAGGAAAGGCAACCAGGTAACCGTTGGTGAATGGGCCTGTAGTTTCTTTACCAAAACCAGCATAACTGTGTTATTAACACTTGCCCTGGCTTGCAGTAAAGTCTGTACTTCAACCAGTAACCATCGATTTGCACCTAGGAAAGCCATACCACCAAGAAGTCCCATTTGTTTTTAAATGTTCTCCCTCCAAGTCACTAACATGCCAGCTACTGGTTGACTACCAATTAAGGTCTGTTTATTTGTTTAGATTTGATGTAATACTGCTTGCCTGTATTTCTCACTTGCATTCCTTGGACAGTTTTCTAGTTATTTTAACCACATTCTTTCAGTGTTATCACAATGTAAGTTTTTTTTGTTTTGCAATTACAGTGGCAGATTACATATCCCGAGCTGAATGACAAAGCAGACGGATGAACCAAAAATAACTGGTATGTTTGGAAAAATGCTACAAATCTGACTTCAGGGCCCGTGTGTATCAAGTAACTCAGAGTAAGAGTGCTGATCTAGGATCAGGTCCCTCTATCTCCCATCTTATTCAATGTGATGTAAAATGCAAATCAGCACACCTAATCTGAGACGCTTGATACATACAAGCTGACTGAAACAATTGATGGGGAGAAAGAACCATGGTAGTGTACGGAAACCTGCAATGAGAGTCAATTTCTTCCCCTTGGCTTGAAGTACTTCAGTATGTGAAATTGCCACTTCAATTTCTAGCATTGTATCAAAACAATCATGTTTAGTGTATGTCTTTGGTACATTAATTATTTGTATGTATTATGGATCCCCATTTGCAGCAGCTACTCTTCCCAGGGTCCAGCAATATTAAGGCAGTTATACATTTTCAAAAACATAATGCATTTCACAACATTAAGTATCAAGCTTCTGTAACTATTTCTACTTGTCTGCGTCCTGCAGGGGCATGTTGAGTGTCAGCAAAGCCAAGCAATGGCCCCAGCATTGGAAGAGGTGACGAACTAGGCAGGGCTTCTACAAAAAAGACTGACCGTCTGTTACCAAGGGAACGGTGACAAGCAACCTGTCCTCAATAGTGTCTCCTAATCTACGGAACCATTCTAAAACTCATGAATTGTACTACATACATACAATAGTTATTGTACAAGCTTGCCAAAGATAGCCATATGGACTTCCAGATTCTCTACTGCACTTTTCAGTTCCCTACCATGGGACACAGAGTGGGAGATTTAGCACTGAACTGAGACACATGTATGTTTCAAGTACATGATCAGATGTGCCTTGAGAGTAGATTTACCATACAGTTGCCTGACTGTAGTAAAAGTTGTCAATGATGAAAGGTAGGAAGAATCCAGTTATCCTAATATTTGTTGAGGAGTGTTGGCAGAATTTTATTTTTTTTACATTTTAATATGCAACCACTTCAGATGAGGAAAACCTAGGAAATGCAGTCTGGAAGAGAAAAACACGTTTTGCACTGAATTGGAATTTATTTTCCATAAGAAAACATTAGTCTGGATACTGGTCTGTCAATGTTCTAGTCCCATTTTTTTTCTATGCTGAAGGCCACGCCACAGTGATGAACCTGTACGCTGGGAATCTCTCTCATGCACCCACTAGAGGCTCTAATGATGGTGGCAGCAACTTGTCTCATGAAGGAGCTTTATTTTGTTTATTTATTTCAAAATCTACAGTATTTAAAAGCTTTTTACACTAAACTGGTGGAACGGCCTTATTTTTATGCAGGTGACAATTTCCAGATTTTGGTTCAGTAAACTACGTGTTTTTTTATGATTATTCTGGGTGTTTGATGTGCAATGTGTTTTGTATGCCAGTAATTCTTAAATAAAACCTGAGTAAGACTAGTCTCTTTTAATGATTTATTTGTGCACCATCCATCAAAAACAACATGATTAATGTGATCTGTTTCTTTAGTTGTCCAAGTATATTTCTTTTCATTTATTGATCCACCTGCCAAAAAAAAAAATGCATTTGATCCACACACATGCAGCTTGAGAGTGATCCAAATTACAAGCTGAATGGCTCTAAATAAAACCAAATATTTGTTTGGAAAGTTTTACTAGTTCCTCAAGTAACATCGTTTCTCAAACCTCTACAGGGGTGGTTTAGAATCATCAGTTTTCTGTGGGCTTCTCTGATCTTGTTAGCTGTGGGACAGGGGACAACAATATGATTAATCAGGCAAATGGTGCTCTTTATTGCAGTATCACACACCCAATGAAATGTACAGTACATGAGCAAAGCCTCTCGCTTGTTTAATTTTAAAAATAAAATCCACCTCTGCAGTATCCACCACCAAAAGCCTGCAACAAGACTGTTACAATTGTACCACAGATGTGAGGAATGCCATGGTGTCTTGTAGAGCAGGGTTTCCCAAACTCGGTCCTGGGACCCCCTGTTTGCACGTTTTGTTTTTTGCCGTAGGACACAGCTGATTCAAATAATCAAAGCTTGATGATGAATCCAAAACGTGCACCCAGGGAGGACCCCAGGACTGAGTTTGGTAAACCTTGTAGAGGACAACACACGTGTGAAAGCCCAAATCTTACTAATTTGGAAAAACTCTGTATAGCTTGCTTTATTTGGGGTTTCATGGCCTGCATGGCAGTGACCTGAATCAAGTACCATTTTAGTGTCACAAAATCATCCATAACTTTTGTTCAACTCAAAGGTTGAACTAATTACACTGAACAAAAATATAAACATGTAAAGTGTTGGTCCCATGTTTCATGAGCTGCAGTCCTTAGGAGGTTAGGAGTATTTCTGTCTGTAATAAATCCTATTTGTGGGGGGAAACTCATTCTGGCTCCCTATCCCCACCAAGGCCCACACATAGCTGCACCCCTGCCCAGTCATGTGAAATCCATAGATTAGGGTCTAATGAATGTATTTAAATTGACTGATTTCGTATATATGAACTCTAACTCAGTAAAATCATAGCAATTGTTGCATGTTTTGTTCATATTTTTGTTAAGTATAGTAGGCATATTCTGTATTATTAAGATTAATTTACCTACAAATCCGGCTGCTGCTATTGTGATCCCCACTGCCACCATGGAGCTGGCCTGTAAATCATGAATAGATCATGAATGTTCATTGGTGGAGGAAGTTATCTCCAAACATTTCATACAAAACCTACAAGACATCAAATCTCAAAGTCAGCGAAAGGAGTGGCCTCATCTCAGATAATGTGGCCAGATCCTGTGTGATCTGTGTAATAGTGAGGGGATTTGATTATGCAGAGCCGGGCACCGGATTATGGCCCGTGACGTGACCAGGCAACAGATTACTGTTGTCTACAAGGAAGCATGGTACATCGTCCAGAAACATACAAATTATATTTTCCATAAAATATGTTTGAATTTATTTTCAAACTAGTTTTCATTGGGAAGGCAGATAAAGCGTTTTTTTTTTAGCAAAAGCAATCACTTGTGCATGCGAAAACGCAAAATCCTACACGTGCTTAATTACGTCACTTTGTTTTGATCCGACTTTGCCGTGGGCTTTGAACAGGGTTCCAAAACGGGTATAAAACGAATACGATCAACTTCCAGCCGGTGCAAGACACGCCTACGCAGGCCAGATTAATAGAAGCCCCTGAATGGTCGCGTTCCCCTGCTCCGACTATGCATGCATCAACCAATTTGGAATGGGAATTGACCGGTCTTTTTCCGAGTTCCCAGTTGTTTTGAACGCACCATCAGTTCCGAGTTTGTAGTTTTTGAACGCGACATAAGAACTGATCTAGGGTGAGTAATGTTATCCACCAGCTGTATGGCTGTCAGTCGTATCTAAACTTTTGCGCTAGTGTGATGCTAGATTAGTGATGTTATCCACCAACTGTATGGCTGTCAGTCGTAACTATACATTTGCCCTAGTGTGACGCTAGAGTAGCTAGTTAGCTAGGCTAGCCAGCTTAGCTAACGAAAATGCTCATGCTTCTGCTGCTCTTCGCTAAAGACTTCAATGCAGTAAGCTATCATTTCACGGTAGCCTCGATATAACAACTCGCCATGTTTTTATGCTAAGATCCGCCTCTATTAAAAACAACTTTGGATCTAGCTACTTGTCTACGATTAACAAAGTCACAGATGACCCCTCGTGTCCTGTAAAATATGTTGTCTATCTGCTACAGCATCTCTGTCCCTGACAATGCTCATGTATTAATAAAAGAGAATTACCCATATACAATGTTTTCCAGAACACATTGTAGGTAATGTACACTACAGGTCAAAAGTTTTAGAACACCTGCTCATTCAAGGGTTTTTCTTTATTTTAAATATTTTCTACATTGTAGAAAAATTGTAAAAACATCAAAATTATGAAATAACACATGGAATCATGTAGTAACCAAAACAAAATGTTATATTTGAGATTCTTCAAATAGCCACCCTTTGCCTTGTTGACAGCTTTGCACACTCTTGGCATTCTCTCAACATGCTTTTCCAACAGTCTTGAAGGAGTTCCCACAAATGCTTAGCACTTGTTGACTGCTTTTCCATCACTCTGCGGTCCGACTCATTCCAAACCATCTCAATATGGTTGAGCTCGGGGGATTGTGGAAGCCAGGTCATCTGATGCAGTAATCCATCACTCTCCATCTTGGCCAAACAGCCCTTACACAGCCTGGAGGTGTGTTGGGTCATTGTCCTGTTGAAAAACAAATGATAGTCCCACTAAGCCCAAACCAGATGGAATGGCGTATCGCTTCAGAATGGTATCCATGCTGGTTAAGTGTGCCTTGAATTCTAAATAAATCACAGACAGTGTCACCAGCAAAGCACCCCCACACTATACACCTCCTCCTCCATGCTTTACAGTGGGAAATAACATGCAGAGATCATCCATTCACCTACATCGTGTCTCACAAAGAGATGGCGGTTGGAACCAAAAATCTCCAATTTGGACTCCAGACAAAAAGACAAATTTCCACTGGTCTAATGTTTCTTGGCCCAAGCAAGTCTCTTCTTCTTATTGGTGTCCTTTAGTAGTGGTTTCTTTGCAGCAATTCGACCATGAAGGCCTGATTCACACAATCTCCTCTGAACAGTTGATGTTGAGATGTGTCTGTTACTTGAACTCTGTGAAGCATTTATTTGGGCTGCAATTTCTGAGACTGGTAACTTATCCTCTGCAGTAGAGGTAACTCTGGGTCTTCCATTCCTGTGGCGGTCCTCATCAAAGCCAGTTTCATCAAAGCGCTTGATGGTTTATGCGACTGCACTTGAAGAAACTTTCAAAGTTCTTGAAATGTTTCGTATTGACTGACCTTCATGTCTTAAAATAATGATGGACTGTCGTTTCTCTTTGCTTATTTGAGCTGTTCTTGCCATAATATGAACTTAGTCTTTTACCAAATAGGGCTATCTTCTGTATACCACCCCTACCTTGCCGCAACACAACTGATTGGCTCAAACGCATTAAGAAGGAAATAATTTCCACAAATTAACTTTTAAGAAGGCACACCTGTTAATTGAAATGAATTCCAAGTGACTACCTCCTGAAGCTGGTTGAGAGAAAGCCAAGAGTGTGCAAAGCTGTCATCAAGCCAAAGGGTGGCTAATATATTTAGATTTGTATCAATGTTTTTTGGTTACTATATGTTTCCATATGTGTTATTTAATAGTATTCATGTCAATGTAGAAAATAGTAAAAATATAGAAAAACCATTGAAAGAGTAGGTGCTCTAAAACCTTTGACTGGTAGTGTATATGCAACAGTAAACCAATCCACACAGTTTATCAATTAGCCTTGACATATTCCCCAATTTAATACTATCAAAGACAGTATACTATGAATTGGTTTGAAAACTGTGTTACTATTGTTTACAAACTGTTTTGTTTACAGACCATTTCTACTCTGCTTGGATGTTTTTGACTAAGCTTTTCACCTAACTCAATAACAGTTTTTTTTTTTTATCCAATGGGCCAGTGTGGTGCATGTCCAATACATACATGTTCAGTACAAACAAGCAGTTTTGCACAGCAGTAGGAATGTAATGCCAAGTAGTCACACATTAGTCACATTACAGTATATAAAGCAAAAGTCTCAAATTAGAAAAAACACTCATTCATAATAGAAAGAACACAATGGATCTTACCTGACTTGGTCAGTCTCCAAGGAACGCTATAATATAGGACTAAACTTTAGCCGAACATCTGCTGTGAGCAATTTTACATAGAATAGAACATGGTTCTTTCTCTCTCTTCCCATTGGAATGGAGAACTGGAGCAACACAATGTGATGTTGAAGATCCTAATTATTGCCCCTGTCATTTGCATAATTACAATGTTTTCCAAAGGCAAGGGCAGTATAGAAATTGTAAATTGTAGTGGACCTGCAGCAGTCAGTGAAAGTCAAGTTTAATGATGAATCTGTCCGCCACCAGGCAGGCACACTGGCCGTTAGTTTCAATAGGATTTAAAAAGCCAACTGTGTGGAGAAATTCTTTTTGCCCCAAAATCATATGGAATTACAGTGCTGGGTGCATGTGGTGAGCCAACACACAAAAAGGCCAGAGGAAGCAGCTATTTCTGTTGGTTTTATTAAACCAACCAAGCAATTTAATTCTTTTGTTCAGGCGAGTTCTACTTCATTGATTAACAAAAGCAGGGATATAATTTTTTCAGCTTTTTTGAAAAGCCTGAAATGTCAAGCCTTTTAAAGCAGATTATTCTGCCCCTGTGCGGGGAATGGAGCCAGAGTAACCTTTTGTCTACAATTAAATATTCCAGCATAAATATAAAAGAAAATCAGAGATGGGGAAGATTGACTCACGAGAGATTGGAGAGGTAGATCCTCACACTGATAGTGCAAACAGCTTGCTTCTAATTAAATATGCCACAGAGTCTCAAAGCATTTGCTTTCAGCCGCAGAGAGAGGAAGCTGCCTAAGAATGAGGGGAAGAAATATATCACATCATCTGTCTGTCCACAGCCTTCCTCTGGGCATCTAAAAGGTATTTCATTTTTTTGTTTTTGTAGTTATTTGTTTTCTTTTTTGTGGGAAGTATCTGAAGGCAATATCTTCAGGGATATGCATAAATAGAGAGACACAATACAAATAGTGTCATTGTTTATGATTAAAAATCAGATGATTAAGCATGACTGTGGCACTTCAGGGACATGGGGTGTTTATTTTACGTTTAAGGATGCATTCTCCCCATGTCTGTGATGCAGGGAGGGGGTATCTTCAAATGCATTATAGTCTGACACGTAGAATTTAGTAGTGTTTTTTTGGTTTAAGTAGTAGACTATATAGTGGTTAATTTAATGAATGTGTGAGGTTCTATATATACAAATATAGAGTATGCGGTGTTGTATAAATGATACATGTATATACATACTAGAATTCATTCCTTATACCTTTAACAGACGGATTACTACATTTGTTGGTGAAATGATGTTGAGTCTAGAGTAAAGATAGGTTTTTAGTGGTTTGTTTATAGTCAGGATGACATAGAAGTGACCTCTAATAGACATGTGAGGTCACAGTATTTGCTCACTTACTCCTAAGCAGTCAAAGAGAGTGTTGGTACTGTAACTCTGATCTGATAACAGCAGTGTTCATACAATTAAACTCTGCTTTGCATCTTAATATGACATTTGCTTCATTTAAAAAAGCGTCTCTGCAAACTTGCAACATTTTGTTCTGCATGCAGATATTTTGGCATGTTTAGCAAACAGTATTTTGTGAATTTGAGTTTTATTATGGTTTAGTAGAATTGGATCCTATCAACTTCATCAAGTCAAGGGTTTTTGAAGAGGCAATCACATGTAGCAAATTCTGCCATTGCAAAAATATGTAAGCACATATTAAATAATGGGTTATAGATAAGTCAAAGATAGAATGATTATTTGAAATAAACAAATGTTTTGTTGAGCATAGCTGCTGATGATGGCTTACTAAAAGTTTGGGATTGTTAATAGTGTAACAATTTGTTGGCAATGATTTTTTGTCAGGTCCATTATGTTACAGGTTTATAACAGTTATATTGATCATAATACATCATACGTATATGCATAATGGAGGATGTTGGTTGACACATTTGAATTTTGCTGGCTGGCTGGCTACAAAAATACCCTTTTCAGTATCCTTCAGTTTGTTTGTTTATTATGTATGGATGTGTATGGGAACACAATCCCAGGAAATGGGGAAATATACACTGAGTGTACAAAACTTTAGGAACAGCTGCTCTTTCAATGACATAGACTGACCAGGTGAATCCAGGTGAAAGCTATGATCCCTTATTGATGTCACCACTACAATCAGTGTAGATGAAGGGGAGGAGACAGGTTAAATTACGATTTTTAAGCCTTGAGACAACTGAGACATGGATTGTGTATGTGTGCCATTCAAAGGGTGAATGGGCAAGACAAAATATTTAATTGACTTTGAACGTGGTGTGGTAGTAGGTGCCAGGCGCACCGGTTTGTGTCAAGAACTGCAACGCTGCTGGGTTTTTCACGCTCAACAGTTTCCTGTGTGTATCAAGAATTGTCCACCACTCAAAGGACATCCAGCCAATTTGACACAAGTGTGGGAAGCATTGGAGTCAACAACACCTTGTAGTCCATGCCCCGAAGAACTGAGGCTGTTCCTAGGGCAAAAAGGGGGTGCAACTCAATATTAGGAAGGTTCCTAATGTTTTTTACACTCAGTGTATATGGTTCCTTAAGATGTTTTCAGTGGGTGCCTGAAGGATTCCATTGAATTCAGATTCGGTTAACTTTGTTGTCTCTCAGATCCCCCTACATGTATATATTAAATAAGTAGTGGAGAGGGCTGTGGACTGATTATGTTTAGCATGAGGAACAGGGCACCTTTTTTGTTGTTGTAGTGATTCATTCATGTGTCTAGAACATCCAGACAAAACAGAGGCCCCAACATATGCCCCATAACCCGACTCACTTACCCCACACCTGCAATAAGGCCTTATCAGAAAATTGGGCAAATCAAGATTCTGTCGATTAACCCTGACAGCCCTAATGATTGTGGGTCAGGGTTTCAGCTTGTGAGTTATCAAACAACCACTAGTGTCAAATAATACATTTACTGACAGGCAAGTTGTGCTCTGTCATTTGCGTTTCATGACGATAATGGGTTCTGAACTGACCAGCTCTGGCTGGTAATGGTGTTGGCTGCAGCTTTTTCCCACGTCTGCAGGGGATGGATATGGCATGAGGGATGAACCTCATCGCTTTCCCAGACCACAAGTAAATCTTGTATTATGCTGAATTTTAGTTTCCAGAGGACTGCAAGGTTTGCAAAAAAGGAAACAAGAATTATGCAATCAAATTGGCACTGCCACATCCAGATTTGACTAGTGCAGCATAATGCAATCCAGTAATCCCTTTATCAAATGCTGAGATGAAATGGTCTTATTGGAAAAGGAGAGAAATATATTTAAGGTCATTCTATCACTAGTTTATTTTTCAAAATTGCCCACTCTTTTTTTTTATCTTCAGAGACAATAATTACTTCTGGTTCATAACAGAAGTACGGCTGGTGAATGTTCAGAGAATCCACAGGATTGAATCTTTGCAATAATCAGCAGTACAATTTTGTCTCCCTTTTAACATTTGAACATACATGGCTGTCTGAGGATGTGCAATCTTAATGTCTAAGTGATGATGACAATCTGTCAGCAAAATATGGTCGCCTACTTGAACTTGAATTGTTCAAGCATTAGCATTTTACATATCTTAGGCTACAGTATGTTGTGGGCTAAGCTATGAATCAATGTCTTTCCAATACAATCCATTATATTTTTACATTTGTTTTGTATTTAGCATTGTTCATGTAATTTCTTTAAGCCATAATTGGAAGAATGCAGTGTGAATACAAAAATATAATTTTATATACACTACCGTTCAAAGGTTTGGGGTCGCTTAGAAATGTCCTTGTTTTTTAAAGAAAATCACATTTTCTATTGTCTATTAAAATAACATCAAATTGATCAGAAATACAGTGTAGACGTTGTTAATGTTGTAAATGACTATTGTAGCTGGAAACGGCTGATTTTGAATGGAATATCTACATAAGCGTACAGAGGCCCATTATCAGCAACCATCACTCCTGTGTTCCAATGGCACATTGTGTCAGCTAATCCAGGTTTATCATTTCAAAAGTTTAATTGATCATTAGAAAACCCTTTGGCAATTATGTTAGCACAGCTGAAAACTGTTGTGCTGATTAAAGAAGCAATAAAACTGGCCTTCTTTAGACTAGTTGAGTTCAATCTACACACAATACCCCATAATAACAAAGCCAAAACAGGTTTTTAGAAATGTTTGCAAATGTATTAAAAATGAAAAACAGGTCAGGGTTACATAGCTGCAGGCAGAACAGTTGAAACTGGGTCAGCAGCATGACCAGGTGGACTGAGGACGTGGACAGCCAGGAGTCATCAGGTCAGGTAGTCCTGAGGCATGGTACTACAGTAGGGCTCAGGTCCTATGGGAGGGGAGAGAGAGAGAGATGGCAGAATTAGAGGGAGCATACTTAAGTTCACACAGGACACCAGATAATATAAGAGAATTTCACCAGACAGTACAGACTGACCCTAGCCCCCGGCACATAGACTATTGCAGCATAGATACTGGAGGCTGAGACGGGGGATTGAGGGACGCTGTGGCCCTGTCCGAAGATACCCCCGGACAGGGCCAACCAGGCAGGATATAACCCCACCCGCTTTGCCAAAGCACAGCCCCCACACCACTAGAGGGATATTAATAGACCACCAACTTGCTACCCTGAGACAAGGCTGAGTATAGCCCACAAAGATCTCTTCCACCGCATGAGCCCGAGGGGGCGCAAAACCAGACAGAAAGACCGCAACAGTGACTCAAGTCGAGTATAGTGAAAAAAAGCCTGGCACAACGTGGCGCAACCCTCCAAGGGACGGCATGGGAGAGCACTAGTAAGCCAGTGACTCAGCCCCGGTAATAGGGTCAGACGCAGACCATTCCATAAAAATGTAGCTCTATAGGAGAAAGCCCTGCCTCTAGCTGTTTGCTTAGAAATTCTAGGGACAATAAGGAGGTCTGCAACTTGTGACCGTTGCGTATGTGTAGGTTTGTACAGTCATGTGAAAAAGTAAGTACACCCCCTGGAAAGTTCTCTTTTTGTTTTTTTATATATTTGGACAGATGGATATGTAATCTTCAACACTATTGACAGATAAAGTTGACCCAATTTAACAAATCACACACAAAAAACCCCTGAAAATGTTATGCAATTAAAATAAACAAAAATGCCTTTTCCTTATGGGGCAAAAGTTAGTACACCCCTACTTTTACAATCACATAAAATGGCTAAAATTATAATTAGGTGTACCAAAACAAGTGCAAATGATTAGAAAACATTAGAGAGAAACGTCCAGCCTTCCATAAAGATAAGACAATTGGTCTGGTTTGGTCTTAACCGTATGGGTGTGTGGTAACACATCATTCAAAGATCAAAAGACCTACCCGAGGCCCTCAGAAGAAAGATTATTGATGCCCATGAGTCTGGGAGGGGTTACAAATCCATTTCCAAACAATTCGAAGTACATAATTTTGAAATATTCTTGATATGTTTGTCAAAAGAGAAATCTGGGTCCAGAGTAAGGTTGAGGATCTCTTTGTTTCTTGGGATCTAAAAGTAGCATCTCTGTTTTGTCCGAGTTTAAAAGTAAAACATTTGACACCATCCACTTCATTATGTCTGAAACACAAGCTTCCGCGGTCGGCAATTTTGGGGCTTCACCACGTTTCGTCGAAATGTACAGCCGTGTGTCATCCGCATTGCAGTGAAAGTTGACATTGTGTTTCTGAATTACATCACCAAGAGGTAGAATTTATTTATAGTGAAAACAATAGTGGTCCTAAAACGGAACCTTGAGGAACACAAACTTACCATTAATTTGTCAGTGGACAAACCATCCACAGAGACGAACTGATATCTTTCAGACAAATAAGATCTAAATCAGGCAAGAACTTGTCTGTAGACCAATTGTGGTTTCCAATCTCTACAAAAGGATGTGGTGATCGATGGTGTCAAAGTGACACTAAGGTCTAGGAGCATAAAGACAGATGTAGAGCCTTGGTCTGATGCCATTAACCTCTACGGGATCGGTGTCCTGTATACGGGACGGTTGCTGCTCAATATGCGATATGTGACTAGAATGGTGTTGTAAACAACAGTCAACTTTACGGGACATAGACATGTTTTATATGGGCAGAAAGCTTACATTATTGTTTATCTACCTGTAGTGTCCAATTTACAGTAGCTATTACAGCTAAAAAATACCATGCTATTGTTTGAGGATAGTGCACAACAACAAAACGTAACGATGCAAACAAAAATGTTGTATTACCATAGCATTTTTGTATGTTCTCTATAATTATGTACTTGAAAACCAATTCGGGAAAACTCCTGGCACACTTGATACAAAATATTGTGTAGTGATATAATTCTTCACTGGATCAGTCAACTTTGCAAACACACTGCTCCCATCTGGTGGACAACATCTAAATTACATATAGAATCCTACACTACTGTCTGGCCTTTCTCTTGCATTTCAAAGCTGATGGAAAAAAAGAAGAGAACACGTTTTTTTGTTTGTATTATCTTTCACCAGATCTAATGTGTTATATTCTCCTATATTATTTTCACATTTCCACAAACTTCAGAGAGTTTCCTTTCAAATGATATCAAGAATATGCATATCTTTGCTTCAGGTCCTGAGTTACAGGCAGTTAGTTTTGGGTATGTCATTTTAGGCAACAAAAAAAAAAAAAGGGTCCGATCCTTATTAAAGGGTCAATTACCACCTTCACGAGTGCTGTCTCAGTACTAAGATGGGATCTAAAACCAGACTGGAGCGTTTCGTATACATTATTTGTCTTCAGGAAGGCAGTAAATTGCTGTGCAACAGCTTTTTATTTTTAAGAATGGGAGATTCAATATAGGCCGATAGATCGTTTTTGGCTTATTCAGGATAGGCTTTATTATTGATGATTATTTGATTTCGCTATACATCCGGAGGATAGGGAGCGTTTATTACAGTTGAAGTCGGAAGTTTACATACACCTTAGCCAAATACATTTAATCTCAGTTTTTCATAATCCCTGACATTTAATCCTGGTAAAAATTCCCTGTGTTAGGTCAGTTAGGATCACCACTTTATTTTAATAATGTGAAATGTCAGAATAATAGTAGAGAGAATGATTTGTCTGCTTTTATTTCTTTCATCACATTCCCAGTGGATCAGAAGTTTACATACACTCAATTAGTATTTGGTAGCATTGCCTTTAAATTGTTTAACTTGGGTCAAACGTTTCGGTTAGCCTTCCACAAGCTTCCCACAATAAGTTGGGTGAATTTTGTCCCATTCCTCCTGACAGAACTGGTGTAACTGAGTCAGGTTTGTAGACCTCCTTGCTCGCACACACTTTTTCAGTTCTGCCCACACATTTTCTATAGGATTGAGGTCAGGGCTTTGTGATGGCCACTCCAATACCTTGACTTTGTTGTCCTTAAGCCATTTTGCCACAACTTTGGAAGTATGCTTGGGGTCATTGTCCATTTGGAAGACCCATTTGCGACCATGCATTAACTTCCTGACTGATGTCTTGAGATGTTGCTTCAATATATCCACATAATTTTCCTTCCTCATGATGCCATCTATTTTGTGAAGTGCACCAGTCCCTCCTGCAGCAAAGCACCCCCACAACATGATGCTGCCACCCCCGTGCTTCACGGTTGGGATGGTGTGCTTTGGCTTGCAAGCCTCCCCCTTTTTCCTCCAAACATAACGATGGTCATTATGGCCAAACAGTTCTATTTTTGTTTCATCAGACCAGAGGACATTTCTCCAAAAAGTTCGATCTTTGTCCCCTTGTCCTTGGAGCAGTGGCTTCTTCCTTGCTTAGCGGTATATAGGATTTGTTTTACTGTGGAAATAGATACTTTACCTGTTTCCTCCAGCATCTTCACAAGGTCCTTTGCTGTTGTTCTGGGATTGATTTGCACTTTTCGCACCAAAGTATGTTCATCTCTAGGAGACAGAACGCATCTCCTTCCTGAGCGGTATGACGGCTGCGTGGTCCCATGGTGTTTATACTTGCGTACTTTTTTTTGTACAGACGAACGTACCTTCAGGCATTTAGAAATTGCTCCCAAGGATTAACCAGACTTGTTGAGGTCTACAAATTTGGCTAATTTCTTTTGATTTCCCATGATGTCGAGCAAAGAGGCACTGAGTTTGAAGGTAGGTCTTGAAATACATCCACAGGTACACCTCCAATTGAGAAGCTTCTAAAGCCATGACATCATTTTCTGGAATTTTCCAAGCTGTTTAAAGGCACAGTCAATTTAGTGTATGTAAACTTCTGACCCACTGGAATTGTGATATAGTAAATTATAAGTGAAATAATCTGTCTGTAAACAATTTTTGGAAGAATTACTTGTGTCATGCACAAAGTAGATGTCCTAACCGACTTGCCAAAACTATAATTTGTTAACATCAAATCTGTGGAGTGGTTGAAAAATGAGTTTTAATTACTTCAACCTAAGTGTATGTAATCTTCTGACTTCAACTGTATTTTCAACATAGGATGGCCGAGCACAGGAAGTAGCTCTTTCAGTAGTTTAGTTGGAATAGGGTCCAGTAGGCAGCTGGACGTTTAGAGGCCATGGCTATTTTTAAAAACCTGTTTATCTCCATTGATCCTAGGTCCTGGCATTTCTGTGCAGACACCGTACAACTACATTTTGGAGAAATACACAGATTCAAAGAGTCCGTAATTTGCTTTCTAATAATCATGATCTTTTCGTCTAAGAAGTTCACAAATTCATCACTGCTGAAGTGAAGGCCATCCTCACTTGGGGAATCCTGCTTTTTAGTTAGCTTTGTGGCAGTATCAAAAATACGTTTTGGATTGTTTTTATTCTCAATCAGGTTGGAAAAGTAGGCTGATGGAACAGCAGTGAGGGCTCTTCGATTTTGCACGGTACTGTCTTTCCAAGCTGGTTGGAAGACTTACAGTTTGGTGGTTCGCCATTTCCCTTCAAATTTTCTGGAAGCTTGCTTCAGGGCTGGGGTATTTTCTGTATACCAGGGAGCTAATTTCTTGTGACAAATGTTTTTTATTTTTAGAGGTGCGACTACATCTAGGGTATTACACAAGGTTAAGTTTAGATCCTCGGTAGGTGGAGGGCATCTGGAAGGACATCTAGTAATCTTTGGGTTGTCCGAGAATTTATAGCACAGCTTTTGATAATCTTGGTTGGGGTCTGAGCAGATTATTTGTTGTGATTGCAAACGTAATACAATGGTGGTCTGATAGTCCAGGATTATAAGGAAAAAACTTTTAGATCCACAATATTTATTCCACGGGACAAAACTAGATCCAGGGTATGACTAGCAATGCGTAGGTCCAGAAACCATGTTGGACAAAATCCACTGAGCCAATGATGGCTCCAAAAGCCTTTTGGAGTGGATCTGTGAACTTTTCCATGTGAATATTGAAGTCACCAAAAAATGAAAAATAATATTTTCTGCCATGACTACGAGGTCCGATAGGAATTCAGGGAACTCCATGAGGAACACTGTATACGCCCCAGGAGGCCTGTAAACTGTAGCTATAAAATGTGATTGAGTAGGCTGCGTAGATTTCATGACTAGAAGCTGTCAATCCAGCATGACTTATGCTGTGTTCAAAACAACTGTAAACTCTGAACTGGGAATTCTCAGACTTCAGTGCGTTCAAGACAACTGGGAACTCTGGGGGGGGGGGGGTGGGGGGGGGAACGCTCCGACTGGGGAAATACGTTTTCAACAGTCATCCAACTTGGAATTCCAAGTCTGGCCTCTTTCTAGAGCTGACGTCATGATTCAACCTTGTTTTTTTTCAGAGTTCCTAGTTGTCTTGAAAGCACCATAAATCCAGAGAATGCCAGACCTTGATGACAAAGTTTGTTGACATAATTTGCCCATGAAGGACTGCTGTGCAACCTTACTGTTCAAGGGAGCACAGCACAACAAGGTGAGTCCGAAAATGTATTGTGTGCTGCTGCATAAATTATGTAATATGCCAGCGAGATATGAATACTAAGAAAGTATGTAGCTAAGAAAGTAATACTAAGTGTATGTTGTGTAGTAAGCTGTTAGTAGCCCATGTGCCTCACCCTAATCATTTGGACCCTTTCCCCCTCCAAACTTAGCCTACTGTTCTGACATGGTGGTGCACAAGTAGCCTATAGCCTGTTTTAGAAAAATGTCATAATCAAATATACTAAGAGCTTTCATTGTCTGCTTGTATGCCACCTTTATTTATCCTACGGTTCTGACATGGTGTACATGGAGAACACTGTAAGAATGGCCCATGTTCTGAATTCTCTCTCTGTACATTTCAAAAGTGATGAAGAAATAGCTATATTGACAACGTCCATCCTAGCGCACTCATTATTGTCTTCATCTAAATTACGGATTGCCTTTTATCCACTCATCATCCCCTTATGTCATAGTTTGTACGTCTCAATTGTCAGTAGAAACCACATTTGTTTAAGCAAGTCAGCCATATCAGCTATGTTTGAAAAAAAAGGCAGTAAATGAGGCTGAATGAACTGTTTCGCTGCCAGACAAGGCTCCGCTGTAAGCCAGGTGTAGCAGTGGTAAGGATTCACTCCATGGTGCTGAAAAGAAAGCACTGCTGTTGGGACAGCTTTATGTCGGCCCTAACAGTTTGTGGGCATCGTTTGCCACCGTTATAGTGCAATTAATGTGTTGTGTTGTGTAGTGGCTTTGCTGGCATGCATTTAAAAAATATATACTTAGTATGCATACTCCACAAGACATGCCACAAGAGATCTCTTCACCATCCCCAAGTCCAGAACAGACTATGGAAGGCGCACAGTACTACATAGAGCCTACATGGAACTCTATTCCACATCAGGTAACTGATGCAAGCAGTACAATCAGATAAAAATACAAACAGATAAAAATACACCTTATGGAACAGCAGGGACTGTAAAGAGAGACACACACACACAGGTACAGATACACGCATACGCACACATTTTAGCACACACACTCTACACACACATACATTGTAATTTTGTTGTATGGTGGTATTATACATTTTGTATTGTGAATATGTAGTGGAATAATAATGTTATATGATGTACTGTTTTATCTTTTGTTTTATGTGTGATGTAAGTGCTTTAATGTGTTTCAATGTGTTTGGACCCCAGTAAGAGTATGGGGATACCTAATAAATACAAATACCCCATAATGAGAAAGTGAAAACATGTTTTTATAATTGTTTGCTAATTTATTGAAAATGAAAACACAGAAATATCTAATTTACATAAGTATTCACATCCCTGAGTCAATACAAAATACAGCTGTGAGTCTAACTAAATTCTTCAAGCTCTATCAAATTGGTTGTCGATTATTGCTAGTCAACCATTTCAGGTCTTCCCATAGATTCTCAAGTAGATTAAAGTCAGAACTGTAGCTCGGCCACTCAGGAACATTCACTGTCTGCTTGGTAAGAAACTCCAGTGTAGATTTGGCCTTGTGTTTTAGGTTATTGTCCTACTGAAATGTGAATTCCTCGCCTAGTGTCTGGTGGAAAGCATTACTTTGGTTCTTGTTGCAAACAGGAGGCATGTTTTGGAATATTTTTTATTCTGTACTTCTTTTCACTCTGTCAATTAGGTTAGTGTTGTGGCGTAACTACAATGTTGTTGATCCATCCTCAGTTTTCTCCTATCACAGCCATTAAACTCTTTAACTGTTTTAAGTCACCAACTTAGTTATGAAGGACTCCTGTAACTTTGTAGTGAGTGTGTGTATTGATACACCATCCAAAGTGTAATTAATTACTTCACCAATTAAAATTCACCAAAGGGATTTTCAATGTCTGCATAATCTTTTTTTTTTACCTATCTACCAATAGGTGCCCTTCTTTGCGAGGCATTGGAAAACCTCTCTGGTCTTTGTGGTTGAATCGGTGTATGAAATGTATTGCCGACCTTACAGAAAATTGTAAGTGTGGGGTACAGAGATTAGGTCGTTCAAAAATCATGTTAAACACTATTGCACACTGAGTGAGTCCATGCAACATATTATGTGACTTGTTAAGGAAATATGTACTCCTGAACTTATTTAGGCTTACCATAACAAAGGGGTTGAATACTTATTGACTCAAGACATTTCAGCTTTAATCATTTTTGATTAAATTGTAAAAATGTCAAAAAACATAAATACAAAATATTATAGGACACACTAGCGAGTATTAATGAGTCAACAGTTCAGTCATCTACAGTGCCTCCGGGAAGTATTTAGACCCATTGACTTTTTCCACATTTTGTTACGTTACAGCCTTATTCTAAAACGTATTACATTTTTTTTAAACTCAGCAATCTACACCCAATACCCCATAATGACAAAGAGAAAACAGGTTTTTAAACTGAGCAATCGGGGGAGAACCTTGGTCAGGTTAGGTGACCAAGAACCCAATGGTCACTCTGACAGAGTTCTTCTGTGGAGATGGGAGAACCTTCCAGAAGGACAAGCATCTCTGCAGCGCTCCACCAATCAGGCCTTCACGGTGTGGCCCGACGGAAGACAGCCCGCTTGGAGTTTGCCAAAAGGCACCTAAAGAACTCAGACCATGAGAAACAAGATTCTCTGGTCTAATGAAACCAAGATTGAACGCTTTGGCCTGAATGCCTGGCACCATCCCTGTGGTGAAGCATGGTGGTCGCAGCATCATGCTGTGGGGATGTTTTTCAGCGGCAGGGACTGGGAGACTAGTCAGGATCGAGGCAAAGATGAACGGAGCAAAATACAGAGAGATCCTTAATGAAAACCGTCTCCAGAGAGCCAACAACCCTAAGCACACAGCCAAGACAACGCAGGAGTGAATTTTGGACAAGTCTCTGATTGTCCTTGAGTGGCCCAGCCAGAGCCAGGACATGAACCCAATCAAACATCTCTGGAGAGACCTGAAAATAGCTGTGCAGCAACGCTCCCCGTCCAACCTGACAGAGCTTGAGAGGATCTGCAGAGAAGAATGGCAAATAATATTTGAGGCTGTAATCAATAACAAAGTACTGAGTAAAAAGTCTGAATACTTATGTAAATGTGATATTTTCATTTTTTAAATTTTATTAGCAAACATTTCTAAATACCTGTTTTTGCTTTGTCATTGTGGGGTATTATGTGTAGATTGATGACATAACAAAAAGTGGAACCCCCCTAAGTCCATTAAGTTACATTTGGAAAACTACCATTCCACGTCACTTACTGTACTATACATAAAAATGCGATCCACGAGTTCAAGTGTATAACATTCTGAAGTATCCCTTTAACTCATGTGTTCTTCTGATGATCTTTTGAATTCTTTGTCTTCTGATGATCATGTTCTTTTCTTCTGAATTCTTCCAGATGCTGCTTGTTCCACAGCTACACGACACACTCTCTGGTTCGCTGGTTTGATTGAAGGTTGTCCCAACCTGTCATAGGTCTAGATGTTTCTTGGTTGGTAAACTCGGGTAGAACGTCTACTTATCTCTTATTCATCTTGATCATTCTCTGATTCTGTATCCTCAGCTTAACCTTCATCCTGCTCATGCTCCGGTGCTGGTTCCGCTTTGGGTTCCTTTTCAGTTCCTGACTCCTCAGTATGACTTTCATCCAGAGTGTATTCTGGTGCCCCAGCTTCCACTTCTTCAAGATGCTCCATTTCTGCAGGTCGAAAGACACTTGCCTGATGGTTGAGACTGTTTTATTGTCTTGGTATCCACAGGGTGTATTCTTCCTCACTTTAACTTTCAGATCCTTCACGGTAAGTATGAGTCTGACTGTTTGTCTCACTAATTATTTTCTTGGTTCTGTGTTCTCTTTCAGGTTTGCTGTTTTGTCTATCGATGAGGTAAGGACAGGGTTACAGAAGATTTCTGTGTAGGACTATTTCTCATCCGATTCCATCTAACGGTTGTACCACATAGACTGGAATGTTGACTCCTTTTCTTTCTTTATCTACATGGATATTGTTTCCAGAGTAAGCACAGATTTTGCCAGGTCCTCCTCTCTGAAAGGTTTCTTATCAGGACATGGTCTCCGGGTTTCAGTACTAAACTCCATGCTCTTTGATTGCAGCTTTTTTCATGTTTTTTGTCACGTCATAAGCTTCTTGCATCAACATTTTCCATTTCTCTGGATATCCTGCATGAGTGTGTTCTTTCTCTCAGGAACATCAGGTCGAATGGCAGTATCGGTTATTGTCCAAAGAGAAGGAAAAAGGGAGAGAAACCAGTTGATTCATATACAGTTGAGTTGTATGCATGCACAAATTTGTTGAGGTAATCCTTAGTTTGTTTTCTTTGTTTCTTCCAGTGTCCTCAGCATACCTAACAAGGTTCTGTTGCTTGGTTTGATTGTGGATGGTATTGGGTTGTTCTTGAGTGATATATCCCATTGTAGCTTTGCAACTTTCTGAACAGTTCATTCTTAAACTCCCTCCCCTAATCGTGATGAATTTTGGATGGGTGGCTGAAGCGCAGAATGAAGTAATCGGAGATCTTGCGTGCTGCAGTCTTGCCGTACTTGTTCAGTGTAGCATAAGCCTTCCCAAACTTTGTGAAGGGGTCTACAATCACCAGAATGTATTCAACACCACCCATGCTTCTCTACAGATGAAGGTAGTCGATGGAGATCCTCTTAAATGGAGCAGAGGTTTCGTTGCTTTGCAGCAGTGTTCTTGTTGTTCTTTTGGGTTTATTTTGTTTCAGACAGTGGCAGACTTTTGTCACATAGTGTTCCATCTCTTATCTCATCTTAGCCCCAAAAAAGTGTTCTCTGGCTAGAGACACCATTCTATCAGCGCCCATGGGCCCATCTCTTTGTTCATTTGCTTGTAGATTATGGTCTTGAGGGCCTCCAGAGTGGCGCAGCGGTCTAAGGCACTGCATCGCAGTGCAAGCTGCGTTACTACAGATCCTGATTTGATACCCGGCTGTGTCGCAGCCGGCCACAACCAGTAGACCCATGAGGCTACGCACAATTGGCCCAGTGTCGTCCAGGTTAGGGGAGGGTTTGTCAACCACTTGCAAACAAGGCCACTCCTTGAGAGGGCGTTTCACTGCACATTTTGATGTTTTTCTATCCATTCTACTGCTTGGGATGGTGGCAGCTGGAAAGGCCGACATCCACGATTATTTTTCAGTCTGCGGGTGTGATAACTCGTAGAGCGGCTTGGTGATCCTGGAGAAATCTGCAATGTGAGCTGTGTAGTATCCCAGGAAGACAACCAGTGTTCTCACCTCCTTGACTGTCTTTAAATGTCTGGTTTTAAATTTGTCAGAGCTTGTATAGCCTCTACATCTTCATACAGTATCCTTTTTCTCTGAGATTACACGTCCCACTTAGCACACGTCTCTCGAAGAGATCACATTTCTTGGCTGTTAGCTTGATTCCACATTCCTTTTTTCTTTGCTGCCCTTTGGGAACATTCTCAATGTGTTGATCAACGTCTTTGCTGAAGACCAGGATATCATCAAGGTAAGGGACACACATCTCATCTTTCAGGTCTCCCAGACAACCCTCCATGTAGTGCTGGAAAGCCCCAGAGTGAAATGAATGCTGTCTTCGCCCTGCTCTCTTCACTGATGAAGCCCTGATGATACGCTTTTCCTTGGTAAAGCACGGTGGACCAGGAATTTCCACCAAGATTTTCCATTATCTCTTGTATTCTCGGAATGGGATGATGGTCGGGGCATCTTCTCATTCAACCATTCATCTGTAAGCCACACAGAAGCAGGCTACCATCCTTCTTCCTGATGCACATGATGGGCGATGAGTAGGAAGAGTACGATTTCTGGATCCATCCTCGACTGCATAGACCTTGTATGTGATTCTTCACCTCTTGATATAGTGGATGTGGAATGGCATTCTATGTCTTCTTCACCAGGATGTCATACTTCAGGTGGATCTCCATTTGTAGATCTGAAATACATCCGGTGTCCCAATCGTCTTTTGCGAACACATCTTCTCTTGCTGGTCCTCTGATAAGTGACTGAAGTCGACTGGTGGGTCCCAACTCGCCTCTTCAGCTTTTGTCTTTTGGTGTTCATCCACTTTGCCTTTCAGGTCCCGATCTGGGCCATATGGACTTTTCTCTTGAGGTGCTGGTTTTGCTTCACAAGCACAATTCTGTTCTGGAGAATAATGTAATTTTGTGTTCTCCATTGTCACTGTGATAACAGCTTTGTATTCATGTGGGAGCTGCACAACTTGTTCCTTCACCTTTATTTAACTAGGCAAGTCAGTTAAGAACAAATTCTTATTTACAATGACAGCCTACCTACAGGGTCAGCCCCTGGAGCAAATTAGGGTTAAGTGCCTTGCTCAAGGACACATCAACAGGTCTTTTCACCTTGTCTGCTCGGGTATTCGAACCAGCAACCTTTCGGTTACTGGCCCAACGCTCTAACCGCTAGGCTACCTGGGCCATGGGCCATGGAGTATTCTCATTGGGTTGTAGGATGAGCCACAGTTCACATTTGCTACTTTGTATTTTGGAATTATATCTTTTGGTCGAAGTCTGGCAGACCAAATTCCACTTCAATCCAGCCCTCGAAAGGTACACTTGTTCCGTTAGCAGCTGTGAGGTTCAACCCTCCATCATCAAGTAGTTCTTCAACGGGTCTGATTTAAATGTCAGGTAAGTGTTTCTTCTTCCAGTTCAACCCCACAATTGACACGTGATCCAGTATCCCACCACACTGAGGGGTTCATGAAGTAGTACCCGCAAAACACCAGTCTCAACGTCAACAGTAAAGAGGCGAAAAAAGCCATATCTTCCTCTATCCAGTGGTTGTGTTCTTTTGCCCATGATATTATTTTCTTTTTATTGGCCAGTCTGAGATATGGCTTTTTCTTTGCAACTCTGCCTAGAAGGCCAGCATCCCGGAGTCGCCTCCAGCTTTATTGCTTCTTTAATCAGCACAACAGTTTTCAGCTGTGCTAACATAATTTAAAAAGGGTTTTATAATGATCAGTTAGCCTTTTAAAATGATTAACTTGGATTAGCTAACACAGGAGAGATGGTTGCTGATAATGGGCCTCTGTACGCCTATGCAGATATGTAGATATACCATTAAAAATCAGCAGTTTCCAGCTAAAATAGTAATTTACAACATTAAAAATGTCTACACTGTATTTCTGATCAATTTGATGTTATTTTAATGGACCAAAATATTGCTTTTCTTTAAAAAATAAGGACATTTCTAAGTGACCCCAAACTTTTGAACGGTAGTGTGTCGTTTTCTAAATGAAGAAATATTAGAACTTACCTCAGAATTGTTTTGTTGGAGTGACTTAAAAAATGTAGATGAGACTGATTACATTTTTAGTTGAGCAAGAGTAGTGCTAGCCAGGGAAAGTATTGGTAAACAAATTGGTAGCATAAAGTGTAAGAATTACAGGGGGGCTAGTTACCCTACATATGTCATGATGAGCTGTCAGGTGTCAAATGAAAGCAATGAAATATCAATTGTATTTATTGACTGCACTAAGAACGCAGTTGCTCTATGAAACTTTGTAGCACCAGTCCTCCTTGTCATAACTAATGATGCATTGTAGTCTAACTGATTTGAGAAAGTGTGTTATGTGAAAAACTGTGGCTATCCAACAGGTTTCAGGTTCAACAACTTTCAGCCAACTGGGGATGAACAACATTTCTAAGTTATCTTGTTCACTTACACTCTTTCTCCTCTGTGAGTGTGTTCGACACAGCCCTGTAATTACCCACAAATGAAAAACAAGAAGGCTGAAATGCCTATTGTGGCCATATAAGGAATTATACAGCCCATCTCTGTGTCTCTTTCTCTCGTGGAAGAATCCATGTTTTTTGTTTTATGATTTTTTTTATATATATTTTTTTAGTTTTAACTGTTTTGCATTGTGTGTAAGGGTGGGGGTGCTCTGCAGACCAATCCTGTGTGTAATTATTTGTTTAATCCCTTCCTGTGTTGATGATGGAAAATTGATCAGGCTTGAATGAAAGGCTCAATGCAAGCCCCCCTCTCTTCTATTGTGTAGGTGAATAGCACACACTGAAGGCCATAGGCAGGTTGCTATTAATATGACAGCCTATTTCATATCCAGCTATCATTTCTAATGAAATACTTAATCTCCATTATTTTGATCTGGGCAGGCGATTCACTGAAAGACAGTGGGAGAGAAAAGGCTTTTCTTTGAGTTGCTCATGTCAGTTGTGTAAGATATGGCAAACCAACAATTTTGTCAAGTTCTTTTTTTAGCCAACTGAAACGCTTTGGATTGCCACAGTTTATAAAGGCACATAGATAAAGCCTTTCAGGGCGCTGAATGAGGACGCCATCTGTTTTTTTTTTTATTTCCTCCTTTTCTTTCCCTTTTTCAATCCTTGTAATCAAATTTGAGCAAAATCAAATGGGGGGTTTTCAATGAAAGTACCTTTTGTTGGTCTGAAACGAGCAAGTCATTTACAAAATGCCCTTCCTTTGTGTGGGAGGCTAAAGGAAAAAAGAAATCAGTAGCTTTTAAAGCTAGGCCTTGCTGCGACTGCAAAGATAATGAAAACCGTCTTGTGTTGTGTGGTAGAAAGCATTTCAAAGGCAGGGCCCGACTCAGGGTTACATGGCTGAAAACCCTGTGTGTGTTTGTTTTGGATGGAGTGCCAAGCCAGGCATCCACAGTCTACTATCTTCTGGGTGAAATTAAGACGAGTTCCAGGTAGTGTGAATATCCCCGGCTTTAATGTTTCTACCTGCTCTCTCTCTAGACGGCCCTTGTCATGCTCAAACCGCCACAGAAGAAATGGGAGTGGAGAACACAGAGGAATCTGCCAGGACTTCAGCATGGTTCTCTTATTCTGCTTGGTATGATGTGGAGCTTTCACTGAAGACGGGAGTTCCTCGGTTGTTTTCCCTTCAGTCGCCAGCCAATGGAATAACTCTCGGAAGGTGAGTTGTCCTCTTTCCCTGCTTCGTATGCAGCTTTCTGGGCACGCTTAGTGTGGTAGCTATTTACATTGACAGACAGATTACTTTTTAAAGTTGCTGGGCTCTTTTCACTGCACAGTACAGCTATTAATGTAATGTATGTTACTGAGTTGATGCCTCAAACTCAGAACAGAATATAGGTTTCTTCTGTACAAGGTCTATGCTATGGGCTTTATGGAAATGTGAATTGAGTGGGGCTGTGAAGGCAAGGCAAGTCAAGCCCCTCAGGGCATTCTAGCCTGCTGTCTCAAGGGCAAGGCAGGAAATCACTGCACCACTTACAAATGAGTTGTAATGATGTAATTAACTTCCTCGTTACTAACCGATGAGCGGAGAAACAGTTTATAGAAGGCTCCCCATGTGTGAAAGTTGATGATATAGCTTCTAAGATGTTATATGAAGATATGACACATCATACTATAAAGATATCAAGAAATGTCACCATTTGAATTGTATATGAATAATGTAAAATTAACATGAATATTATAATGTCAGTGTTAGATTATTGTGGTTGTCAGATACTGTCCAGGTGTCGATCTTTCAGTTTTTTTTCCTATGGTGCTGCCTTTCAAATTCCCTCTAGTGATTTTTCAAAAGGAACAATTGGCTCAAGTATGTTCTCAATCATGAATTAATGTGTTAATCATATGCATATGCACACAGCATTTCTCTAGTAGTTTCATGTTAAAAGAGTTGAGTTAAGAAACAATTTTCACTTATCTGCAAAGTTTCATATGTGTAGTTTCCACCTCTATATTCTCAGTTGACAAAATACAAGCAAGTAATATTCAAATTAGTTGATTTCTCAAATGTCAGAATTTGCACTGGAACAAAAACTTGGTCAAATTCAATTTGAAAAGAATATTTAATCGGTCAACTATCTGCTGCCACCCAATAATATCGAGGGAATCTTACAGCCTTTTGAGAAAGAAGTCAGTCAGGCAGCCAGTACGCATCATTGCATTGATTGTTACTAGACTTCCTATTTAGGTTTAAATGGCAATGTATTTTGTGTGTATTATGACATGATACACGTTGTTTTTCAAGCTGTCTTCTAGAATAGTTTTCTGTTCAGTTTACATACTATACTGTGTGTATATTATGTGAATGCTTGCTGTGTGGGTAATTACATTTTTTTGTGTGTTAGTATATATTTTGTAATATTCTATATCAGTCTGTGTTCCTGTGAAGGGAGTAAATGGAGTTCTTCATACCTAGCAAGAAAGAAAAAATTTAAATATTATGGATAAATAGTATTTTTTGGGTGCTCACTTACAGTACTTACTTAATGTAATCTTTACTGTACAAATTATATAACATTTATGTGGTCAGTTTGTTGCTTTACCTCCATAATTCTTTGTAATCAGACTGTAATATGTCATAAATAAGGTTAAGGAATAAATCTGTATCCATTATGCTGGGTGTTTGAGCTCCCCTCAGGGCCTCCAACAAGAGGAACTTAATGGCGTGGTAAAGTGGGAGGAGGAGCTGCTGCTGAGCAGGAGTGAAGGGGCGGCGCTGACCACCAATTAGAGCCCATTGAGCTGGGGGCCTGTCAGTCAGAGATAATAGGGCCCCTCTTCCACCCTGGTACCCCCAAACCCTGTCATTAGGCCTACTCTGAGGCTGAGCCAGGCCTGTGGTTAGCCATTTGACCCCCTGGGCACTCAGAGAGAGATTCACCCACATGCTGCACTAACCAGTGCAATAAATCACATGCATTGAGTGACTGAACTGCATGTGAATATGACTACTCAGCCCGGTGGTGTTAATGGCGCATGGTGACATGCAATGGAGACCAGTCAACTCTGTGTGCACTGTGCATGTATGTGTTAATATCTGGGCAAGGTTATCATAGCCGGTATTTCTTAATTTGAATATTTTAATGGGTTCAATTTCCATGTAGGATTAACCTGAGACCACTTTGTCTAAAAAGCTTGGTGGAATAATGAATTCTTAAACACCTGCTAGTTCTGATACAGGAAAATAAAACGGTTTATGGGCAAACCGAATCAAAGGAGACCCAAAACTTGATTTTAATGTCAGCAACTCCATCTTGCGCCAGAGAAAGCTGCAACTAATATGGTTAAAGACCTCTCAAGAGTCTGTCTTGTCTTAATCTTTCAATGTAAATGAAGGATTTAAAAACGATATTACCAGATGTCCAGGAGACACTTGAGAATTAAGACCTCAATCTAGGTTTTCCAGCAGGCTTCTGCCATGGCTGATAGAGAGCCTATGACTACTGCGCTTGACAGGATTTCCATCACAGTAAAACAGGACCAGAAAGGTAGATTGGGAGCTGCCTAGGGAAACATACTCTGCTGTTGACTAGAGCCTTAGAAGACCACCCTTAAAGTACTGTAGTAATTCCTAGAAAATGTTGTCTGTTGTTGACTTCGTGGCACTGCACTGGGTTACCCATGTAAGCTATTCCCACACAGTCTAAACTAACTACTCTTAACAGCTGAAATTTACCAATTTTATTGCAATGTGAAAAAAGAATCCAGCCTCATTGTGAAGAGGGCAATCATCCACAGTTTTGAAAAAGTAAAAACAAAAGGTCTGTTTGCAGGACCTTAGCTGCTTTTTACAGTTAGCTCGAGCTGCTTTTGTCCAATGATGCTCAGACCATTTAATTGTACACAAGAGATCCCTTCAGTAGTCTTACAAGGTTTTATTATTTTCTTGGCCAAAAAAAACATCTGAAGTGTGGTGCAAAATGTCTACCTGCAATTAGGGACCTTCCTGAAAATTGGCATCTGTCAATTGGCACTTTAGCATGGGGGATGGGGGTTCTGTAGTTCAGTTGCTAAAGCTGGGAGAATGTGTGTGCGTTTGTCGTGCACGTGTGGCATGGCAGGTGCTGAATCCTGTAAAAGCAGGATATGCGAGGTTGTTTATTCTCTCACCCACTTTCCTCTGGCAGAGCATATCAGTACAGGTGGTCAAACGAGTCCAACAACAAATCAGTGGTACTGACTGACACTTATCTTCCACATGCAAACACTGCCATAGAGCTCTCTCTATTCAAACTCTATTTTATTTGCGTCTGTGTTTTTCTATTGTAGCACTTTTGGCTGGCTGTGCCGTTATAATACCAGACACAACAAACATATCTTTGTGAATGTAATGCACTGCTTTCCCCTCATTCTGCTGGGTGTCACTAGTTATCTTAAGCACAGTTTAATTGTGAGAGAACAGAGGTCACTGCTCAGCTCAGCTGTGGTCTTTGCATACTGTGACTGACAAACAGAAGCCTGTTATTTAGAGAAGAGCAGAATAGATTGAGGTAATGTGTACAAACTGACAGCTGAAATTGGGAAGGCATCACTCATGAATAATTGGGCACTTTTGCTTTTTATTTTAACCTCCCATCGTGTTTTCCCCCGCTGAGAGGTTCTAGTTCCAAGCCATTAAGAGCTGCCATACTGAGTGAAGACAGCAAGGGGAACATTTGTCCAAAACGCCTGATATCCAATAAACAGCAGTAACAGACAGTTTATTGCTCCAATCCATAAATAATAGTGCTGATTATGAGGCTACTAATGGCAGCACTGTAATTGTCATAAATCTTAGACACTGGTGGCAGCAAGCAGCACAATGAGCACAGCCATCTGTTTGAGGGGAAAGGGATAAATATCTTCTCTGTCAAAATGCATTTGGATGTGTCTCAATATTGTGGACAGGCTTTCACATCGGCAGCAGGGATGTGAACTTACTTTTTGCTAACATTTATTGTTCAGACCTTTTTAGATGACTGTGGAAAGCTACATCTAGCCAAGGTTAAGTGATTTCTCTTCAACCACTAAGACTTACTTTCTTGCTGAGATTAGAAATTACAAAATACCAAAAGTCTGCTTTGCCATTTGGATAGAATCACCTTGAAATTGACTTTTGTCAAAATAAACATCAACTAAAGGATCTTTTTTTCTCAGTTATGTTTTTGTTTTGTACATTGTTCTTGCAAATAATTGGATTGTTAATCTACAATCACACAGGTACAGTAAGAGTATCTTGCCAGTTGTCCCGATCATGTGTTTGGAAAAGTGGAGAACAGTAGTACCATGAAATGTCTTCATGGGTAGTACTTTGTACACAAATACACTGTGTAAACATTGCTATGGTGGTTTCCATTGAATTCCAGCCCTAGACACATTCAGAGTGTTGCAGGCACTATCATGATCACTGATAGACTTATTTTATTATGTTCTCTTAGGCTGAATCAGTAGACTGTAATTTGCTGTCTCTCTCTGTCACCCTCTCAAAGCCACTCTTTTCCCAGAGCCCACTTCACATATGGCTGTGTAGCAGCACACAAGCAGCCTCCCTCAGAGCTCGGCTGCTTTTTAGTCCAATTAATGTCAAGCCTTTATTAGCATGTGATGGAGGGAAAATGTCCTTCTGATGGAGGCCAGACCCTCCCCACAATTTGAGGTCAGATCGATCCCAGTGGCAGAGCAGAGATGGAAAACTTTCCCTGGAGTTAGTCCTAGGATGGAGTCAATTATCAAATGAACCCTTTGCCCTGTGCAGCCATGGCTGATGCTAGACCATTGAGAAGGTGTGATGATGGAGAGAGTGTGTGTGTGTACAGGGACAGCGAGTGCGAAGTGAAGCTTTCCTTGCTCATGGTCTTCTCCAGGCAAACAGGGTCATCAGGATCAGTGCTATTTGATGTGAGTGCCACTACTCCACAGTGACAATTCTACTGATGTCCCTGAGCAGTTTATTTGCCCACAATTGTTGCATAGAAAACCTCCTCCTTCCCATATTTGCTGCGACCATCCACATACGGCATGTCAGATATATCCATAAATCTAAGTAAGTCTAAGCATTCCAATGTAAAGAACAATGAAAAAAATATAAAAATATCTTCAAAAAGTAAAGATTTTGACTGTACTATTTTACAATGTAGGTTTTTCCCCATGGTTCCTGTCTGGTTTGATAGCAGGGCTTTCCTAGGGAACATACAGTAGCAGTCAAAATTTGGACACACCTACTCATTCCAGGGTTTTTCTTTATTTTTACTATTTTATACATTGTAGAATAATAATGAGACATCAAAACTATAAAATAACATATATGGGATCATGTAGTAACCAAAAAGGTGTTAAACAAATCAACATATATTTTATATTTGAGATTCTTCAAAGTAGCTACCATTTGCCACTCTTGGCATTCATGAGGCTGTATCACATCCTGCCGTGATTGGGAGTCCCAAGTCACAATTGGCCCAGCATCGACCAGGTTTGGCCGGAGTAGGCCGTCATTGTAAATAAGAATTTGTTCTTAACTGACTTGCCTAGTTAAATAAAGGTAAAATAATAATAATTAAAAAATAATTATGTGAGGTAGTCACCTGGAATGCATTTCATTAACAGGTGTGCCTTGTTAAGTTTTTCTTTCCTCAATGTGTTTGAGCCAATAAGTTGTGTTGTGACAAGGTAGGGGTGGTATACAGAAGATAGCCCTATTTGGTAAAAGACCAAGTCCATATTATAGCAAGAACAGTCTATCATTACTTCAAGACATGAAGGTCAGTCAATCGGAAAAGTGCAGTCGCAAAAACCATCAAGCGCTATGATGAAACTGGCTCTCATGAGCACCGCCACAGGAAAGGAAGATCCAGAGTTACCTCTGCTGCAGAGGATAAGTTTGTTAGAGTTAAAAGCACCTCAGATTGCAGCCCAAAGTTCAAGTAACAGACACTTCTCAACATCAACTGTTCAGAGGAGACTGTGTAAATCAGGCCTTCATGGTCGAATTGCTGCAAAGAAACCACTACTAAAGGACACCAATAAGATGAAGAGACTTGCTTGGGCCAAGAAACACGAGCAATGGACATTAAACCGGTGGAAATCTGTCCTTTGGTCAGATGAGTCCAAATGTGAGATTTTTGGTTCCAACCGCTGTGTCTTTGTGAGACGCAGAGTAGGTGAACTGATGAAGCATGGAAGAGAAGGTGTGATGGTCTGGGGGTGCTTTGCTGGTGATACTGTCGGTTATTTACTTCTAATACAAGGCACACTTAACCAGCATGGCTACCACAGCATTCTGCAGCTATACGCCATCCCATCTGGTTTGCGCTTAGTGGGACTTTGTGGCTGTGTAAGGGCTATTTGACCAAGAAGGAGAGTGATGGAGTGCTGCATCAGATGACCTGGCCTCCACAATCACCCAACCTCAACCATATTGAGATGGTTTGGGATGAGTTGGACCGCAGAGAAGGAAAAGCAGCCAACAAGTGCTCAGCATATGTGGGAACTCTTTCAAGACTGTTGGAAAAGCATTCCTCGTGAAGCTGGTTGAGAGAATGCCAAGAGTGTGCAAAGCTGTCATTAAGGCAAAGGGTCTAAAAGAATCTAAAATCTAAAATATATTTGGATTTGTTTAACACTTTTTTTGGTTACTACATGATTCCATATGTGTTATTTCATAGTTTTGATGTCTTCACTATTATTCTACAATGTAGAAAATAGTAAAAAATAAAGAAAAACCCTGTAATGAGTAGGTGTGTCCATACTTTTGACGGTACTGTATGGCTTTAATCAGCAGTAATTGAATTGAGTGGGATGAGATGAGTGCTGCATATTTGTTTGGAGGCAGTGCCCCCTGCAGTAAGATTCAAGTGGAGGGAGATAAGATTTCTAAAACAAAGATCCAGTATTATGTGCTGTTTAACAGTGGTGGGTGAACCCAAGAGTTCACCCAATTTGTTGGAGCGATGTATGTGTATAAAGAAGTGAAATCTCCTGTGATATCGTTAGAATTGGCAGTATGTCCATTTTTATTATATTATTCATAGCATGTATAAAGTTCAACCTTTTGTATGGGTTTGATACAGGAAACCATCCACTTTGTATTTAATTTGAGTTCTCTGTGATTTCCACATGTTGGGAGAAAAGCGCCATGTTTTTATTGATCAAATCCATTGATTTTCTTTATAAAAACACATGGCATCATGCAAAATCAAGATGTCTTCAGGTCACCATCATTATCACCATTTCATCATTTTAAATTTGACCTAGTAGAAGTAGTTGAGATAAACATTTTGATATAAAAATTTGCAGAATGTTTACTATTGTATAGAATGTTGGGTAGAAATTAGTAAGTATAACTGATATATTTATTATTTACCACTTTTATTATGAGGAGAATAGAAATTATTTCAGTTGGTGGTCACTCTGTATGTTCTCATTGATAAATTGAGCATTTATTCCAATAGATGGCATCAAAACACTAGGCTACAGTACACACCAATAGTTAGTACAGCTACAGCCAGTGTAGGCATCCTTTAGTCCCCTCCAGTCTGCAATACAGAACAGTTCACATCAAGATGATGCAGAATTAGGCTAATTCATTTTGTTTTTGACATACTTTTAATTGAGTAAAAATAAAATGTTCAGTCAGTATTTACAAAAGTCCTAAGCAATATTATTATTCAGGTATTCTAACACCTTAATGTATCAAGTTATACCATTTTGATATTATCGTTCTGACACCAACACATATTTAATTGTGTGCAAAAACTACAAAGAAGAGGCACTATATAATTATAATCTTGTGAGATATTTCATTTGAAGAGACACATTTTCTCTTACGCACTAGCACAGGGGCGGACTGGGACTAGAAATCGGCCCTAGCATTTCAAAACACACCAGCACATTTTCTTTCCCCCTTGTGGCCCCCACACCTGCTCTTTTTTTCCCCTGAGACCATTATTAGCCAAATAATTATTGTTTTGCATAACATCAACATAAAAAAGTTAGTTAGACAGGCATACTGGCCCAGAAAAAAGAATACCAGCCCATCTGGCACCAGCATCACCCAGTTGTCCTCAAAGAACTGGACATCATGAGACAAAATATATCATGACTAGGAATACAACTTGTAGTAAATTGGCACTATGTCTTATTAAATTAATTGATCATACTTGATCATATCTCTCTGTCATTTTATTTATTGAATGTAAGGGATAATGTAAGGGATAACATTGATGACCTATAAAGATATCAATATTAAGTTATCTGAACAACATTATCCTTTTATTTTCTCAAATTAAATAGGGGTACTGACTTTGGACCTTTTCAAACCTTTGTAATGTCTTGTTTTGCACTGGGCAGGGGCATGCTCCTTCCTATAGGCACCCTTTGACACTCACCCCTTCCCACTATAATTAAGTGATGAATTAGGACGTGTGAGAAGGCCGCTAAGACCAAGAGAAAATAGGTGCTTATCAGAACACTGAATAACCCTCATTTTCTCCAGTGGCAATTTCCATCTCTTGTCTGTATAACAAACTGGCCCTTCTAGTCCTTTTACTTTGTTTCCTGATAAAGGACTATACTCTCGGGCTGTTGGTTATATTCTCCTTTATATTAAGTTGTCTAGCATGAATTGGCATAATGTTTTTGTAGACAAATGCAGGGCTGACTTGAGTTAAGTTAACATTTTCTGTATTTGTAACACTAAGAATTACAGTCGTACTTACTGTATTCATTTCTATATACTATACTCCACTGTAGCAGACAATTCATTATATATATGGACCTTTTTATATATATATATATTTGTTGAATATTTTTTTAAAATACAAATATTGTAGAGAAAAAGTGGATGGTGGATGCTCAGATTGTTTTACATGTTATATCTACAAGACAGGGTTATTTTTGGTTCTTTTGAAATGTGTAATTGTGCTCAGTGATAATCTTCTGATGTACTGTAGAATAATGGAGACTCATTCTACTCAAGTTTTTGCACTTTCTTCAGAATTAAGCTTGAAGTCTAATTTGTAAAACTGAAACACAAAAGACTTACCATAATATCTCCCCAAAGGAGGGCAATTGTCGAGATGATTTGATTGAATAGAAGAAGAGAAAAAAGCACTTCAAGGATGTATTGATGGAAGCCTATCATTTTGCGCAATTAATGTGTGGCTCCAGGAAGAGAATTGATTATAGACAAACCCGCTCCTCTAAAAACGATGGCTTTTAATATCCACGCACCTCTCGCAAGATCATCTCTCTGATTTATTAACGCAAATGTATATTTGAAATCAAGACTGCAAATTTAGTAGAGCCTCAGACTCCTTGTAGCAAGACTGTCACTCTTAACATATATAAATTAGTATACCTGTGTTTATAGATTTGAGTATTATGATTTTGAAAGCTTCAAAAGGCGCTAAAATTGTATAACATTGTTTCAGTTTTTAAAAGATTTTAAAATACATTTGACATGTATTACATTGTTTATATCTTATTGACAAGATGGAGTGAGTGTCTCTAATTGCATTCAATTCAATACCAATCCAATTGAAAAAAAACATCTGTATCCTCCAGAAGGTTGAATATTTTTTTTCCAATGCCAGTAAAGTCACACGCTCATGCAAACATACAAAATCCAAGTCTAACATTGTAGAGAGAAAGACATTATTTCTTACCCCATTCCAGTGCTTCAGGCTGTCCAGACGGATGCGACGGCGGCTTTTCCAGAGGTGTGCCATAGACAGTGAGAGAGTGCAGCAGATCTTGTGAACAATGAGTGGAGAGGCCTCGGTGTACTACAGCCCTGCAGCCGGCTCTCAGCACACGGCTTTCTGACCATCTCTGCCTCATATTGTTACCTTTCATTAGGTTTCTGGTTCACCTGCGCACTGTAAATAGGTTTTTATTGTTATTCTTAAGTGATAGTTTTTTGTTTTTTTTATTAAATGTACATTTTTTCAGATAATTATTGTGATTAAGATGCAGTATGTGTGCTCAGAAACACAGTGATGAATAACTTTTCTAATATCACGATAATCATAGCTTTGCTATATCCACTTTAAAACGTTGGTGTTTATATCCACCTAGGACAAGAATTGTATTGCACATTTTACATGTTATCTGTTTTTGGTACTCGTTGATTGCGGCAGGTAGCCTTTGTGGTCAGAGCGTTGGGCCAGTAACCGAAAGGTTGCTGGATCGAATCCCCGAGCCGACAAGGTGAAAACCTGTAGATGTGTCCTTGAGCAAGGCACTTAACCCTAATTTCCTCCAGGGGCGCCGTACTACTACGGCTGTCCCTGTAGGTAGGTCGTCATTGTAAAATAAGAATTTGTTCTTAACTGACTTGCCTAGTTAAATAAAGGTTAAATGAAACATTTTTATTTAATTTTGGTGCTAGGACATGTCGTACTGTATTATACTTGAAGTGCCTCGGTTGCATATTGTATTTCAAAACTCTGAGCTGAGCCCTTAGCATATGCTACAGGCAGAGAACAGCTCTGGTGATTCTCATCTGCACTCTTATCTGATAGCCTACATTATGGGTTGATCTGTAAACATGACTGGAGAGACACTTTTGTTGATTTGATTTGGATTGATCCCCTTGCTCCCCCTCATCCCAGTATTCCTGTAACCCTTTCAACTTCAAGTTGAAACTTTCATGAACCAGGTTAAGATAAGGTCAGGCAACTACACTCTTCTCCAGATTAACCCCCTTTGGCTGAATCTGCCTGGTTCCTCTTGTAGAGGGGTCATTTCCCATCTTTGCCAGGCCCCCATTATTAAGGGGATCAGGGGGTTGAGCGGCCCCTCTCCCTGCTCTCCCTGCTGGAGAATTGGAGCTTCACTGCTTGTCTATTTGCCGCTCTCTGGTTGTGACGGCAGAGGTTAGAAAAGCACTTGACTGCCGTCCCAGAGGTGCTTTCAATTTAACGAGGAGGGGGGATATCTGTTTCCTCAAATCAATCGCGGTCTTAACTGAACATCGTGGACCATCTGCTCGGGGCTTACCGCCCAGCTTCCCGTCAAATCCCAATATTTGTGGAAGCTGATCCTGGGGCCCTGGAGGCCCGGAGACTAGGGGTTCCCAGAGCTCCTCAGGCACACTGCTCTGGCATGGGCCCTCGGTTGGCCCCACGCCTTCTCCAGCTCCCTCTCCCCCACACGTTTGGTTAATCACTAAATCTGTGTGGCAAACGGTGGGGACTCCCATCCTTAGAGAGGAGGAGGAGGAGGGGGTGGAGGGAAGAGGAATGCAAAGCGCACAGCTAATCGCTTTAGCTTTCAGTGCTCCATTGTGTTTATCAGTAATGAGACTGTGATCTCACATCTCTTTCACACCACTTGATGTTTTTTTTTTCTATACCTTTAAGTTATTTCAACTTGTTTTGCATATTAATTAATCTGCTCCTCCTCTCACAGTCTCATCTTTACCGTCAGCACCTTGCCTCCGTTTCCCCAGGGGCCCTTGGCTCCCCAAGTAATTACATCAAAAGTCATGGGGCAATCCTGTAAGCATACATTTTAAGCATCTGTTTTTACCTTATTAAGCAGGGTTTTCTCCTTTCTTCCCTATTTCATGGAGAGACAGGGACTTGAAAACAACCTGACGCTCAGATTTCAGGCTCAGGAGTCAAACCCTTGCTCACATTTTCCAGTGCTACATGCTATTAGCTTAGCCGGCCTCAGCGGAGCAGAGCTGCGTGGGCCCTTTAAGTTCAGACGGTTGCCACATCCACATCCGTCTCTGGAGTCGAAGAGATCTTTTAGGCAATTAAAAGCTGTCCTCATGAGAATGTGCCATGGAGAACCCTTGACTCTTGTTTTCCCCTGCCTAAATAACCTTGAGGTTTATCAAATAGCGGGATATGTGATGGGCAGCCTGAGCACCGGCGCAGGTTGGTTGGTAACCAAGGCTCTTTGACCTCCCATCTCTCTTTTGTGGCACCGTATTATCTTCACCTCTGGACAATGATGGTCTTCTCCCACTGTAGCGGACTGAACCCACCGTGGGAATAAATTAGCTGTATGAGAGGTTGCGGGGACTTTGCGGGATGTCAACCGTGCAGCCAAGGTTGCTGCCCCGCTGGCATTCTCATGCGTAGCAGCCGCCGCAATCTGTAAACATTTGCTGAAGGCGACATGTTGGGGTGCTATAACACCCTTCACCAACACCACCAACACCCCCCTCATAGGTTAAATAATACAGAAGCAAATACACAGTAAGCCAAAGGCTAATAAGGTTAATTGTCATGTAAAAACCTCCACAGTCAAGCTCAGGTCCAGTCAGTGGCAGTGCGCCCCTCAACACCCCCCCCCCCTCCCTTCGGGCCTCCCTGGGGAAACGCTGCCCAGATGGCATTTTCCTGGAGGCTGTGACCCACAAGGAGCTGTCGGCAGCCGAGTACAAGGTGCATCTCTTCAGCCTAATTAATTTACTATCATAGCACCTGTTTTAGAATAGATAGGGCTGGGAAGGGAAGCGCTCCCCAGACGCAGCGGTGGGGCTCGCCAGTAAATGGGTTTGAGCTGATTATATTAAGCTGATGCTTTGATCATCAGAAGGCGTTAAAATGGAAATATGTTTTCGCTGGCTGTGGGCCTTGGAAAAGAGAGCAGTCTGGGGACGTGGCTGATTACTTTTGACTGTGAATTCACACAAGCCTCTAAATAAAGGCATCCTGCCTATGAAACACCTTGCTTTTAGAGGTGCCTCTCTCCTTTCTCTCCCATCCTGGATCTCTGTCAGGCTCTGCAGTCAGGAGGTTACTAGTGCTGAAGCCCCTATTTCATCCTGGAAAGTGTCTAAATGGGTTTCCAACATTGAGGTTTGTGTTTCAGTTGTGCAGGATCAAAGGCCCAGGTTTGAATATGGAAACGTTTTTGTGTCATTTTTTTAAAAGATAGTTATAAAGTCTACATATATGATCATGTTTGCCATAATAGGGAATCACTTTATCAAGTTTATGGACATGGATCATTGGGTTGACACTTTGCATGAGTATGGTTGTCATTAGGTCTGTAATGACCTGTTATGACTGGTCTTATGTCACATTAATAATAACATTATGTACACTTGATGTCAGGTCGTGTCAAGTGTTGTCCATTTGTGTTTTTCTGATCCAGTTCAATAAGTCCTTTGTAGTGTCCTGTTGTTTTGCACAGTTCATGTCCATAATCAAATATTCTCTCTCCTCAGGTATCACACTAATCCAAAATGGAGTATAACAAATATTGAGCAAATAAGCGTGCTGCTTTAAGTGAAGGCTGGGAATGGGTTTGTGGGGGATGGAGGTTGGGGGTTGGGTTGGGGGTGGTTGCGGGGATGAAATTAAGCATCAATGATGGAATAATAACGGGTGAAACTGGAGCCCTGCTCCAAACACTGCCGGTCTGTAAATGGATTTAGGATATGCTAATCTCGCCTTTTCTCTCACTTCATTCATTTCCACCCCAGTGCCCCTTAAGGATTAACATAATTTATCACCCATGAAATGCCAGAAAACTATTTTTGCTTGTAAAAATGTACACCACCATCAGCTCCACCGGCTGACTGACACTGGTCCGTTTAGCTGGAGAGAAAGTTCTGTTACCTGTGAATTCTATGAAGGATCAACAGTCCAAAATATATCTATGTATCATGACCATCTCATTTCACAAATGTTTATGTAGTGTATAGTGCTGGCGTAGCACACACCCCCTCAGCCCCCGCAGGCTCTAGGGGCCCCAACCCCCGCCCCCCAAAAAATGATGCTTTGTATTTATTTATTTTTTGTATGGGGCCACATGGAGGTTGGGCCCACAATGTACTGGAGGAGATAGGAGGGTCTTGACGAGGACACAACCCAAGGCTTCGGCAAAATATATAATTGAGATATGGGGCCTCTTGTTTTATTTGGGTGGACTCTCTGTTTTCTTAAAGGCCCAATGCAGCCGTTTTTTATATCAACATCAAATCATCTCTGGGTAACAATTGAGTACCTTACTGAGGACTGTCAGGAGTGGTCTGAGTGGAGAGGGGAAAACTGAAAACTAGCTATTATTGGCAGAGAGGTTTGGATCTCTCAATCTTAATGGTCTATGAAATAATGTATGTCACTAGGCAGGCCAAAACTACGTCCCCTAATATATAAAACACAGGTTTTTGACTGCACTGGACCTTTAAAACTTTTACATTTTCTCTCAGCCCCATGGCAAAATGTGTAGAATAGCGTGAGATTAGCTATAAAATTGCACATTTTTCTATTTTTCCCATGGCAAAATATGTAGAATTGCAGGAAGTTAGCTCCCCCCCTAAAAAATGCAATTACTTCAGTAAAACAGGGCATTCATTTAGAAAGCAGATTAACGTCAAGTGAACCAAATGTTTTCTCAGTGGTCTTTACTGCCATGTCCAAATTGGCACCTATTACTGTACAGTAAAAGGACCATTTAACAGAACATGATAGTATTGTTGTAATGAGTCTGCCAAGATTATTTTGATGAAATGTATTGTTGGCTGTGTGATTACTTTGACCCAACATATTAGAATATGAATATTGTTCTGATTTAGTTACTCTGAAATTCAAATCAGAATGAATATAGTTAGCAATGCTGTGCAGGGGGACGCAGTCACACAGCATAGTTACCCATTAGATTTGAATGGCTGACCCCTTTCTCCTTAGACACCCGAGGCTGTCTCTAAAACACATGATGTAATTCCATAGCTAGTGGCCATTGTGCTGGTGCATTTAGAGTGATTTATTCATGTTTGCTGAGCAACATTTAACTATATCACTGCAACCTCCTAATCGGGATGTATGCTGAAGATCCTCTTGTGTTTTCACAGTGGGATTGTTTGTTCTTTGCTTTTTTCATCCTATAGGGTTTCAGTGACTCAAGCCTTCCTCACCATCATTTGACAATGTTAGAGGGGAGATGTTGTGCTTCATGCATACATCCAGAATCATCAATAGGTTTACATGTTTTGCTTGGCATGCTTTCTAATTTGGTTCAGAGGGAAAGAGAATTAGACTTGCTCCTGTGCACACACTATCTCCACAAGCCGAAGGACCAGCCTCTGTATCTTAATATTTATTTTCTCAATTTCTCCCTCTCCTCCTTTCGTGTGCAGCAGTGATTATAGTGTAGAGGTTTCCCCACTTACCTTGGTGTGAACAATGAGTTCTCCCTGAATAGGTGGTATTCACATGGTTAGACTTTAATGGCCTTCCAAGGTGATATGTTGAGGGGGTGGGCTAAATCTCTTCCTCGCAACCAGAGCCTGAAACACATAGAAATGATGCGCTGTCTGTGGCTGTGTCTGGATAATAAAGGCCTCCTTAGCTTAATCTGCCAATGCAGATGGTGAGAATAGCCTGCATTACAGAGACAGTGCTGTGAAAAGGAATAATGAGATGTAAAAAATAATATTTGTACCAAATTAAGAATTTTGTTAATGGGCTTTGGTTTGGCAAAAATTAATTTGAGTCGCTATGGGATAAATAATATGCCAATTGTACTTATTTGTTGGTAAATGCAGGGACAGAAACCATCAAAATCGATATGCAAGACTATAAAATGTCAATTTTGCAGAGTATGTGGTAATTCTGTACAGCATTTCACAAACGTTTTTATTTATTTAACAGGTTAATCCCATTGAGGCCAAGGCCTCTTTTACAAGGGAGTAAATAAAATAATGTTAGATTTATATAAAGGGACCCTGCAGTCTTCAAACTGTTAGCACTTATTTACTGACCAAACGGGCATCACCAAAACTCTTTCAGCTTTTGTACAGAATTGTATAAAGACTATTAAATCCCCCAAAATCTTGACTGCTGTTCATAAGGCTCCTAATGTGCTTTGGGTAATTGAACATGTCCAGAGATGTTTTATGTACGATGTGTTTTACCACAATATCATCAGCTTGGCAGTGTTTACACACAGTAATAACAAGTTCTGTCATTCAGGGACCCCATGAATTCACAGGCAGTTTGGATTTATCGTAATCTGCTTTCCCTTGGTCCACATTTGTATAGAAAACACAAGATTTCATTTTTCTGTAATTGCCTCTCATAATTCCATGCACCCCATCAAGCCAAGATTGGAAATATACAGATTTCTGGTTCATCTTGGGACTCGGACAGTAAAGATTTGGGGGAGCTTGAGATTTTATGTTGGGACTTGAATGTTGAAAAGAACTAGTTTGAAACTGAAGCAGAGTGGCCTGCATGGACATGATAAAAAGTAAGAAATGAAACATCTTAGTTTTAACCCAGCTTTTTTACGATAGATGGAGTCTCTGCTTTTCTGGTGTAACATTGACAGCACTTAGTGTCTGTGGTAATCTCCCCCACATTGTATGAGCAGGGTGCCCTTGAGGGTTGCACTTGGGATGGAGGGTGGAGGGACAGTTTGTGGGTGACATTAAATTAAAACTTTCATCCTCTTCCTAGTTTTTGCTGTGTGGCCGCCCTGGCACACAAGGAGGAGAAGAAAACAGACAGTATTGTAATATTGTACTGCATAGTTGCATGGAGCATAGCTGGTAACTCTCTAAGCATTGTATATTCCCTTTAATAGTTTCAACGAGCAGAACAGTGCTGATGATGGTGAAATGTGCCTTTTTACGATCACACTCCTGATTTTGTCTAAAAACATTTGTTGCTGTGCCCTCCGATTTGCTGTGCCCTTCCTGACAGCCTAGAATCATCTTCAAGTGGGAAGAAAATTGTTTGATTTTCTTTCTAATTCATCTGCTATAGTGTTCCGTGGGCTAGGTTCCAAGACTTCCCAATTTTCTGTTGTCAATCTCTCTTTTACCCCACACCTGTTAGTCTCACACAGATGTGAATTTAATGAGATAAAAAACAACAACAATCCTAGAACGGTTTGAAACAATCACAGACAATTTGATGAGATGAGGCCATCTGCTGTATGCATTATCTCTATTGAAAAAGCAATTTTTGGAGAGATTCATGAAATATGTATATTTTTCATATAACATTTTTCAAGTTTTGAAGGGTTACTTTTCCCTCAAAGCAAAAGTAAGATGGAGGGAGCTGTTTCAATCAAACTTAGTAAATGATTGAGTGCTCTTTTCCAGGGGAGCATCAATTGAGCGATAATGATACAAACTTTCAGAACTCGGAAAGGGTTGCAGAAGTCAAACATTTCCCTTTCAATAAGATAGAGATTAAAGTAGTTGATGAACGTGCAGTCCAGTTTCTGTCATTTATGGAGTGATTTGGGTGGTGTTCATTACACACATTGTGCAAACATTCTTTCAAGGTATTTGAGAGTCCACTGATAGATGTGAAAGGTTTACACAACAAGTACATTTTACTATGAAACTGAAATTGAGTATGGTATACAGCAACCGATAACCATGTATCAGAAGTGTCTGTAAAATGACCCTGTTTGTCTTTCAATCTGTAAAAAAGGTGATTGAAGGTGTCCGTCATAGTCTTATCAAAATAATGATAGGCTCTTACGTGAAGTATACCTTCATCTTTGATGTGATCCCTGCACTACCTCACATTGAGAAGATTAGTGTTTTGCTGTGAGTTGTCCGGAGGTTAGATCAGGGTTCAGGACATTGTCACAGCTCTATCCTCCCCTGGGAAATTGGCTGACCCTGATGGTTTCTGCACCGGCTCTTCCTGCATTATACTGGCCTTTTGTTGCCTTCATCCACTATCACTCGATCTATCTTAACACCCTACACCTTCATCTAGTCAATAATTAATGTCATATCTGGGGAACCAGGATGTTTTTGTTGAGTTGTTGTATTTCCTCCGAGCTACATCCTCATATAAATTAGTGGTGACACTATCTCCTAAGTTTACCACCTTTCGAAAATTGGAGGCAGTGATGTGGAAGAAGTGGCTGCCTTCCATTCAGCTGTCCATCAAAGGGGCTGGCATCTGGGGCTTTAACTTTTCATGGGAGATTCTCTAGGCTCAAAGAGGAACTGGATACACTGGAGTAGAGTTCTTCACGGGTCCACCAAACCTGAATTCCCAAGACCTGGGACGGCACCAAAATTTGAACTTTTCCCCCGGGTCCTGGTTGGGTCCTGTTTGATTGTCATCTGGTCTATGTAACTACAGCTGATAGACCCGAATGGACCCGACCACGGCACTGTATAGCCTATAGGATATGTCTTTTCTGTTAATAAGGTGAATTTATTGACTTCTAGAAGGCCTAGCCGACATATAAAGACCTATTCGTTAAACAGAAGAGCTGATGAACAATTTTGTTATCACTCGGGTCCATTCGGGTCTAGTCTACACTGGAGGGCTATCGGGTCTAAGTCTGGTTGTTGCCGGGTCCATTAGGGTTCCGGTCTGATTGTTCTTGGGTCCCCCCTTTTTTTTTTTTTTTTTACGATTGGGTCCGTTTAGGTCCAGGTCCAACTTTTTGGACCGGTGATGACCTCTACACTGGAGGGCTATTGCCAAGTGTCAAGGAAGTTTAAAGCATTTATTATCTTGACATGCATTTGCCAACTCCTCTTGGTTTCCAATTCCTACTTTGGCGACCTTAACATTCTGTCTCTCTCTCTTTGTCTCTTTATTGATGTATTATGAATCATATCTATAGTCTTAACCTAGGCCCATGCATGCTAGAGAGGGACTAGAGGTATTTGGAACACAAGCAAGGCTAGAGGAAATCTGCATGTATTACAGCAGTAAGTTTGGATATGTAATAGGGGCTAGGCCCCTTAGTCCCAGTGAAGGGAAATCTTAACACTACAGCATACAATGACATTCTAGACGATTCTGTACTTCCAACGTGGCAACAGTTTGGGGAAGGCCCTTTCCTGTTTCAGCATGACAATGCCTCCGTGCACAAAGCAAGGTCCATACAGAAATGGTTTGTTGAGATCGATGTGGAAGAACTTGACTGGCCTGCCCAGAGCCCTGACTTCAACCCCATCGAACACCTTTGGGAAGAATTCTAACGCCGACTGCGAGTCAGGCCTTATCGCCCAACATCAGTACCCAACCTCACTAATGCTCTTGTGGCTGAATAGAAGCAAGTTTCCACAGCAATGTTCCAACATCTAGTGGAAGGCCCTCCCAGAAGAGTGGATGCTGTTATAGCAGCAAAGGTGGTATCAACGCCCATGAATTTGGAATGACATTTTTGTTGAGCAGGTGTCCACATACATTTGGTCATGTAGTGTATCTAGATGTCCACATCGCTTTCCATGTCTGCTGCCATGTAATGTTCTATCCAATCAGGAGTAGTGTAGAGAGGCCAACACATTTCTGTTAGTGGAAATTAAATCAGCTCTCCGTGACAGAGAAAAAGCAAAAACAAACAGAGCAAATAAACATTGTACCAGCTTTCCAATCTGCCACACGTTGTCAGATGCTTAAACAGAAGAATTAAAGTGGTTGTATCAATTGCAGTTAGAAGTCAGATTTTACTTGCTTGGTGTGATAGGGCATGTACCGTGACTCTATAACTCAATCTCTGCAGATTTCACCCTTGCTTAAATTCCTTAATTGTAAAGCAGCATGTCTGCCAACACACTCCCCTTGGAGAAATGGTTATCACATTCCTGCACCAAATCTGCATTTCATTTATTTTCATTGTGCTGCAGTTCGCTCTCAAAATGCTCATGTTTTGTCTCAGGTTTAGCTTTCTGGCATATGCAATGATATGTCATATAAATCAAAGGCTATTTATCTATTTATTTATTTTTTACTGGTAATCTCATGGACTGTCGCTTTAGTTTGAGATAGATTTTTTGCAAAATGTTCATTCTCACCATAAAACAGTAGCTCTTTCAACAGTACCGTAAGTGCAACTATGGGAAATTGAAGTATGCTAAGGTCCTTTGAAACACATTGGGAAATCTTTTTGTGAGTGAATGGTGTCAAATTGCTTTTGTGAGGAAACCTTCTTGGTTCAGTTTTCTTATAACTACCGTTTGCAAGTGGAACCCTGGTGTTATGTGTCCAATGTGACTGCACAGTCAAGGAGAGTAGAGGCCTATTAGCCATGTCTGGCTCAATTGATATTGCATTCAGGGCACTCTGTTTGAGGGGTGAAATCTATTGAAGTGTGGGTGTAAAATGGACTTTGTTGAGGTAGTTACTTTGTTAATATTAATTTTAGGTAGAAGATCCCATCCTTTTCTTATTTGCTTCCTGGCTTTTTTTCCCTGACCCTTGGATAGAAATTCAGCGAAAATGCAGGGGAAAATTAGTTCCCAACTGTCCTCTGAATACACCCGTCATTGATTGTTATGCTACCGATACAAAAGGTATTGCTTAATGTACTTAATTCCAATAGAAAAATGCTGAATCTTAGTTTTGTTTAGCCTTCCTTTTGAAAACTGGGAGGTTTGAATTATGCAACCCAACTTTGTAATCATGGGACAGAAAGACGCAGAATTGTGTGCTTTTAATATTTCTCATTACAATCCCAAGCAAGCAATGAACAGAACATTCCACCAAAGGAAAAATGGTTGACCAATCATTTCTTGAAACACAATGTCCTTGTACTAAACAATATCCCCCTATTAGTTCCAGAATAGTGTGGTGTCAACATTTGGTTTTGATTCCAGTAGATAGACAATTGCATAAATGGGAAATCATTCTCATCTGCACCGTTAATAAAAACTAGAGGAATTGAATGAAACCAGAGAAGAATGGCACATAGTGCTACAGTAGGATGGATGCAAATATGCCATATTATGTGGTCTTTGTATTGTCTATTTTAAATGTAGCATGTTGTACACATTCTACTGCTCAAGGTCTTCATTTAAAAAAATATATATATCAGAATTTAAGTGAAATAAACACTAAAGGCAAGCAAAGATGTGTACAAGTTTTGATTGGATCTCAGTAATTTGTTTTCATACACACTTGTCTAGTTAATATTTTGACAGACATTTTCAGTGGTTTTGTACCTCTTTCAGAATGTTCTGTTTAGGCATATTTAGTTTGACCAAAAATAATTATAGTATGCATGTTGGTAAGCTTTGGAAAATACCTTAAAGGCCCAGTGCATACAATTCAGTTTGTCCTGTGTTTAGTATCAAAGCCAGCTGATTAAACTAACACTTTAAAAATGTAAAGAAAATGTGATCAGTGTTATATTGCTGTGTTCTAATACAATCTACACAGGACCTTCTAATCAGTTTGCATGGGCGAGAGTGTCGGCTTGCCTGGTGACATCACTAGGCGGTAAATTTGTTAATTGACCAATAACAAAGAGTTCCAAAACTCTCTGCCATTAACAACTAGTTTTAAGGTTTCCCCTCCTCACTCAGACCAGTCCTAGTAAAAGTCTTGCTTGAGAAATAGTTATTTGCTAAAAAGCTATTTTTCTAATTTTAATGGAAAACTATTACAGTAAGGTACTTATTTGTTACCCAGAAATGATTTGATATTGATATAAAAACAACGGCTGCATTGGGAAAGAAGAAAACCGAGTACACCCAAGTCAAACGAGGCCCCATATGTCAAGGATTTATTTTGCTGAAGCCTTGGGTTGTGTCCCCTTGTCAAGACCCAGCTATCTCCTCCAGTACATTACCAAATGCTGTAATTTCCTTGGCAAGCTTGATGTTTATTGTGAGGCTGAAATTGAAAATGTTCTATAATGGAGGGAGCTTCACAGTCCTAGACCAATTCTGAATCTAAATTACTTGCTTCTTTTCAATGGCATCGACTGAAGAGAGCTTTGTGCGCCTCGTACCTAATCAACCCCCAGTGTGACCCCGGATCTGCCAGCCCTCCTGGATTAATGATAAAATCCTTGGTTCAAACAATTATTCGACCTGAAATGGCTGTCCATTTTACTCTGAAAATTAAAGAATGTGAAATTAATTTTTTTTCGAGGCTCAGCATGTTGTAGAGTAGCACTTATTCCTGATCTCTGCCCCATAAACTCTTGATTTAAAAAAAAATAAAAAAGGTTTGCTTTTTCATCTTCTTCTTTTGTGGCGTGTGATGTCGCAAACCGCTTGCTTGTCTTTTATACCCGATGTCAGAATGGCAAGGCGCAGACAGCTGAAGAGAATATGTGCTCCTTCCTTTAACTCCTGCACCCCATATGTGGATTCCAATTGTTATAATAGGTTTATAATATGCTCAAAATGAGAGTGGAACATTGGTCGCAGATAAAGAATTATGCCAAGCAGATAATGTACAATTCAATAGATGTTGATGGTATTTGGTAAGAGAATGGTAAGATGATATTAAACTATGTTTTTATTATTCACTCCTGGTGTAGCCTAATAATTATAATTATATCCTAATGCAGGTGTATTCAACTGAACTAGCCCAGAATTATCAGATGAGATTAGAAGAGACACATGCCTACTAATATCAATGTTTATTTCTGTTTGTTGGTGTTAGAGAGGCTGAATCTCTGTCATTCCTATTGAATCCTGTTAGATGAAGGCAACAGAGGAAGGGTTCTACATGGTGTGTTATGTAAGATGTATGTTCAAATGAGCTCCTGTGTTTTTGCTTACTCTACCTACCAGAAGGGGGCACTCTGTCATGTGGCAGCCAGAGCCTATCCTCCAACCCCCCTCAGATAGCAGACCAGGAAAGAGTGATGGGCAGGGGATTTGATCAGTAATTACTGGCAGTTTGTCACCATTAGAGAACATAGCAAATGGGTTTGCTATGGCTATTATGTATAACCATAACAGTTGTGATTATATTGTGTGGGCATGGCTGTGTGCTGGTTTTATATCTCCCCTGAGGCTACTAAAGTCAGATCATGTTGTCAGTGGTATATCACATCTCTATGAAGACACCAGGAATGGGTCCTTCTACAAATACAGCAATATAGAAAGTTGTACTGATATTTAAGTTATTCCTTGATGTATACATATTGGACTTAATTCCATCTTTTAATATTACCCCCAATTTTTATAGATCAATATTTTCTGCCATTACAATGAAAAACTTGTTGGGTATGATTGATTTGGGTTGTACATGCATGAGGTTCCATTTTTCAACACAAAGCATTAGTCAAAGGTGCTGGGAGAAATGTGTTCAGGGCTCAGACACTGTTCAGGGTTTCTAGGAAGAAAGCAAAGGAAATGTATTACCATGGAAACAGGTTCAGTATCATTCATGCTTGGCATATTAGCAATGATGTTCACCTCCTACAGCTGTTTTCAATTGGCCAAATAAATTGACAAATAGAAAAAGATTTTTTGCAAAAATGGAATTGTATTTTTCTGAATTGATTAGGCTACTTTCAAGCTTTTTTAATCTGAAAAAGCCAATAAGATAAACTATGCTGAAAATTGAAATGTTGAAAGCATTGACACTTAATAAAATAATTAACGTCATAATTAGTACTGCATGAATCATTCAAGTCATCAAAGGCAAATACAATATGGTTGTGTACCATAGCTATACTTCAAAAGCTCTTGGTACAGTATATGATGTTCCCAAACACATAAACACTTACTGTGGCTTGAAATGGTTCCACTAAAACACATACAAGTTTGCAGAATCACATTCCATAGATAATTATTTTTCATACGTATGCCAGGCCACTCAAAAGTCTCCTTAAAAATGACTCTTTTGTTGAATCCAAAACATAAGAATAATACATTCAGATTTTACTGAATTGTGTACACCGTAAGATTATGCATTGCAGTATGAATGTTCTACTATGAATGGAAATACAACCTCATTACTTATACTGTATCTCTAACATACTGCCTATCAGTCATCTGTAAGTATGAAGCAATGCATTTCCTAAAGTATGTATTATTAAAATATCCCTAAGAACTGGCCAGACAGATTCCATGCCACATTTTGAGATAATTACCCTTAGAGATTGATTATTCTAACCAGGACCATTTCCTTACCTCCACAGAAATCCAGTAAGAGGATTATTCTAAGCTATCACCTTCAGCTCTCCTATGTTCCTTTGACTATTGACTTGTTGATCTGAAAGCTAGAGTATGACGGTAAATGTAGAGCTTTAGGGAGACTTTTCTCTCTTCTTTGAACCTTGATTAAAGTCCAGAGGGTTCATACTTCCGTTCAGACAGATACCGGACCATAGTTGAGCTGAAACATAAATAAGAACTGCAGAGAAATCTGTAACTTAAAATAGAGACTTCAATATAGATTTGAAACAGTTCTGCCCAGTGGCTGTAATATGTGACCATGATATGAGGAATAATAGTCATGGGAATCTCACATTTTATTAAAATATTTTTGGAAAGCCACCGTTTCCTCTAACTTGCAGTCGGTCAATAACGGTAAAGGCGTCATAAGTCAGTCACGTAACCAGAAGGCAGTTCCTTCATTATGCATGTTAGACAATGGCATGTTCATTGCTGCACTAATTATTATTCTGAGAATGTACCAATTTGTTGCATTCAAACTGACAGTCAGCCTTGGGCCCTGAAAGGGGCAGCACACCAACCACTGCAGCCAAGTAAGAAGGGGCCCTTTCATTCAGGGTAGTGGGACAGGAATGACCTTGTCGTCGCATATGTGGGCAAGGAAAGGGCATAGTGCCAGCATCACCAGTCTGCTCCCAAGCTTCATCACTCAGGCCATTAATCCACCGTTGGGCTGTGACTTCAGTGAATGTCACGCTGGGCCGCCAAAATAACCGCCACTGTTGCTAGGATTCGGAAACGCTGGCCTCGTGAATATTTCAATTTTGTAGGTTTAACCCTTCTCCCTTTTGCATCCTGCGTCTTACAGAAGCAGAAAGCCCCCTTATTGGCCTGTATCTACATAAGCATTTCTTGGAGTGTGTCAACTAAATAAACAATGGAAAATGCAATTATTTTGACATGTATAACAGTTGTTGGCCTATTTTATGCCATTTATCATAATAGAATCACTCTATATAAGTATATGTCGTAAACATAACAGTCCAAAACCTGGTTGAGTATTCTTTGTGTTGGACAGTATTGCAATAGCGAGAGAACCTTTGACTACAGCATTCTCTCATCACGCTGCAAAAAGCTGACTGTCACTTTGTTTGTCTGTCTTTGTTGTGGTGAGTCTGTCAGAGCACAAGCACGGGAGCAGCCTGTCAAATTATGGACTTTCCATCTTTTACTGTAGAACAATACAGAAACATCTACCAGCTCTTCATAACACCATTAAATGGTGGGAAAAGTTGCTGTTAGCTGTGTGAGAGAAGTTTGTATGGCCAAGCATTTTGTGTTCTGCAGACTCATGAATGCTATCTTGTTAACCAAAGCAGACCTAGAGAGATGAGGGCCATTTGTAATTAAAAAAATCAGCTTTCTTCATTCATCCGCCAGAGTAGGAAGTATTGTAATATATCATTGGGGGAATGTTGTTTATATGCATCTGAAGCTGTTGTGTAGCATATAGTGTGCCAATGTCTTCAGCTTCCTGAAAGAAAATGTTACACAAGGACAGGGAGAAATTATTCATTGCAAAAGTTTAGGTACGTGCTGTGAACATTATCTAGAATGTACTGACATTATATTTTTCTTTGGCTCATGAATATGTGCCTTCAACATTTGGCAAGGAGGGGACTGAGAAAAATGATGCTTGGCACAAGACACTGAACCATTTATCATTCGCACCACCCTACCCCCTGCCCCCCAAACTCTGGGACAAACATTTCTCTAATGAGGCCTGTCCGGGCCCCCTCTCCACTGGTAGGGAAAGCTTAGATAATGATCAGGCTGCGTCTGAATCACTGGCCTGACCTATGACATAGTTAGAGTTCCGTTAATATGCATGGGGCCTCCTATTTGTGAGGCTGCTCTGTGTGAACCAGGCATGACTGGTGGACATTGTTTTGCTCCCAAGGTTGAGAATGGCGTTTTGGTGCCCAAGCTCAACCCCACTCCACAGGGAAGATTCATTATGACATAATTCCACATTGATCCACTATTAATAGTTCATGACACTGGCAGTTGTTTTATCCAAGTTCTTTAGACAAACTTAATGTTAAGTACATGGTAAGAAACTGTGTAACTGCCCATACTAAGACATCTGGTTACAAAGTGCAGTACCTACATACAGTACAAGTAAAAAGTTTGGACACCTACTCATTCCGGGGTTTTTCTTTATTTTGTACTATTTCCTACGTTGTGGAATAATAGTGAAGACATCAATGCTATGAAATTACACATATGGAATCATGTAGTAACCAAAAAAGTGTTAAACAAATCAAAATATATTTTATATTTGAGATTCTTCAAAGTAGACACCCTTTGCCTTGATGACAACTTTGCACACTCTTGGCATTCTCTCAACCAGCTTCACCTGGAATTATTTTCCAACAGTCTTGAAGGAGTTCCCACATGCTGAGCACTTGTTGGCTGCTTTTCCTTCACTCTGCGGTCCAACTCATCGCAAACCATCTCAATTGGGTTGAGGTCGGGTGATTGGAGGCCAGGTCATCTGATGCAGGAGTTCCCACATATGCTGTAGAAAACAGTAAATGTAGAAAATAGTAAAAATAAAGAAAAACCCTGCAATGAGTAGCTGTGTCCAAACTTTTGACTGGTACTGTACATACATTATAATCTCACAGTTTCCCTGGGAGAATGGCTGTGTAATGTGTAAAGGGCTGCTATCTATTATTTTGACATGTCATTGATATGCCAGGCTGAGTGTATTATCTGTGCCAGGTATGGTGGCAGTCGGGTGAACACCAGTCAGCCCAGACACATACAGTATACACACCAGTGTTACTGGCTTTACTTGTTTTGGTGGTCCAGGCCAGGGCATGAGTGGTTAATATGGATACATTGGAGGCAGGGAGACTGGGGGATTATAGTGGTGTGGAGCTTGGTTTAAGGTCACAGACTTGGCTTCAGGACTGAATGAGGATGTCTGTGGTTGGGTTGTGGGGCAAGGGGGAGCGAGGAGATGACACATGAAGACTGTCTTTGTCAGTCACAGTCCTCCTTTCTCTTCTTTCCTCCTCCAGTGGTTGCGAAGGGAAAATGACTCAGCTGCAGTTCCAGTAACAGTCCCAGTTAACCAGATTCCCAATAACACTTGGGCAATTCCACAGTAACAGAGTTAAGACTCACTTTTACACTTTAAAATATATGCCAAGCAAAAACAGTCGATTGCAACGTTTACTTTTAAGAATTGCCACTGAACATTTTACTAAAACACATTTACTTGAGGAACACTTTGTTAACAGAATTCCCAAAACTCTGTTAAATATCCACTCCAAATTAAAATTCAAAGATGTCAGCAGAAAGAATGGGGTTTTCAGCTATGATATGACACGACATGACACCTTGAGTTTGAAAATAATCTCTTTTGGTTATTGAACTACAGTAGGTGAAGTGGATCAACACCCAGTAATAGAATGATGTTAACAGAATGACATCATGGGTCCTTGATATGTACTATACAGAAATTAATAATTATGAATGTCATTCTTTTCATGGTGATGTGACCTGAGTACACAAAGTACGCCCTTTTTCGATCATATCTCATCGCTGCAACTCTCCAACTGACTTAACTCCCGCCCACTTAACCCAGAAGCCACTCGCACCAATGTGTCGGAGGAAACACTGTTCAACTGACGACCGAGGTCAGCCTGCAGGCGCCCAGCCCACCACAAGGATGAGCCAAGTTTATATATGAGTGTGCAAAGCTGTCATCAAGGCAAACGGTGGCTACTTTGAAGAATCTCAAATATAAAATACATTTTGATTTGTTTAACACTTTTTTTGGTTACTACATGATTCCGTATGTGTTATGTCATAGTTTATGTTTTCACTTTTATTCTACAATGTAAAAAATTGAAAAACCCTTTGAGTAATATTCCAAACTTTTCACGTTTGGACATCACAGTACAGTAGAGTTCAGTACAGTACAGTACAGTAGGACGGAGTACATTACAGTAAACTTAAGAAAAGTAGAGTATTGTTAGATAGATAGATATGTTATTGATCACCGAGGGGAAAAGCAGCTACGAAAAAAAACAGGGTAGGTGCAAAATGCCAGAATGAAAATACACAAAAGACAGATACACGATACATGATACATAGTGCAGCAGTATGAAAAAGTATAAAAATATAAGAAGTCTGGAGTGCAAAAAGCTATGAAAAGACATTGCATAGTATGGGTGAATTAAGTACAGTACTGCACAGAGTGGAACAGTAGAGCACAGTACACAGAAAAGTAGGGTATAGTTCAGTACAGTAAAGTACAGTCTAGTATATTATATTACACACCACCCTACCTGTGCTCTTCTGTACTGTTCTGGGCTCTAATGCAACTGTGGTTTGTGACTATGATTTTCCATTGTGGCCAATTCAATTGCAGTCACTCTGTTACCGATTTGTAAAACACTATAACTAACTTTACTTGTTACTTCTGTGCAGTGGTGGAAAAAGTACTCAATTGTCATACTTGAGTAAAAGTAAAGATACCTTAACAGAAAACGACTCAAGTAAAAGGGAAAGTTACCCAATAAAATACTACTTGAGTAAAAGTCTAAAAGTGTCTGGTTTTAAATGTACTTAAGTACAGTGGTAGAAAAAGTACGAAGTAAAAGTAAATGCTATACATCAAATTCCTTATATTAAGCAAACCAGACAGCATGATTTTCGTATTATTTTTAATCACGGACAGACAGGGGCACACTCCAAAACTCAGACATAATTTACAAACACAGTATTTGTGTTTTGTGCGTCTGCCAGATCAGAGGCAGTAGGGATGACAAAGCGTTATATTGATAGGTGCCATAATTCTGTCCTGCTTGAGCATTCTAAATGTAACAAGTACTTTTAGGTGTCAGGGAAAATGTATGGAGTAAAAAGTACATTATTTTCTTTAGGAATGTAGTGGAGTAAAAGTTGTCAAAAATATAAATAGTAAAGTAAAGTACAGATACCCCCAAAAACTACTTAAGTAGTAATTACAAGTATTTTTACCTAAGTACTAAGTACACCACTGTTTCTGTGAACTTTCATAATCCTCCCTCCTCATGAAATATCTTAAAGATATTTGGGTCTTTGGTAACAGAATGACAAGACATTAGGCAATATTTCTTAAACTTACAGAAGGCAAATATACTGAACAAAAATATAAACGCAACATGCAACAATTTCTAAGATTTTACTGAGTTACAGTTCATATAAGGAAATCAGTAAATTGAATTAAATAAATTAGGCCTTAATCTACAGATTTCACATTATTGGGAATACAGATATGCATCTTTTGGACACAGATACCTTAAAAAAAAAAAAAAGAAGGGTCGTGGATCAGAAAACCAGTCACTATCTGGTGTGACCACCATTTGCCTCATGCAGCGCAACACATCTCCTTTGTATAGAGTTGATCATGTTGTTAATTGTGGCCTGTGGAATGTTGCCCCACTCCTCTTCTGTGGTTGTGTGAAGTTGCTGGATATTGGCGGGAACTGGAACAGAGTATCCCAAACATGCTCAGTGGGTGACATGTCTGGTGAGTATGCAGGCCATGTAAGAACTGGGACATTTTCAGCTTCCAGGAATTGTGTAAAGATCTATGCGACAAGGGGCTGTGCATTATCATGCTGAAACATGAGGTGATGGCGGCGGATGAATGGCACGACAATAGGCCTCAGGATCTCGTCACGGTATCACTGTGCATTCAAATTTCCATCTATAAAATGCAATTGTGTTTGTTGTCCATAGCTTATGCCTGTTCATACCATAACCCCACCGCCACCATGGGACACTGTTCACAACGTTGACATCAACAAACCGTTCGCCCACACGACGCCATACACATGGTCTGCGGTTGGGAGGCCGGTTGGACTGCCAAATTCTCTAAAAGGATGTTGGAGGCGGCTTATGGTAGACAAACAAACATTACATTCTCTGGCAACAGCTCTGGTGGACATTTTAGAGTGGCTTTTTATTGTCCCCAGCATAAAATGCAGCTGTGTAATGATCATGCTGTTTAATCAGTTTCTTGATATGCCACACCTGTCAGATGTATGGATTATCTTGGCAAAGGAGAAATTCTCACTAACAGGGATGTAAACAAATTTATGCACAACATTTTAGAAAAATAAGCGTATTTAACATTTCTGGGATCTATGATTTCACCTCATGAAACATGGGACCAACACTTTACATGTTGTGTTTAGATTTTTGTTCAGTGTAATTACTGCAAAACTAAATATAAATGTTGATATTAGTTGGCAGGGGCCTTTACTTCAACATTATTGTGTTTTGACATATTTCTAATACCTTCAAAGAAATCAAAGCCTTTGCTTATTCCACATTTCTTGGATGGAAAATGAAAAACGTATACAGTGCATTCGGAAAGGATTCAGACCCCTTCACTTTTTTTTACGTTTTGTTTCGTTACAACCTTATTCTTAAATGGATTAAATAAATGTTTGTCCTCTTCAATCTACACACAATACCCCGTAAGGACAAAGTGAAAACAGGTTTTTAAATTAGCAAATTTAGTAAAAATTCAAAACAGAAATACCTTACTTACGTAAGTATTCAGACCCTTTTCTATGAGACTCAAAATTGAGTTCAGGTGCATCCTGTTTCCCTTGATCATCCTTGCAATGTTTCTACAACTTAATTGGAGTCCACCTGTGGTAAATTCAATTGATTGGACATGATTTGGAAGGCACACACCTGTCTATATAAGGTCCCAAAGTTGACAGTGCATGTAAGAGCAAAAACCAAACCATGAGGTCGAGGGAATTGTCCGTAGAGCTCCGAGACAGGATTGTTTAGAGGCACAGATCTGCGAAAGGGTACCCAAAAATATCTGCAGCATTGAAGGTCCCCAAGAACACAGTGGCCTCCATCATTCTTAAATGGAAGAAGTTTGGAACCACCAAGACTCTTCCTAGAGCTGCCCCCCCCCCCCCCCCCCCCCAGGCCAAACTGAGCAATTGGGGGAGAAAGGCCTTGGTCAGGAAGGTGACCAAAAACCTGATGGTCACTCTGATAGAGCTTCAGAGTTCCTCTGTGGAGATGGGAGAAGCTTCTAGAAGGACAACCATCTCTGCAGCACTCCACCAATCAGGCCTTTATGGTAGAGTGACCAGACGGAAGCTACAGTAAAAGGCACATGACAGTCCGCTTGGAGTTTGCCAAAAGGCACCTAAACAAGATTCTCTGGTCTGATGAAAACTGACTGCCAATTGTCATGTCTGGAGGAAATCTGGCACTATCCCTACGGTGAAGTATGGCAACAGGGATTTTTTTCAGCGGCAGGGACTGGGAGACTAGTCAGGATTGAGGGAAAGATAAGCAGAGCAAACTACAGAGATCCTTGATGAAAAACTGCTCCAAAGCACTCAGGACTTCAGAATGGGGCGAAGGTTCACCTTCTAACAGGACAACTACACAGCCAAAACAACACAAGAGTGGCTTGGGGACCAGTCTCTGAATGTCCTTGAGTGGCCCAGACAGAGCCCGGACTTGAACCCGATCGAACATCTCTGGAGAGACCTGAAAATAGCTCCCCTCCAACCTGACAAAGCTTGAGAAAATCTTCAGAGAAGAATTGGAGAAACTCCCCAGATAGGTATGCCAAGCTTGTAGAGTCATATCCAAGAAGACTCAAGGCTGTAATCACTGCCAAAGGTGCTTCAACAAAGTACTGAGTAGGGTCTGAATACTTAAGTAAATGTGATATCTGTTTTTTTATTATTATACTATTTAAAAAATGTCTAAATACCAATTTTTGCTTTGTCATTATCGGGTATTGTGTGTAGATCTAATCCACAATCTAATCCATTTTAGAATAAGGCCTTAATGTAAAAAAAAATGGGAAAAGGTGAAGAGGACTGAATACTTTCAAAATGCGCAGTATTTGCCTTAATTTCCCCAAAATATAGACTCTTAGCTGTCATTTGACACCAAATTTGATATGCTCCTATAAACGTCACGTTGGTGCTCGGGTCCTTTTACATGGAAATGGTCACTTGTAACTGTTGGGTGTCAGTGCCCAAATAATGACATCATAAAAGTGTCCCGAGATAGCTTGGAAGACCAGTGATGTTTGACTAAATATGTAATTTACAGTTCATTGTAGATGCATTTTATGGGAAAGGCAAGTATTCCTGCTTAAATTAGTTGTGTTTAGAGCCAAGTTGTGGCAAGGCAAAGATTAACTCAGTTGGTTCAGAGATGAACCAACGCTTTTGTTTCTGATGAGTATGAGTCAGAGTAGAGAGTCAGAGCAGCCATTGACATCATATGACTGTGTTGTGTTTGGAGTAGAAGGGAAAGCACATGCTGAGGACTATGAGTATTTGCCTATTTATGTATTTTCATTTTTCACACATCAAACATTAGGCTAGTATAGATAGATAGATAGATAGATAGATAGATAGATAGATAGATAGATAGATAGATAGATAGATAGATAGATAGATAGATAGGTACTTTATTGATCCCCCGGGGGGGAAATTTCATTATCAAGCAGCTACAACAAAAACACAGGGCAGGTGCAAAATGCCACAACGAAAGTACACAAAAGACAGATACACGGTACATGATACATAGAGCGGCAGTATGAAAAAGTATAGAAATACAGGATATCTGGAGTGCAAAAAAAATAAAAAAAAGCTATAAAAGGACATTGCATAGTATGAGTGGTTGGCTGAATATGTACACTATAAATTGGTGGATGTTGGATGGTTAACTATACTATACAGGTTGATGGCAGAGAAATACTTCAGTAGCTAATGCGTATGATATGAGCGAGGGTAATAATAGTTTACTTAATAGACAGACTGGGTAAATGAACAGGTAAGTGAAAATTTTGCATGGTTAAATTAGCTGTACAGTTAGGTATACAGTTATATTTACAGATAAGTGATACTTGCATGTTTACACAAACTGTACAGGTAAATGACAGGAAGAGATACTTTAATAGCTAAATGTGTGTATGATATCATTGGGGTAATAATAGTAATTCCCTTAAAATACAGTCCTTAGTGCGCAGGGTTTAATTACAGATAACTGCATGTATTGCACATTTGATATACTAAAAGCAATGAGAAAAGGTGCAACTGGCAGGATACTAATAATATGCATTCCTGAGTGAATGCCTACGTCCAATAATTACTTACAATATTGCATGTGATATAATATAACAACTGTACATGAGTATGTATATACAGACCTGTATGAATAAATAGGTCCTGAGTGGATGAGTGCTGACGGAACAGAGTTACTCACGGATGGATGCATAATTGTTAAACTAGGTCCTAGCACCCCAACAGTTCCAGATCTATGTTGCCGACGGCACGGCACCCCGGTGAGGCATTATATAGTCTCATAGCCGCCGGCAGGAAGGACCTCCTGTAGCGCTCTCTGGCACACCGTGGTGGGATCAGTCTGTGACTGAAAGAGCTCCTCTGCGTCATAACCATAGCGTGCAGAGGGTGGGTGACGTTGTCCATGATGGCCAGCAGTTTGGCCAGGATCCGTCTCTCCGCCACCTCCTCTAGAGTGTCAAGGCTCATCCCCAGGACAGAGCTAGCCTTCCTGATCAGCTTATTTACCCGAGAAGCATCACCGGCTTTGATGTTTGCTCCCCAGCACACCACTGCAAAAAAGATGGCACTGGCCACCACAGACTGGTAGAAGGTATGCAGTAGTTTACTGCACACATTGAAGGACCTGAGCCTCCTCAGAAAGTAGAGTCGGATCTGGCCCTTTTTGTACAGGGCCCCGGTGTTACCAGCCCATTCCAGTCTGTTGTCCATATGGACACCCAGGAACTTGTATGACTCAACCATTTCCACATCCATCCCCTTTATAGGGACTGCAGTCAGTTGTGCCTTGGTTCTCCTGAAGTCCACCACCATCTCCTTAGTTTTGCTGATGTTGAGCTGAAGGTGGTTCTGCTCACACCACAACACAAAGTCACTGATTGTGCTCCTGTACTCCTCCTCCTGCCCACCCCTGATGCACCCTACAATAGCAGAGTCATCCGAGAACTTCTGTAGGTGGCATGTTTCAGAGTTATATCTGAAGTCTGAGGTGTAGAGGGTGAACAGGAAGGGGGACAGGACCGTACCCTGGGGGGCCCCTGTGTTGCTAACTGCCCGTTCTGACACACAGCTCTGTAGTCGCACAAATTGTGGCCTACCGGTCAGGTAGTCCGTGACCCAGGAGACTAAGGGTGCTTCCACTTTCATCCTCCTCATCTTCTCACCCAGTAGCAGGGGCTGAATGGTATTGAAGGCACTGGAGAAGTCAAAAAACATGACCCTCACAGTGCAACCTGCGTTGTCCAGGTGAGAGTAGGCCCTCTGCAGAAGGTAGATGATTGCATCATCCACCCCGATGTTGCGCTGGTATGCAAACTGCAGGGGGTCCATTGATGAACACACCAGGGGTCTGAGGTGAGCGAGGACTAACCTTTCCAGGGTCTTCATGATGTGGGATGTTAGCGCTACAGGTCTGAAGTCATTCAGGACAGTGGGGTGTGCCTTCTTGGGCACTGGGACGAGGCAGGATGTTTTCCACAGCACAGGGACCCTTTCTAGGCTCAGGCTAAGGTTGAAAAGACGCTGGAGTATTCCACACAGTTGGTCAGCACAGACCCTCAGCACCCTTGGGCTGATGCCATCAGGGCCCGCCGCTTTCCACTGGTGTAGTCTCTCCAGCTCTCTCTTCACTTGGTTGGTGGTGAAAGCCAGCCCAGGTAGGGAGGTGGGGGGAAGGGGGGTGTTGAGGATCAGTCCAGGGGGGGCAGGGGCGGAGGTGGGGTCACTGATTGTCTCAGAAGAGGTGCTGTGAGCAAAGTGGGGGTGGGATAGCCGTGATGGTGTGTGGTCTGGGGAGCTGGAGGGGAGGTGGACAGGGCCAGTATCGAACCTGTTAAAAAATTGGTTCAGCTCATTGGCTCTGTCCTGGGTCCCCTCCGTCTGCCCACTGTTTGACTTTTTGAAGCCAGTGATATTTCTCATACCCTTCCACACCTCTCTCACCTGGCTCTGCCTCAGCTTGTCCTCCATCTTCTCCTTATACACTCTCTTCCCCTCAGCAATCCGCAACTTCAGCTCCCTCTGGACGCATTTCAATTTGTCCTTGTCCTTCTCCTTGAAGGCCCTCTTCTTCTCATTCAGCAGGGCCTTCAGGTCGCTGGTGACCCAGGGTTTATTGTTTGGGAAACAGCGTACCTTCCTGGTGGGTACAGTGTTGTCTACACAAAAATTAATATAGTCTGTTATCAGTCAGTGAGTCCATCGATGTCCTCCCCATGAGCCTCACAGAGCACATCCCAGTCTGTTGTTTCAAAGCAGTCCTGTAGGGCCTCATTCGCCTCCGGGGACCATCTCCTAATAGTCCTGGTGGTTGCAGGCTGCTGTTGGACCATAGGCCTGTAGAGTGGGGTGAGGTGGACAAGGTTGTGATCCGATCTACCGAGGGGAGGGAGTGCAGTGGAGTTGTATGCATCCTTCACATTAGCATATAACAAGTCCAGAGTTTTATTATTCCTGGTAGGGCACTTCACGAACTGTTTGAACGTGGGCAGCGTTGAAGAGAGAGATGCATGGTTAAAATCCCCCGAAATTGCAAAGAAAGCACTGGGATGCGCTGTCTGTAACCTCGCGATAACAGAGTGGATGACGTCACACGCTGTGTTTGCGTCAGCAGAGGGCGGGATGTAAACAATAACAGCAATGGCCGCCGTGAATTCCCTAGGTAGATAGTAGGGTCTCAGGCTAACGGCTAGCAGTTCAATGTCCGGGCTACAAAACTTTTCCTTAAGAGTAATATGGTTCGGATGACACCATCTGTTGTTAACTAATAAAGCCAGCCCACCACCCTTACTCTTACCGGAAGAGACGCGATCCCTGTCCGCTCTGATGGTCTGGAAACCGTCGATAGTGACGTTCTGTATGGGGATGTTGTCGTTCAGCCAAGTCTCAGTAAAACACATTAGGCTAGCTTCCCGATAAATCCTTTGTCCACGAACAAGTCCCGCCAACTCATCCATCTTGTTATGTAGACACCTCACATTGCCCATAATAATAGATGGTATAGCCGGCTTGTACTTGAACCTCCTCCGCTTTGCCTTACATTTCAATCCCGCCCTGCATCCACGGCGTCGTCTTTTCAATTCGTCCGGAATATCAAACTTTTCCCTGGGGAGCAGCAGCGCTGCGTGGGCTAAATCCAGGAGCTGGGCTCTGTTGTAAACAATAACAGTTGACGACTCCTGTCGACGTTCAGCTGCGATAAAATCCATAAAATCCATAATCCTGAACTGTTATAGTTCGACTGTAGCAAAATAAAAAATAAAGCTAAAGAAAATAGACGAAAGAAAACGAACTAAAACAACAATTAATGCACGAACAACGGGAGCTGCTTAAAAGGCGACCACTCAGGGCGGCGCCAAACGGCACATGAACCACAGCACTTTGACCTGGAACGACCTTTCAAGGATGAGCTTGGCACCGTTTGGCAATATGGTACTTGAACAATGTGTTCACATTTAGATTTTGCAGCAAGAAGGTTTGTTAGAGAAGTTGGAGAGTAGCCATTATTCAGTGAACCATGTGGGTTGGAGATGATCATGGTGCTCAGCTCTGAGGTGCACTACAACATCTAACTGGAAGTTGAAATGAAGACTACACACAGTATTACAAATGTATAATTATATGTCATTACACATTTTTTTTAAACATTTTGACAGTGTGTGCTGGTTTGATATTGTTGACTGAATATGAAAAATCTGTGTGAGACATGGGCATGAGTGACTGAGTGTAATTTCGACAGTAGGCTGCTTTTGTGTGCGGCTGGAACTTCGGCCATGGCAAGGCGGAGAAGAGTCTCGTGTCGGCAGGTGCATCCCACCAAATTACCGCCTGCAATTAGCATTTTCATATGCTAAGAAGCATACCATTATCATATCAAAGGGACCTCGCAGCACCATCTAGCTTGGAGAGATGTGGCACAGCTTCAATTTGAGCAATTAATGTAAGATTAAGACACTTGTCACACGTCCCAGTTTTCGCTGCATCTAACCGCGTTGTCCCTGGCTTTTTTTTTAAAGAGCACACACATACACAACACTGTGATAATTTGACAAACACAGGGAAGAATACCCCAACTGAAGAGCTATTTCTTTCAAGGTCATTACGTATTTTTCCATTACATTTTTTCCATTTAACTAGTGGATTACGTTTGAGAGAGCATTCTTACCATATGATACACGGTTGACTGTATTTCAGCATTGTATCGGCTTAATGAAGACATTATGTCTTCCATTGCTCCAATTCTCTAATCTACCCTGCACATCATATTACATTGAATAGTCGTTGAGTGAATCCCTTTGTTTTAACGTTGACTTCAACATCCTAAACCACTCTGGCACAATTTGGCAGACATTAAATCCAAAGTAGAGTTCAATCAGGGCCATAATTGTACATATTTTTTTTATTTGAGAAATCAATTTTTTCTAAAAAAAAATGTAATATTACGAATTGTCCTGAAGCACTCTACATTTTCTTTGGTTCTAGCACTTACAAGACTGTATTAGTCACAGCTGTTCCCTGCGATTTCCATCCCTTCCTAGGCCGGCATTTCTGCCAAGTGCCTATGAGTGGCTCTCTCCTATTCACTCAGCCTCCTGCCGGATTGCTTCCTCGTCTCTAGGACAGTCAGGTGTCCCTTACCAGCTTTGAATAGAATTTGATAGAAGTATTTTGTTTGGATTCCTTGGCAGAGATCCTCGTTCAGGATAATATGTCTGGATAATATATGGCTCCATTTTACACTGCATTAGGTTTTAGTGAAGGATGAGAATATCATGTAATATTATGAGGCTATACTATGACTATTCACCTGCAATACACGTTTACCCTATCTTATGGATAACATAGGACATCCTTGGAGTCTACGGACATAGTGAGTCATAACCTCAAGATTTGGTTTTGTTTACTTGGCTACAGCTTAGCATTAAACATTGTTGAGTTCAAAACAATGTAAGTTCTAACATGCTCCTAATAACATGCCTAAGTCACCAAAAAGTAACTTCAAACCACAATACCATATTAGTTATATTTGATATAGATCAGTTTAATTTTTTTTTATCATAGCCATGTAATACTGATGCAATACTGTAATACTAAAAAGCAAAGATATGGTGTGACTGACCACTATTGCTACTGTAACGCACCGTTTGGAGGGTTCGGAGAGTGGACCATCAGCTATAGGAAAGATAAGACTTGGACACGAGACAGCAAAGGGAGCTCAACCGGACGTGACTTTATTCCAGGACATGCGACCACCATCTCAATTAGTTCACGTGACACAGATTAATTTATAGGCACAGGTCAGGCATTAGTAATCAATGATGAGCATCCAATTCTCATCCTTACACTTCGATTACAGACAGACACCATCATATACTAAATAGATACAGACTCTGCCATGTCATATTGTATTTTGTTCATTCTGACAAGGAAGAGTAGTTTTACCTGCAGACTAATTATTATTATATACTGTGTGTTATTTCAATAGATGCTGGCCTTTTAGCTCAAATATGGTCTGCTCATCGTGGCCTCTTATAAATACAATTGACTTAACATACTCCTCAACTTTTGCACATGGTAACACCCTCTTTTCCCTACCAACCTTATCTTTAATTCTTGTGATATGTCGCTTTCTCCTCTTCCCTTCCTGTGGGCTTGCACGGATCCTTGATGTTTGTGACAGGCCATGATAGGAGAAGGCTCTTATCGCAGTGGGGTTTGGAGGCCTTGCTAAATTGAAAATTGCTAATGAAATCCGCTGGGTTTAAATTCATCAGCTATTATGTCAGATGACCTTTGGTAGCTGCTGATAAAAATGAGCGAATGTTAGCTCTGATCCAATTTTCGACACTATCCGTTCTTTTCACTTCATTCACAGTCAGACAGCAGACCCACTGGAAGTGAAAATGATAGGGTTTCAAGAGAGCACCATTGTGTTGCAGATTAAGATTTTTTCTTCCCATTTTCTGAGGTCAGCCTTGTGGTCCCCTGTCTGGTATTTTACCATTTGTCCAATCAGTTTCAATATCTGCTTCAGAGGACATGTAAGCCATCCTTACAGATAAACACTTTCAGGGGGAAATGTTGGACTTAATGGTTTTGCTTCAAAGGTACCTAGGGTCACTATGTACCAATATTGACTGCCACATGTTAGTTTAATCTGACATTCTCCAGGACTCCAGGACAAGCCACTCTTCCTTCCCAGAGTTCTGGAGCTGCTCTTGCATCATTACAGGCTTTGGGAGGATGTAATCTCAACACTAGATTGAAAAGTCCATCAATCGTAATTACACTCTTTTTGCAGCAGTGGGTTGTAGCCAGGGCCTTAGCTACATATGAGGACACTGGAGGGTGGCACGTGCCCAGGAGCCCTGACCTCCAGGAGCCCTGACCTCCAGGAGCCCTGACCTCCAGGAGCCCTGACCTCCAGGAGCCCTGACCTCCAGGAGCCCTGACCGCCCCCCATTTAATTTTGTTTGTCACTCAGCTATCATATTAACTAAGTCATGGCAAAATGTGTAGAATTGCAGGAAAGTTGTTGTAAAATGGTATCAATTAGCCTACTCTCCGCTAGAGCAACCAAGGTGATAATGGCTGGGGTCAGTTTTGCTTGCTTTTGCTGTTCTTCAAATATCATTTTTTTTGTTTTTTAATTGTATAGAAATGCAGTCAGTAAATTAGTTTCAACTTTAAAGAATCATGGACCCTGGCTATGGCCCTGGTTGGCTATATAGCTAAGGCTATACGGAATTGGGAAGGGCTGTATATCTTTTTACGCCCATGTTAACCACAGTCCGTCAGGGAATAAATATTTGTGTATCTTTGGCCATTAGTTAGACTTAGATGGTGGTTAAAAAAAAATAAAAAACATGAAGCTGCTGTTTCGTACATGTAAATGCCTTTTTTTCTGTTACCTGGACAATGGGAATCATCAGAAAAATATATATTTGAATTTCTAGAGTCTACCTCAAGAATATTCAATGTAAACCATATGGCAGCACTACTACTAGAACAGAGGGATCCCTAGGAGTGAGTTATTATGGATGCCGCCTGATCTAAGTATTACCTGAGCGTTGGCCTGAGATAGACAAGGTGTCATGGTTAGTAGATTGGACCCGAGGCTCTGAGCAGTAGTATACCGACATTCCTTTTAATTTGTGCTAAAACAACAAAACAAAGCAGATAACGAAACCACGAACTGATGTGCGACATGCACAAACAAAGAACCACACGCAGGTGGGAAACTAATTAACTTAAATAGGATCCCCAATTAGAGACAACGTATGGCAGCTGCCTCTAATTGGGGACCAACGGAAACCAAACATATAGTCGTCTAGACAACCCTACTGTCAAGCCCTGACAGCAACCTCCAGACACCATAGAGATGCCTAGAGATCTTACTCTATTTAGGACCTGACACAAGGCTTATCATTAGCACAGTCCTAGTCAGCTAAGTGATGCAGTGACAGGAGATGATTCTCCCTGGCTTCATTGAATGCTTTGATTAAATAAGTCACGATGAGAAGTCCCTGTGGAGAGGGTGGGGAGTGTGTGTGTGTAGGGCGGTGCAACACCGCTGGGAAGGCAAGCAAGTTCAACCTTATTCAAAGTTATGCAGTCCTCACACATTTAAATATGAAGTACTTTTGGCCATACATACAGTCGCTAGTGAAAGTCTCCACACCCCTGCACAGTCTTCACATGTTGCTCTCTTAACATTACATCTAAAAAGGAATTACATTTGTTATCTTCCCGATCTACACATCCTACTCCGCATTTTGTAAGTGAAAGAAAAATTATAGAATTTTCCAAATTAATATATATTTTTTGGAAGGATATATTGATTGTGTATTTCTTTACAACCTAGAGTTACTACTAGGTAGAAGCTCCTTTGGCAGGCATTACAGCTGAGAATCATTTTGAATAAGATTCTACCAACCATGCACAACTCTTAGGGCAACATACAGTGAGGTCCAAAAGTATGAATCGTTTTGAAATTACAGCATTTTTTGTACACAGTCCTTCCATTTTAGGGGACCAAAAGTATTGGAACAAATTCACTTATGCGTGTATTAAAGTAGTCAAAAGTTTTGTATTTGGTCCCATATTCCTAGCACACAATGACTACATTATGCTTGTGACTCTACAAACTTGTTGGATGCATTTACAGTTTGTTTTGGTAGTGTTTCAGATTATTTTGTGCCCAATAGAAATTTATGGTTAATAATGTATTGTGTCATTTTGGAGTCACGTTATTGTAAATAAGAATATGTTTCTAAACAATTCTACACTAATGTAGATGCTACCATGATAACGGATTATCATGAATGCATCGTGAATAATGAGCGAGAAAGTTACAGATGCATAAATATCATTACCCCGCAAAAATGCTATCCGTCTTGGGGGTATGATCTTTGTACCTCTGTAACTTTCTCACATACACAACATGGCCAAAAGTATGTGGACAACTGCTAGTCGAACATCTCATTCCAAAATCATGGGCATTAATATGGATTTGATCCCCCCTCTGCTACTATAACAGCCTCCACTCTTCTGGGAAGGCGGTCCACTAGATGTTGGAACATTGCTGCAGGGACTTGCTTCCATTCAGCGACGAGCATTAGTGAAGTCGGGCATTGATGTTGGACGATTTGGCCTGGCCCGCAGTCGGCGTTCCAGTTCTTCCCAAAGGTGTTCGATGGGGTTCAGATCAGGGCTCTGTGCAGGCCAGTCAAGTTCTTCCACACCGATCTCTACAAACTGTTGCCACAAAGTTAGAAGCACAGAATCGTCTAGAATGTCATTGTATGCTGTAGCATTAAGATTTGCCTTCACTGGTACTAAGGGGCCTAGCCCGGACCATGAAAAACAGCCCCAGACCATTATTCCTCCTCCACCGAACTTTAAAGTTCTCACTATGCATTGGGGCAGGTAGTGTTCTCCTGACATCCCCCAAAACCAGATTTGTCTGTTGAACTGCCAGATGCTGAAACTTGATTAATAAACTAATGGTGGCGAGCTTTACACCACTCCAGCCGACGCTTGGCATTGCGCATGGTGATCTTAGGCTTGTGTGCAGCTGCTTGGCCATGGAAACCCATTTCATGAAGCTCCCGACGAACAGTTCTTGTGCTGTCGTTGCTTCCAGAGGCAGTATGTAACTCAGCAGTGAGTGTTGCAACAGAGGACTGACAATTTTTTTTGTACTACGCGCTTCAGCACTCGGCCCCATTCTTTGAGCTTGTGTGGCCTTCCACTTCGCGGCTGAGCCGTTGTTGCTCTGAGACGTTTCCACTTCACGGTAATAGCTCTTACGTTTGACCGGGGCAGCTCTAGCAGGGCAGAAATTTGACAAACTGACTTGTTGGAAAGGTGGCATCCTATGATGGTGCCACATTGAAAGTCACTGAGCTCTTCGGTATGGGCCATTCTAATGCCAATGTTTGTGTATGGAGATTGCATTGCTGTGTGCTCAATTTTATACACCTGTCAGCAACGGGTGTGGCTAAAATAGCGAAATCCACTAATTTGAAAGGATGTCCACATACTTTTGGCCATGTAGTGTATCATTATTCACTATTCATTCATGAGCATCAGTAAACATGGTAGCATCCACATTAATGTAGAATTGTTTAGAAAATATTTTATATTCTTATTTACAATAAAAGTGACTCCAAAATGACACAATACATTATTTACCATTAATTTATAATGGGCACAAAATAATCTGAAATACAACTGAAATTCTTACTGGTTGGTAGGTGATCAAATACTTATGTCATGCAATAAAATGCAAATGATTTATTTAAAAATCATACAATGTGATTTTCTGGATTTTTGTTTTAGACCTATGATAAAAATTACAGACCTCTACATGCTTTGTAAGTAGGAAACCTGCAAAATCGGCAGCATTTTGCTGCACCCGCTGTAACATCTGCTAAGCTCTGTGCGTGACCAATACACTTTTATTTGATTTGATTTACATTTGGTTGGGAATCATTGATGGACAACAATATTCAAACCTTGTCTCATATTTTTTTTAATGCAGGTTTATGTCAGGACTGAGACTGGACCATTCAGGAACACTCAACAACTCTTGAAGATCAATTCTGGTGTGTCTTTGGCATTAAAAATGTGTGTAAATTTTTACCTGGGCTTTGCTCCTTTCATATTTATTTTGAGCCTAACAAATTCCCAGTCCCTGCCAGTGACAAGCATACCCATTACACAACAATGACCACCATACATTTTTCAGTGTCCACCACACAATTTTCTAGGTAAATATTTTGTGTCCACCATGCATTTGTGTCCAGTACACAATTTTCTTCATAACAAATTCCAATTTGTTGTGGCTAACATTAGCTAGGTTAGCTAGGTGGCTAATGTTAGCTAGGCTAGGTGTTAATATTAGGGTTGGGGTTTAAGGTTAGGGGTTGGGGTTAGGGTCAGGTAGGGGTTAAGGTTATTGTTAGGTAACATGCTAGCTAAGTAGTAAAGGGTTAGGGTTAGTTAACATGCTAGCTAAGTAGTTAACAAGTGGTAAGTAGTTGCAAAGATGCTAATTAGCTAAAAAGCTAAAGTTGTCCATCATGTGAATCAAACACACAACATTTGGGTTGCTAGACCTTTGTGTTATACGGCCACTCATTCTCCCCGCCAACCTCTCTACTATCGTTTTGGTTTTAATTCATTTTTTTGTGTGTCTGTGATGAATTTCATGATAATTTTTGATGGTGGGTTGCACCACAATACTTGAAAATACAGAGAATCCACAGCATTGCATTCACTCTACATTACTGGCCCGTATGACAAAGTAAAAAGAAGGAAGCCTGTGTATTACAATCCACTTTAAATCATCATTCTGTTTGCAACAAGGCCGTTAAGTAATCCAGAGTGGTTTACAGGAGCAATTGCGGTTAAGTACCTTGCTGAAGGGCACAGACAGATTTTTTTAAATGTTTGGTATCGTTACATAAGACAGGTTACTTGAGGCAAAAACAAAAAGGAGGGAGGCTAATCCGGGTGAGGGAGGTTGGTCAGGGTGGGGATGTATAACGCAAATGTTTAGCAACCAAAAGGTTGCGTGTTCGAATCTCATCACGGACCATTTTAGCTAATTAATTAATACATACAAAACTTAACATATCATACTATATGGAGGGAGGCAGATTTACATTTACTATGTTACGTGTTATGTTATCCCTGAGTCCAGGTTCTGGAATCACAGACATGGGCTTGATTCAATCAGATCCATAATGCCTACCATCTACCAATCAGATCCGCCTCAACCCGTGATAACCGCATAGCAGTTCCACTGTATAGCAGTTCCACTGCTTACCATCTAGGCGATGTCAGAGGTGCAACTGCGTTGGCGCTGACAAATCATTTTGAAAAAGATTCTACCAACTTTGCACAACTCTTGGGGCAACATACAGTGCATTCAGAAAGTATTCAGACCCATGATAACCGGAAGCACGTTGGCGGTGTCAAATTAGGAAGCAGCTCCCGTTCATCGCAGATCTAAATCCCACGCAGCATTTTACAAGTTCGAACATTGGAATGAGTGTTGTAAACTACACCTCGATGTCAATCCTTATTTTGTTTCATGGTTTTCAAATTTGTCTGGGGAGTTTGTCAGGATAAAAATAAATATGCAAGGAGCCCAGGTAAAAGGTTAGATTAAAAGGTTAGAAAAGCCCAGGTAAAAGACTAGGTAAAAAGTTAGAAAAGCCCAGGTAAAAGGTTAGAAAACCTAGCCTAAATTTAAACGCCCAAGATACTCCAGAATGGCTTTCCAAGAGTTGTTAAGTGTTCCTGAGAGGTCTAGTCTCAGTCCTGCATTCGGAAAGTATTCAGACCCATTCCCTTTTTTTCACATTTTGTTACGTTACAGCCTTATTCTAAAATGGAATAAATACATTTTTCCCTCATCAATCGACACACAATACCCTATATTGACAAAGCAAAAACAGGTTTTTAGTAATGTTTTCAAATTTATAAAAAATGCTTTATTTACAGTACATAAGTATTCAGACCCTTTACTATGAGACTCAAAATTGAGCTCAGGTGCATCCTTTTTCCATTGATCATCCTTGCGATGGTTCTACAACTTGATTGTCCAACTGTGGTAAATTCAATTGATTGGACATGATTTGGAAAGGCACACACCTGTCTATATAAGGTCCCACAGTTGACAGTACATGTCAGAGCACAAACTAAGCCATGAGATCGAAGGAATTGTCCATCGAGCTCCGAGACAGGATTGTTTCGAGGCACAGGTCTGGGGAAGGGTACCAAAACATTTCTGCAGCATTGAAGGTCCCCAAGAACACAGTGGCCTCCATCATTCTTAAATGGAAGAAGTTTGGAACCACCAAGACTCTTCCTAGAGCTGGATGCCCGGCCAAACTGAGCAATCGGGGAAGAAGGGCCTTGATCCCAAGAACCCAATGGTCACTCTGACAGAGCTCCAGAGTTCCTCTGTGGAAATGAGAGAACCTTCCAGAAGGACAACCATCTCTGGAGCACTCCACTAATCAGGCCTTTATGGTAGAGTGGCCAGACGGAAGCCACTCCTCAGTAAAAGGCACATGACAGTCCGCTTTAAGTTTGCCAAAAGGCACCTAAAGGACTCTGAGACCATGAGAAACATGATGCTCTGGTCTGATTAAACCAAGATTGACCTCTTTGGCCTGAATGCCAAGTGTCACGTCTGGAGGAAATCTGGCACCATCCCTACGGTGAAGCATGGTGGGGGCAGCATCATGCTGTGGGGATGTTTTTCAGAGACAGGGACTGGGAGACTAGTCAGGATCGAGGGAAAGTACAGAGAGATCCTTGATGAAAATCTGCTCCAGAGCGCTCAGGACCTCAGACTGGGGCGAAGGTTCACCTTCCACCAGGACAACGACCCTAAGCACACAGCCAAGACAATGCAGGAGTGGATTTGTGACATGTCTCTGAATGTCCTTGAGTCGCCCAGCCAAAGTCCGGACTTTAACCCGATCGAACATCTCTGGAGATACCTGAAAATAGCAGTGCAGCGACGCTCCCCATGCAACCTGACAGAGCATGATAGGATCTGCAGAGAAGAATGGGAGAAACTCCCCAAATACAGGTGTGCCAAGCTTTTCGTGTCATACCCAAGTCGTGAGGCTGTAATCACTGCCAAAGGTGCTTCAACAAAGTACTGATTAAAGGTTCTGAATACTTATGTAAATGTTTCAGTTTTCAGTTTTTATATTATACATTTAAAAAATGTTAGAAACTGTTTTTGCTTTGTCATTATGGGGTATTGTGCGTAGCTTGATCAGGAAACAAACCATTTTAATACATTTTTGAATAAGGCTGTAACATAACAAATGTGGAAAAAGTCAAGGGGTCCGAATACTTTCTGAATGCACTGTATGTGCCCCAAGAGTTGTGCAAAGTTGGTTGAATCTTATTCAAAATTATTCACTGCTGTAATGGCTGCCAAATGTGCTTCCACCAAGGATTAACTCTGGTGTGTGAAGACACACCCAATCAAGACATCTTCATTTGATAGTACTGCAATACAGATACACTCTGAATCTACATAGAGAGCTGGATTGGTGTATATTCTCCCGTAAAGGTATTTAAGAAGATCTTTAGAGGTTTTTATTTTAATCCAGATTTCTCTCTAAGTTATACATATCATCAGAGGGTTGAGGGGGACCTGTATCAGTGACTTTGACCAGATAGACAGATCACTTGCAGAGATAGAGAACCTTATGTATACGCCTACGGTTATAACTAGTTATAACTAGGTATGATCATTTACAAAATCTAAATTACCTTAGATATATGCTAAGTTGCAGTCAAAACACCTCATAAAAGTCTGTCAGTCGTATGAATTATTGGTAAAACTGTAATACAGAAACCAGCTACCCTCTGAATGTACACATAGTGCTGTATTGGTGTATTTTCCAAAATGTTTTAATTGTACTGAACATTTTATATAAACACCATAATTCCTGTCACATCCTCCAATATTCTTTACGTGCAACTTGTCATGATATTTTGGGTGCTATACCGTTTGGTTTAAAGTAACTTGAAGCATGCTGTCATAGCCCCCACCACTCCCATCGGTTCACTAACAGTGATGCTAATGCTGGCTGTGGGGTAAGTAAATAAGGAAAACTAAGGCATATTTCGGTAAATGTATCTTTGTGAATTGAATATCTTTTTTTCTCAATAAAATAAGTATATTTAAAATGTTGCTGTACTGCCCCTTTAAAGCTAGAATCCTTCATGGTGAAACTGCCACATCTGTTTGCGATATTAAAACAACAATAATATTGACAAACACAGTTTTTTTTTCATGTTGCACGACGCTCCTCACCTCAAAACAAAAACAATAACGACGGCGGTGGGGCGGACAGTGGCGCTGTTTTCCCGACTGCGGATTCCTTTTTTAAATGGAAGTAGGGGTCTGTAGACTTTGACTAGGCACTATAGATACAGTGCACATAGCTTGACAAGGGGACTATTTACAGTGGGAAAAATGGGTCTCAATATCATGTCACGGAAATGGTCACACTTTGTTAAATATTTGTGTCAAAATTCTAATATCTTTCTTAACAACGTTTTATACTTTCTTATGTGCAGTCTTAAAAATGTTAATTTGTTAGTGAATTTGTTATGAGCTCTCTCTATTTATGTGAAGCATGTCTCTCGCCTTGCATTGCATCTGTCACAGGTGCTGATCATTAATCAGTTATTACTGCAGTTTATTTGGCGGCTGACAAGTTGCAATTTTCCCCCCGGATTCTGAGTCTTTTGTCAGGTGGGAATTACAGCAAAGCGCTTATGACAAAATACGTCACCCCCACTTTTCCCGTCTGGTTCGTGGCTTCGCCTGCTCTTTCCCCTCTCTCCCTCTCCAGTTTTTCTACAAACAATATCTGGGACTCTGAAGTAATAAGGCGGAATGTATAATTAATTACCCAGCTTGCTCTAATTAGGGATGAATAAGTTGTGTCCCTCTCATCATCACAAATGTGGTGATGGGTAATACCAGTTTATGCTATATTAACTGCAAATATGCAATCCTTCTGAGAGCACTTTCCTTGATGAATTTGATGAATGTGACAATAATTAGGAGAGACAGATGAGAGCTAAATTACTACTGACAATGTAATGCTATCCTGCTCGAGGGCTTGGGGACATGGCAGGCTAACATGGCAGGGACCAGGCCCCATTTCTAATTAATAGTATTTTTGCCAGTGAAAAAAAGGATGTTAATTGTTTTCGTCAAAGGCTGTGGGGAGCTATCAGGGTAATAAAGTTAATTAGCAGAACAAACAACCTTTCACTGCCTTTACCGAGACTGGGAAAGTGTCATTCAGGCTGTGGAAAGATATGACTAGATTTCACGATAGGAAAGGGACATTTTACACTGGAGGAAAACAGAAAAAAATGTATTATTCAATTTTCTTTCTCTCCATGGTACCCTGTATAAGAGGGGAAAAAACATTATTTTCAATTGAATGGGAAATGCGTCTTTCCACCCCTCCCCTCTGCTATCTTTTCTGCTCATTTCGAAGCTCATTTATTTTGTGTCGTTCCTCAAGAGCAGCACAGCCGCTGTTGCTGATGGTGGTAGCTATCTCTCATGGTTTTGGTTGGCTTCATCCACAAATTTGTGAAAAGCAATTCGACTTCTATCACTTCTGTAATGATAAAAAAATTGCAATGTTGTAATGCAAAGGCAATCACAAAGCCACATAACACAATTATGTGAATTATTTTAGCCTGAAATGCAGAAGGAGATACTGAAACAATCTGACATTTGGCTTTGTGGTGATATGGTGATGCACTGTGGCAGCTCAGGTAATGAAACTGTGTACCCAACAAGCTTTGAACAGGGAGCTGTGTCTGAAGGCTATGCACTGTAGGATATCTCAACCTGATTGGGTATGTGTTTCTCTCTGGGTGAGTGAAGGAAACACAGCAGCATGGTTTTAGTGCCATGTTTCATTTCCCAGATACTATAATAATCCAGAATGTGATGTGTATGGAGGTGTTTGTACACAAGGTGGTGGTAACTACACAATTTTTTTCTCTGATTGGAAACTATGAATACTAAAGCAAATTAAGATTAGTTGAGTTGCTTTGCATGATATTTTATGTTTTATTACTTGCAAAATGTATACAATTGTAACTTAGCGTACTACCAATTGTATTGGAAATTTGCTATGGAATACAAATATATTGACACTTGGGGTTTCTAATACTCCTTTGTGAAAATTGTGACATTTATGTGATTGAAAATATATATTTTGTCACCACAGATTTTGATTAAACTAGTTATATCAAGTGGATAAAAAAATGCATTTAGTGTTTGTTTACTTTACAGATAGATGTTTATAAAGCACTTGCAAAGATACTTTTATAACCACGAGCCTATGTGCTGCTGAATGTTGTGGACATGTGATAAAGCTGGGTTTGGTTGCCAGGCGTCGCTGAGTCGTTTTGTCCTGATGTGATGTGCTGTTAGCCAGCACTCACCTGGGACCAGTGATAGCTTATCAAAGCCTGAGCAGCACCTCTCCAACACGCACAGATAATAGAGCCTTTCAGTTCAATGGAGTGGCGGGGGGGGGGGACCATGGGAACCACTGGTCACCTGACAGTTGGATGGACAGCTTGACGGCTTCTGCTGGGGCATCATGGGACATGGCTGTCAGCTGACGTCCCCACTGTCTGCTGAGATAACCTTCAGTGTGACAGGAAAAACAAAGATAGTGTTTTGGTGGAGTGGTTTTACTGGCGAGTGTCCCCGACTCGGACCGGTCAGAGCTGTGACGCATGTGATTGATCCTCATTAAGATTATCAATAATCAGATTGATTATTGAAGAATATTAAGAAGAACCCATGTTCTCATGACCACATCTGTATTCCTCAGTCACTCTGACCTGGTCAAGAACGCCTTTTCTCTCCTCTCTCAACAGTTGGTATCTGTTTGGTTTTGACTACAATAAAGTGGTTTTGTCCAGGTTAAAGTGTAGTGATCTTATTTCATTTTTGTTTAATTTCAGACAGATTAACCTCATAGGGGTGCCTGTAAACCCAGTCAAATATAGCTGACTGCAGTGGATACACAGTCAATATCTGCGTCCTGTTCTTGTATTTTGTGAATATGCCGACAGGTATAGATTTCCTCTGGAATAGAATTCACTTCACCTCCCTTTGAAATCCTGTATTGTAACTACTGGTTATTTTTTCAAGCCATTTAAAATCCTTGGTAATATTGTGGATTGCACATAATTTTGCAGTGAGAGTAATTATGTTATTCGATGTGGACCTTGCACACAGCTCCTGTGAGAGTGGGCTGCAGTACTGCAGTAGAGGAGCCACAGACCACTGGCTTGTTTTCACTTGATTGCCTCTGTGATGGGAGCTGGGCTTTGATCAGGTGACTGTGTGTGTGTTTAATACAATCAGATGTATTTGTACATGTGTAACCCTGGTGTAATCTGTCAGACACTGGGATCCGGGAGCCGCGGTCCGTGGAGCTTGGTCAGCTCATAGTCACAATATCATGCCTCTTTGACATGGTGACATGAGAGAGGGGCTTTGAAGTGAACCCACTCCTGTCTAATTTGGATGTGAGATGACAGAACACCTTTTGGATTCCTCCAGACTATGATGGTCCTTTGATTTACACATCACTAATTGATAGACTGAATGAGTCTGTGGACTGAGGTCTGGGCAGGTCACTGGGGGCTGGTTGCTGTCCTAAGGGCTTTAGGCAGTTCCACATATGTATAATAGACTAGAGGAGAAGAAACAAAAACACTGATGAAGATGATACGTTTGTATTAATTCCCACTATGATGATACGTTTGTATTCATTCCCACTATGATGATGATACGTTTCTATTCATTCCCAATGTGATGATGATGATGATACGTTTCTATTCATTCCCAATGTGATGATGATGATGATACGTTTCTATTCATTCCCACTATGATACGTTTGTATTCATTCCCACTGTATTTTTTAAAATCTTTATTTTACTAGGCAAGTCAGTTAAGAACAAATTCTTATTTACAATGACGGCCTAGGAACAGTGGGTTAACTGCCTTGTTCAGGGGCAGAACGACAGATTTATACCTTGTCAGCTTGGGGATTCGATCCGGCAACCTTTCAGTTACGGGCCCAACACGCTAACCACTAGGCTACCTGCCGCCCATCTTTGTAGTGACTGTGTGTATTGATACACCATCCAAAGTGTAGTTAATTATATAATTATTTATTTATTTTTACCCATTTACCAGCAGGTACCCTTCTTTGCGAGACATTGGAAAACCTCCCGGATCTTTGTGCTTGACTGAGGGACCTTACAGATAATTGTATGTGTGGGGTACAGAGATGAGGTAGTCATAAAACATCATGTTAAACACTATTATTGCACACAGATTGAGTCCCAACATTTTACTCCTGAACTTATTTAGGCTTGCCATAACAAAGGGTTTGAATACTTACTGACGAAAAGGCATTTTTTTTATGAATTTGTAAACATTTCTAGAAACATAAATCCACTTTGACATGATGGGGTATTGTGTGTAGGCCAGTGACACAACATCTACATGTAATCTATTTTAAATTCAGGCTGTAACAACAAAATGTGGGAAAAAATCAAGAGGTGTGAATACTTTCTGAAGGCACTGTTTACAATGTTAGTTATTCTAAGCCCAGAGGTAGCCCTGCTCTGCTCCCCACCTGTTTTACTGTTAATGAGTGTTGATGTTAATGTTTTAGTGGGTGTTAAGCTAAGCTTTGTTAGACAACAATTGCTTTTAAATGTGCTAGATTCTTCAGCCCACAAAAGGTAGAGTACACACCTCTTATTGTGATGCGGAATTACAGAGGCGACAGCAGCAGTATATTCAAAAGGTGCCAACTACTCGACAATGCCTTTCAGATACCCTTGCACAAAGGTCCTTCTCCCCAGTGGCCAACAGTGGCTGTTCCAGGGGGTTCTGGCTGTGTGCATGTGGGGCCAAACTGTCATGCAGATCTATGGAAACGACTGTCTCCTCCCCTAAACACCGGCTCTTTGTTTTAAACAGGGGAGGTGGGGGGGATTCTGCTAATTGCTTGACAGGTTCTCACTCTGAAAGAGATTAGGAAGTATTAGGCAGGTTAAGCAGTGACTAAGCCGGCCCACAATTTGTACTCGTTTGTTGGATACAAAGGCCCAACTCAATGTTTACTACTGTATATAATCAATGGTTGTGTTGCATTGGACATGGCCATTACTACCTGGAGATTTCCATGGAGTTATTTATCATTTGAATGTTAATTCATTTGGATTCATATCTAAATCTAGATGACATGGTTTAAAGGCCCAGTGCAGTCAAAAATGGGATTTTTGCTGTTTTATATATATTTTCCACACTTTGAGGTTGGAATAATACTGTGAAATTGTGAAAGTTATGATAATGCACTTTTAGTGTAAGAGCTGTTTTAAAAGACAGGCAGAAATTTCAGCCTGTTTTTATGGGATGGAATTTTGGCCTGCCTGGTGACAAATAATAACAGCTCGTTTTCAGTTTTCCACTCCCCACTCCCAGACAGTCCTAGCAAATTATTGCTTGAGATATTGCACTTTGCTAATAAACTATTTTTGTTTATTTTTGACCATTTTAATTGAAAACAATCACATTAAGGTGCTTAGTTGCTACCCAGAAATGATTTGACATTGGACCTGTAATTCAGAATAGTCATTGATCATATTGTGTATTATTTGTCACCTCTATGTGTAAGCCTTTAAATTCACTGTATTTGTATTTGTACCACTTTGACACCCATGACTCCCACATTGAAACCAATCTACCAGCATGTTTAATAACATGTTGTGTTAATAACTGCAGAGGATGCTGCTACAGGCCCCAGGCCATTAGTGGCTCATTATCACCAGGCTGTCCTCCAGGTATGAGCACAGACACTGTTGGGAAACGCTTTCACACCCCTCACGCCAGGGGGCTAAGACTCCCCTGCTGAGAGAAGGGAGTCCCTGGCCTAGCTCACACCTCACACCTTCCCCTCAGGGTTTAGTGTTGCTTTTCACTCACCAGTGTGTGAAAAGGCTTACCTCCACTCCACACTGGAGCTTTTGTTTGTCAAATCAAACAACGTACCCCTGTGGGGACCTCGTGTTGAGGATCAGCGTGGCAGAGGTGTTGTTGCCTTCCTTCACCACTTTGGGTCGGCCTGTCAGGAAGTCCAGGACCCAGTTGCACAGGGAGTGGTTCAGACCCAGGGCCCTGAGCCTAGTGATGAGCTTGGACGGCACTATGGTGTTGATGGCTGAGCTGTAGTCAATGAACAGCATTCTTGCCTAGGTATTTCTCTTGCCTAGGTGGGATAGGGCAGTGTGCAGTGCAATGGCAAATGCGTCGTCCATGGATCTGTTGAATCTGTGCACATTGACTCTGTACCGATACCCCTGCATATAGCCTCGCTACTGTTATTTTACGTCGTCCGTGGATCTGCTGTGGTGATATGCGAATTGTGGTGGTTCTAGGGTATTGGGTAAGGTGGAGGTGATATGGTCCTTAACTAGTCTCTCATAGCACTTCATGACGACAGAAGTGAGTGCTACCGGTTGGTAGTCATTTAGTTCAGTTAACTTTGCTTTCTTGGGTACAGGAACAATGGTGGATATCTTGAAGCAAGTGGGGAAAACAGACTTGGAAATGGAGAGATCGAATATGTCCGTAAACACTCCAGCCAGCTGTTCTGCACATGCTCTGGGTCGGTCTTGCGAGGGTTAACACATTTAAATTACTTACTCAGGTCGGCCACGGAGAACGAGCGCCCTTGTTAGCGTCGGGCCCGCGTCGGCGGTTCTTGTCGGTGGCTCACTCATACTGTACACTCACTTAATCACTCACTCACACAACTCATTCAGGGATGTACCTAGGCCTATTTACCAATGGCCCTTTCAAACATTCTAACAAAGTGTGTAAGATATACATTTTATTGTGTGACATTGAGGACTTATCAAGAAACCCAGATCTCAGGGGACATGGCAAGGATCTTGCAATTAAACAATGTTAATTATAATATTATAATGCAAATCTTTGACTTAAGCATTACTAGAAATTCCTGTTTTATTCTGGTGTTTAGATGTAGGCCTAACTCTAAAGAGTAAGAGTAAACCTGCCTAAATGATTACCGACCCGTAGCACTCACGTCTGTAGCCATGAAGTGCTTTGAAAGGCTGGTCATGGCTCATATCAACACCATTTCCCAGAAACCCTAGATCCAATTTGCATACTGCCCCAACAGATCCACAGATGATGCAATCTCTATTGCACTCCACACTGCCCTTTCCCACCTGGACAAAAGGAACACCTACGTGAGAATGCTGTTCATTGACTACAGCTCAGCGTTCAACACCATAGTGCCCTCAAAGCTCATCACTAAGCTAAGGACCCTGGGACTAAACACAGCCCTCTGCAACTGGATCCTGGACTTGCTGACGGGCCGCCCCCAGGTGGTAAGGGTAGGTAACAACACATCTGCCACGCTGATCCTCAACACGGGGGCCCCTCAGGGGTGCATGCTCAGTCCCCTCCTGTACTCCCTGTTCACCCACAACTGCATGGCCTGGCACGACTCCCAACACCATTATTAAGTTTGCCGCCGACACAACAGTGGTAGGCCTGATCACCGACACCAATGAGACAGCCTATAGTGAGGAGATCAGAGACCTGGCCGTATTGTGCCAGGATAACAACCTCTCCCTCAACGTGATCAAGACAAAGGAGATGATTGTGGACTACAGGAAAAAGAGGACTGAGCATGGCCCCATTCTCGTCGACGGGACTGTAGTGGAGCAGGTTGAGAGTTTCAAGTTCCTTGGTGTCCACATCACCAACAAACTATCATGGTCCAAACACACCAAGACAGTCTTGAAGAGGGCATGATAAAGCCTATTCCCCCTCAGGAGACTGAAAAGATTTGTCATGGGTCCTCAGATCCTCAAAAAGTTCTACAGCTGCAGAATCGAGAGCATCCTGACCGGTTGCATCACTGCCTGTAATGACAACTGCTCGGCCTCCGACCGCAAGATGTTACAGAGGGTAGTGCGTATGGCCCAGTACATCACTGGGACCAAGCTTCCTGCCATCCAGGACCTCTATACCAGGCGGTGTCAGAGGAAGGCCCTAAAAATTGGCTAAGACTCCAGCCACCCTAGTCATAGACTGTACTCTCTGCTACTGCACGGCAAATGGTACCAGAGCGCCAAGTCTAGGTCCAAAAGGCTTCTTAACAGCTTTTACCCCTAAGCCATATGACTCATTAACAGCTAATCAAATGGCTACCCGCACTATTTGCACTGTCGTTGTTTTTGGCGCATGAGATCAGGTTACCTTACAGTCTCATATGCTGCAGTGGAGCAGTCCATGTAGTTACACTGCACCCCTATGCTCCCATTGTCATGTTAAAAATGTAGTGTAGTGACTGGTATAGTGTCATCTGAGAAATAACATCAGCCGGGCAGTGTTGACAAAGATCACCTCCCTAATGCAGTGTTATCAAACCTAACAGCCACTGAGCCATAGGAAAACAGAAGGCTGCTGCTACTGAGATTCTCTGTCTGTCAGCAACAATATGAATGCCAAAGTGAATGCCTCTATAGCAGTGGCGGTTGGTGCCGTTTAAAATTAGGTAGGACGATTTTAAAAAATGATGAGCAGGGCCTTTTTTCTATTACAGCATATTGGATGACTGTCATTCATATTCTATTCACCCAGCTCAATGTAACATCCAGCGTATAGCTGCTCTGGGGTGTAAATCATTAGTCCCAACAGTTGCAAAATGTTCCCTTTTGCAACTAAAATGAGAGTTTCTATTGGACAAATTTGGGTAGGTCCATCCCATTTTGTCCCGTTTGCTTCTGTTTGAGAAATGTGTTTCAACAGAATCTGCACAACACAACAGCTGTCTGTGACCAGGCGCAAAAACCTCTCCAAACCATACCATAACCACTAACCGCTACACAGCTACATGGTTGGAATTTTCCAATTGTTAGTTCTGAACAGAACCATTAGGGGGCAAATATTTTCAGCTGGCAGGCAGAGGCTGGAAGAAGTTTTTGATTGAAAGAGGTAGAGCTTTGCATAAGCTCTTTGTTCCATTTTTGTTGGATTGGAAAAACATGCCCGGGACGTAACAGAACATTTTCGGTTCTGTTCCCTGAACCAGATCCAACCCCTGCTACACAGCCTACACCGTTGTCACTATATTAGTTAATGTTATAGTCAACATAGCTACTAGAAATAATGTGTTAGTAAACCCACAATCCAATCCATGTGTGCAATCATGCAGTGCAGTGTATAGCAAGCAGTTTAGCAGTTACACTGGCTGGCCCCGGTGGCAATAAATAAATAAAACCGAAAGCTTACCTTGGAAGAGTTGCAGTGTTGGATAGTCTTAGCCAGCTAGCTAACATACATATTTCAGGTTGTTGAGTAGTTTAATTTGGCTGCATTAGCCCGCTAAATCAGTGAAAGGTAAACTAAGAAGAAAAAAAAAAAAGTATTTCTCTATCTGCTGCTTCTATTTATATTTTTAAGAAATTAATGTGTTCAAAACTGTTCAGCTATTGTCTTTCTCTCTCTTTGAGTCAACTACTGTACCTTATGCTTTCAGTACTAGATTAATTCTCTGATCCTTTAATTGGATGGGTAGCATGTCAGTTCATGCTGTTCAAGCTCTGATAGGTTGGAGAATGTCCTCCAGAAGTCATCATGATTACTGTGTAAGTCCATGGAAGGGGGTGAGAACCATGAACCTCCTAGGTATTGTATTGAAGTCAATGTACCCAGAGGAGGATGGAAAATAGGCCACTGTAGACCTTCATTGCAAAATATAAAATCAAATCATATTTTATTTGTCACATGCGCCTAATACAACAGGTGTAGACCTTACCGTGAAATGCTTACTTACAAACCCTTAACCAACAATGCAGTTCAAGAAAGACTATTTAGAAAAAATATTTACCAAATAAACTAAAGTAAAATAAATATAATAATAAAATAACATCGAGGCTGTATACAGTCCAGGTTAGGTATACAGGGTACAGGTTAGTCAAGGTAATTTGTACATGTAATAGTGTGTTTTAATCAGTTAGTTGGTCGCTATTTAGTATAGTTATATTTAAAAAGGCTAACTTTTTTAAATGTAAAAATAAATATATGAAATTCACTGAGTAGGATGGTCCTCCCCTTCCTCCTCTGAGGAGCCTCTGCTTCTCTGTAGCCCACTGATGAATTTGATGTTCTAACCAAATCATATCATAGTATTTTTTTTCCTCTTTGTAATTTGCATTCAGTTTGGTGTCTAGAAATATTATGAGAGTTAATGGTGTCTGGGTTTAGAAAGCGATGGATACACTCAGCAGATGATCACGCTTCATGGATAATGGTCTGGGAGCAGGTAATGATGGCTATTTCAGGGCTGTTACTCCGGAGGTAACCGTCATCCTCTTTGATTGGCACGATCACACTGAGAGAGACAATTAGGGGTGTCTTGCCTCACCCCCAGATCTGACTTGTTTGGACAAGAGGCTTTGCAAAGTGTGCCTCCCGGGTGTCAGCAGCTCTCTGCTCAGCACCTACCCCTCACACACATGTAATCACATTTCCTTATGGAGGGAGAGCCAGAGAGGCAAGGGGACAGAGGCCTCAGGTGCTGGCACTGGCAGTCTCTTCATCCAGCATTTCCTATAGGCTCCATCATGGATGTTTCGCACACAAATCACGCCACAATGGTAAAACACATACATACTGTATAGTGTATACACATACACAAGTATATTTATGGGAATGCCAGATTTATTAAAAACAAATGTATCTTATTTATTGTTTTGACTTTCTCTGCAAAAGGTAATTTTATCAAAAACAGAGTAGAGAGAAAATAAAATGATGACGCTGTATGGTTGTTCTCGACAAACAAGTCTGCTGTACGCTTTACACGCGAATGCCTGCCGTCATGGTCTTTCCATGTGCTCTGTGTTTCTGTGGATGTTGTGGCAGGAGGCGATCGATGCTGAGAGACGTGGTGAGAGCACGGGTTGTGTTTCCGCCAGGCCTGATGTGCGATAGATAAAGGCTGAGATGTTCCTTGTGTGTCCAACTGTCCATCACTGATTTGTTCAGTCCTCTTGTTGAGAAGTGGATCACAACATGCAGGAACAGATGGCCAGGATGGGATTAAGACCGTTAGAATGGGGAATTGTTTTATTCAATTTGGTTTGATTCCACTAGCTTTCTTTGTTTTTAGGCACATATATCCCTGATTTTATTCTTATTTTTTATGTGATTTTATTAGGAAAAAATGTCACCAATTATATCAACACATTGCTAAAGAAAACACGCCTGTATGTATGAGAGGGGGAGATGGAAGGAGAAAGGAGAGAGAATGGTAGTGTGTGTGGAGATGTGTTCATTGCGGACTACAGTATGCCTCAATATGTAAGACAGAAGTGTAATCATAGACATTGTGGAATATTTCCATGGTAACATGAAATGAGTAGCAATTTGGGTTCAGTTGCTAAGGATGTAGTTATTATCCTGACCTGATGCTGAGCCACGTATTTAAGTATTCATACCATGAATGAACAATTAAACCCAACAGATTGGTACCCAAGTGGAGGGAAACGGCATGGTGCCAATATCTACTCCATTTGCTTCCCTTCTCCTGTTATCCATTTGTTTATATAAATTTGAAGAGTTCCCTATAGCGGTTCATTAATAAAACATGGCCGACACATCATGTATCTAGGAATTAAAATCAAACAAATTAAAAGAATTAGGACAAAGTTAGCTCCTTTCTGTTTTGTAGGTACATTTTGTACATTTGGTGTCTCAGCAAAATGCTTAAACACGGCTATTTGACAGAGAAGCTTCTCTCTCTAACTGGGATCCTTGAATAGAGGACTCTCCCCCTCCAAAGTTGATGCCTTCTTGGTTGGGTCCCATCTGCTCTGATTGAGAGGCTGTGAAAAGGAAAAGGGGGGTTTGAGGATTGTGCTTCCATACAAAGAGGAGAGGCCAGCCCTGGCCCCTGTTGGCAGCTGAGTGTTCTGGGCTGGGGCTGCCTGCATCACTGGCCCCCAGACATCCTCCTCCTCCTCCTCCTCCTCCTCCTCCTTTATCCCTCCTTTCTCACTCGAAGCCCATGCAGGATGTGCAGAGATGGGGGGTATGAGCTAAATCATTTTTGTTTCACAAGTCATTGTCATTGCATTGGGTAGTCATGGTTAGTGGTAGTAGTTCTGTGTGAGTATGTACAGTAGATGGAATCATTTAAGGAGTTCTCCTGATGTATTCCACAGTTTTATCTGACCGATCTTGATGTAACACACTGAGCACTGCATGCATGAAAAGGTGACTCAACCAAGCAGAGGTTTGATAAGCAACTGTGCTGCTTCTATTTGGCCTGTTTATTTGGATGCAGAGAATTCATTGTCCTTGTCTGAAAAGCTTAGCTACATAGAATCTCCCCCTCCCCAAGGTCACTCGCAGTGTCTCAGCTCTTATTCAGATATGTCTTATCTATTTTTTCACAAGCCCTCTGTTTTCACTGCAAAGAATGGGCCTTTCTGGAGAATGGCCGTACGGCCTGGTACCATCCCTCATTCAAGGCCCTTTGTGCTGCCCTATTTAAAGAAGCTGTCAAGTTCTCTGTGCAGTTGGCAGGGAAGGCCAAGTCTACAGTGCCCCAGAAGTGACAAAAAGGAAACTTTGTTTGCCTGCCATCGTGCGGACTGAGTGAAGGAGGAATTTTAGCAACATGCAATTTACTCTTGGGCCTTTTTACTGTACATAGCTTTAGATATGGTAATTTCTCCCTTTGTCGATGTGAAAAGATAACCATCAATCAGTTGTCAATTGGTCAATTGCAGAGGTGATGAAAAGGAAGGAGTTGAACAATCCCCTCTCTCTGGCTACCTAGAATATTCAGGAGCCCTGGGAAAACGTGGCAGCTAGAGCGGAGCAGGGACTGGATCAGGCACACAGGTACAGCATCCATGGTAAGATCTCATCAGACTTTTACTCTTCACCTGCTGCAGTGGTTTTAACTTGAAATAATTCATACCTGTTTGACAATATGTTTAACAACTGTAATGTTGATGTTAAATTTGCAAACATTTATTGGCTTAGTTGATTATATTTGCTAAAATTATATTACAATTAAAATGCATAATAGTGTTTCTTGTCTTTTTTTCCTGAAACATATTTCACATAAAAACACATAATTTGTGTTGTAAAAAAAAAATGTGCACACTGATTTGTTATGTAGTAAGTTGTACTGTAACAAGCACACATTTTTAAAGCAGTACAGTATTTAGTGATAGTCATCATTTTTAAAGAGAGCTAAGACTGGCTTATGTGTCTATTCAGGGGTGTCTCCACGTGGTGCAGATCTGTAGTGTAAAGCGTCTAGTCTGAATCCTCCTCCCCAAAATGATTGTGAAGCGTGCAGCAATGTGAAAACATCCTGACACCCCACTCACCCTCAGTCCAGTTCCACCGATATTGATTTTGGTTTACGTCTGCTCTGTCCGCCGCTCAATGAAAAGGATTACAGGCCTGCGAAAGGATGAGATATCATCAGCTTGTAATCCAGCCCATGGTTTCCTAGCTACCGTATTGTCTATTCTGTTCCGCTATGTGAAAAATGTTGAATATCAACAATGAGTTTCAGTGCTGTATTGTTGAGTTTTGTATGAACTAATCTTGCCTCACTAAAAAAGACCTACAGCTTGGACAAAAGTCTATAGCCAGTGCATTCCTAGCTCCCCTTGCACTAGGGCAGGCTGAGGCAGAGGGGAAGACATTTTAGTCTTGTGCTCTTCTAGTTGCTAAAGCTCTGGGCTGCCGGGCTGTGGGAGTCATGAGGCGGCCCTGCTTCACTCGATATGGGCTCAGGGGGAGATAACCATGGATGTGCAGGTCTAGGCCCTTAGAGCAGTGAGGGGGAAAGGTAAGCTGTCCGCTGACTGCTACTACATGGCTGTTTCTCCTCTTGTTAAGCTACAGTATGCTGGTCTCTCTCTATCTTTCTCTCTCTCTCTCTCTCTCCTTGTCTATGCCTTTCCCTCCCTCCATCTTTCTTTCTGGTTCTTTGGCCTTGTGAGGAAATGTGTGCTCAGGTGCAAATGTAGGCATTGAGTGTGTGGAACGACTAAAGACGAGCATGCTGGCTGTTTTTTGATCTGGAATGCAGATTAACAATAACCATACCTCATGAGGTGATGCAGGTGTGGGCGGAGTGGGGCAAGAGCAGCTCGTGGCAGGCAAGGTGTCTTATGTTATGTGATCTGTCTTACTTCACTGCTGTTTGTAGACTAGAATAGCACCTGGAGGAGGAGGGGGCGAGGGCGACAGGAGCTTTTTACGATGATACCTTTTTCCTTTTTTCTTTTGGCATCAGCACCAGCACAAATGTAAAAGAGTTATGTCTCTCGCGGAAAGGTGCACATTGATTTTCAGTCCAATGTTTATTTCTTTCTCCTTTCTTCAGCCGCTAGTGTGCAGAGTGACAGACCATAGCCAGCCTGTCTGAATGGGGGTGGGCCACTTCTCACTTAGATGACATGAGGGAATGTCTAATTTAACATGCAGCTTAAAATCATTTGTTGAAGCAAAAGAGAGACTTTGAATTGCAATACCTCAGAATGCCTGTAGTATTATTTCTCAAATTAATATTAGCAATTTTTTGTTTTATATTATGCAGTTATTACTGGTTTTGTGTATTGTTTTTGTGTAACTAATGTACATTTTAAGTCAGTTATTAGTGTTTTTCAACCACAGCAAAGTTAATTCTGTAAGAGGATTGGGAGTATTACTTTGTAAGCATGTCTTTCTAAATGGTGGTGTGTCAGTGTGGGGTGGTGGAGAGGAGCAATGAGGATGTGTGTTTGAAGTAGGGTGCTGGTAGTGGTGGTGGGATAGAAGGGAGGCTTGGCTCTCCTCTCGGCAGTGCTCGCTGGAGAGTGCGCTTCAGTGGCTTCGGGCTGCTTGAGGTTGGAAGCAGCCCGAAACAAGGAGTTGAAGGGGGGGCTGAGACCGTTTTGGTTGGCTTAACCCCCACCCCCCCCCCCTCTCAACACAAACACACACCACACACCACACACCCCACACCCCACGCACATGCACACACACTCCGCTGGAGCCTGAAGTTTTCCCCTTCCTTGCCCATCTTTGTCAGACAATTATAGGGTGGAACTGAACTAGAAAATCTGGTACAATCTAGCAATTAGTACAAAGGGCTTCCAGTGTAGTGTAAAGGCAGGGATGCTGGAGCCCTTGCGGCTAGAAAAAATGGCCCTGATTGGGCACGGACAGTGGATTTTAGTGCTGCTTGGATACACCGTAAAGATGCTGCCTCCTACCCCTACAGGTCTGAGCAGCAGAGTGCCACATTACAGGGTTCCTCTCTTAGGCCTCCATTGTGTATGTGTGTATTTAATTTTTTTTCTCCCTCTGTCTCTTCATCATCCATTACGTGCACTCAGTGAGAGTCCTCGGTAACAAAAGGCCAAGTTGTCGGCAGTGCAAGAAAGTGACATTTTAAAAAAGAAATAGATGTTAATGTGGTCCAGTGATGGAAAGCCTGGCGGACAGTGGATATGCTCTCCTTTATGTTACACGTATGTTTCGGTCCAAAAAGCACATCTGTTTCCATGGCTGGTGTTTTAGCAGGGACATTAAGTTGGTGATTGGGGCTGGTGGGTGTAGTGGAGGGAGATGAGTAGTTGTGAGAAGATATGGCTGCTGGCAACAGCTCCAGTCACTCAAACTTTTGAACTCTAAAAGCAGCAGATAAGGATTTTGTGCTACAACACTGTTAACCCTTAAAATCCTCTGAAATTGCGGTAAAACACATCCATTTTTTATTCTTCTCATATAGGCTATCATAATTGTTAAAGGGATAGTGTGGGATTTTGGCAATTATCTACTTCCCCAGAGTCAGATGAACTGGTGGATACCATTTTTATGTCTCTGCGTGCAGTTTGAAGGAAGTTGCTAACTAGCAGCAGTAGTGCAATTTCTAACTAGTCTAAGGGAACAGCTAGAATGCTAGTTAGCATTGGCTTGTGAAACTACCTCTAACTTACTTCATACTGGACGCAGAAAGATAAAAATGGTATTCATGAGTTCATCTGACTCTGGGAAGTCATTGCCAAAATCCCGAGCTATACCTTTAAGGATTCCCAATCAAAGAACAAACACAATATAACAGAAACATTTTTTTAAACAGATTCACTGAATTGATAAACCAGTTGTTTATCAACATTATACACTGTAGATTAACTCTGTGGCATATTATACAAATACACTTGGCTTCAAATGATATTATTGTTATTTTTTATGTATTTACTATTGCTATTGTGCTTTTGTTGTGGTAATTTAAGAGTATTATTTTCATAGGTTTTGGAGCTTATGAAAATCTTTCTCTTCCGCTGTTTTCTGATTCATAATCTCAGTGGTGCTTTTGATCAGCTTTAACGTGTTACAAATGCACTTTGATCACAGGAATTTAGTTTATTTGCAATGAGACTTCAAAACAACTTTACTAATCTTGTGTACATGCTTAGCCTTCTAAGGTCTAGTGAAATGCAAAACACTTAATTTTGGGCATATTTGTAGTCATTTATGACGATGTAGCAAGCAACTCTTCCCCAGCTGGTATAGAAATTAGACAATTTATAGTTTTTAATCACCGTTGGGTTTTGTTAAGAAATCTGAAAATATTCTCAGGTATTTTGTTTACCTGGGTTGTACGCAAGCTCTAATATCAAACCAAAAGGTTGAGAGTGGTGTGAGTAACTTGAGGATGATGTAGTGAGAGTGACACACTGATGACTGAATGTTTGTTCTTGTTAGTTGTGCTCTGCTCTACAGCCGACTAGCTACTCCAGTGCTAATGAAGGTAGCAGCAAGTCAGAAAACAGTGCAGGCTGAGCAGGCTCACTAATGCTCTGTGTGCTGCCGGAATGCCTCTCATCCAGGAAGCCCCCCAGCCCACCCTCTCCTCTCCTTCCTCTCCTCTTGCCGGGCCAGACGCAGCTCTCCTCATCCAGGCCTCGCAGGAGCTGCAGCCTTTTGTTTTCTGCAGCTTTGTGTTCGTCCTCCTCACACTCTTCTCTCCTCTCAAGCCCCTCTGAACTGAGACCGCCAAATTAGCTATTCAATACGTGCAATTTGCGGTGGGGCTTTTTGTGATGTGAACATCTATCCTCCGGGTTGAGAGCGCAAATCCCCCTCATTGCGCCGCGCTCCTCTCCCTCTCTGGACAAGCGGAGAGAGAACCTAATCTCCTGCAGCGGCCGTGACCCTGGCTCACACCGGCCATCGGCAGCTTCCGGCAGAAGCCACATCCCAACAAGGAATTTACTCTACATTAACATAGGAGGAATTAAGCCTCTTTCCCGCCTCAGTCCACAAAGAGAACCACAGTAGGCTCTCCACATGACGCGCCAGGCTCGTGTGATGTCTGATCTACGCCTGTTCCAGAACAGTGAATTGCTTTCAGGATTTTCAGGATGGAAGAAAGTAGCTAGCTGCATGAACAGTCCAAATAACTTGTGCAATTGGAAATATTTACAATTTAGTTTTTTTTCAAGGATTAGTTTGAAAACAAATACAGGTGACTGTGGTAAAACTAGTCAGAGTTAATTCATATCAGATAAGCCCTATATAACTTTTCCTCAGTTTGGACTACTTTCCAGTTTCCAGTTCATGCTGGGGATGTCAGTGCTGAAATGAGAAGGGATTGTTTTTCCCGGTAGAGAATAGAGTGTTTAGGCATGATCTGTATGTGGCAGACCTGCAGGCCCAGCCAGGCCCAGCAGCTCAGTGGGCATCATAGGAATTCTGCTTGCATGTTGGTCAGTACTTGAAACTGTTCCCTGTTCAATGAAGGGATATAAGGGAAATAGGATTAGAAGGAAATCAAATGGCCAGTTAGATGAACCATAATACTTTTTGAATAGCAGATTTGCTCTGCCGCTAACTGTACTGAGATAACACGGATGATTGAAATGTGGGATTTTACTGTCAGTGTAAATCTCTTTCAATATCCAGAAAGTCGATCACAGTGAGGTGTGTGTTTGTGTGTGTGAGAGAGAGTCTATGTCTTTCTTTGTGCATGTCTGTGGGTGTGCTAGGCTGTATGTTGGATGACAGAGATTCCTGGAGTGTCCAGAGGGAGCCTGGAAGTGGCTTGTCCCCAGGGGATGGATGACAGGCAGGCAGACCAGGCTTGCAGGGTGTTCCCAGAGACCGGAGGTCAACAGCAGGCAGGACACTTCTCCTCTCCCACATGGGAAAAGGGTGACTGTGCTGCTCACATCACAAAGGGCTGGACTGTCTCAAAATGTATGGGTTTTTAATGTTCAATTTGGGGACATTTCAGATGGGTCAGATCTTTCCCATGGTGGGAGAGACATAAGTGAATAACATTTTTACGAGAAATTCAGCATTTTTGCAGTTCACCCCATACAATGAAATATGTTATGTCATTTTATTATACCATGTCATAATTGCTAATTTGGATGATATTAAGCCAGTCAATGGAAAGGCAACGAAGACCTCTGCTGTGACTGCCACCATCTCTGATAGAATCCTTGGGGGTGTTAGGTGTCATTGGCTGTATGCTGATATGTGTGGCGGAGAAGATTGGGTACAGAGCTGAGAAGAGCCTTATTAGCCCACAGAACACACTATCCCACCACCAGCCCTCTCTCTGGGGCCAGAGGAGTCTCCACCACTCACAGGCTGATGAAAAGTGAAGCCACCGCGGGGCGCTGAGAAAATGAGAGCCATTACCACCACAAAAACACGGTCATTTGGATATAGAATGGAAGTTGGTGAGGCGCAGGCAGGGGCTAAGATACGGAGCTCGGTATTACAAAAGAAAAGGCAAAGGGGAGACTGCAATTTACTCTGAGACTGGCCACCTGACCGTGGAGAAGACCTGTAATCAGTAGAAGGGATTGGGATGGGGAGTACCCTGGTGGAGATCTGTGGTTCATCACGGAGGCCCAACAGCATGCATCTCCGCTTAAACAGTCCTTCAGCTATGATGTCATCCTGCAGGCCAAGCTAGAGGAACTGGAGAATAACTCCACCCAGACACCCTTACCTCTGACGTGGTTCCACCTGATATCGCGTAAAACCATAGCATGAGATCAATAGGAAGTAATGCCACTTTGTCGTCGCTACATCGAAACCTGTTAAAGATTTTTTTTAACTAATTGAAGGCTAGTTTGGATAAAATGATACAGAGAATTTTTTCTAAAGTTAGCTATCCGGATAGGTAATTACCCTAGTCTCTATTGTAGGTAAATTCTCCCTGCTGTATAGAGTGAAAGTGATTTAATTTGGGTACAGATGTGATTTATTGCGCATCGATTGCCTCATTTAAGTTGGCAGAAAATGACAGGAAACGGTAGCAAGTCACAGCTCGCACTTGATGTTCATTGTGCATACAGCTGAATCAAAAATCAATCTGCTTCTACATCTGCCATCTTGAGGGTTAAGGGACACAGATGGCCCCATCGCTGGCATCCCACCAAAGCCTGGTGTTAATCGGATGCCAAGGCTGAAGAGGGAAAGTTTGAATCCTCCCTCGTTCCTTCGTTAAGATCTCAGGTCCCCCTGCCACCAGATGTGACCGATTGCACGTTGTTGCAATCTGGGTTTAATCACGCATCATTGACAAAATGACGCTCCCATGGAAGGGCTGAATAGGAAATTAAAGCATTTTAGATAACGTTGATAATTGACTAAATCGTTTAAGCCCCCAGATCACATGTATAATCTCTGCCTCACATGACCGTGCTCAAACGGAGTGTCGTGTTTGATCATTCATGATTTGGATATTTTAAACACTAATCACATTTCCAGTTAAGTTTGTTTTGGGTCTTTGGTTCAGAGCGATGCCTCCTCAAGACTGGGAGGAAAATGGAATGTTGATCATGACAGCCCATCTTTGGCTTTAACTCCATTTAAGTGATAATTGGTCTTTCAGCAGGCAGCTCTAGGCAATGATGATGACCTCTGAGGGCCAGTCTGTGTCCATCCACTGCAGAGTGTGTTCACACTGCAGTAAATTATATACCTTTTGCTGTAAAAAAAGGACTAGTTCCCCATTGAAATGTGAAAGCATGTTGGTGTTATCCATCCCCTTCAGGCTATTGGGCTTTTATAACCCCAGATCGTCACTGTTGATAATATTAAGTGGAATTCTGTCATAAAGTGGCTCTAAATGCTAACGTGTATGAATATGTACATTTTGTGTATAGAAATGTCCTATTTTACAAATAGAAAGACTAATCCTCTTTAAAGATCTTGAACTTAAAATGAATCTAATTGGAGCCCCTTGCTTGGTCCCCATTTAATTTCCTTCAAAAGATAGATATGATTAAAATTATAAGACTACAACTTGTTCTTAAATGAATTCTACTCTGGGTATAAGGATCACTTCATTGATAGGTGTTTTCTCTCCGTTTATGTGCTCCAGTATAAGGTGCGTATTAATGAATAGAGCTCAACATTTATTTTCTCAGTCTATAGCATTTCTCCAATACTCTGTGTGAACTAAGTCTTACCAGTGGTGTTCCAGCAGTCTACACACTCTCACATATCATTATTTAGAACTGGATGATTAATAAGAATGATTATGATTGAGAACCATTGGATGAGAGGAATACGATTATGTTGACAATATGCTCTGCGTAGGGTACAATTTTTGTATTTTTCACTGTAGTGTGGCTTGTTGTTTAGCTATTCCAACACTCTTTTAATCCACAACGGTATTTCATTTTCTCTATCTGTTACATCTTTATGGAGCTCAAATTTTTTAATTTTGCGGGATCTTGTCAATGGATTAATTAGTTTACAAACGCAGTGTGTGGTGATACAAAAGGAATCAGGCAGAAATGATAGCTTGCCCCATGGGAGGTAAATCAGAAAAGTTATTATTTATTTTATTCTTATCTGGTCATTTAATTGCTGCTATTGTCTCATTAGGAGTATGCGCACATGAATGATAAGAGAAGTTGAAGTGAAAGTGTACGTTTTTTTCTGTTTGTTTGAATGGTTTCAGCTTGAAGACTGGCTTATATACGATCTCTGCCAGTGCAAGTACTGTAAGCACTGTTAAACAGTACAGACAATATTTGCCAAATGCTGCCTTAGCTGTTTTACAGATAATTCTGCAAATTATAAAAATGTAATTAGCAATATAAATGCCAGAAGGAGCACATTATGTGCAATTGTCTTGCTATCTTTCCAGAAATGAGTCTTTTAAAATGAATTTGCTGTATCACTCATCTTTAAAATATTTTTGATCACTGAATTCATAGTTTCCATCCTGTGTGTGTTTTTTTTAGGTATTCATTGACATAGGTGATTGCCTCTTAATTACCAGCACAGCTACTCCTATTCACTCCTATTAATTCATGTTTTCTGGCACAGTCCCAAAAGGCAGCCTTGCCCTATATCTTCTAATTACTTCTGTAATTGAATTTACTCACTGTTTCTGGGCTATGTTTTTAAGTGCCTGTTTGTTCCGAGGGTTTATTGTGTCTTTGTGTGACAGCCCTCTGCAGACAGAACATGCATAGCCATCTTTTCTCATTTCTCATTAATTATCCAGAGCCTGAGTTCTCTCTCTCTCTCTCTCTCTCTCTCTCTTTCTTTCTTTCTTTCTTTACTACTTGCACCTCCCGACCCCAGACATATGATGGGTTAGTGAAACAGGAAGGAAATTAATTAATTAGTAAAGGGGAAACAATTACCCTGACTTCTTCTCGTCCAGTTATTAGTCCTGTATAACCCAGATTTGTGAACCAACAAATCCTCCATAATGTTTCTTTGTCACTGAATACATTTTTTTGGAGATGACCCTTCCAGTATCCACTCAGGGTTGTTAAATGGAAAAGCTTTATACTATTCCAGAAATGTGGCACATAAATCACATAAATAGCCGTAAATCACATTAATGACCTTGGACCTATCAGAAAAAAAGTGAACCTGATCAGGAGTGGCTATAGGAAATGTGAATGTATCCTTGATATGTTCAGACACTCAGGAGGAGCCTCTGCAGAGCTATGTGGACTCTGCTCTCTCAGTGCACCAGTGATTAATTAAAAGACATGTTGCATAACGATAGAGACTTACAGAAGGAGCATTGAGGATGCCACAGGGCTGAGGGTCCAGCACACCCCTGTGTGTTGTCCCTGTGAGTGGGGTTGAGAGGACTCTCCCTGACCGTTCCCTGTCCCTCTTATCTTCCTGGTGCTATCGAGGCCAGCCGACGACCAACCGGCAGTCCCCTGATGGGCCTGGAGGGCTCATTGTCCTCATGTCAGGGGGCATTATCCCACCGTATCGTCCGAAAAATTCTTACCCAGGCCTGACAGTGTGTCTTTGAAAAAACTTTCCCTCACTCCTATTGATTTATTTTCCCATCCGGCTCCTATCTCGCCTACCTTTTGTTTCGTTATCGTTGCTTCAGGTTATTATGTGCAAAGTATTGACAGGAGCAGGAGGCCGTGGTCGATGGAGAGCTAATGCATCCGTAATCCCGCCTTTGTTACGGAGGAATGTTTCACTCAGGTCTCCGATGGGGAGAGAGGCGCAAAGCTGTTGATCCCCATTTTATTTGTTGGGAATCCCATCCATCAATCAAACTGGAGACCATCTGACTGCTGAATGACACAGGGACTCGGCTGAAGAAATTTGATAACAGCAGTATTGTCAGAAGGCTCCCCTCACTCTCTTCGATAAGAAATACATTTGACTGGAGCAGATAAGCACATGAGGATTAAAGCCTTTAAGAGAGTGGGTGACACACATGCCACAAGAGGTTTTTTTTCAAGAGCTTTGGTGTAAACGATACTTTTGGCAAACAACACAAAAATACAGATTCAAAGAGTTGTGCTTGTGATAGCGCAGTATATGCTTGGATTATTTATAAGGTTCCTGATAGTGACAGCAACCCCTATAGGTATGTGGCATTTTGAACAGACAACTGGGAAGATGCATAAAGTAATAGGATTAGTGGTGTGGCACGTTGTCATGCTCTGTGAGAACCATTGTTCTGAATGGCATGTGTAGAACAGTATGTTATGTGTCATACCAGCTACTGTATAGAGGAAACCTACTTAACATGTAACTCTGCTCTGGAGTGGATTGTAATCCAAAGACAAACCTACACGATAATCATCACCACCATCTAGAGTAGTCTCTCAATTGGATTAATGGTAGGAGAAGGGTTAAATCCATCATGGATATTATAGTTTATCATCTAGGCATGAGGTAGCCAACGAGCTCCTTAGAATGGCATACTTTATTCAGGATTGAGTACTGTACCTTTTGTTAGATGGAGAAATTAGCATTGTGTATTAGCTCAAACAGTGTCTCGATGTTAGGTGTTCTCAGGTATAAATCATTTTAGTAGAATTCCATAGCGTTCGACAACTATGATTATTCACAACACAAATGATAAAGTAATTAAAATAACAGAATAACCATATTTTCTCTAATGGCATATAAAAAATACATTTGAAGGGAATACTTGTGTATGATCATATCAAACATACAGTTTATTAAACATAATCGAGTCGAGGAGAGAGAAGAAGAGATTGTACATACATTTCTATTCTGGTTCTGAAAAGGGTTAGGCCAGCATTTGCACAACTCTACATTTTCCATTTTCCAAAGTAAAAGGACAATGACCTGTAAAAAGATTTCAGAAGAAAATCCAAAGAAATCCTGAAATTACCAGAGGGCAAGAAAATGGAGGTTATTGTGACCCGTGCATTAACACACTGTATGATTAAGTTAGTTTTTGTGTTCATAATGACTAGAGGCTAAGGAGTCAGGAGAAGGGGAAAAATCAATGTAAGAGTGCTGGAGATTAGCCTGACAAATTACATGCGCCTGGCTACTCCATTGTACAGTATGGCCTCTATATTCTAAAGAAGACGCCATAAGATGGAGCTGCCAAATGGTGTATGGACTGGACTCCAAGATCATTTTTATTGATTTTGCACAAACGTCAATGGGGGAATTGGGGGTAATTGGGGGTATTCCAGCGACCCTGCATCTTGGATGTATGTCAGATCCTAGCAGAGACAGACAGCTGTCCTTGTTCCTCTGCCCGGGCCTTTCACACTCCCAGACACACTCACTTACATTATAACAGAGATGGATCTTGTATCTCGGTCTACTAGTCAGTTCATTGCTTCTAAAAGTATGGCAGATACTTTGACATTGTTCAAAATCAGCACCTGAAAATCTCAAGTGGTAGCTATAATCTGTAATGTGCACATATTGAAGTGAAACGTTGTTATTATCAAAAAAAAAACATCATTTTCAATAGTGAACAATTTCAGCAAAAAATATATAGTCAAGAATTGAATTGAATGTATGAAATGATATACACTTAAAGGACAGGAATTGACCATAAAGTGTAGCTAACTCTTGTTACATGCTATTAGTTACTAATTGATTATTAATGTGATGTAATAAAAAATAAGGATTTAAGTAGATTACTTACAAGAACAGATCCAAGCTATACAGGAGCAGTATGTTTAGGTTTTCCGCCAGCCTCAAGCTTACTCTAGATTGATATTCATCTAACAAATCTGCTTGTTGCGTCATAATGAAATGTGTGCATGTAACGTGATAAGGGTTGGCAGCGTGTGATCATTTGATTCTATTAGCTTGCATCTGATGTACCACCGAGTTACATGGCAACGTTAAGCATAGCAGATGTTAACAGTGGGAGGTAAAGTGCTGACAGCTATAAGTGCTCTCTGGCAGTAGCACGTACACACAATCTCTCTCTCTCTCACACACACACACACAGGAAGGCAGATGTTGCATGCACTTGCCACAAGTTTCCCCCTTCCTTTCTTTATGATGGCATTTAAAGTATCACTACAGCATATTGGGATCTTTCCCATGGAGTTCCTGCCATTCCAAATGGTGAGAATGAATGTCGTAGGCCTCCATAAGTCAAGGGCTCTCTTTGCTTTTCACAGACAGGCAAATGCCAATGATTTATCTTCCCGTGGGCCACAGGCCTTTGTGAGCTAGTTGTGAAATTCTACAACTAGTGTTTAAAGAAGGGGTAAGAAAGCTAAGGAACTGAGAAATGTGTGTCAAGTCACGGCTTGTCTGATGGTAGAGGCTGCTGTGTCTCAGGTCTTTCTGGTGTTCTCACATTAGCTCTATGGTGTGATGTCTCTCTCTCTTTCGCTCCTTCTCTCTCTGGCCCTGGCTGTAGGTTACTGCTGGGCTCATACAGGACTGGCAGGGCAGGGTGGGCCCTCATTCAACTCACTTCAGCTTCAGTCTCCATTTTCTTTGAATATGATTTCAAACTTCCACTAAGATTTGTATTTATCCTGGAATTGATGAAAGTACATTTGGTGTGTGTGTGTGTGTGTGTGTGTGTGTGTGTGTGTGTGTGTGTGTGTGTGTGTGTGTGTGTGTGTGTGTGTGTGTGTGTGTGTGTGTGTGTGTGTGTGTGTGTGTGTGTGTGTGTGTGTGTGTTAGTCCTTGGCTGTGTTCTTTTTAGAAAGTCTGGTTTGTCACCCAATTCAGTCAGTATCAACTGGATGCATTTGTTATGCTTCTTTATTGAGAGGCCTATAATAGCCTATGTAATTGTAAGAAAAACTGTGAGAACTGGATCTCTTTCATTACTTATAAACTCAAATAAAAGTGTGTGCCCCAAGAAGTAACAATGTTCATGTCAATAGATATATTTTAAAAAATTACACTTGAAAGGACATTTGAGGGGCCGACAAAATAAGCATTTTATTTATCTCGGATCATTGGTATTTCATAATTGAAATAAAGAATTTGCAGTAGATAAATAATAGTGAGCATTGGTATTTTTCCACAGATAGATACACAATGCCACTCAAGCCTCTCTCTTTGTTCAGCCACTTACCCAAAAACATGATTTTGTTTGTGTGTGTGCAGTAGCAAGGGAATGGTATTTATTTTTTACCAGATTCTCCCAGCTTTCACAAACTCCACCACAAGATAGCCATTTAGACTAAAGCCCTGGACGGCCATCAAAACAAAGCTCTATGTAAGGCGGCTCAGCCCTGTCAGATGGTGGTCCAGCCTCGTGTGTCTGGAGCATACTTGTATTTGCATGCTCCTGGCCTAAAAGCAGCAGAGAGGCCTATCCTATCCCGGACTGCGCTTAATGCTCCATGCTTGGCGCCAGCTAGGCCTGCCGGCCAGGGTGAAGGGAGGCATGTCTGTCCCACCTATGGCTGCTTAGTGCCTTCCATACAACACGGCATCCTCCCCCTGCAGCCAGCCCCATCTCCCCAGGCTGTCTGTAGCTCTCCCCAAACGGATGGAGGATACGGTCAACAGCTTAGATGGATGCCACTTAAGGTCCCGCTGGCCTGTGGAAATCCTACTGGAAAACTGTGCTGTGTTTTCATGGATGTGTTACGGATGTTTTGTTACATGTGTTGATGCTTCAATTCATACACATCTTGATCTTCTTATGTATGTCGTGTTTTTATTGTTGCTGAAAATGTGTGTGTGATATCTGTAAAAAAAATCAATAAAAATGGATAGCTTGTTGAAAGATGTGGGATTGTACAGTAGCTTACATCCAGTCCAGTGTCTACTCTCTTCTACTGTACTCTGCTTGGTATCACTTTCTGTGTGACGATGTGGACAGCGTCTAAAAGGTATCATTCTATGCTGCCTTGGTTGTCTTGGTTTGTCACTAAATTACTCGCCACACTTAATTACAGAGGATGAGGTGAATGCCTAATTTCCCTTTGTTATAGGGCTAAGCAGTCCGCAATCTCAAACAAAGGGGCCCTGGCTCTGGAAACTATAGGATTTGCTGCTGGGATTATAGTCTCGTGGATATTGATGTGTGGTCAGCAGAAGCAAAGCTTTATTTTAATTCAAATTGGCCAGTAAACAAACCCATTGGTATGTCTGATGGTTAGAGTAACTGTGTAGTAAGGTAAACAAACCCATTGGTATGTCTGATGGTTAGAGTAACTGTGTAGTAAGGTAAACAAACCCATTGGTATGTCTGATGGTTAGAGTAACTGTGTAGTAAGGTAAACAAACCCATTGGTATGTCTGATGGTTAGAGTAACTGTGTAGTAAGGTAAACAAACCCATTGGTATGTCTGATGGTTAGAGTAACTGTGTAGTAAGGTAAACAAACCCATTGGTATGTCTGATGGTTAGAGTAACTGTGTAGTAAGGTAAACAAACCCATTGGTATGTCTGATGGTTAGAGTAACTGTGTAGTAAGGTAAACAAACCCATTGGTATGTCTGATGGTTAGAGTAACTGTGTAGTAAGGTAAACAAACCCATTGGTATGTCTGATGGTTAGAGTAACTGTGTAGTAAGGTAAACAAACCCATTGGTATGTCTGATGGTTAGAGTAACTGTGTAGTAAGGTAAACAAACCCATTGGTATGTCTGATGGTTAGAGTAACTGTGTAGTAAGGTAAACAAACCCATTGGTATGTCTGATGGTTAGAGTAACTGTGTAGTAAGGTAAACAAACCCATTGGTATGTCTGATGGTTAGAGTAACTGTGTAGTAAGGTAAACAAACCCATTGGTATGTCTGATGGTTAGAGTAACTGTGTAGTAAGGTAAACAAACCCATTGGTATGTCTGATGGTTAGAGTAACTGTGTAGTAAGGTAAACAAACCCATTGGTATGTCTGATGGTTAGAGTAACTGTGTAGTAAGGTAAACAAACCCATTGGTATGTCTGATGGTTAGAGTAACTGTGTAGTAAGCACTGCGGTAGCGTATCTCCACTTCTTCCACTTAGCTGGATCTGTTATGTGTGTTTTACAGTGTCCGGTCTTCTGTTATCTGATGGGACCCGCCACCTATTTGCTAGTGTTGCTACATGGCTGTTTTGCTTGTGGGGTGTCTCTCTAACTAGTTTTACTGGTAGGCAGGTTCAAGCCAGTTCAATTCTATTGTCTATTGATTTTCACTGTCTATGTACTCTGTGTCACGTAGCTGTACAATTTATATATAAAAATGCTAATAGCATGCTTATTTCTGTTGAGATTGTTTGAAATTGCATTGGTACTGTATAGCATTGGCTTCCATACCTGGGAAAATGTAGATGGTCAGATAATATGACTGGTCAGTGCAACCATAGACAGCACTGTCATAGGAATAACACCAGGTCATAGGTCATGATAATTCCCATAGGTATCACACATCTTGGCTGAGTTAATAGGATTATGTCAGCCTTCATAATGCTTATGACTATTATTGCAGTCTGTCACAGCATATTATGACAAGTGTTTTGTCACTCAGTCATTACTGTGCTATGCCTTAGAGCACTTCCAGTGAATAGTTACCAGACTGAGTGTGAGTTATATAGGCATATAGTGTATGTCAGTGGATTATGGCAGAGGGGTGTGTTTGGTGGGTTTACTTTGTGGGTGTGCTGTGCATTGGTGTTCCTTCGTGAGTGAGGGGAAAAATGTGACTTCACTCCACATTTTTTGACGATGTCCTTGAATAGTGCATTAACATTACACATTTTATATCTGCTGTGTATGACAAGCAGAGAACAGTTGCTAGAGCTTCAGTATTTTATGTCAAAGACATCTGGTTTGTCTAACCATCGTTTTAACTACTAGCCAATTGCACCAGGATATTGCTGTCAATAACCTTTTCAAGACATGTATCGACTATAAACCAATTATTGATGATACTATCTTAATCACATTGAAGTAATGTCATGCAGTGAGCACTGAGAAGCTAGCCCCTGAAGTGATGAGAGCAGTCCACAGTGAATTCTCGTCCCTGTGAATGTGTAAGAGTTTATTAGTGTGTATGTATGGCCTTACACTCTCTATTCATTGCCATGGTAGTTCACTTGAGGGATCAATCTGACACAGATCTCTGGCCTTTTGTGCTTTTGGAGGACTACTCTCTTATTTAAAACTGATTCAGTGTCTTCCGTAAAGAGAAAAGCATGGGGGTATTAAGTGTCATCCTCCCATTAGGCTGTGCTTGTGTAAAATAAATGCCCACAAAACAGGAGGGCTCATGCATATGGACATGAAAACCAATGTTGTGGGGTTGCAGATATGAATACCCAGTTTTTCATCTGAAATGTGTTAGCATTCTGTGATGCTCAAAACACTTCTAAGTGAACTCTCTCAGCCCAGCTGCTATATGACTCTGTTGCATTATATAATTTCTCTCTCAATGTAGTTTTAATTAAAATCATCCAAAGACGTCCATTGTACGACTCATTCGACTTTTATCTAACTTGGAGATAAAAGACAATAATGTGATCTGTGGCAAAACATATTATTAACAGTTAATCCATATTACTGTTAATCCTCTTGACAATAATACTTAAAGCCAATTGAGAGGAAGGAAAGTAGTTCGAAAGTGAGTTTTGAGAAAGAGCTGTTGGCTGCACTGATTTTAAAACGAGGCGGAGGCAGCGGAACATTTTGTCACTCAACTCCTCCATAATATTCCTATCACCCGATTACTGTTTTTGTTGTTCATTAGACGTCCCCTGCATAATCTGTTCAGCTCCCTCCCTTTTCTTTCTTGCACCTCGCAAGCTAATTAACAGGGGTAGAATTTTGATTGAAGTCATTATTGCTCACACCTTTGCATCAGCAGCACTTCAGAGATTAACAGTGAACCATGTTCTATGAGAAGACAAAGCCCTTGCTGCCACTGGAGTGGATTACTGTCTGTATGGAGCTATAGGAAGATAGAGGAAGCCAGTAATTCCTATAAAAAAGTAGACAAACATAGAGCCACTGACTAACAACTTTCCCTGCTGAGACCTTTTGTCTTGAGATTCACTATTTTCTCTTCCAGCTCCCTGCCAGGAGTGATAAAGTCCTTGAGTCAGGCCAAAGCTTTGGTGATATGGAGAGGAAATTCAGCCCTAATGATTGGTGATATGCAATATGTTTTCTTTGGTTAAACGTCTGTGCTCCTTTTGTAACTCCTTAAGCACTTTATTGATTACCCATAGCTTAATTACAAATGGCATCAGCTGCAGATTGAATGTTACTTTACATGGCTATAGGGAAACCTGCTTATGCTCCCTGAATGCTAAATTCAATCATCTCACTTCACACAAAAAAAAAAAGTATGCTATGTGAAATCCATGGTAACAATACTATTGACATGTTAAACCCATGTAATATGCAACTTTTAAGTCTCCTTCAAAATACGTCACCACAGTTCGTTTTATCATCTCTCCCAAAAAAATCACTTTCATCTGCTTTCCCTCCAGTTTAAGGATTCAGCTTGTGAACGGTAGTTTTGGGGACTTGTTGATGATATAATAATAATTATTATTATTATTATTATTATTATTATTAATAATAATGTTCACCACCAACCTATAGCTAACATTTTGTTCAACCAATGCCAGCTTCTCTTGACGTTGCATTGAAGCCTACTTTCTGCAAACGAAAAAAATCTTTATTAAATCCCCATTCTATGCCTTTCAATAATAAACCTAGCCCATTACCTCACGGCAGCTTTTGTTTGCCCTATACAAGAGAGAACAAAATGGTTATTCAGGAGAACGCTTTAGATTTGTAGTGTGGGTAGAATTCACAAAGAGCAGAGTTATTGTATTAAAAAGAACGATCTGTATCAGAAACAATGGCTTCAAATTATCACTGAATACCCACTGAAAAAATATATAAAGGTTTTCCTTCTCATTATGTGGGGTGGGGGAGGGGGGGTGAAGCAGACTTGTTATAACTGACTTTTGTTGTTCTTGATGCATTCTTCTCTTTTTAAATCGGCCCCTTTTCTGATTGTGTGTTGCCATAAACGGCTTTTCTTGTTACAGGGGTAGCGAGCAAAAGACCAGCGAGGAGCCTGAGCGGCTGTACGCTGAAGTAGGAGCACTGGCTTTTGCAAAAAATCTGCGGACTACCGGACGAGTAAAGAGAGAGAGATACAGCCTACCGCTGTTTCGGTCGAGCAGAGAGCGGGATCTCCGGCGGCTGAAGAGTGGTTCTTGAATCGGACAGATACTGTTCCATCCTCTTGTCTGCCAATCACGCAAAGATGAGGACAACACCCAAACTGGCACGTAAGTAGCATTGCAGTCGAGAGTGGTCCGGGGACAGTGAAAAGCAGCCTGCGCCTTTATGCAGTGCACTGCAGTGTAATAGAGTATCGCATTATGAGCTTCAGTGGTTCGTGGGTTCTTTTGCCATTGTGTTCTCGGACATTATTGAAAGTTTGATCAACACTCGCAAACATTAGATTTCAAGTAGATTTTCTATTATACCTATTCATCATGTAAATGTTTAGTGGTTTGGTTTGTTTTTGTACTGGCTTTGTTTGTTTTGTTGTCTACTGTTTTAGATTTGTCCCATTATATATGTTTTGACATTTTGTTATACAATTATTCTCATTCCTCAGCAGAAGTAGCCTAATGTTTGACCTTTAAACACTGTTCTTAATATTTGTTCAAGATTTATTGATATGGCCTTGATCTGAGCTATTTGAGAGTAGGATGTCAACCATATATATTGAAACATCACACTTGTCAAAATGATTGTTCCAAACTAAATGTTAGTTTGTTTTCATCAATTTCTGAATTTATACTGATCTATAGTTTGAAGTTAAAGAGCAATATACCAAATTAGAGAACACAAATGTTTGTGTGTAAAGTTAAGTTCGTCTAACTATATTAGGTTTAAAATTGCACTTTTTAACCATCCACTATGCCTGTTCCTTGGGTATTTCATAGGCAATATGTATTGAGTGCTTATAAGGTGATGTTATCTTTGGTGTAGGCCTACTGCTCTCCAATAACTAGCACGGCACCTAGTGGTCAATAATATGAAGTTTAGATATTCTAGAATTTTTCTTACCTTGAAGTCTCTCTCTTTCCCCCCCCCCCCCCCCCCCCCCCTCTCTTTCTCTCTCTCTGAGAAAAAGGAAGGATCTGTTTTAAAAGTAAACCCATTGATTAAATAAACATATTACATCCAATTAGTAATATCAATGCTGGTGTTGTTGGATTATATTGAGTAAATATGGATCTTTTAGGACTTTAGTGTGATCGAAGATATAATGACTTAAGCTATAGGTCTTACGGTTATTATGGGAGGTATAATGAGTTAGGTTATAGGCCTAAAGGTTATTATGGCAGGCATTGTTTTATATCGGGGCAGATGTCAATTTTGAAATGGAGCAAAAAGTGGCTTTTAAAAACCCCCAATATATAACAGATTCCCTCTATAAGATATTTTCACACTCATTATGTTCAAGAGTTTATAGGAATGGGCCTGAATTTAATAAGAAACTATTTGATTTTATTACAAAGTTAATTTGCTATGAATTGCAGTGTTTTTCTTTCTAGTTTATGCATAAATAAAATAGCCTATACATTTGTTATCATGGATTTTGCTCAGTCGAGCCTTCTTTACGAATATGTTTGTTTTATGGTGCAAATAGTTAGTCTCTCGAGTGGTCAAACGGTGTTTCCCGCAATTCGGTGAGTTGTCAAATAGTTTGCTAATTGCAAATGCAGGGAAATTCCTGTTAAGGATTCTTAAAGATGTTTCAGACTCCCCGCTGTTTCTTTTTCCATTATCATAAACAGATTACAAATAGCGGGGAACACACTCAAATGGAGAAAGAGGAGCGGCTATTTATAACTTGCATTATAACGTTTTGCTGTATCTCCACATCTCACCCAAAACACCTTTTGAATATTGTTAATAAACTGTTTACCAGTTTTTATATAATTCGAATAGGTAGTGATGTTCGGTTGAATTAAATGTACAAAATAGGCATAGGCTATAATTATGATAATAATATTATAGGCTAAGCGTTGTAGATTTAAGATTTTCTAAGCACTCGCTCAAAACATTGTGTCCTAAAAATACAATCTATTCAGTGTCAAGTTTCTCAATAAATGTATGTAGACTATGTGCCTATTTGATGCTTTTCCAGAATCTCAAGTATCATTGCCAACTGTTTTACCATAAGCGTGAATGTTTGAAAATAAATTAGCCTTCTAAACCTGTAGTTGGTAGCTATACAAGTTATATAATTAGGCTACAGTGCACAATAGAACAAACTAGCATAAACTATAACAGTGTTCCATGACACATTTTAGGTTCATACATTTTTGAAGGATATTTGCTATTGTCACTTTCGCCAGCAGACGTCGCTAATGGCATGTAACAACGGGCTTCATCTGTCTATGTGGCTGATACAACCTTTTGGAACTAGCCTGTATGTGAATTCATATACGCGCAAACACGTGCTTTTGCTGGACACATATTAGACTTAGTGTATTTAGCTTCTCATATTCTAACAGCTTTTGTAGCTCACAGTAATGTAAATTATCCATCAGATATGCCTATAAAACACAAAAAGGCTTGGACTATGTAACAATGCCAATTGTTGATGTTATAAATTAAAAACATATGGGCAAATTGACTGTTATCATTGAAGTGGTGACCACTCTTGGTCATATTGTTTGTGAGTAAACTTTTCTTACAATATAATTGTTCATGTCTTGTGACGAAGTGAATTTCAACAACAAAGATATTAACAACGGAATGTAGTCATGCTTTTGTTCGGGATGATGTACTGACAACACCTGAAAAAAAAAAACGACTTATTTGTGATGGGCATGTCTCCGTTTTCTGTTGACATTCAACTTCAGTTCAATTGAAGCTCATCCATTTAAACAATGGGGAAACAGCTAAGATTATCTATCCGCTTTTCAGTGCAAAAACCGAGCTGAACTTGCTGAATCCATTCCTTACCTCAAAACACTTAATATAATGGATTGCTACACATCGCCTAATTACTAATAAAGAATAACGTCACCGTTATAGCTAATAGCTCACTACAACTAGACTACTCCTTTCACAACCATTACTTCAACTGTCACTATAGGCCTAATGATAATGAACTGATTATTATAAGCAAACGGGATGTAGGCGAGGATATTTGTATGTGTACATTTTGATTGATTTATGCTCCTTTTTTTTGCCTCTGTTTTGTTTTAGAACATTTTAAAAAATCACAATATAGTCTAAATAGCAAACATGATATAAAGACACATTGAAGAAATTGATTCAGTGAAGATATCGAATTAAGTTTAAACTTTTACAGGCTACTATTTTAAGTCAGTTCAAAAGTTTTTGGGAAGCATAATACATAACATTTTAAAAAGCTGTATTGGTCCGATATGCTGTTTACTTAACAACATACATTTATCTTACTGTATAACTTATGTAGCTTGTGTTCCTTCGATTTTCAGTAGGAAGCACTTAAAGTTTGCCATCCTAGTTTAATATTCCCAATTTAAGCGCTTGGAATAATACATATATAGCTTCTATTGGTTGATAACCGCAGCTTCTGCCTCAGTGCTCCACCACTGACCGCGATTAACCCCGCCCCTTTATGCTAAATAAAAGACACAATCCTGTCGGAGGGAACATTCGCTCTGTGATTGGTCAGGTAAAAAGGCATTTATTCCCTGACAGCCCTCATCACATGAATGGTTGTCTATTAACTTGTTCAAAAAGTATCAGGAGTTGTCAAGGCTCTGGCGAAGAGGGAAAAGTAGTTTGTTGTTTCTTTGAGACCAAGAGAGAAGTTTTTGGACACAACAGGACCTACTGGCTGAAGGCAAAAAGACGTTTACTATTTCTGCAAAGTTACTGAAAACGACAAGGTAACTCCAGCTACCTTTGGGTTGGACTTTTTTCATTGGTCGGGCAAGTTTAATAAAAATCTGTTTATAATGTATAACATGATGGAAACTGAGCTCAAACCATCCGCACCCCAGACAAATTCTGGGGGTACGGGGAATTCAAATTCATCTGCAAACAACCAGAAAAACAGTCCGGACCGAGTCAAGAGACCCATGAATGCCTTCATGGTTTGGTCGAGGGGGCAAAGAAGAAAGATGGCACAGGAAAACCCCAAAATGCACAATTCGGAAATAAGCAAAAGACTTGGGGCCGAGTGGAAGCTTCTATCCGAGAGCGAAAAGCGACCTTTCATTGACGAAGCGAAGCGTCTGCGGGCTCTCCACATGAAGGAACATCCGGATTACAAATACAGACCCCGGAGGAAAACCAAGACGCTGATGAAGAAGGACAAGTATACTCTGCCAGGTGGGCTTCTTGCGCCGGGCGGCAATGCCATGGGCGCCGGAGTGGGTGTAGGGGGAGGCTTGGGTGGTGGGGTTAATCAAAGGATGGACAGTTACGCACATATGAACGGCTGGACCAATGGAGGATATGGCATGATGCAGGAGCAGCTTGGCTACGGGCAGCACCCTAGTTTAAACGCTCACAATACCGCGCAGATGCAGCAAATGCACCGCTATGACATGAGCGCACTTCAGTACAACTCTATGACAAACTCCCAGACCTACATGAACGGATCACCCACGTATAGCATGTCATATTCACAGCAGAGCACTCCTGGAATGACTCTGGGCTCCATGGGTTCGGTGGTCAAGTCAGAGTCCAGTTGCAGTCCCCCCATAGTCACGTCGTCGTCTCATTCAAGGGGTGCTCCGTGTCAGACTGGAGACCTACGGGACATGATCAGTATGTACTTACCGGGCGCTGAGGTGCCGGAGCAAACTGCCCAAAGCAGACTCCATATGTCCCAACATTACCAGAGCGCACCTGTACCAGGCACGACGATTAATGGCACACTCCCATTATCACATATGTAAATAAACCTTAATAAGAGAAACTGGACTACTCTGGACTATTTTTGTACAGACATTTTTTGGTGGTAAAAGTTGTACAGAACTCAAGGAAAGAACACAACTTTTATCTAGAAAGTTTTTCAATGGTGTATGAGTTTGGAAAGTAGAAAACGGGAGTCTCAATCAGATGTTTTATTATTTTATTATCACCTTTTGTACAGTATTTATATATATATATAAAAAAACATAACAATCAGATGTAATGTTTGTAAACTACAAGAGGTTACATTTTTATAAAAAATAAATTCTGCAGAAAATAAAATGTCAGAATTGAAATTGAGTTCAAGATGCTCCTAAAACTGAAAACATTGGAGTAGCGGGAGTTTAAGCAAAGCAGGTAAATGTTTCTCCTCAAGGGTCATTAGTACTAAACCATTTTAATTTCTTTAAAAATGATGAGCAGAAACCTTTCCTTACAGGTTAAGCATAATTCTTAATTTATATTTTGTCTCCCACTTTTCATCTGTTAGAAGTATGAACTTTGTGTTCCTTATTTTCTAATGATTTGTACAATTGATGTATATTTACTGTGATATTTTAAGTTTTTATTTCACATTTCATTCCCGTAGTTGTATTTTAAAATGTGGTCTGTACGCAGCAGCCAACACTCCATGTATATATATTCGAACTAATATCATCATTATAACAGTTACAATTTCAGCGGAGTTTTTTCAATATGCAGTTTGAAATATGAATAAATTTTTGAAATTTGGATACTTGAAATTGTATGCGTTTTGATTTTATTTATCATTTAATTCATTAGATACGATTGTCATCCACGCTCAATTTGTTGTGGATTGTCCATGTTTTGTATTGCATTTATGTTATTCATGTAGCATCAATATTTATTAATCACATCATATGTCACAACTTGATAGCCTTTAATAATCTTTCATATTATTATTTTTTACAGTCCATGGACACACAGGAATATAGCCTAATTAAGCTATCATAATATGTTAAGATTTAAATCATATATCATCAGAACTATCATCAAAAACAAAATCAAACCACTAAATTGTATTGTGCGTGCATGTGTGTATGCTCTGTGTCTAAACACACGCGTGCATGCCTGTTTCTTTGTCATGTTAAATCTTTAGATGATTAAGACTCAGGTTAACGACGTTTTACATTTTTTTGTGAAATTAGCTATGCCCCTAAGGATTACGAAGGACAACCGCGTGCGAAAGTTTGTTGCCTCTAACCCTATGCTTTGAGGGGAAGATTATTCTCCCAAAATGTTGAAGATTCTCACCAGGTAGTCATTCATTTTATATTTTTCATTAATCAATACACACATAATTTGATTTATTTTAATTATCATTCTAATTAGAGAACCGGTTTGGTGCATGCATATAATTTCATAGGCTAGGCCTACTGATTTGAATGAATTAGGTTTACCCCATGTATCAGAAAACAAGTGTGACAACATAAACGCAGAGACAGTCCATCTGAGCTGGATTATGAAGGCATGTTTCTAGTTTGGATAATATGAAGGCAAGTTTGTGGAATGGATAATTAAAAATTAATAACATTGAAGTTCTTGATATATGAATAAAGATAGACGCTACTGAGCCACAACGAAAACAATATTATATTTAATAACTAGGACTGTTAAAAGCCTACTTGTCTTGAAAGCATGCATGCATCACATCTTATTAAGAGCATTTTTCATTGTTCTGTTTAATGTCGCTCCATATTAGGCCTAATTGTATTATTCGTTTAATATAAATTGTTCGACTGGCTAACACTCATTGTAGCCTGTTTAATGGTTAAATCAAATGGAAAGTATTTCTGGAAAGAATCAAAAGACCCAACCAGCGCAAATCATTTTCTCAGAGGCCTATAGCCTAAATATCTCCATATTGGAGTGGGCATTGAATTCACTGTTTATTCAAATTAGATTTATCTTAACCATGGTTCACACAGTTCATGTTGATGGGCATAACTTTAAAACATCTTGCCCGAAGTGTTTAAACTGTCGTCTGTCGTTTCTCAAAATTAGCCCTGGATGAGATTGTGGTCCATCCATTGAATATAAAGTTTTAAATCTGGGGGTGTTAAAATATATTATTTTTAACTGCAGAGGTAGATTATCACTGTTGCTTGCCAAGGCTGGGCAGCTTCTATAAGACTAGATCTCATGGGAGAGGAGCTCACATTAACCGCTAAACTAATATTTGACGAGGGCTCGTTCCGAAGTATTATTCCGAAAAACGTGTCCCTATTCCGGACATTCAAGAGGTCAGGGAGCAGTGGTTAAATTAATTATTTATACATGTAGTACCTATAATTGGTTGTAATAGCTGAACATGTTTGATAAACTATGTTTAAAGGTCGAGAGTGTTAGGGTTTACATTTTAATTTAATGGCCTATATGATCATATGCTAGACTATATATCTTTTGTGTATGAGCATTTAGCTTTAGTTACATTCATGTTTTTGGAGATTGGGAGAAAAGACAGATATGCATTTTACCTTTAAAGTATATTGCAAATACGTAAGTGGAAAACATTTATGAAAATATAAATGGAGCGGGGCGACTAGGCTATATTCCCAATAGTTGTGATAAGGTAAAGGGCATTTACTATTAGCCTAATAATTATATTTGGCTATTGAACCTCTTGAATGTAAGACTTTTGTTTTGGACTTTCAAAGAGAGACTCACGTTTTGAAAAAGTGATATCAGGCTTGGACTATTCCCTGGAGGAGCAGTGATCAGTCAAGGAATCCCACATAGGAGAGAAGGATAAACGATGAGTGAGAGAAGTATAACAGATGAGTGTTTACATTTATTTTCAATTGCGTGATTTTAATCTCAAAGCACTCAATGTCGCGCCTAGATTCAAACGCTGCTTGTTTGTGTTCAATCCTCTAATGCTTTGTATACTTGGATATTGTCCCTTTTTCTGTAAATGGCACTACCGAGTACACACGTTAAACATTGTTTGACAACTAAATATATAGTTTTGTGTAATTTAGGATAACAGTGCCGTATAAGAAGAGGACCCAATTGGTCCAAAAGGCCTTGATTTTGCTCCGCCGCGGTCCGAGTAGAGGCTGCCGCGGCTATATGGACAGCAACAGGTGGTAAGCGCTCTGTTTTGTTTGTAGTAAAACCACTCTGATATTACCTTTTGATATTTCTTGTGAAATGACACGTTCTTCCTGGAAAGTAATAATCACAACATATGAGGGCCCAACCTGTATAAACACATGTTCATATCTAGTGTCCAGATATCATTCAAAGTAAGACATGCCTCAAGAGACCTCAATATTTAATCAGATAGATTGTGTAATATTTCTATATCAGTTGTTAGAGATGTGTCCAATAGTGTTATTCGGGATCCTTGGGACGTCCCAACTCTGACTTTACCCCATCTACGTTGAAAGATGGTTAAGGTTAGGGGTTAGTCTTAGGGTTTAGTATGTATTCATTTTTTTTAACCTTTATTTAACTAGGCAAGTCAGTTAAAAACAAATTCTTATTTACAATGACGGCCTAGGATTAGTGAGTTAACTGCCTTGTGTTCAGGGGCAGAACAATAGATTGTCAACTTGGGGATTCGATCCAGCAACCTTCGGTTACAGGCTCAATGCTCTAACCACTCGGCTACCTGGACATTTCAATGATCCCGGATGGCACTAACATAGTGTTCTATGAGGTAGTGGAATATGAGCACACAAAATAGTCCCCAATAGGTTTCTAATCCAACCCCTAATCAGTTACCAGATTTACTGATTGTACAGAGCAATGCCGATTGTTCCTCCTTGTCTAATATTGTGTTGGACACACCATGTGCGAGAGTAGCCTATGTGTTCTTATAACGTAAAGAACTCTGGATAAAAGTCGTGGTATGGTAGGCTACACAAAAGGCATAGGCCTGTACACATATGCACTATTAGCCTACCACTTTATTTCTTTTGGTGACTAAATGGATTTTGAGATTTTATTTAATTAATTATTAATATTGTTGATGTTGTTTTATTGTTGTTGATGTGTTTATGCACTTATTATTTAGTCTGGAAAATATTAGGCCTATGCCTATGTCCACTAATCAGTGATAGCATACACAATATACGCTTTATCTGCTGTAGTTTTTGAGGAGTTGGCAGTTGTAGTGTATGCAGCATTGTGAGATTCGTTGAATTGTAAACTGTCAGAGATATCGTCTATTTTAACCGGGGTTTCAGGGGTGAATGGCAGTCGCTCCCTGATCCAGTGCAGGTGCAGAGAAACAGGGGGATGGGGGTCTCGCGGCTCTGCGCAGCCAAAATGCGCATTCTGTTCAATAGACCACACACTGTCAGCCAGCATGCCATCATCTCTGCGCCTCTCACACATTCTCTGTGCAGTGCAGGCCTTACCGAGCGGAGCGCACGCAATTTACAGCTCGCCAAAAGATATACGCAAGCGTGGCCCAAAATGACTCAGGATTGTTATTGTATTTTCCTGTGTTTGATAATGAAATATAGAAATATAAAAATGTGTGATTTGACAACAGATCATGTCCTACATTATTTAAAACCTTCTTTAAGTTATTTTCTGTGGAAATTATTTGTTCCATGCCTACAAATGTATAGTGGTTTGATTGATATACTGTCTTATAGTCTGTTATTAATAAATGTTAAATGTTTAACCCTTCTTTTCTCAACCATCACCATAGCAACTTAGTTGTTTTGTAGACACACCCTCATTTAATGGACGGTGGGTTTTAAATTCTAAAACGGCGACCCTAAACTCATTACATATTCTGGCGTCTTGGAGATTAGAACGAGAACCACTGTTCATGGGATAAGTAGGCACCACCAATGTGCTAATAAATACAATATCCCACTGGTTGAATCAACGTTGTTTCCACGTCATTTCAATGAAATTACCTTGAACCACCGTGGAATAGAGGTTGAATTGACAACTGTGCCCAGTGGGATACCACTGTACTCAAGTTGCTATGGAGGCCTCTTGATAATTCTAATCGAACCGCGGGACGTAGCTCCTATAAGATCCAGCAGTTGGCCTCTCACGTTTCACGATTTCAGTGACTCCAGTTGTATTGTGTTTTATTTGTTTATTAACACTTTTGAGGGAGAAATGTAGAGTATTTGTTGCTCTTCCAATGATGGGACGCAGTAGGCTAAACACAAACTGCTGTTATCTGAATCATATTGGAAGATTATACTTTTTATGAAGCATGTCACTATGTATCATAGCTTATACAAACACAGATTGGGCCTATTTTAGAAAGGAACAAAACTGCTGAAAATGGCAAGCCTATCTCACATTTAAATATATTGAGTAATTTGCCTTTTTTTTTACTGAACAACAATATAAATCACCATCTCTTGATTATTTAGGCTAATAACGTCAAACGCTTTGCTGATTTGGCTCCGACAGGGAATACCTTTTTTCTGTGCAGTGTTGTTGGGTTGGGAACAATGCACATCTAATTGTGGACATTTCAGAAGCTGCATGGCCACTGCAAGTGAAAAGCAAATATTTAACTTAGAGCAGACGACACGACCACTGTCCATATAGAATTCACCATTTGTGACCCAAATTCATATATTCTAAGAAGGGGAACATATATTCTATTGATACAATTTATGCAATTAAATATACCATTAACATGTTTTGCGATTTACTGCCCTCTGCCCCTACCACTTCAAAGAAACTAAACAAAAACTTTCACCGGTTGCCTACTAGTGAAGTAAAATCTTTTTTAATCTTAATGGGCAACATTGTGTGATGGGAAATAAGGCTGAGCAGACTTGGAATACTTTACTTTCACTTCAGGGACATTCTGTCAGGCTTCTGGTCTTTACTACCGCATGTATGGTAGGCCTGCCGCAGTCTGTCAGGCAACAGGTGATAACGGACTGCTACATGATAGGCTGAGTACATTATAATCTGAAATCGGCGCACTTTATTGGTTAGGCTGTTATTGTGCGGAGACAAAGTTTACCCATGCACAACAATAGTGGCGGGGCAAGTGTTTCTGCTTTTCCACAGCTATTGGTCCGTCCACCCATGCCTAGAACAATATATGCTTTGATGCAGCGGTGCAGCCAGCAGGGGTGTGCAGTACGATGCAGATCAAGCTGGAGCTTTATGGAACACTGGCATAGCCTGGGAAACAAACGAGGCTAGGAGCTCAGCGTGGGGTGCGGAGCAGGATGCCTGTTTCAGACAGCTTTTAATAGTTGTGCGGCTGTGTCGATGCTTCCCTTCAGGCCTTTATCAAAAACACATCCACTTTGACTAGCTTTTGCAAACCTGTTAAATAACATTGTGAAACACTATGCATGGGTAAAGATTAGGCCTCCAACAAGTTGTAAAAAGTTATTTGTTAAAGTTTCATTACATACTAGACGTTTTCTTTTTTCTCTTTTTTTTTTTTTTTTTAAGTTGGTTGTTTAATAATAGCATAGTTTAATTATAAGCATACCCATTTAAAAGTATCACTCTTCCATTTAGCCCATTTTACGCACAGATGTATGCACAGGTTTAGCCTATAACAAGCATCAGTTGGTGATAAATAGTACAGTATATATCTAACCTTTTAAAGGCTATAGGCCTACATCTTGGCGCTATGGAACGTCAGAGATCCCGAGGGTCTGACTCACACAGTGTTCACTAGGCTTCTAGGCTAAACACGTAATATGATGGGCCTACCAACTAATGCAATATGTATCTTACAAAATCATCCAATAAAAACGTACGTTTTAGTTTGGCTTGTTTCTTTAAAAGTGTGATGTTTATTCCAAGTCGTTCTAAAATCATATCTGTGACGTTCGACATACTTTTTGGGTAAATCATCAGCAGACGAAACAGGAACTTCTCTGTCATTTCCCAGTAGTGGCAATGGCCACGATGACTGTCACTATCCAACCCTCTGTCGACAGCAATGCACTGACTTCCCAAACAGCAGAACTCATTGTTCACTTGATCCCTTCACAATTTCAGGCTTAATGCACCCCATCTTGATCAAGGACCACGTTTTAAACATCTAGGTTAACCATTTCGAGATTTTAGCAAAATATATAAATTAGAAAGTAAAAAGAAAATATGTATTATCTTTAGATTGTTAAGTCATTCAATGTGAGCATATACAGTTGAAGTCGGAAGTTTACATACACTTAGGTTGAAGTCATTAAAACTAATTTTTCAACCACTCCACATATTTCATGTTAAAAAACTATCGTTTTTGCAAGTCGGTTAGGACATCTACTTTGTGCATGACACAAGTAATTCTTCCAACAATTGTTTACAGACAGATTATTTCACTTATATCACAATTCCAGTGGGTCAGATGTTTACATACACTAAGTTGACTGTGCCTTTAAACAGATTGGAAAATTCCAGAAAATTATGTCATGGCTTTAGAAGCTTCTGATAGGCTGATTGACATAATTTGAGTCAATTGGAGGTGTACCTGTGGATGTATTTCAAGGCCTACCTTCAAACTCAGTGCCTCTTTGCTCGACGTCATGGGAAAATCTAAAGAAATCAGCCAGACCTCAGAAAAAACATTGTAGACCTCCAGGTACCATGTTCATCTGTACAAACAATAGTACGGAAGTATAAACACCATGGGACCTTGCAGCCGTCATACTTCTCAGGAAGGAGACGCGTTCTGTCTCCTAGAGATCAACATACTTTGGTGCGAAAAGTGCAATCAATCCCAGAACAACAGCAAAGGACCTTGTGAAGATGCTGTAGGAAACAGGTACAAAAGTATCTATATCCACAGTAAAACGAGTCCTATATCAACATAACCTGAAGGCCGCTCAGCAAGGAAGAAGCCACTGCTCCAAAACCGCCATAAAAAAGCCAGACTACGGTTTGCAACTGCACATGGGGACAAAGTACTTTTTGGAGAAATGTCCTCTGGTCTGATGAAACAAAAATAGAACTGTTTGGCCATAATGACCATCGTTATGTTTGGAGGAAAAAGGGGGAGGCTTACAAGCTGAAGATCACCATCCCAACCGTGAAGCACAGGGGTGGCACCATCATGTTGTGGGGGTGCTTTGCTGCAGGAGGGACTGGTGCACTTCACAAAATAGATGGCATCATGAGGAAGGAAAATTATGTGGATATATTGAAGTAACATCTCAAGACATCAGTCAGGAAGTTAAAGCTTGGTCTCAAATGGGTCTTCCACATGGACAATGACCCCAAGCATACTTCCAAAGTTGTGGCAAAATGGCTGAAGGACAACAAAGTCAAGGTATTGGAGTGGCCATCACAAAGTCCTGGCCTCAATCCTATAGGAATTTTGTGGGCAGAACTGAAAAAGAGTGTGCTAGCAAGGAGGCCTACAAACCTGACTCAGTTACACCAGTTCTGTCAGGAGGAATGGGCCAAAATTCACCCAACTTATTGTGGGAAGCTTGTGAAAGGCTACCCGAAACGATTGACCGAAGTTAAACAATTTAAAGGCAATGCTACTAAATACTAAGTGAATGTAAACTTCTGACCCACTTGGAATGTGATGAAATAAATACAAGCTGAAATAAATCCTTCTCTCTACTATTATTCTGACATTTCACATTCTTAAATAAAGTGGTGATTCTAACTGACCTAAGACAGCAAATTTTTACTATGATTAAATGTCAGGCATTGTGAAAAACTGAGTTTAAATGTATTTGGCTAAGGTGTATGTACACTTCCGACTTCAACTGTATACCTGTATCTATAGGCAATACCACTTTGAGCTCTGAAACGGTAGGCCCAATGAAAAGTTTAGCCTTATCCAACTTTATCAATATGTTTATCCCTTTGGTTGATCGAGAGTGTGTGTGAAAATTAATCTACGACAGCTCGTTCGCTAGTGGCTGACTTTCTGTATGCTTTAGAACAAACTGTTTACAAAAGTTTGTCTGAGTACTGAAAGGGCCCTACAAAGGCCCTTTATAGACATGCGTCATTTGAATGGAAGTGGGAGAACTACTCGGCTTGAGCTCCTGGGTTTGTTGACAGAAGAACGTAAAACAATCACGTATCTAAAATACAGATAAAACAGGGCACATATTCTGACTATTGTACAATCAAAATGAGAAAATATATGAATAGCTGAATAAATCTTTAAGTAGCCTAATCAGGAATGTCAGAGACATCAATCAATGTGTTAGATCAAACTCCATCAAATAGGCCTGCTCTGACATAAAACAAAATAAAGACTGTTGGGCTTAATAATAAACAACCCGCAGAAATATTCCTCCCAAATGTTTTCACAAATGTGTGAAATGCTGAGAGTATGACACAAACGATCCAACATCCTCTACAAAGTAAAAGAATGATAAAAGCAGAGAGGCTGAAACATTTAATTAGTTCACCCATAATCATTGATCATTAAAAATGGTTGTGTTAAATATACTCAATTACACGCATGACTTCACTCAAACAGTAAATTATATCCTCCAACTACTTGTCTATTCTATCACTACCGCCAGAACTGGAAAGTCGATGTTGAATCCATACGTTTCTATGGATTGCATCACTCTAATTAATACTCAAGAATGGTCCATGGCTCACAGTTTTTCAATGGCCACTCTCCTGTCGCTTTGACAGAAACAGTTCTGGAATGGAAAAGTGGGTCCTTTCAAAAAATGTCTCTAGAGACCTTGCAAGGCGTTTTTCTGTGACTGATAATTACGCATGACTCAGATGCGACAGAGATCTGTCTGCACGGGGTAAACAATGCCCTGGCTGGGACTGACACTCACGTTTGGGAAATATTATTCATATAATGTTCAAAATGTATTTTTTCGTTTCTTAAACATTTACTGTTAAGACCACACATGTTTTTTTAAACTCATAAGACAGTGAATAATAATAATAATAATCTAATAATAACCTATTAATTATATTGTTATAAAAGTTTACACTATATTGGATTTTGAGAGCTGCACACGTGTCAGCGTTTAGTAAATATAGGGCAATGAAACAGATGGTGTTGGAACTTGGAAGTATAGTGTTCTGGGCGCTACTCGGTCACTGCATTTGATTATAAATAAGAAGAGTTCACACGCTGATCGAATGACTAAGGGGAACAAGCGAACCATTTTAATCAGGTGGCTATCTTCCTATCGCGGAGATCAGAGCTCTGTCACTCACGAGCTCGTCATTGTGCCCCCCCCCCCCCCCCCACCCCCACCCCGCGAAATGACATCTCCCCCAGAAAAGCGAATAGTGGCTGGATGAGATTTCACTGTCTCTGCGCTATAAGCCCCACTCATTAGCATAACTCTGTGAAACGTAGCCTACCTACTACCACATGTGAAAACCAACCGCTTCAAGAGACATTCTTCATTAGGCTAGATAAAACATTGGCTTTTTATAAACGCATTTCATGTAATTCTACATAATTTTAGATGACTGGAGACAGTAAAGTATTATTTTTTAATACCTCACAAATTATCAAAATAACAGGCTACTTTGACACTGACAAACTGAGAATCTGAGATCAATAAAACATGAATTTGTGGTAGGCATAGATGTGTGGAGACATATTGTATAATATGAGGAGGAAATTATACTCCTAAAAAAGCTTTCCAGTTCCACTGACTAACCCAATGATGCGCAGCTCACTCATCAGCGATGGCAGATCCGCCAAAAGCCTATCTCTCTCTTATTTTACTTCGTAAAACAATGCTGTTCGCTCAGTAGGCTTATTTGGAATTTAATAGCATATTTGGTAGCCTACAGAGAAATTTATATTCTCTTTTCATCAGAATGTTTTTGCTTTCCGACATGTGTTTTCCCACAATTGTATTTGAAATATTGTGAAAGGCCTGTTTTAGCTGCACGCTGTTCACTGACAATTTGCCACACGTCTCTCACCACAGCAAAGGTCACGCGTTTGTCTAAACATGCAACAATGTTTCCCAAATGTTTATTTTATTTAACCTTTATTTTACTAGGCAAGTCAGTTAAGAAAAACTTCTTATTTACAATGACGACCTACACCGGCCAAACTCGGACGACACTGGGCCAATTGTAGGCCGCCCTATGGGACTCCCAATCACAGCCGGTTAAGATACAACCTGGATTCGAACCAGGTTGTCTCCCGTGACGCCTCTAGCACTGAGATGCAGTGTCTTAGACCACTGCGCCACTTGGGAGCCCAAAACATAAACATAAAATAAAACGAATCCATTCTTAGAATGTCAGGCACGTTTTCACATTATGTTTTTTAAGGGGCAGAATAATTACAAAGGAGGCAACTTGATTGAACTCCGATTCTGATTGATTGTATTATAATTTTTACATTGCAAACAGTGAAAATTGTTTTTCATGCCAAGAGATGTACTGCATCATGGCAAATGGGTTCTGAAAAGAAAAAGTCAAAAATTTAGAGGAGTTAGCTCAAATTAAGCACTGCCTAACCCTAACCTTAACCTTAACCCTTAACCCTAACCCAGTGTCTCCCAAACTCGGTCCTCAGGGCCCCAAGGGGTGCATGATTTGTTTTTTCCCCCCTAACACTACACAGCTGATTCAAAACTTGATGTTTAGTTTATGATTTGAATCAGCTGTGTAGTGCTAGGGGGAAAAAAAACTAATCGTCCTGAGGACCGAGTTTGGGAAACCCTGCCCTAACCCCTATACTAGCTAATGCAGTCCACACATATTTAAAATAATAAGATATCGTACGAAATGGATGATGGACATCCACACATGAATACATACCAGACAAAACATAACATACAGTATAATACTAATTGGAGGGAGACACATTTACGTTTACTATGTTAAGTCGACACCTGGATCCAGGTTGTCAATGTCCATAGTTGTAGGCCTAGAAGTAAACAGTAATGACCTCTATTTCCATGGCTAATTGCTCAACTCATGAAGTGTAATGGCCAAAGGAAGCAATGCCACAAAGTTGGCATGGTGTCAGACCAAGTTATGACTTCAAGAGGAGATGAAGATCCTGGACAGCTGGACCACTCTTATTGATTATGTGACATGTTGTGTCATTTAACGTTTTGCCTGATGATAAGCGGGACATTAACCCATGAGCACCTTCTACTGTGCGTGCATCCAACCACAATCAGAACATTACTCCATCACACAGTCGTCCCGGGTGAGACTGCGCTCGAGGTATGGAGATCAGCAGTGGTGGAAAAAGTACCCAATTGTAATACTTGAGTAAATATAAAGATACCTTAATAGAAAATGACTCAAGTAAAAGTGAAAGTCACCCAGTAAAATTCTACTTGAGTAAAAGTCTAAAAGTATTTGGTTTTAAATATACTTAAGTATCAAAAGTAAGTAAAAGTATAAATCATTTAAAGTCCTTATATTAAGCAAACCAGACAGCACCATTTTCTTGTTTTTTCTATTTTCTGATAGCCAGAGGCACACTCCAACACTCAGACATAATTTACAAATGAAGCGTGACCAGGGATGTTCTCTTGTTCTCTTGATAAGTGTCTGAATTAGACCATTTTCCTGTCCTGCTAAGCATTCAAAATGTAACAAGTACTTTTGGGTGTCAGGGAAAATGTATGGAATAAAAAGTACATACTTTTCTTTAGGAATGTAGTGAAGTAAAAGTTGTCAAAAACATAAATAGTAAAGTACAGATAAGCCAAAAAACGATTTAAGTAGTACTTTCAAGTATTTTTACGTAAGTATTTTACACCACTGGAGATCAGACGTTAATATAATCGATCCTTGAGGTAATGAAGTGTATATTAAAGTATCCAGTTAGCTTTGTTTGGTTGTGCATTGCATTGAAAAATGCATTAGCTCTCGCCAAGTGACCATTCATTTAAAACTTCATTTCATTTAAAACAAGGAGGACATTCTGAGAAAATGAATATTAATTAAAAAAAGCATAAATTGATCGAATCATTACTTGACAGGGAATTGAAAAGAAAACATTTGAAAAGTGATTCTTGATTTGCACTTTTCTAATCAATTTCTTCTTGATTAGGACTATCTGTGTCAGATTTCATTATAAGCAGACTCAAATTACTTAATGCACTAGTTGTCAGGACTTATTTTGAACTCTAGGCCAGTGTAAGAAGCAGCTCAAAGGATGACCCTTATGGGATCATATAGTCTTCCATGGGATACAGTAAAGTATCAAACCACTTTTTATTCTGTAGTTCTGAGCAAAGCGTTTGAGAGGGCTGCTCAATAGAGTATTGCCTATCAGGGTTCAACTCAGGAAGTGAATTTAAATTTAATTAATTAATTGAGAAATCCTCATAAAAAACGAGTAGAAAACTTGTTGTCCATAAGTAACACAAAAGTGGATAAAGTCAACATAAGTGAGTGTTATGAAATGGTGGTTTAATAAGAGAATGACATTGATGTTCTTTCAGATTAGTGTGATTATACAAATCAATATTTGTAAGTTCCTCTTTTGATGGTCCAGTTTGTTGAAGCAGTATGAGTAGAAGTTTGCTCTGAATCTTGGACAGGAACAATCACTAAACACAAAGATTAGGGTGACTTGGATATTGTTTTATTACACTTACTTTTATTCACATTTATAGACAATACAAATGGAAAGACAGCAATGGAATTCAATAACAGTTATGTAGACATGGGGAGGGGGGCAGAGTGGGACTTGACTACATTAACACTACAAGAAATAGCACAAAAACATAGCCTACTTGTTTAAAACAACAACAGCAAAAAAAACAACCACATCCATAGTTAAATAAACTAATTATAATTTTGTAAGTAAATAAATGATCATAGTCCCATGTAGCTCAGTATTATTATCATAGTCCCATGTAGTCCCGTGTAGCTCAGTTGGTAGAGCATGGTGCTTGCAATGCCAGGGTTGTGGGTTAGATTCCCATGGGGGACCAGTATTTAAAAAAAAGTATGAAAATGTATGCAATCACTACCCTAAGTCGCTCTGGATAAGAGTGTCTACTAAATGATGTAAATATCAATATAATTGTTGATTACATAACACAGTTGAAGAAATCTATGCTAAATACATCACAATAGGTACCCTATAAAATGGACATTCAGATAAAATTAGAAAATTCAACTTTTTTTGCCCAGTAGATTATGGAGAGAAGATTTGGTCCCACTAGTTTCAGTAGCCTAAGTAGGATAAAGCTTGGAGTGCCTCGTCACCGTGGAAACTGCCAGAACAATTCAGTTGAAGTTTGAGGAGGTCAGCTTGCAGGGTCAACAGCTCCAGTCTGCCTGTGCCAACTTCTGTTGGGCTGGGGACTTTTTAGTGGGCGTGTTAGCCTCGGCCTAGCCCTGGGTGGTAAGCAATTCTAAGTCTGATATAAATTTTTTGAGTCAGTTCGCAGCCTAGGCTCTCCAGGTGGCCTGTGAAATCGATTTTAACCCTGTGACCCTGTCTAGCAGAGGCATGGTTGACAATCTGAGTAAGAATTTAGTTGGCACTGACAGATCTCCACAGATTTCAGTAAGGGGTGGGGGTTGGGTGTTCTAGAAGTGGTCATTAAAAGTTTTCAGCAGTTAGAAAAGAGTTGGTGTGTGTGTGTTTGCAACACAGAGCTGCTGTTCTATTTAATCAGCTTAGAGTTGTGTCAGTTTGTTGCGTTACATGCCACTGGAGTTCACAGATCTATACAGAAGATTGGCAGTATTTTTTAGAGACGTTTGATTGAGAGCCATTTGCCAATAGATTGTTGTGACGTTATCAGGGTGTTCATGCAGTTCTGAAAGTTCCCATTTGCCTTCTTCACTTGATCAATAACCCCCCCCCCCCGCTAAAAAACAAAAAATAAATAAATAATAACCACACAAATAAAGTATATATACAGTATAAGTAAAAAGTTTGGACACACCTACTCATTCAAAGGTTTTATTTTATTTGTACTATGTTCTACATTGTAGAATAATAGTGAAGACATCAAAACTATGAAATAACACACATGGAATCATTTATTAACCAAAAAAACTAATCAAAATACATTTATATTTTAGATTCTTCAAAGTAGCCACCCTTTGCCTTGATGACAGTTTTGCACACTCTTGGCATTCTCCCAACCAGCTTCATGAGGAATGCTTTTCCAACAATCTTGAAGGAGTTCCCACATATGCTGAGCACTTGTTGGTTGCTTTTCCTTCACTCTGCGGTCCAACTCATCCCAAACCATCTCATTTGGGTTGAGGTCTGGTGATTGTGGAGGCCAGGTCATCTGATGCAGCACTCCATCACTCTCCTTCTTGGTCAAATAGCTCTTACACAGCCTGGAGGTGTGTTTTGGGTCATTGTCCTATTGGAAACAAATGATAGTCCCACTAAGCGCAAACCAGATGGGATGATGTGTTGCTGCAGAATGCTGTAGTAGACATGATGGTTAAGTGTACCTTGAATTCTAAATAAATCACTGACAGTGTCACCAGCAAAGTACCCCCACACCATCACACCTCTTCCTCCATGCTTCATGTTGGGAACCCCACATGCAGAGATCATCCATTCACCTACTCTGCTTTCTCACAAAGACACAGCAGTTGGAACCAAAAATCTCAAATTTGGACTCATCAGACCAAAGGACAGATTTCCACCAGTCTAAAGACATTCCACCAATTAGTTTTTAACAAGGCACACCTGCTAATTGAAATGCATTCCAGGTGACTACCTCATGAAGCTGCTTGAGAGAATGCCAAGAGTGTGCAAAGCTGTCATCAAGGCAAAGGGTGGCTACTTTGAAGAATCTAAAATATACAATATACTTTGATTTCATTAACACTTTTTTGGGTTACTACATGATTCCATATGTGTTATTTCGTAGTTTGATGTCTTCACTATTATTCTACAATGTAGAAAATAGTAAAAATAAAGCAAAACCCTGGAATGAGTAGGTGTGTCAACTTTTAGCTGGTACTGTACGTTGTTCTCATATTGAGTTGTCTACTAAATCAATGATATTAATAAATATGTCTATATTTGATGATTGACTTAACTGATTGAGTGGACATAAGTTAGTAAAATACCAATATCCAACCATTGCAATACCAATTGTTTTAGAATGGTCATGTATGCTTATGACTTTGAAACCATTGATTTTCCATGACATAGTTCCGTTTGGTTACAGTCATCCCATGTGGATTGAGGAAATGGTTTCCTCCCTCAGAGGGTAGAGGTGCTCATGGCCCTGCAAATAAGTGTCAACTTGTTCAGTGATGTTGAAATTGTCATGGCGATTCCCACAGGAGCATGTGTGAATGAAGGACAGCTCTTCACAGCCTATTTCTGCTGTCTGATTGGGCCTGGATATGCCCCATGGGCTCCCAAATGATGCCATTTGTCATATGTTAAACAGATTGATACTCTCTAGAGGGTGGTGTGTGTGTGGTTGTGTGTGTATGTGTATGTATGTGTGTGTGTGTGTGAGAGAGAGAGATAGTGTTGAGGGAGGACACTAGTCTGAGTGCCTGAGGATGCTATTGTGATTGATTGTATTTGATTGTTTGAGTGGGACTTTCATGATACTTCTGAGAGCTGGTATCATCCCAACAGTTTCCTCTTCCAGTAGGGAAGAGAGTGTATCCCTATAACTGGAAAAAAGCTTGCTCGGTTATTTGGAGATAACACCCATGGAGTGTTTCCCTATTATTTTCAAACTGAATGGATTTAGTATCCTAAATTTGAACTAAGTCCAGAGGGAGAACATCTCTTGCTTTAGCCTCTTGTCTAATCAATCACCCACAAAAGAGGCCTAAGTCATGTGTTCCTATGTTTCTATAAACACTCAATCGGTAAGCACAGAGCTAACCTTACATTCTCTGTGCCTTATAACTACATTCTAATGAAAAACATGCCTTTCCCTCTCTCTTCTCACATTCAGATACCAATACCAACATGGCCACATCATTCACATCTTCTGCAATTACACAACTGTTTGTCGTTAAGATATTTAATGCCTATCATATCTGCCACATTTAGACGCTGTTTGTAGTAATGTTTCAGTATTTGTTTGTTAAAATGTGAAAAAGTGATTTTACACGGTCACATCTCCCTGTTGGTATGTGGTTGGGGAAGGACAGGCGAGTTAGCGACAGAGACTAACAGTGTAAGTGCCAGTCCACTTGTAGAGACTTAATAAAACGTTTTTGTGGCAGCAGCAATATATTTCTGATTACCTTTTGGATTTATTGGTCGCACTCAGTTGTGTGCCTGTGGAAGTACGCGTACACGTGCTTGTGTGTGATTTAATTAGGGATTTTTTTGGCAAGTTGGCATTACTCATCAGTGTCATGGCAGTTTTGTTTCAAAAGTGCTGGTGCTGGAGAAAGAGGGATTTCGGCCCATCAGCAGTGTGTGATGTCAGCATTGCCGAGACAACAATAGAGAGCTCCAAATCTGTGGCGTTTGCAGCATTATGGGGGCCCAGTCTGGGCTGAACATAGCCCCTCTTTTCACTGGGACAAACATACTAGCGTGCAGCTAGCTAGAACTCTGTCACAGAGTGCAGTGCACACACACAACAGGACTTCTGCTTTTCAACCCTGTTTATTCATCATATCCTCCACACTCATTTACATAGGCTTTATCTATCTAAAAAGCATATCTGGGGGAATTTTAATGATAAGGAAGCAGTTTTTTAAATAAAGTTATGGTAAATTAGCAACACACAATGTCAGTAAAGCCTATGCGTATGTATGGAAAATGTGATATTGTGTGGGTAAATGATACACAAACTGTGATCACGTTGCTCAAACTTTGAAAATGCAAATCAAATGTTCATTGTTCACGTTCAGAGCACTGACATCCTGAATATTAGCCTTTTGATTAGCAGCTCCTGTGCTCCAACTGTAACAGAATAAATGTATAATCAAAGTAGACACACACCTCTGTTTATTTAATGCTTTGACTAGGACACTGTAAAGCCACCTGCAGTTCCCCTTGCAAATTAGAATTACACGTTGGCACAAAAACAACTAGCATGTTGTCTGAAGCAGAAGCACTCAAAGAAAACAAGATCGCTATGCATTCTGGGAAATCTATGTTTAACAAAGAATATCACAATTCAGCATATACTTTCAATACTTGTTGGACTCGAGCTAAAAGTACTTTAAACAATTCTATATTTTTCTAAACATGTTTGCAGTGGAAAGCAATAGTCGACATTGCAATGAGGATCTTCTTCTTCATCCCTGTTAGTAACACCATAAAAAAGTTTAACCCTACTTGAACCTGTTTATCTACATCTTTGCTAAAGTTCCTCTGTGCGACTCCAAGTTGAGTGAACAGTCTGTGCTTCAGAGACACTGCCAAGCCAAAGAACACAACTGGGTCTGGCTGGCATGGGCCCTGAAGGCAGGATATTGTAGAGGACAGACAGACAGACCACACTGCTCCGCAACAAGTCCTCTTTATGATGGGGGGAAGAATTATGATGGCGATGCCTCGCAGTGGAGCCCTCAGATCAGCCTGTAGTGGGGTTATAGGAGCTAGATGCCTACAGTAACATACAGTCACACAGCAGCCCCCATTCATTACATGCCCATGTGTATTAAAAAAGTGGAAGAACGCGAGGCAGCTGCAGTATGTGATCCAACACAAGGCCACTCTTTATTTTCCTTACTGTCTGTCTCGGGTACAGGCCTGTCTGTCTCTGGTACCCTCTGTGTGATTATACAAGCTCGCCCCAAAAAACCTTCGACGGAGATTTGTTTTTGAGGTTTGGGGGGGCAACAATAGTTTCCTTTGGACTAGATAAAGAGGGACTTCAATTTGTTTACAGCACCATTGGCTGAAACATATAATTGCTCAATCTAGCTCCTAGAAAGTGTGATGTTCTAAATAAATGTGTGTACACATAGTAAAGTTCCCATTTGCCCTCTTCACTTGATCTATAACCCCCCCCCCCCCCATAAAAAAGATATATACAGTATCAGTAAAAAGGTTGGACACACCTACTCATTCAAAGGTTTTACTTTATTTTTTACTATGTTCTACATTGTAGAATAATAGTGAAGACATCAAAACTATGAAATAACACACATGGAATCATTTTTTAAGCAAAAAAGTGTTAAACAAATCAAAATATATTTCTTCAAAGTTGCCACCCTTTGCCTTGATGACAGCTTTGCACACTCTTGGCATTCTCTTGGCAGCAATAGTTTCCTTTGGACTAGATAAAGAGGGACTTATTTGTGTACAGCACCATTGGCTGAAATATCATTGCTCAATCTAGATGCTCCTAGATACACAAAGTGTGGTGTTCTAAATACATGTGTGTACACATAGTAAACCGGACTTTGTTTATGTGCTTTATTTTGCTTGAGAAAAGGTGAGAGGATCCTGCTGACATCCATATGACCGTATGACCAAGACGAGACCTGTCTGTCTAGGAGACAGAGACCACACCAGATATGGTAAGTTTGGGACTGAAGAGAAGAGACAGCTCTTGAATGTCATCCATTGCTACACATCGGTACATGCTCACAGCTACTATTACCATTACTCTTCCCCTCTAAAAAAAGAAGTGTTCTTGGGTCAGTAACCAAAAGGTTGCTGGTTTGAATACACAAGCTGACAAAGTGAAAAACCTTGAGCAAGGCACCCTAATTGGCTCGAGTGGCGCTGTACTACTATGGCTGACCCTGTAAACAACACATTTCACTACACCTTTCCGGTGTTTGTGACGATAAAACATCCTTGCCATGCTTGTTTTTCCTGGTGGTTTGCTTTCTACAATGCCTCGAGAGGGTGGCAGGCCCAACAATCACTATTCCAAATTTAGCGAGGCACAAAGAATATCAACTCAGTCATTGGAAGACTGCCATTGGATGGTCTTTAGAACAGCTGAGTGGAAATTACTCAGAGACCGAAGAAAGATTAATGATCAACTCACACATCCGACCCCAATCCACAACCATTCCATACTTTTAAGATTACTTACAGTATCTACAGTATGTACATTTTTTGGTTTCTTCAACCCTGGTCCCCATTCTATACATGTGCACCGGCCTTGGATTTCCCTCATGAACAAACCAGTACAACGCATCATGGAACCTCCTACGCCCACCCTTCTCTCTTTGCATATAGGAAGAAAAACATAATGTACATTCCTGCACCCTGTTTTGGTGGTGACGTTTCATAGAGCGACCCTTCCCAGTTCTCAGTCCCTTAATGTCACCAGGCATTGCGCAAGCGTTCCCTCACCCCTACTACTGTCACACATCATTCTGACGTGCCGAGGGAAAGCTTCATTGGGCCCTTGTGGAATGTGGCATGTCCCTGTGAACTTTTCCTGCTTTGTCATAAGAGTGCTGTGCGGTGGAAACACAACGTTTCCTTTTTTCCCACCTCCTCTGCTGCAGACATTCTTTAAGTTTAAGGCCCGTAAAAGATGCTTATTTCAAGTCAACAAACCCACTGTTTCTGTGTGTCACCAACCACGTTAACAGTGAAGCACTTGCCTTCTCCAGTCATTCAGTATGATGGGGCAGCAGGGGCAGAATGGTTCCAATACAATTTACTTTAAAGCACAGTGGAATATCACCATATCCGAAATGGAAATAATGAATATCTTATTAGGATGTTTATTTCAAGTCAAAATGTGAATATAAATTATTCTAATTTCAAAACCTTGTTCACAAAGAGTAAGACTCCATTTAGACCCAATCTAAAATGAATGAGAGCATCTTAAGGGACACAGTGGAGATTGGAGGATTCTGGAGATACTCACGGTTATACTGTACTTTCATTGGCAAAACCTTGTCTATTTACAGTATGTTAGCTAAGGACATTAGCTGGAGATGTTTAACCCTTTATGGAACCTTCAGGTCTACTTTCCATTGTCACAACAGCATACTACGTTGTTATGATGGTATGAAGATGGCTTTATGAAGGCGGTTTCCAGAGCAGGATTTGTTACTTTTGCTAATCCATTGTTAAATATGTAGGTAGTGCAATTTAATATTTGAATTTCATATTTGCTTTGCTTAACAGTTGTTGAACTCCAAACAGAGTGACGTCCCACTGGGATGCTTGGTTTTATTGACCAAACTCAGGAGGGGTTAACCTAGAGTCATTATGCTCACACACATGGCGCTTGTTAAAAGATGAATTTGTCCCTGCTCACACATCCCATTGTCTTTTGATTATTCATTAAATAATACATGTACTTTGGATTGTACTATAGTATTGAAAAAGGACTGACCCTTCAACTCATTTCTAATACTGTAACCTGCAGTTCTAGCAGTTAAGAGTGTTGGCCAGTAAAGGAAAGGTTGCTGGTTCGAATCCCCGAGCTGACTAGGTGCAGGAATGCAGTGATATGGGATCTTTCTTGACATCAAAACAAAGTTGTTAGTTGTGTACCCTGATAGTTAGTATGGGAACACATCTGCCTGTCCCAGGGCAGCCATCACTCATGTCAGAGAGGAGAAGCGGGACTTCTAAGGGGAGAACATGGTGTAGGAGAGGCCAACTCCATCTGTCGAGAGTTTGTTCCAGCCGTGCGCCTGGCCGCACTGACGGGATTTGAGGCCACGGGGTTGGGGTTGCGGGGACAGAGCAGAGGGGGACAGAGGGGGTAGATGGGCACTCTGACTTCCTCCCACAGCACCCAGCATGGTGCTACTGGAGGCGGCTGGCTGGAGGAGTGTCCCGGGCTCCAGGCCTTTGTTGCTGGGGGGATGAGAGGCTGGAGGAGTGGCCCGGGCTCCAGGCCTTTGTTGCTGGGGGGATGAGAGGCTGGAGGAGTGGGGGAATACTGGGACCCTGCAGGGAAGGAAGCATTAATACTCCTCCTCTTCTCTTTCCTCCTCTTCTAACGACAGCAGGGTGGAAAAGTCTATCCTCTGCTGTTATATGATGTACTCAATCTTGCAGTGAGACTGGTTCCTCCTTTCTTACTTAAACAACTTTTGATGGTCTTGTATGGACACAAAACACCTACATTAGTGCTGAGCGATTAACCAAGATTTCAATTTTTTTTTTGTGAAACAATTCATTGACCCAATGCGCCGTTTAAAGTCAAGTCAAGAACTATGCTGGGCTGTAAGGAGTTGTAGTTTTCATTAAGCATATATTCAACCAAGTTCAGCGTAGAAATGTGGTAATTAACTACAATGACCATAATCCATTGAGCCTAACGGATACTTTTACGCCTGCTACTTTTACGCCTGCTGCGGGTTAGATACACACAGACCGCATGAGAGAGGAATGTACACAACAAACCGAGGAGAGGGATAGAGAGTGACAGTCAATGAAAGTATGCCTTATATACTTTGAAGAACTAGTAAAGTTATTTTGTCAGACAGATCTGCAGCATACAGTACTTCGGCAGGCTAGCCTATATAGAATGACTAAAGACAGTACAGTATGGGGAGCACAGAGATAACATTAGAAGTACAGTATGGGGAGCACAGAGATAACATTAGAAGGCCAGTATGGGGAGCACAGAGATAACATTAGAAGGCCAGTATGGGGAGCACAGAGATAACATTAGAAGTACAGTATGGGGAGCACAGAGATAACATTAGAAGGCCAGTATGGGGAGCACAGAGATAACATTAGAAGGCCAGTATGGGGAGCACAGAGATAACATTAGAAGTACAGTATTGGGAGCACAGAGATAACATTAGAAGTACAGTATGGGGAGCACAGAGATAACATTAGAAGGCCAGTATGGGGAGCACAGAGATAACATTAGAAGGCCAGTATGGGGAGCACAGAGATAACATTAGAAGTACAGTATGGGGAGCACAGAGATAACATTAGAAGTACAGTATGGGGAGCACAGAGATAACATTAGAAGGCCAGTATGGGGAGCACAGAGAAAACATTAGAAGTACAGTATGGGGAGCACAGAGATAACATTAGAAGGCCAGTATGGGGTGCACAGAGATAACATTAGAAGGCCAGTATGGGGAGCACAGAGATAACATTAGAAGGCCAGTATGGAGAGCACAGAGATAACATTAGAAGGCCTTAGCAGAGATGAGATGATGACTTTAAGTAATACAACATAATAAAGTAATCATGTTAAAACTAAGTAAAATATACAACTGAAATATTATATTATTTCCTATTCATAGTCATTTCCATTGTCTACCCAATGTGGACCTGACATAGAGACAATGGCATATTTTCAATGTTTTGGCAATTGAGTGTTGGAATTTTCATTAAAAAGCTCTAAAATCAATTGAATTATTTGTAATAATTGAACCGAGAATGAACTGACCTCAAAAAGCAATAATCGCTCAGCCCTAACCCACATATCCAATATATTTTTTAAACATTATAATTTTTTAAGCTTTATAATGTGCAGCCAGGGAGTTTCATCTAAAGATATATAAAGATAAAAAATGGCAATGACATCTCTAGTTCTGATTTTCTCCTGTCTTCCCCCCTAGTTTCCCCTGCCATGGTTGTAATAATTGGATTTTCTGGACACCTGTATGAGTGCAGTATATCCAGTGGATTATAACCAGGGAGAGGTTGAGTCAACTCTAATTATTGTCACGTCAAGCCATACAAACGGCCAGCCATCCCCCAACCCCCTCTCTCTAGCACGGTAGCCTAGTTACTGCTGTCCCTCACATCCACCTCATACCAACAGAACTGGTTTACTGTCTCAGAACACCCAAGCTAAGGAGAGGTAGGCTAGAGGAGGCCTTCAAGGGTGGAGTTTCTCTCTGTTTCACACAAGCTGAAGTTGCCACAGTTACCTCAGAAAGAGTCGAGAATATTTTTTAAAGTTGTTTCTACGCTACACAAACCATAAACATAAAAAACTCAAAATAAGTAGAGAACATACTGTGTCCTACTTCCGCCCACTCTGTGCAGGGCCAAAGCAGGAGTATATAGTGAGTGTTTGTAAACAGTGCTTGACAGGGGGGATGTCGGGACAGGATAGGAGAATGGGAGTGGTGGGGTGTACACTGCTCACGGTCCCACAGTTAAACCCGAGGAGGGAGCTGGGACTGAGACTGAGTGGGGATGAGGGATGAACAGACAGGACTTGTCCACAGACAGTCAAAGGGAGAGCTGGAGCTCTTTAACCATGGGGAGGGAGAGAGGGGGGCTGGACAGGGACGGATGGACTCACAAGGTGTCCGTACAGGCCGGGGGCAGGTCATTTATCAGACCTTGCTCTCTCTCCAGGGTAGGCTGCCCGGCCGGCCAGAGACAGCCAGCAGGAACTTCCCATGGCCACCTCCGCTCTGCTCCGAGGGACTGAGAATACGTAATGAGTTGCAGGGCTCCACATTTACCACGGCTGATCAGCTGAGAACAATGAACTCGCAGGCACACAATAGTGACTAGAGAGCCTCAAGGCGTTGTATTTGTATTTTTAGAGAGGGGAGAAAACGAGAGAGTGAGAGAAAGAGGAGAATGGAGGGGAAAAAGGGAACAAGACTGTTTTTTTGTAATGCTGTGTTCTATTTGTTTGGGGGGAAAGAAGCAATACTTTGTTTGTGTACTTAGTGTTACTATTGTCAATACTTTGGCATCCATGAGGCCATGGGCAGCACATGCCATTACTGTTAAAGAGGTTGGGGATAACGCTGATGCTTTGGGTTTAGTGTTGAAGCACTTCAACTGCATCTAATGTCATGATATTTATCATATTTTTATAGCGTTCTTCAAATGGTATAAAAAACAGTTGCACTATTAGTGATTTCCTCTTGCAATTATAGCCTAGCTATTTGCCTACATAGGCCTGCTGTGTGCAGTGAGACCTAGCTACCTCCCCTTACAGAGGCCTAGTGAATGAGGGTTGCTCTGGCAGCTAGTGACAATGTCATTTAAACCCAGTCTACAGCCACGGATTACCATCTACATATTTATGGAGACTATGAGCGTTATATGGTACCATTTAAATTAACAACCCCTTTTTCACCGACTGAATACTTTGTTATCTCGACTATGCAATTAGTTTAGAATGGCTAAGAGATCAACTTCATTAGCATTTTTTGTACTGAAGGTACCGGCTTGGGCCAAATGTCTCTTTGGACAAGTTATCCTAAATTACTTTCTGTATCAGTTAAAGACTATTTCCTCTCTGCCCTAAACTTGGTCATGATAGAAGAACCTCTGGAATATTTATGGGGGGGGGGGGGGGGGTGGATAAATCCACAAAGACACTTTGACCCTTTGGTTGTATGTTCTGCCTTCCCTTCTTGTGTTTTTCCAATTACTTAATGCTATTTAAATATAGCAGAGCCTACATATGCAGTTCACTATAGTGGGGAATGAAATAAGTCACGCTTTAATTGTATTGCATTAATTAAAATAGAAGCCCATCACAGTAAGCTAGCTGTAATAAAATGATAAAATTGACAATTATGAAAAAATCAAGGCCCTTCATATTCTAAACACACTCCAAAGGGTGTCTTTAAGCCAGGCAGATTTGACTATATGTTGAACAGTATTCCCCTCAGTGAGGACCGCTAAAGTGCTGTGAATTACAGTTTAACTGTTTGGTACGTTGTACAGTAACATATAGTATCACAAACTGTAGTGCCACTTCATAAAATACTATTGATCCAATTGTCTGTAGGGCAAGCTTTTATATTCATTTTTATTTAGGCCAACTCATATATTGACTGGGAGAATAAACCATGCAGTAGAATATGTGTGCTGAAGTTAGCCTTTGGATTGTAGACACAACCAGGGTCTGTAAATCAGTAATTTCGTCGTCTTTGCAGGAAGGATTTGGCTGGTTGGTGTTTGTAGTCCCCGGTCGGCCAGTCGGGCAAAGAGATAACACCTTCTCTCTCTAGGGCTTGAACACACCAATAGCATTTGCCTGCCAGAAGTACTTGTGAACCGAATGCAAACCGATTTTACATGTAGAATCACAAAAAATGTTTGGCAGTCACTGAACGACCGGTAGACGAATGGGAGATCCACATTTGGTGCGAAAGAGCCTCTCAGATTCCCAATCAGTGTTTGCCTTGGGAGACGGGTGATTACTCACACACCTGAGAACCATGGCCTCTTTCTGCCCCCCCCCCCCAGGCTCCCCCCACCTCATCCCGCCCTGCCCCGTGCCACGCATGATCCTTGAGTGAGGCAGCATGTGGCGTGGTGTGGTGTGTGCCGATACGCCGTCTGCTGGTGGGCCAAACCCACTGCTTGCTGTCTCTATCAATCAGTCAATATCTTTTATATAACACATTTACACAGAATAATAATGATAACAAATTTCCCATATCATTAAAAGTACATCTGAAAATGGCCCATTTCATTAAAAGTACATCTGAAAGGCGTTATGGTAACCATAAAGCAGAAAGCAGGGAAAAACATGAATTTACACAGGGTAAAATATAAGGACAGGCAATTAATCCCTTTTATCCAGATATATCAATTATTGTATTTTGCTATTCCTTGGAAGGCAGCAAGACCTCAACCAGGAAATGGTGTTGTATACCTGTAACATGTACTTTGTATTTTTTTCCAGGTGTCCTTCTGATGTTCTTGATGCACATCCAAGGGTGAGTGGGTGATGGAGATGGAGGTCCTTTTGTTGTAACCCTGGCCTCCAAGAACAGCTTCAAAGACAAGACCTAAAGAGAGATCAGTCACGCAAAACACATCTACACACCACTGCTTCTGCTGCAAACGTGATGGCATGATCTGTCTCTGTGAAGACAAAACAATATACTCCTTGTGAAATTCTCAGATCATGGTTTATTTTGAAACTGTTAAAACTGAAACTGAAACTTTTTACCAATAGAGGTTATGCTGCTTATGATATGAACTGTATTGTCAGTTGATGTATTGGATTTCATGATGTTACAAATCTTCAATCTGTGATCATATTAAATCACTGAAATCATGGTGTGCTGTGTCTTCGGTAGAAATACACTGAGTGTACAAAACATTAATATTGAGCTTCACCCTTTTGCCCTGAGAACAGCCTCAGTTTGTTGGGGCATGGACTCTACAAGGTGTCGAAAGCATTCCACAAGCATGGTCCATGTTGACTACAATGCTTCCCACAGTTCTGTCAAGTTGGCTGGATGTCCTTTGGGTGGTGGACCATTCTTGATACACACAGGAAACTGTTGAGCGTGAAAAAACCCAGCAGCGTTGCAGTTCCTGACACAAACCGATGCGCCTGGCACCTACTACCATACCCCATCTTTTGTCTTGCCCATTCACCCCCTGAATGGGATACACAAGTGACATCAATAAGGGATCATAGCTTTCACCTGGTCAGTCTATGTCATGGAAAGAACAGGTTCTTAATGTTTTGTACACTCAGTGTATGTTGTGCATTACAGTATTTGGAAATCTGGGGCAGGGTTTTCACGTCCAAGGCAGGGGAATGTAACTGAACGTTCTGTTCAAGCCCTCCAGGACAGGAGTTGTACACCCCTGGGTTAAAGTTATAGGGTTTGCAGAAGCCAGAATATGGTGAGAGAGAATACCCCCACATACCCTGCCACACACACCATTTGCAGCTGTAGGGTTTGGGATGTTGTCTCTGTAAAACATCTGAATAAGGCTGGCCACTACTGTGTAAATGATAACACCATTTCTGGTGATAATTGATCTAAATACAGGACAAGGTCGGGTAACTCTATCCTCCAGTGCGGTGTGTGTTATCGTATATCGTTCATGTATCACTGCAGCCCTCAGGTGATGAAACTGTCTCTGTCACATTAGCTGCTCTCTCTCTCTTCTTTCTCTCGAAGCTCCCAGGCCAGCTTTCAGCCATGGGTATTCAACACCCCTTTTTGTAAAACACACACACACACACACACACACACACACACACACACACACACACACACACACACACACACACACACACACACACACACACACACACACACACACACAGCATTTCCACTGCCTACCACGAAGCCCAGTCATTCATCACTGCCATCTAAAGTGGGTATGTGTGGCAATTTAGGCTTATTGATTAGCCATATCTCTCTCAAGCATTTACTCTGTAAATCAGCAAACAGAACCCACACAGTAAGTGGATATACCTCCTCACTCACACTTGATTGTCCTCTGAGAGGAACCAAGCAGGAAGCGTTCTCTCTGGGGGTTGGGTCTATCATGTCAAGTCAAGTCAAGCCCAGGAGCTGGTCAGCATCATGACACTCCGGATTATCCTTGAGAGAACCAAGCGAAGTCCCATCTGTGTTCAAGTGCAGATTGAATCCTGTGTTTCCAGGTTTACACAGAACGTTATTAAAGCAAGTTGGCGGAAAGGTCAGGAGAGAGCGGCACACAAAAACAAACAATTAATTTGGCATGGAGGTGTAATGGGATGATCCGGGGCTGGGGCCGAGCCTATTGTTCCGCTGCAATTAACCGTGGCAGGTCATGTGTCACTGGGCACTGACCCTGGCCCCATTCAGGAGCCCACACTGCATTAGCCACGGCCCAAAGAGGTCAAACAGTCATAGACCAGGCAAAACCCTGCACCCCCCCCCCCCCCCCCCCCCAATCCCACTTCAACACACACACATAGCCAGTTCTGACTAGGGCAGCACTTACAAAACAAAGGGGTATTACAATGGGGTGGTTGGGACACTGTGGCGGCATCTAAGCCTGTGTGACTCATCCTTCGGCCTGAATCTGTTGGTCTGGTGCATATTGGAGGCTTTAAGCATGGACGACATACAGCTAACCATTAGTCCTATTTCATCTGTGCAGAGAAAGTGAGCATGAGATGACCCCATTTCCAGGTCAGCACCTGGCTGAGGTGCAGGTTTGGAAGGAGAGTGAGAGTACAGAGAGCAGAGGAGTGTGTTTGGTTCCTGTGGGCCCTGCTCGGGAACACACTCCTCAAATCACCCATAAGGATTGCTTTGTGCTGTCTAGTCGGCATGTTGCGTTTTCTCTCTGCAGCGACTCAAAGTTTCTGACTTCGTTTAGTGTCAGTCACCCGAGGACCGGGGAGACTGCAGCCTCTCCGCATGTGGAGAGTTAGTCGCTCGGCTGTTGGAGGCGGTACATTTCCACCTGACAGATGCCTGGTGGAACAGTGGCATGTTGTAAAAACATCTGATGTTTTAGCTGCAGGCTACAGATACTGCTAATTGAAAAACGACCTCTCTCGAGTCATGAACGCCTATTACAATATAACGGTTGCACAATGCTATCGCAAACTATAATTTCTCAACCCGTGGCTGCTTTGCCTGGTGTCACTGACATTCCGCCTCCCTCTGCCCACTTGAGTGGATATTCACAACATATTTATTGTTTGGAGAAGGACAAACATTAGCTAGCTCAACAGGACTGTAAACTCCTCTGTTTGATTTCTATTCAGTGTGGTGGCAGCAGTACCTCTCCTATGTCAGGTAGCTAGATGACAGCCGGCCACAGCTCCAGCATGGCCCTGCTCTGCCTCTCCGTCCTAATTGATTAGGAAGGGAAAGGCAGAACAGCTGGCCCGAAGCACCGAGCCAGAATTACAACTTCAATCCCGCTGTCTAACACTCAATTTCATCCATGACCCAGCATTATACAAATGAGTTGAGAACAGACAGGTGTATGCTTCCCCAGTAGGGTCCCTGGGGAAGCATACACCTGCTCCCCTCTCTCCCTCTCTTTCCCAGCAGGACCAGGCCCTCTGCTCCCTCTGTGATCCCTGCTCTCCTCCAGACAGCACCAGCCAAAACAACAACATGCCAATTCTAGTTCTTAGGGGATCCATTCACAGCACTTTTAATTTTGGTAAGAGTCAACGAGAGTCTGTAACACTTACATCATCATCAGCCCAGTAGCTTTGGCTGCCATTTTTGGGGCCAGCTCCACACACATACAGTAACCAGAAAATGCTATAAAATAGGTAGAGATGCTAGCCTACCGGTAAGTACTAAGTACACATAAACCACATGACCAAAAGTATATGGACACTCATATGCTCGTCAAACATCTCATTACGAAATCATGGGAATTAATATGGAGTTGGTCCCCCCTTTGCTGCTATAACAGCCTCCACTCTTCTGGGAAGGCTTTCCACTAGATGTTGGAACATTGCTGCGGTGTCTTGCTTCCATTCAGCCACAAGAGCATTAGTGAGCTTGAGCACTGATGTTGAGCGATTAGGCCTGGCTTGCAGTCAGTGTTCCAATTCATCCCAAAGGTGTTCAATGGGGTTGAGGTCAGGGCTCTGTGCAGGCCAGTCAAGTTCTTCCACAGCAATCTCGACAAACCATTTCTGTATGGACCTCGCTTTATGCTGAAACAACATGAAACTGTTGCCACAAAGTATGCTGTAGCATTAAGATTTCCCTTCACTGGAACTAAGGGGCCTAACCATGAAAAGCAGTCCCAGACCATTATTCCTCTTCCACCAAACTTTACACTTGGCACTATGCATTCGGGCAGGTAGCGTTCTCCTGGCATCCGCCAAATCCAGATTTGTCCGTCGGTCTGCCAGATGGTGAAGCGTGATTCATCACTCCAGAGAACACGTTTCCACTGCTCCAGAGTCCAATGGCGGTGAGCTTTACACCACTCCAGCCGACGCTTTGCATTGTGCATGGTGATCTTAGGCTTGTTGTGTGCGGCTGCTTGGCCATGGAAACCCATGAAGCTCCCGACGAACAGTTCTTGTGCTGATATTGCTTCCAGAGGCAGTTTGGAACTCGGTAGTGAGTGTTGCAACCGAGGACAGACGATTTTTACACGCTACGCGCTTCAGCACTCGGTGGTCCCGTTCTGTGAGCTTGTGTGGCCTACCACTTCGCGGCTGAGCCGTTGTTGCTCCTAGACGTTTCCACTTCACAATAACAGCACTTACAGTTGACCAGGGCAGCTCTAGCAGGGCAGACTTTTTACGAACTGACTTGTTGGAAAGGTGTAATCCCATAATGGTGCCACGTTGAAAGTCACTGAGTTCTTCAGTAAGGCCATTCTACTTCCAATGTTTGACTATGGAGGTTGCATGGCTGTGTGCTCGATTTTATACACCTGTCAGCAACGGGTGTGGCTGAAAGAGCCAAATCCACTCATTTGAAGGAGTGTCCACATACTTTTGTAGATATTGAGTATAACTTTAAAAGAGGACAACAAAGGAGATGGGTAAGCAAAAGCTCAGAATATGTTAGAAAGTCACTGGGATAATTATAATTTTACATGATCAGTTTCTGTGGAAAAATAATTAGCACTGACTTTGCTGATAACTATTGAGGAAAAATGTACTTACTACGACTGTGATTTGTGGTTGTCTCACCTAGCTATTTTAAGATGAATGCACTTACTGTATGTCACTTTGGATAAAAGCGTCTGCTACAGATGTAGGATCTTAATTTAATCACTCTTGTTGCTGAGACTTTTTTTGTATTTGTCTTTTCCACTTTGACATTTCAGACTTGATTTGCCTTAACGAAACATTTATCATTTCCTACAAAAATGTCCATGAATTATAATCCACATAATAATTCACATTTCCTGTTGTAGCAAACTGGCTCAAATTAAGATCCTACATCTGTAAATGACTTAAATGTAAAATGTAACATTCAATACAACAGATACGAATTGTCAAAATAACCAAAATAATGTAATCATTAATACACAATTCAAATCACAATTCAAAGTACAGAAAGGGTTTTAAAAACACATTATTGCATTCCTATAAGCTAAACAGTTGTACTGTATAGTTCAGCCAGTAGTCCATAAAACAGCAATATGTTTCCATAATAGTGACATTTCTTCAGGCTGCATTAAAGAATCTAGACAGTATTGCACATGTGGCCTTTTCAGTGCAGAGATGACTGGACATATTCTTATGAGTGTGTTGGGTCCATGCAGTGGGCAACCAGGCAGGGATGAACACAGTAGGATCTTCACTACTAGGGCCCACACAGGCCGACTGTGTTCTCTTTTTGACTGGACGATTGTCCTGCATGGGGCACAGCGATCAGCCAATCACTTAGAACCACTTTTTTTCTTCAGCTGAAACAACAAACACACATCTTTTGGTTTATTGGTTTGTACTGGTTATAGTAATGTTGTCCAGAGGGGTTGACACTTTTTGTGTAATGATTGTGATACACAATGTTTTCTCAACATAACAAGTTATTACATATTTGATTTATTATGGTTTCCATTTGAAAACCTGATTGTGGACAGTACATTTCTTACCCAATTAAACATTTCTTAACATTCTTAAATGGACTCATTAAAATGTGTGAATTCTCCAGAGAAGAAGGGAACGTTTCACTTCACGGTTGTCCTCACATTAACATGGAACTGAGGGTTCGGGCTTAATAGGCGAGCCAGGGGCGTGTCACAGGAATCTTTGTAGTCAACAGATCATATCTTAGAGCCCAGCGCTACTTGCCTTCTGGTGCTGCATACAAACTGAATGAATGGGAACCGGCTGGTCCCTTACTCCAAAAAGTCATCTGAACTGTGCCAAACTGGGCTCAGGAAACAAACTCGCAGTAACACTGTACACAGCTCTCAAATACATCTTTGTCCCAATGTTTAACAGAACATAATGCACAAAAGTCAATAAAGCAAAGATGGAGCCTGAGATAACATATAAAGTCATCAAAACAACATTTACTAACACCTATAGTACTGTTGAATCAACATAAGCCATGTTTAAGCAATATTTTCAATATCATAAATTGCACCCCCCCCCAAAAAATCAGTAAAGTTCATATAAAGTGCATAGCAATCAGGTAAACGTCACACAAAATGATACTACAACCAACATTTTTCCTGATTTACCCATGCTCCTTCTTTTAAAGTTGAGTGATTCATAACAGTATATAATAGTATATGAGTTGACTAATTTACTTATGAATTAATGTGTAATACTAATAGGGTATCGTAATTAATGGTGCAGATTAACATGAAGCTATGGATATGGTGATTAACAGAGTGATATGAGTAACTGGTACATGTATCAGTAGAGGGGTTCACTAGAAAAAGTATTTCATCAAAGAACAAGTATGTCTTCACTGGACTAATCTGTCTTTTCCTCCTATATGCTCTCTCTCCTCTCTCTCTCTCTCTCTCTCTCTCTCTCTCCTCTCTCTCTTTCCTGCCTGTCTCTCTCCTGTTTCTCTGTCTGTCTGAATGCGCACAAGGAAGAAAACTAAATGGCACATGCATGGCATAAGACCACACAAATCAAAGTTTAAATCAAATAAAATCTAAATGTATTTGTCACATGCTTTTGACTTTTGACTTTTTCCATGTTTTGTTCTTTTACAGCCTAAATTTAAGGGAATTTCTTTGTCCTCCCATAATGTCAAAATGGAATAATTATGTTATTATAATTTGTTTTACAAATGAATAGAAAATGAAAAGCTGAAATGTCTTTTTTTTTATGGCAAGCCTAAATAGGTTCAGGAGTAAAACTTTGCTTAACAAGTCAAATAATAAATTGCATGGACACTGCAATAATAGTGTTTAACAAGATAATCTCTGTACCCCACACATATAATTATCTGTAAGGTCCCTCAGTCGAGCAGTGAATTTCAAACACAGATTCAACCACGAAGACCAGGGAGGTTTTCCAATGCCTCACAAAGAAGGACACCTATTGGTAGATGGTTAAAACATTTAATATCCATTTGAGCATGGTGAAGTTCTTAATTACACTTTGGTGGTGTATCAATACACCCACTCACTACAAAGATACAGCGGTCATTTGTAACTCAGTTGCCGGAGAGGAAGGAAACTGTTCAGGGATTTCAACATTAATGGCTGTGATAGGAGAAATGGCTATGATAGGAGAAAACTGAGGATCAACAACCTTGTATTTACTCTACAATACTAACCTAAATGACAGAGAATGAAGCCTGTACAGAATAAAAATATTTCAAAACATGCATCCTGTTTGCAACAAGGCATGAAAATAATACTGCAAAAAAATTGTGGCAAAGTAATTAACTTTTTGTCCTGAATACAATGCCTTATGTATGGGGCAAATCCAATACAACACATTACTGAGTACCACTCTCCATATTTCCAAGCATAGTGGTGGCTGCATAGTTTTATGGGTATGCTTGTAATGACTAGGGAGTTTTTCAGGATAAAAGCACAGGCAAATCCTAGAAGAAAACCTGGTTCAGTCTGCTTTCCACCAGACAAATGTACAAACATTTCTAAAAACATGTATTCACTTTGATATTGTGTGTTGATGGGTAAGAAAAAAAATATGTTTAATGTAGTGAAACAGTCCTTTTAGCTTAGCATCCACTTCATCTGAACACTTTTGTATTGATCTGCCTTTCTTCTTCCTGGAGAGTTATTTTTTTATATCTGCACGATGTACTGAGAACCCAGATGGCTATATAGATGGGGACTGTATATCCGGAGAGAGCCATGATTCCATGAAACAGGGATCCTCGCCCTGAGCTTGTCTACTTTATTGTCCAGGGACTGAATATTAGCGAGTAATGTACTCCAGAACAGTGGATGTTGTGCACGCCTCCTAAGTCAGACTAGAAGTCCACTCTGAATACCTCTTCTCTGCTGGCGGTGTCTTGGAGCAGGCTCAGGGATAAGTTAAATTGCCTTGGGTGGTACAAACAAAGGATCCAATTCGGAAAGTTGTATTTCTGGTCATAATTCCGCTCTGATATCCAAAAGTAATTTCTGGCTGTATGTAATAACACAAAAAACGTTCTAGGCTAACAATGTAAGAAATAACACACACAAAAAAAGAAACAGAGCTGACAGGTCTATCAGTGCCATATTGAACTGTCTGTGGCTCGGGTGACTGAGGTCCTTAATGATCTTCTTGGCCTTCATTTGACACAGAGTGCTGTAAATGTCCTGGAGGGAAGGCACCGTGCAAGCATCTCAGCCCTCTTCTCATCCCATTCACAGCAATCTATAATAAAAATGGAGGAAGAGTTTTTCTTCTCTCACACCATTTGTGTCCATTATATTTGTTTGACGTAATAATGTTCAATTGGTTCTCCTTTACTATTGACTGTTTCAAATAACGCTTTGGCTAGCAAGCGTTTAAGCATGAAGAACAAGACCCTCTTGAATTTAATGAAGCCGGGAGGGATTAAATACATTTCCTGTTCCTAATCTGGAAATTAGCCTTCGAATGCCAGTGGGAAAAGACAAGCACTTTTCATGGGGATTTTTTAACCCTTTGGAGGAAACAGGGTGACAGAGACATGGAACCCGGAACCCAGAGGCCTGGCTGGTTGGTTGGGGTTAAGGTTGGGACCAGAACAGAACAGAGTAGACCAGGATAGAACATTCAGGTCCATTAGAGTGGAATGTGACTGAGAGTTGGTATGAGATTAAACATGCAGGAGAAAGAGCCTGCCGTCCTTCCCCATCATTGAGAGACCGCGTCCTTGAGATCCTGTTCATGGAATCCCAGTAATGAGAGTGGAAATGTCAGCTATGATACACTCAGAGGATAGAAGGGAAACAGAGCACCACACAAAGGCCTTTTTATGCAGCCTGCCTTGTATTTCCTATGCACTTGTTTTCCAACTCTTTTGTGACTTGATTAGTGGGCCCTTTCACACATTCTCACATGCAGAAAGAGAGCTCTTTGCTTGCAGATTATTTTTAGTAAAGCACAGACTGCCCTCATTGTTTTGGGTGATGGTCGTGGTCGTAGTGGTGATGGTGGTGGTGTGTGAGGGGTATGTGGTTTGGGGATTGGAATTGATTTATTTTCTGAATGGTGTCCTTCAGTTGGGAAAACACAGACTGTCTAATGCATGCATGGCCTGTCTGTGACAGTGGTGCTACCACATTCTTAACAGAGGATCACTGATGAGGGACGCAGTAATGACAATAATTATATTGAGAGAGTACAGTTAGTTAGTTGAAAGCTAAAAGTGACGTGAAGCTGGCATGGCTGTTGGGCACACAGGATGAGCAAGAGCCCACTGGTCTTCATGTTGTCATCGCCACTGAAGCAGCTGACCTTGTAGGGCCAAGGAGTAACAGCAATGTGTTCCTTGAACTGATCTGAGAGCTAAAGGACTGGCTGTACACATGGCAAAGTAGGTTACATAGTTAATTAAGAAAACTTGGCTCTAAATCCGCTAAGTATGATCAAGTTACCCCCCATAGAGACAGTTGAAAAATAATTGGGAGATAGGAAATAACAAAATCCTGTGTAAAATTATAAAAAGATGGACCTGTCAAAAATGGAGTCTGGCGCCTATGAGAATGGCATTAGATAAATTAACCTCCCCACGACTCCAGAGGAGGATGTGTGGTAAGGACAGCCATGTAGAGAGAGACGGTACAGTTCTACATACTGTACAGAGAGAGTTAGAGAGAAAGAGAGCAAGAGAGAGAGAAAGAGAGAGAGAGAGAGAGAGAGAGAGAGAGAGCGAGAGAGAGAGAGCGAGAGAGAGACACAGAGAGAGAGAGAGAGCCTGAGACAAAGAGAGAGAGAGAGCCTAAGACAGAAAGAGAGAGAGCGAGAAAGAGAGCGAGAGAGAGAGAGGGAGAAAGAGAGAGAGAGATAGAAAGAGAGGGATTTCCTTGGTTAGCAGGTAATATAATATCCTTCCAAGGTTTCTGGACTACAAAGAGTGATCTCAGGTGTGAGGCCCCTTCTCCCTGGATCTGATCAATCATACTCAGACAGTTCCCCCAGGACAGAATCATAAGGCCATTACACCTGTCTCATTACCATTGTCTTCAACACAGTCTAACCTTCAGGCTGCCTGGATGTGAAGAGAGCAAGACCGTCATCTCCACTTCCACCCATTTCACTGCCACTGTTTTCTCATAGAAATACATCTACTGTCACTACTATCACTACTAATGTGTTTTGCTCCTCTTTAAATGACAAATAATGATGTTGTTTCTTTAGTGATGGTGAATGGTGTCAAAAACCATTGGTCTGTAATTTATAACAACATGTCACAAACCAATTCAAAACAATATAACCTCACAACCTCAAACAAATTGGATGTGGGAGCTTTGAAACATTTCTCAGTGGCAGAGCACTGGGGGTCACAGTGAAAAGGTGTTCTGTGACTCACTGTCACAGAGTGGCTGACTTTCAACAAACTCAATCCTGCGGTAAAGTTTCCACATGCTCGTTGAGTTCACCTCCACTGACTGACGGCATGGAAGATGGCTAGGCAGAGGGGAACAGGACCATCCAGCCTCTGCTCAAACCCTGATCCATCTACCTACTGCTCTCTGCCTCACCTGGCTGGCCCTGTCTGGAGCAGAACACAGCACAGGCAGCCCGCTCTCTGCCTCACCTGGCTGGCCCTGTCTGGAGCAGAACACAGCACAGGCAGCCCGCTCTCTGCCTCACCTGGCTGGCCCTGTCTGGAGCAGAACACAGCACAGGCAGCCCGCTCTCTGCCTCACCTGGCTGGCCCTGTCTGGAGCAGAACACAGCACAGGCAGCCCGCTCTCTGCCTCACCTGGCTGGCCCTGTCTGGAGCAGAACACAGCACAGGCAGCCCGCTCTCTTCTCTTTGTCTCTTTAAGCTACAGTCCCTCTCAGATGCAGGTAAAAACAGAGGGGGGGGGGGAGAAAGACACCTGAAACCTGCATGGAGTGTTTTTGGAGAGGCCTGGGCCATTGTGCCTGTCGTTACCTGTCTGGGATAAACAGCAGCAGGCAGGCTGGGTGTGCTGAGCTGAGCTGCACACCCTGGTCAAACACTATGCAAACTCTCCCCAGGTGTGCACGCAGAGCCGACCCTCCGTCAGCATCCTGTCATGCACAAGATGTTTATCCAATTTGTCAAGGTAATCTTTCCTCAAACAAGCGCTCGGCCCAGTCCCCGGCACACACTGACTGGCTGGCTGCTGGGCCTGAAATGCAACCCCTGGCCTCCATCTCGCTTCGCTGTGTCAACTCCATTCTGCCTCGCAGCAAACCAAAAGTAATTATATCTCCCTTAACTGAATTATCTGGCCAGCTCATTTGCTATGGGAGTTTAAAAGAGTGCTTTGAATCAACTTCATCCCTCGTCAAACAGATCAAGCAGTGTAATGCACTTCACACATTCGCACTCCTTAATGGAGCCAATATCTGTTTACTTTCTTTTCAGGATTTCAGCGTTCTTAATGATGTCAGTTTTACTAAGGAAAAAAAATTGCATGTAATTTGCATAAATAACACACACGCCAACAGATACACACTCATACTCTCTCTCACGCGTGCACAGCCACACATCCTAGAATGTTCTAAAGCTGATCATTTTATAATGAATCTTTTCATTTGGCATGCTTCGGATTACTTTAAAAGGATTTAGGGGGACTATTTACATGCATTTAATGATTCACAAACTTTATATTTATAGAGGTTGGTTTATCAACGGATATCATCTTCAAATAATAACGGCTATAAAACAAACCTCTGAAATGATGTACTGCACAATTACACGGTCACAGCACATGTTAATTTCTAATTTGTAACCAACATCTATGAAGTTAATGTGTGAAATGTTGCATCTTATGAAGATAAAGGAAAGTCTTGGAAATCATGTTCAATGTCGCACGTCTACTCCACTATAACTCTAGCATTAAAACTTGTAGTAGGAAGCTGTGGAGACTCAGATTTCACACACATTATTTTCGGCAAAAGAAAAACCCCACTTGGGCAACGTTAGCGACAACATTAAATGGAAAAAATAACACTATGCTCATGGAATGTGCAGTCGCTGGGCAGAGAGAGACTGAAAACCTAAAAGTACTGAAAATACTACATTTTTGCACAATCAGGGGAGAAATCACAAGTAAACAGAGTCTGAGCACTGATAAGAAACCAAAAGGTAAATAGTGAATTCCAGCTAATGGATGAATCACTAGGCTCAGATCAAGACCAAATAACACCTAGGTTTCAATGATTTTACAGAGGCCAAATACTTTTACTTTATGTTAGGAATTGAACTGTGTGCCAGGGGTTGGCTGGTAAGTAAATGGTATACTAGTGTTTTAGTGATGAGAAGCAGACATGACTGAACTGATTTGACAGATTTTAGGGCTTTGTGTGACAAAGTATCACTGTCGCAGCCTGTGGGGCGACTGTCATCAGCACAGTGGCCACTCTCACACAGTATTATCTCAAAGTCACACTATCAAATCTCCCAAACAGTGAGAAATACCATGTCCTCTCTGTCTACTCCTCTTTTCTCTCACATGGTTAACCTGAAGAGGCTTACTGCTGCTAGTTTGGACACATGCATCTCCTTGTCTTGCGATATTCTTCTGCACTGGAGAGAGTGCTGAAGGCATTTCTCTGGACGAGGAACTTCCAGACACACCTTTACCCCCACCTGCTTTCTGTCTGAGTAGACACCCGGCCCGTCCAGACATCCCACACTCACCCCACCCCTAGCCAATGCATGCACGTGCGCTCAGGCACACACACACACACACACACACACACACACACACACACACACACACACACACACGCACACCCACACACACGCACGCACGCACGCACGCACGCACGCACGCACGCACGCACACACACACACACACTACCCCCCAGGCAGTGGAAGTGTCTGAGGTGAACGCCTTAGTGAGGAACACAGACACTGCATTGACACTGCCCGCTTAGTCAAGTGCTTGAATCTGAACTATGGATGAGATGGTCAAATTCCTGAGATTTCTGTCATCGGAACCTCATTACTTGAATTCTTAACTGGGCTTTACATTCAGCCACAGCTATACAGTTTAAGTCGGACGTTTACATACACTTGAAGTCATTAAAACTCATTTTTCAAACACTCCACAGATTTCATGTTAACAAACTATAGTTTTGGCAAGTCGGTTAGGACATCCACTTTGTGCATGACACAAGTAATTCCTCCAACAATTGTTTACAGACAGATTATTTCACTTATAAGTCACTATATCACAATTCCAGTGGGTCAGAAGTATACATACGCTAAGTTGACTGTGCCTTTAAACAAAAACATGATGGCATGGTTTAGAAGATTCTAATAGGCTAATTGACACCATTTGAGTCAATTGGAGGTGTACCTGTGGATGTATTTAAAGGCCTACCTTCAAACTCAGTGCCTCTTTGCTCGACATCATGGGAAAATCAAAAGAAATCAGCCAAGACCTCAGAAAAAATGTGTAGACCTCCACAAGTCTGGTTCATCCTTGGGAGCAATTTCCACCTGAAAGTACCACGTTCATCTGTACAAACAATAGAACGCAAGTAGAAACACCATGGGACCACGCAGCCGTCGTACCGCTCAGGAAGGAGACGCGTTCTATCTCCTAGAGATCCACATACTTTGGTGCGAAAAGTGCAAATCAATCCCAGAACAACAGCAAAGGACATTGTGAAGATGCTGTAGGAAACAGGTACAAAAGTATCTATATCCACAGTAAAACAAGTCCTATATCGACATAACCTGAAAGGCCGCTCAGCAAGGAAGAAGCCACATTGTTTAAATGTATTTGGCTAAGGTGTATGTAAACTTCCGACTTCAACTGTACATAAAATCCATAGTTACCACATCCTTTTCTGAACAAATATTGATATACAGCCATTGATTCTTGAAGAAATAACTTAGAAGTGCCTCATGAGCTTAGTTCAACTATCATACCCCATCAGAACCCCAAATATAAGCTTGTTTAACTCCAATATTTGTAGACATAAACAAACTCTGTATAGCCTCAAAATATGGTAAAACTATACTTTTGACATAATGGATGGTCAGTCCTTGCATCCATAGCTTTGTCTTCAGATTTGAGAGTGGTTAAATCCCTCCAGGCCCTCCCTCAGCTTTTTACCAAAACAGAGGCAGGGTACCCCTTTGTTATTGTTTCAACTAGGGCAGAAGGACAATCTGCTTGTTAATCACATAATTTGGGCCAGTCCCAAGTATGTCTGTTCTGATCAAAAGCAGAACATCTGCACACAACCAACCAAAAATACACTTTTCTTTCTCTCCAGGCAGACTATTGAATAATGAGCAATCTTGTAACATTTTAGAAAACATCATCACACACACGCACGCACGCACACACGCACGCACGCACGCACACACACACACACACACACAAGGCACTGGAGAAAAGTGAAGGCACTGGAGTGCAGCAGCCTCTCATAAGGCAAGGAGGTGCGTGTGTGTCCATACCACCCCAACAGATCCATAGAAGACGCAATCTCAATTGCACTCGACACTGCCTTCATCCACCTAGATACTGTAAGAGGAATACCTATGTGAGAATGCTGTTTCATTGACTATAGCTTCAACACCATTGTCCCCTCCAAGTATGTCACCAAGCTGAGGACCCATGGACTGAACACCTCCCTCTGTAAATGGATCCTGGACTTCCTAATGGGCCGACCCCAGGTGGTGAGGGTATGCAACATCAACACCACCACGCTGACCCTCAACAGAGGTGTTTGCTTAGTCCCCACCTGAACTCCCTGTTCACCCACGACTTCAAGTTTGCTGACCACACGACTGTGGTAGGCCTGATCACCGGTGACGATGACGAGGTCAGTGACCAGGCAGTGTAGTGCCAGTAAAACAACCTCTCCCTCAACGTCAGTAAGAACAAGGAGCTGATCCACATCGACGGGGGTTGAGAGCTTCAAATTTCACGGTGTCCAAATCATTAAGAACTTAAAATGGTCCACTTCCACGCACACAATCGTGAAGAAGTTGCGACCTCAGGAGGTTGAAAAGGTTTGGCATGAGCCCTCAAATGCTCAAAAAGTTTGACAACTGCACCATTGAGAGCATTTTGACTAGATGCATCACCGCTTGGTATGGCAACAGCACCGCCCTCGATCGCATGGCACTACAGAGGCTGATGTGGACAGCCCAGTACATCACTGGGGCCGAACTCCCTGCCATCCAGAACTCCTATATCAGGCGCAGTGAAAGGAAGGCCAGGAAAATTGTTAAAGACTCCAGCCACCCAAGCCATACACTGTTCTCTCTGCTTCCGCACGGCAAGCGGTACCGGCGCATCAAGTCTGACACCAACAGGCTCCCGAACAGCTTCTATCCCCAAGCCATTAGACTGCTAAATAGCTAACAACGGCTATAACCATACTATCTGAGTTGACCCTAGTATTTTATTTAGATTTTGTTCACTGTCTCTATACACACCCACAGGACTCTACACACTCACACATACTGACACTGCAACACACACATAACTTGCACATACAGTGCATTTGGAAATTATTCAGACCCTTTGACTTTTCCCACCTTTTGTTAAGTTACAGCCTTATTCTAAAATTTATTAAATCGTTTTTCCCCTCATCAATCTACACACAATACCCCATAATGACGAAGCAAAAACAGGTTTTTAGAAATTCAGACCTTTTACTCAGTACTTTGTTGAAGCACCTTTGGCAGTGATTACAGCCTTGAGTCTTCTTGGGTAGGCACATCTGTATTTGGAGAGTTTCTCCCATTCTTCTCTGCAGATCCTCTCAAGCTCTGTCAGGTTGGATTGGGAGCGTCGCTGCACAGCTATTTTCAGGTCTCTCCAGAGATGTTAGACTGGTTCAAGTCCAGGCTCTGGCTGGGCCACTCCAAGCCTTTTAGAGACTTGTCCCGAAACCACTCCTGCGTTGTCTTGGCTGTTTGGTTTGAGTCATTGTCCTGTTGGAAGGTGAACCTTCACTCCAGTCTGAGGTCCTGAGTGAAGGGAGCAGGTTTTCATCAAGTATCTCTCTGACTAGTCTCCCAGTCCCTGCTGCTGAAAAACATCCCCACAGCATGATGCTGCCACCACCATGCTTCACCGTATGGATGGTGCCAGGTTTCTTCCAGATGTGACACTTGGCATTCAGGCCAAAGAGTTCAATCTTGTTTCTCATGGTCTGAGAGTCTTTAGGTGCCTTTTGGCAAACTCCAAGCAGGCTGTCATGTGCCTTTTACTGAGGAGTGGCTTCCGTCTGGCCACTCTACCATAAAGGCCTGATTGGTGGAGTGCTGCAGAGATAGTTGGACTTTCCATCTCCACAGAGGAACTCTGGAGCTCTATCAGAGTGACCATCACCTCCCTGACCAAGGCCCTTCTCCCCAGAATGCTCACTTTGGACGGGTGGCCAGCTCTAAGAAAAGTCTTGGGGGTTTTAAACGTCTTCCGTTTAAGAATGATGGAGGCCAATGTGTTCTTGTGGACCTTCAATGTGGACCTTCAATTCTGCAGATATTTTTTGGTACCCTTCCCCAGATCTGTGCCTCTACACAATCCTGTCTCGGAGGCTCTACAGACAATTCCTTCGACCTCATGGCTTGGTTTTTGCTCTGACATGCACTGTCAACTGTGGGACCTTATATAGACAGGTGTGTGCCTTTTCCAAGTCATGTTCATTTTTATCCATTTCAGAATAAGGCTGTAAAGTAACAAAATGTGGAAAAAGTCAAGGGGTCTCAATACTTTCTGAATGCACTGTACATTTATACTCTACACACACATCATAATTTACGCTGCTGCTACTCTGTTTATCATATATCCTAATACCTATTCCCCTTACCCCTATATATATCTAACTCTATCACTCCAGTATCCCTGCCCATTGTAAATATGCTACTGGAACTGACCCTGTATATAGCTTCTTATTTTCTCGTGTTCTTCTAATTTCTTATTTTTATTTCACCAGTGTTTTTGTTTTACCTTATGTTATTTTTAGTGTTACATTGTTTAGTGTATTGTTGGGTTTGAAGCTTGCAATAAAGGCATTTCACTGTACTTGTGCATGTGACATTAAAATGTTAAACTTGAAACATAGGCAGACACAGACACACACACACACAGGCACACACGCACTCTTTCTCTCCCCTTATCTTTAGCAGCGTTTTTGTGACTGGTCGGATGTTTTTCCCCCGGCAGGCAGGCCGGCTCAGCATGGCGAGTGGCCCACATGGAGGGGAGTGCTGCTTTGCTGAGGGTACAGACAGCCCAGAGTAGTGGGACTGGTCCAGGTGGTTACTCACCAGAGCTTTAGCAGCAGACCAGCACCAAACAAGAGATCATGCCACGGAACACCCACCCACTGGCTACCATTTTATCACAGGGGGGCCTATTATCTGACGTGTTTTTGCATGCACAATCGCTTTATCAGGATACCACCATGCTTGATGCAGGCTCATGAAATGACTAGAATGACAAGATGCTACAAGACATACAGTAACACAGACAGTGTTCATCCAGTCAAGCCCCGAGTTCACTCCTAACACATGTTTATCCCTCTTTCTTCGTGTGTCAATGACAGTGTCAGTCACCCATCAGCTGCATGCTTAGCATACATCCCAGCACAGACTCTCATCTGAACATTAAAATCCCTCTGCCACTGTGACCCAATGACACAGCTGGATCCATTTCAAGAACAAGAAAGGTAAAGGGCCTTCCCCCAAGGAGACAGTAGCTGGGTGAGGAATCCACCTTGTAGTCTAAAGCAACCCCAGCGCTCTTCCTTCATGACTACACGTCATATCAACACATTCTCACAGACTAACAAGACATTGAGCAACAAGGCCTGTTGGGGTGATTAGGGTGTGAAAAGGTGTGAAACTTGTCTCTGTGTGTGTGCGTGTTTGGGTCTGTTTGCTCCTGCCTTCATGTTACTGTAACCTTATTTTACCTCTACATAAAGCATTAATGGCACATCCATAAGAAATACATAAGCATGACAAAACAGCTTTATAAATGATTGATCCTGAATAGCTTTTCTAATTGAGTAATGTGGTATTTTAGGACTATGTGGTTCTAGTGTACATTTAAAATTGGGGTAGTATGTTGTGTAACATGTTAATGACTCTAAACTGGAAGGACTGGGCTGGGGGTGGGGGGTGGATTTAGAGGAAGGGGTTACTTTGAAAATAAAAATAAACGTTTAAATCCTCTGTCATGTCAGAAGTAATGGAGCATGACAGTTCCATGTTTTTTTTTTTTTGACCTTTCACCCATTGTAATGGTGCCATGAGAGCCCACCTAACAGAGCCAGTATGTAGACCTCACCTCATTGTTTCATCAGATTAGTGGAGACTGCTTGAAAACTCCAGCAGACGTGCAGCTTGTGCACAGTAAGCCTTTCATGATCCTCTCCTCTTCCCCACTTCTCAAACAACAAACCAAAACCTGCTCCCAAGCTCATTACATGTGCTCCTTTCTACATTAGACATGCACGAATGGGAAAAGGGTGGCGTATCAGTTTACTTGAGTGGTCCAAAATTTGAAAAGGCTTGGAGAGTCTGTGTGGAAAAAAAGAGACACACTGTATTGGCAATTAAAATCCAAACGCACAAGACATCAAGTACAATTAATGCTGGCCCCTTAGGTAAAACCAATTTACCTCAGCTACTGTATACAACTTTAAATTATCCAGATGTTATCGTAGCAAGACTGTGAGGGATTGGCCTTTCCCCTTGCCTCCATTCTGACTCAGATCTTATCTATTTGACAGGCTTTGCCACACCAGGGTATCCACTCAACCAGGGTTGGGGAGTAACTGATTACATGTACTGTGACACATTTCTGTTTTCTTAATTCAGCATTGAAAAAACGTGCAAGTTTAAGTTTGTTCCACCTGAGAGAGTCTGACTACAACTCTAATGTTGGAGTTACACAAAGCAACTCTAATGTTGGAGTTACACAAAGCAACTCTAATGTTGGAGTTACACAAAGCAACTCTAATGTTGGAGTTACACAAAGCAACTCTAATGTTGGAGTTACACAAAGCAACTCTAATGTTGGAGTTACACAAAGCAACTCTAATGTTGGAGTTACACAAAGCAACTCTAATGTTGGAGTTACACAAAGCAACTCTAATGTTGGAGTTACACAAAGCAACTCTAATGTTGGAGTTACACAAAGCAACTTTCACACAATTTTAGTTGCAGTTGCAGTTGCAAGTGACATCATCTCAAGCAACTTTGCTGTTACAAGAAGCAACTCAAATGTGATGACAATTGTGTGTAACAGCCAATCAAATTGAAGCTGCTTCTTTCATATTGTTTGAGAATTCTAAACTCACCCCATGTCATGTGCTGCATCACATCATGACGTCATGATTTCACAAATTATTTGTTTATCCAACTGTTTTGTTATTGTATGAGGATTGATTTAGACAAAAGGCTGGCTTTACAATATAGCTAGCTAGACAAAATGAAATTACCAGCACTGTTTAACCAAGCTAGCATCAAGCTTGCTATGTTGAACAATTTCAGCTGAAACTGGTCAGAGAAGGGTCTGGGTTCACCAAAAATGTATTCATAGACTTCCAAACCATGTACATAAACCTTTAACTAGCCCTAATTCCAGTATTTATTTATACAGCTCCCGTTTGGGTAATGTCTCTTCTGTCCACCTTTATCATGGTTCTGCAGCACTGACAGCTGTGTTTTTGACATGACAAATGGGCCAGAGTTCGGATCCTTCGAATGGATCATGCGACAAAAGCATTTGTTTTGATTGGCTCTTGCTTGCAACTAGTTGCACAAAGTTAAAACAATTCAACCAAGTTGCTTATTAGTTTATTTAACTAGGAAAGTCAGTTACACCGACAGCCTACCTACAGGGTCAGCCCCTGGAGCAAATTAGGATTAAGTGTCTTGCTCAAGGACACATCTTCAGGTTTTTCACCTTGTTGGCTCGGGTATTCAAACCAGCAACCTTTCAGTTACTGGCCCAACGCTCTAACCGCTAGGCTACCTGCCACCCTGTTATTAATTGGAGGGGACGTGAAGAAGCAGTCAAGAAGCAACTCAGTTGCAAGCAACTAAAATTGTGTGCAAGTTGCGTCATGTAACTGCAGGCTTAGAGGCCACTATGATGACACACCAAATGCGTTTGATGAATCCTTTTGTCTTCTTCCTTTGCCTCTTCAGGGGAAAGTAATCCAAAAGTAATAAGATTACGTTACTTAGTTTGGGTAAGCCAAAAGTTACGTTACCGATTACAATTGTGGACAGGTAACTAGTAACTGTTACAGATTACATTTAGAAAGTAACACCCAACCCTGCGCTCCACACTATTATGTTTTTCTCCTAACTAATTAGCAGGATAGGGGAATAGAAATGTTGCTTCTTGGCAGGATGTGGTGGAGAGTAGAGGGGGGAGAGAGAGCTAAATACTGTACACTGTGTATATCTGGGAGACAACACACACACACCAGTGGTGGCCAGGTGCGTTTAAGAATATGTATATGTTATGTTAATATATGTTTGGGGCGGCAGGTAGCCTAGTGGGTAGGGTGTTGGGCCAGTTACTGAAAGTTGCTGGATCTAATCTCTGAGCTGACAAGGTAAAAATCTGATGTTCTGCCCCTGAACAAGGCAGTTAACCCACTGTTCACCAGTAGGCCATTATTGTAAATAAGAATTTGTTCTTAACTGACTTGCCTAGTTAAATAAATAAAAAAGATTAGGGAAGACGCAACACTTTTTTTTATGAGCATGGCCTTATATCTATTGGATAACTGTCATTCATATGCCATTCACCCAGCTCAATGTAACATCGATAGGTTTAGGCTACTTACTACATGATACTCGCATTTTCACTATGCCCATCACAAGGTTGCTACAACCTACCCTATGAATGAAAGTTTACAACTTAGGTGCACAGGTTGACAGAAATTTGAGTATTCAAGGTGACAGACATTGACACATTCAATACCGCCTTGCACAATGTTGCCTGCATCAAGCTGATCTAGGGTGTAATCATTAGTCCAAACGGGAGTTTCTTTTGAACAAATTCAGGTATGTTTATCCCTGTTTAGCTAACCTCAATTCAACAACATAGAGCTAACGTGTTTGTAAACCTGCTACAATCATGCAGTACAGCTAGAAAGCAGTTTACCAGTTACACCTTGTGGGCCCCGGTAGCAATAAAAAAAAAAAACATGACTTAGAAGACTTCCTGTGTTGGATAGCTCTAGCCAGCTAGGTAACATAGCATCCCTCTCTGTTTGAGCTGGGTGTTTGAGTAAGCTAAACTAGCTTGCTAGCTGTATTCACTAGCTAAGTAAGTGAAAGTGAAAGTCAAAACTGTTCAAATATGATCTTTCTCTCTCTTTGAGTAAACTACTCACCACATTTTATGCACTGCAGTGCTAGCTAGCTGTAGCTTATGCATTCAGTACTAGCTTCATTCTCTGATCGTTTGATTGGGTGAATAACATGTCAGGTCTTACTGCAAGAGCTCTGATAGGTTGGAGGACGGCCCCCAGGAAGTTGTCATAATTACTATGTAAATCTATGGTAGGGAGTGCGAACCACGAGCCTCCTAGGTTTTGTATTGAAGTCAATGGCTGAATTCCAAACACTAAACAGACACACCCTCTCCCCTCAGCCCTCAAATTAAGTGGACACTTCTGATGACGTATCATGATGTCTGACGAGTTTACACTTGCAGGGCAAGGGGAGAGGGAGGAAGGAATTAATTTTAAATGGACCGCCCTTGCCCAGAAATTTGTCACTCGTTTGTCCCACTACGATTCTGTTTTCAGCCACCGGTAGCTTGTGGGTGCTTTCACTTACTGGTACCTTTCACTTACTGGCACAATACTCTAACCGCTAGGCTACCTGACGTTTTATTTCTAACAATTATTTCTACAATTTCCAAAAGCTAACCAAACAAAAACATCATTACTTTTACGAGACATGTTTGTGTCGTCATGTGCATTAATAGCACAATTTCTAACTAAGTCAGCCAAAACTTAAAAACTCAAAATCAAAATGCAGAAGTCAACATACAAGAGTAAGTAAAAACGATGTAATTTTACTTACTCTTGTATGTTGACTTATCCATATTGATATTGAGTTTTTAAGTTTTGGCTGACTTTTCTTAGCGGATGTACAATCATTGCTAATTGAGTTATGGGGTGTTTCAGTCCCCGAAGTGAACATAACTGTACACTCGCAAACTCGATAAAAAACGAGGGCTGAGAGGCTTATGTTGCGAACTTCCCTTGTTTGGCTAATCGTTTGGACCGATGGCCAAGATGGTGATGGGGATTCCCCCAAGGGCATAAGGCGAGGGTAAGTGTACGAGGGTGTGTCTTTTATGAGTTTGAAACGCAGCCAATGTATTCAGAGGAGGACGGAAACTAGCTGTCCTCCGGCTATACCATGGTGCTAACCTACAGAGTGCTGTTGAGGCTACTGTAAACCTTCATTGCAAAACAGTGTTTTAATCAATCATTTGGTGACGTTAATATATTTAGTATAGTTTTATCTAAAAAGGATACATTTTTTTTATTTTCATGAAATTCCCTGAGGAGGACGGTCCTCCACTTCCTCCTCTGAGGAGCCTCCACTGACACACACACACGCACGCATGCACACACGCACGGAGGGACATACTGTATCTACAGATGCAAGATCTTAATTTGATCACTCTTTTGTTGATGAGGATGTTCCTGGACTGTAGAAAATGCTAACTTGTAGTGTATTCAAGGATTAAAAAGGCTTCTAAAGTTTGTAATTTCCACTAAAATATTTCAGACTTGATTTGCCCTAACGTAAAATGTAACAACCCCTACAAAAAATCTCTGTTAATTATAATCCACATAATAAATCACATGTTGCTGCAGGATTATTTTCCTGCTGTAGAAAACAGGCTGAAATTATGATCCTACATCTGTATCTCTAACTAATTAGTGACTCGAAATGAGGTTCGTAGCATTCATTATACAATAGTATATGTTGAAAGAAACAACATTCAAGAACATACAGTATATTGAAACTATTTCAAACAGTAATTAATTGAAATTACAACACTGTCTGATGGCAAATGAATGTTAAAATTTCCATTGAAGTTGCATGAAAATGTGCAAATTGACACTCATTAATCAAGGAATAGAAACATGTTAACCAACATCGGATTGGGCAGGTGTGTGCGTGATGTGTTTATCTGAGTGTGTCTGTGTGTGTGTGTGTGGGAGTAAGGGACAGAGAACTTGATTCCGGCTGTAACACCAGCATGTCAGGCATCAGTGGGCCTTCTCCTGTCGTTAGCTCAGCAGCTGTCAGCACGCAGTTGCAAGCGCCTAGACGACTTGTGACAAGCCCCCAGTGAAGCAGAAAAGAGGGCCGGTGACGGCGGGGCGAGGAGACCCAAAGCAGATGTCCTGTGACAGCTCTCCACTGGGCTGGGGTGCAGCTGGAAGCAGCTGCATGGCCTGCTGGAAGAAGGGAAGGGCATCTGCTTTGCCCCCCCCCCCCCCCACCCCCATCCCACCCGTCCCGCAGCTGTATTCAAAAAAGGAGAGGAGACAGTTTGAAATGAGGCAATGAGTGAACCTAACTAACTAACTAACTAACCAACCAACCATCCGCTCTAATGACATGCAGTCTGTCTCAGTGAGACAGTTAGGGACAGTTAGGAGTCCAGCAGTAGCACCCTGTTGGGGCTCAGGGCTGTGGTGACCTCATGCCTCCGTGTCTGTCTGTCCCTCAACCTGTTTACGGCACACAGGGTCAGGAGGGGTCAGGCAGAACATTGGGGCCCCATTTAGAGATGACGTGTCACATCTCTCTGCATTTCTACAGACATTGAGGTTATCCCTCTTTCATTAAGCAGCCCATATCTTCAGTAAAGAGCGATACGGTGCTGAACTAAATGATCATGCTATCATATTTTTTTGCTACTTAGAAACAAATTATTGTCAAATTACATTTTAAACAATCTACTTGTCTTTGGGCTTTTCCCTGTCTGCACTGATTTTCATGAAATTGTCAGTATTTTTGATTTTATTTTGTACACAACAGCAAACGGAAGATTTCAGTCATAAACATTGAAGTCATACATTTCAACGTCAATGTAGTGAGATCAACTCTACAAACTGATTTGTTGAGCCAGAGAATGAGGTCATACTCCGATGAGACATGAGGGTTTGAGTTCCACAATAGGTCTTCCTCTTATCATACTACATCAGCTGTTTGGGTTTCAACAGGTTTCACATCACTGCTGCCTGTGTATCCTCTGTGATTGCAGTTCATCCTGCCACAATGAGCTAATCTGATACTTGAGGTTTGGGGGGACGGACAGCACAGTGCGCACTTCAACAACAAACTCACTTCAGAGCTGCTTTAATAACAAACAATTATTACACTCATTATTTATCTTTTGATTGTTTATTTATGACAGCAGCATACTACCTTGCATCCATCCCACTGCTGGCTTACCTCTGAAGCTAAGCAGTGGTGGTCCTGGTCAGTCCCTGGATGGGAGACCAGATGCTGCTGGAAGTGTGTGTTGGAGGGCCAGTAGGAGGCACTCTTCCTCTGGCCTAAGAAGATTGCAATGCCCCAGGGCAGTGATTGGGGACATTGCCCTGCTTAGGTTGCTGTCTTTCAGATGGGATGTTAAATGGGTGTCCTGACTGTTAAAGATCCCATGGCACTTATTGCAAGAGTTAACCCTGGTGTCCTGGATAAATTTCCAATCTGACTCTCATACCATCATGAACACCTAATCATCCCCAGCTTCCAATTGGATAATTTCTCCATTAAACACAAGCCTGTAACATAAAACACACCTAATCCTTACCTAACACTCTTTATTCCTTTACAACACCTGCACTTTAATCTTCAGTTGCCTCAGTGAGGTCCGTTGACCAGCACATCCAGCTAAAGAGAGTGTGACCAGCAGCAGGAGCAGCAGAGCTGAAACTTTACTCTGGGAACCATGTCTGTGCCAGAGATTCTCTGTCAAAAGTCTACCTGATGTGTTAATTAGGCTGTGAACTCAGGTGGTGACCCCTGGGCCACAGAGTGCAGGCTAGGGTTGTGTAATTGCTAGATGTTGGCCCACTTCAGACACAGCTGTAATTATTGAAATAGAATAATAGTTCAAGCGGGTTCTCTGATTTCAGATCATTACTGAGCTTCCTGACGAAATGTTAATCCCAGCTTTGTTCCCATGTTTGTGTGTGTGTGGGAGAGTGAGAGATAGTGTGTGATAGCGAGAGTGAGCAGGTGTGTGTGTTTTTCTCGACACTTTCCACACACCTGCGTGGATGTTTTCAGGTGAATGGGGGTTTAGTTGGCTACACATTGTGTATTAAGCTTTTCTCTCTGAGTACATTTCCAAGCCATCCCCATTTTAGATGGTTGGACCGACTCAGACAGACTAACAGGTGCTGTACATTCAAACCAAAAGTGCAGCATAAGCAGTGATTTAGTGGTATGTGTATACACGGTACGGCCTGCAGGTATTCTGCTGGCTAAAGCTGGGGTCTTTGATGGGGAGAATGAAGATGGCTTGGCCAAATAGGAAAAACTGAATGCCTAATCCAGCCTGACGACAGGATGTAATTCCCTCTTCTTACTACCCGTCGGCTGAGGTTGTGCTTTGGCCCACACTCACGCACGCACACACCCACGCAAACATGCACAAACAGACACACACTAATGGAAAATATTAGCCTCTTCCGTCTCCTTGGGATGCATTTTAAATGAACTGACTTTATGCTTTGCTGTGATAGAACTAGCATGGTAATACAGGTGGAGTTGGTGAGGAGAGAGAGAGTAGTGGGGAAATGTAACAAATATGTGAACAAATCCTGTTTTTTGGGTTCATCACACAACGTCTTCAACAGTGTTGTTTGTCAGCAACAACAATGTTTCGAGGGAGGTGTTGAAGGAGGAGGAAGGTTACTGTTCTATATCATTACAGACAATTTAAACACATACTTACGAAGCAGATAAGATCTAAACACACTGCTTCTTTATGTAAATGTTACAGGCTTAAATCTCTCCAGGAAAAGAAGGCTCATGCTGGATTACTCATAGTAAAATGGTTACTACTGTAACATTTTTTAAGTTAAGTAGTTTTGAATTAAGTGGATATGCACTGTCTTCTCATACTATTTTTAGTTGAGGACAAAAATGATAAGGCAGAATGAAGAACATGGATGGCTATGACGGGGGACTGTCTGGATGTTGAGAGAACTGGTTTGTCCGTACCTGGAGTTAGTGAGGGCGGGCTGAGGGAGCGTCTGGGCTGGCTGGTTTGGGGGGGGGGGGGGGTTTGGGGCATGGGAAGTTGAGCATCTCAGCGGGTTTGACGTGTTCAGGGCGAGGCCTTGGCGTTCCAGTCGTACCTGATTCCAGTAATGTGAGGCCCAGCCAGCAGAGGAAACTACGAGTGGAGTGCTGCCTTGGTGAATACCAATATATTGTCAGGTAATGTGTCGAGAGGACAACGCTAAAAGCTACTACCGTGGGGCAATATCAAAGAATACCACAATTCATAGCATATCAAGCACTCTACACTCCCCTCCATATGTATTTGGACAGTAAATCAAACATTTTTAAATTTGCCTCTACATACCAGCATTTTGGATTTTAGATAAAATGTTTCATATTAGGCGATAGTACAGACTGTCACCTTATATTTGATGGTATTTTCATACATATCTGTTTAACGTTTAGAAATGTTACATTTCCATTTGAAGGTGTTATAAGTGTTTGGACAAATTCACTTAAAGTACTCAAAAGTTTTGGTCTCATATTTCTAGCACGCAATGACTTCATCAAGCTTGTGGCTCTACAAAGTTGTTAAATGCATTTGCAGTTTGTTTTGGATTGTGAGGGCTTGTGGTAAGGCCTCTTACTCCCACCTAGGGGAGAAGAGAGGCACACAACCAAGTCCTCACACCCTAATTAGGGAGATTATGAACCCCAATCAGAGACAGCTGTCTAGCGTTGTCTCTGATTGGGGATAGTATTTAGGATCCACACAAATCCACCTGTGTGTGGATCATTGTTTGTTGTGTTTGTCTGCACTGCAAGCAACGCAAAGTAAGTCACTGTGTTTTTGTTTGTTTCACTCTCCTTTGTTATTTTCGTGCTTCGTGAGTACATCTCCGAAATAAAAAGGATGACACTTCACCAGCGCTCTGTATATCGTCCCTTATATACTACGCACCGTGACAGAATGATCCACCACCCTGGGACGCAACGGAAACAGACACTGGTAGACATCCTCTATGATATGGGGAAATTATCGAAGGAGGATGTCTACCATTATCATGCGGTGGAGGAAGGCTGGGGTCCGGAGCAGCAGAGGCGCCGAAGACGGGGGAAACGTCACCGGGCTAAAGTTGAGGACCAGCCTGGAGCCCAGAAAAACCCCCAAACTGATTTTGAGGGGGGGCTATGGGGGTGGTCGGAGATCGAGGGAGAAGAGCCCCGACCACTGCACTCGTGGGGGTTCCAGGAGGAGCCCCTACAGCCGTGGGAGCAGGAGTACAGAGAGGAGTCGGAGGAAGACAACGACGATGTGCTTCTGTTCCCTCACTCGTGGGGGTTCCCGGAGGAACCCTCACAGGATGGGGATTGGCGGTGGAGTAGGGACGACAGGGACAGTCGTGCTCCAGCGCCAGTTCCCAGTCCGGTGCCTCCAGCGCCGGTCCAGAGTCGGAGAAGAAGGAGACCGACTCCGCGCACCAAACCATCGGTGCGCAACATTAGCCCGGTGCGACCCGTGCCAGCTAAACGCACCAACCCAACGGTGCGTTTCCCCAGCCCGGTACGGCCCGCGCCTGCTCCGCGCACCAGCCCTATGGTGCGTGTCTCCAGCCCGGTGTGACCCGTGCCAGCTCAACGCACTAACCTAACGGTGCGTTTCCCCAGCCCGGTACGGCCCGTGCCTGCGCCTCGCAGCAGACCAGTGGTGCGCTCACCCAGTCCAGTACGCCCCGTGCCCATTCCTCACACGGAGCCTACAGCAAGGGTCGACAGCACAGCTCTGTGGTTGGAGACCATCTCTGTGTCGGTGCCCAGGGTGGGTGCCGGAGCAGTCCGCTCCACCGGTGCCCAGTCCGGGGCCGGTCGTCTGCTTCGCTCCAGTGCCGGAGCAGTCCGCTCCACTGGAGTCCGAGCCAGGGGAGAACATCAGCCCCTCTCCAGGGTCGAGGGCTCCCACACCAGGGTCCAGACAGGACTTGGTGAATGGCGGGAGTACTGAGGGGGGAACCATCGCGCCGGGGTCCGGACCGGAACGGGCGTGCAACAGAGAGGTAGGAGGGAAGCTACTCTTTAAGCCTGCGCCACGCCCGGAGCCGGAACCGGAGCCCCCACCAGCAACCACCTCAGTACCCCGCCATGTCCCCCCTAGTTTTTGTGGATTTTTTTTTCAGGAGAGGGGGGGATATTTGTGCGATCGGGAGTCCGCACCTTAGGGGGGGGGGGGGGGGTACTGTGAGGGCTTGGTTGTGGTAAGGCCTCTTACTCCCACCTAGGGAGATTATGATCCCCAATCAGAGACAGCTGTCTAGCGTTGTCTCTGATTGGGGATAGTATTTAGGATCCACACAAATCCACCTGTGTGTGGATCATTGTTTGTTGTGTTTGTCTGCACTGCAAGCAACGCAAAGTAAGTCACTGCGTTTTTGTTTGTTTCACTCTCCTTTGTTATTTTCGTGCTTCGTGAGTACATCTCCGAAATAAAAAGGATGACACTTCACCAGCGCTCTGTATATCGTCCCTTATATACTACGCACCGTGACATGGATTATGCTTTGTCCAATGGTAACTGACATTTTTTTATGATTTTTATTAGGTTCCCCATTAACTGACGCCAATGGCAACAGCTAGTCTTCCTGGGGTCTGACACATAACGAAAAACACATTACAGATACAAATGATGAGGTAGTCATTCCAAATGTCATGTTAAACATTATTATTGTGCAACTTATTATCTGACATGTTAATCAAATGTTTTTAGGCTTGCCATAACAAAGGGGTTGAATATTTATTGACTTTTCATTTTTTATTAATTTGTAAATCGTCCACTGCATAGCCCAGTGACACAAAATCTAAATTTAATCAATTTTAAATTCAGGCTGTAACTCAACAAAATGTGAAAAAAGTCAAGGAGATCCAATACTGTAAGTTAATTTATCCAAATGCTTATGATCTATTCAAACGGGGGGGACTAGATACGTAAAGTGCTTTCATTTCTAAATGGTAAAACAGATACATATTGAAATGCCCTCAAATCAAAGCTGTCATTCTGTACTGACGCCTAATACGAAACATTCTCAGAATCTAAAATGCTGGAGTATCGAGACAAATTAAAATGTTTTGATTCACTGTCGAAATACATATGGAAGGGAGTGTACCTATAACATTAAAACAATCAAAATGTGATTTCCTAAATGTGTTCCTCTTCTGTTGAAGATGATAAAAAAATAAAGATCACTAGTGTCCTTCACGTTCCGTAAAACTCTAGCATTGATACCTTTATGTCTGTTGTTTGTTTTTCAGTCCTATGTGTTAAGAGCAGTTAATTTCAACATCAGAACCTATTTCCTCCAGCAACACAGCCAATACTACGACACTCTATAGTCTATACTCTACACTGTTAACAGCTTTAGGAGAGCCAAGAAATCATGATCAATTATCTTCATATCTACAACAATACTGAAAAATAGCTGTTAATGGGAAAGAGATTTGAAACTCTTTCTTATTGGCCTATTAACTAATTTACCGCATGGTCATGTTACCAAAGTAAAACTCCCTCCCACCCAAAAAGGCTGACATTTTCAAACAGCTCTTACACTAAAAGGGCATTATCATAATTTTCACAAGTTCACAGTATTATTCCAACCTCATAGTGTGGAAATATATATATATATATATATAAAACAGAGTAAAATCTAATTTTATGACTGCACTAGGCCTTTCGAAAGTCATGAATGTGAACCCTCAAAACATTAAAATAATGACGTTTCTATTCACCAAAAGAGTTATCTTCAGAATAATATAATAAGTATAATGTTTTGTATGTGCTACTTATAAAACGATTTACTGAAAATATTTCTGCATGTATTCTTATATCTATTTAAATGTCTGAGTACTCAAAACTGACAGACATGCATGTACAAAAATAAAAAATATATTAACCTCTATAACACTGACAAAAAGTGGAAATAACATTCAATTGAAGTGTGTATACTTCCAGTGTGAGGTTTCTCAAGGATATGCTTGTTTCTGTGGCAGCCATCATTGAATGTCTCCTGCTAAATGCATCTTCCATTTTTGAAGGTAAAGAGGTCAACAAATGCTAGAGTTTGGAGGAATGCATTTATGGCAAACAGTGCATACACGCCTGCTATCTACAGTATATGAGTTTGTTTATGAAAAAGAGAAAGAGTGAGTAAGAGATCATGCAGAGGTAATTTATAATGGATAAATGTTGTAATGTTTGTATGATGGACGAAGATGGTTGAAAAACAACACAGCATGTGGGTATTGAGTGTGTAAGAGGTTGTGGTCCCACGTCTGTCTCCCTCTCCCAGGCTCCTGTGCTGCGGCTGCTGCAGGATGTGCCAGGCCAGTCCCTCAGGCAGTGACATCTGACTCCTTGGAGTGGACACACCTTCACTGGAGGTAATGAGAGCTCTCTGTGTTCATGGTGATAAATGACTTTCTCTACCTGGAACACAGACACACACACAAACGCTCGCACGCACATACTCACATTCACACTCACACATGCGTGCGCACTCGCACATGCACGCACGCACGCACACACACGCTCTCTCTCTTCTCTCTCTGTCTGTCTCTCTCTAACTGGATTCCACCTGTTGGGTCACCCTGGTGAAATATAACACCTTCAGATATGGATGGAGGTGAGATTTTAAGAATGCTCAAATGTATCAAGGCCACTGGCTAGAAATATGGATGGATTCATGTTTCCTGAAAATTACTTTACAAAAGTCACAAAAACACAAAAAAACCATAACATAACCACAACCTATGATGTATAGCTACATTAGCACAGTGAGCCATATACAGTAAATCATGTACTATTCAATATCTTAAAATGTTCAGACCACAAAAACATGGATTACCTCCGGAATACCCAAGGCACTCTTCGACACGTACTTCACTCAGTTCTTTGCCGATGATGGCAAAGATTCACTTTTAAATGGTTCCTTTTTCGTTCTATGAAAGAGTTCACACACAGACACAATTAAAAGATTAGGCTGTGTGCCAAGGGAGTAAATGCACTGTGACGTGGTGAGTCATTCCCCTCCCTCCCCCGGACATGTGTTGTCTTTGCAGTGTTCAGATGGAAAGGGAGCTGCTTACAGAATGATGTTCTGTTTTCTTTTTTAATGTCAGGTATTACTGCTAATCCTAATACCGAATCTCACTCACACACCCTAGCACAGGTTCTATGAGTTTCTATTCTACCTACAGACTGCCAAATCACCTGACCCCCACTACAGCACCCATCTTTCCAAAGACATCGGACCACCTGGCAACCTGGGTACCCTCAGACTTAACCCACCCCAGTGGTGTAGAGAACTTAAGTAAAAATACTTGAAAGTACTACTTAAGTAGTTTTTGGGGTATCTGTACTTTACTTTACTATTTATATTTTTGACAACTTTTACTTTTACTTCACTACATTCCTAAATAAAATAATGTACTTTTTACTCCATACATTTTCCATAAAAAACAAAAGTACTCGTTACATTTTGAATACTTCGGGCAGGACAATGGTCCAATTGCCTCTGATCTGGCGGACTCATTAAACACACATGCTTCGTTTGTAAATTACGTGTTGTAATTTGAAGTAAGTGTGATGTAAAATGTAAATTAAAATAAAATGGTGCCATCTGGTTTGATTAATATAAAGAATTTGAAATTATTTATATTTTAGCAATTACATTTAGTATATTTCAAACCAAATACTTTTAGATTTTTACTTGAGTTGTGTTTTACTAGGAGACTTTCACTTTTACTTTAGTCATTTTATATTATGGTATATTTACTTTTACTCAAGTATGACAGTTGGGTACTTTTTCCATCACTGCCCCTCACCACCACCATACCCAAGCCACCAACCCTTCAATGAAAACACACCGTTCTCTAAACCTGAATTTAAACCTCCTCCTTATATGTAATGAGGGGGTTCTGCCACATCAGCAATCGAAGGTTTACTCTAATATATCAGGAGTATTATTTAGCATCTAGAGGTGCAGGGTGCAATATGCAGCTTCAGTGTAATGTGCTCAGAGTGGAGGCTATGCAGCCTCCTGGCCTGCAGATTAACTGGGCTTGTTTATCGGTATGGTCTGTTGCTCAGATATAGGATTTTCTCCCTACATTATTCATGCAGGATGTATTTTGAAAACATCAACTGGCCCAATCGGTATCAAATTCAAAATGTGTTCCTCTTACATTATTAATTGTAGTATCTGAAAATGTAGCTAGCTAGACTCTCTTACCCCTATAAATGGATAGACGCTTCTCCCTCTCTGTCATGGATGCCACGGTTGCCCTTAGTTTGGAGATGTAAAGATCACATACGCTTAGTTTCCTAAAATGAGTCACATATAATATAACAGCAGAACTTTATGCTCTCAAAGATGCCCTAAACAAAAAACATTTTAGGCAAAGCGAGTACTACATATGTTAAAATAATAAATACTAATGTACAATGATTTGAACATAAACTTATGTCAAACACCATTTGACACCATTTGGCAACAATGGAACATTTATAATTGGTTCATAGTCCCTAAAACACATGAATCCAGCCCTTGATTGGAAAAAAATAGCTTTTCCAAATAACATACATTCATAATTGTTTAGGAGAGTTACACATTAACAATTCCCAGAATGCCTCTCTCCTGCCAGGGCGGACCAAGTTGAGAGGAATCCAGTTAGACCTCACCTGTAGAAGGCTGGGGGATTAGTGGGTCCACACACACAAGCACACAAACACACATCCACCCAAACACCCACACACACACACGCACACACACACACACACACACAGACACATCACGTGATGTGATAAACATCCATCATCCATCCACTCTCAATGGTATGTCAAACACTGCAAAGCTGGCCAAAATATTGACTAGTTACTAGGATTACTCACGGCACTGCTAACCACATGCAGAGGGTGCACATGAGTGAGCTGGGGAGGCCATGTGTGTTACGAAATATTCTGCCATATCCTTTGTATAAGCCAGCCTCTCCATGTGCCTGTGTTATTGCATGTGAAAATACGTGACAACTTATATTTGGTCTTTAATCAATGATCTGATCTCATTCTATGAAACTCAATTCTATCTTTTATGTTGGACAGTACAAGGCCATGGTCTGTAGAGATAAAACTATTCAGGCTATTGTGAGCCCAACGTGCTCAGACGACAGTGCTCTGGTCTGCATTGTGTTTGCATATTGATTTGAGACTGACATTGAAAAATGCTTTCATTGGTAAAAAAAAAAAGAAGAAAAAAAAAGAACAAATGAATGGTGTCTATGGGACGGAGAATTTAGAATAAACTTCACATCTTCAAATCTATTTGTCTAAGCACTTTACCTCGGTTCATAAAGGATGGGGAAGGGAATACAATACATACACTGTACATGAATGCATTTGATGAACACATCTGTCTCATAGCAAAAAACATTTGGCTATGAGACAAGTTATAACGTCATGATAAGTAAAGCTTTGTTAAATAACCTTCAGGTAGAGTGTTATTTTATACAACCATGTTATTGAGAGAAAGGGCAGGAGAGAGTGGTACTAGCAGGCAGGAGAGAGTGGTACTAGCAGGAGAGAGTGGTACTAGCAGGAGAGAGTGGTACTAGCAGGCAGGAGAGAGTGGTAGGAGAGAGTGGTACTAGCAGGTAGAAGAGAATGGTACTAGCAGGCAGGAGAGAGTGGTACTAGCAGGCAGGAGAGAGTGGTACTAGCAGGCAGGAGATAGTGGTACTAGCAGGCAGGAGATAGTGGTACTATCAGGCAGGAGAGAGTGGTACTAGCAGGCAGGAGAGAGTGGTACTAGCAGGCAGGAGAGAGTGGTACTAGCAGGCAGGAGAGAGTGGTACTAGCAGGTAGGAGAGAGTGGTACTAGCAGGCAGGAGAGAGTGGTACTAGCAGGCAGGAGAGAGTGGTACTAGCAGGCAGGAGAGAGTGGTACTAGCAGGCAGGAGAGAGTGGTACTAGCAGGCAGGAGAGAGTGGTACTAGCAGGCAGGAGAGAGTGGTACTAGCAGGTAGGAGAGAGTGGTACTAGCAGGCAGGAGAGAGTGGTACTAGCAGGCAGGAGATAGTGGTACTAGCAGGCAGGAGAGAGTGGTACTAGCAGGCAGGAGAGAGTGGTACTAGCAGGCAGGAGATAGTGGTACTATCAGGCAGGAGAGAGTGGTACTATCAGGCAGGAGAGAGTGGTACTATCAGGTAGGAGAGAGTGGTACTAGCAGGCAGGAGATAGTGGTACTATCAGGTAGGAGAGAGTGGTACTATCAGGTAGGAGAGAGTGGTACTAGCAGGCAGGAGAGAGTGGTACTAGCAGGCAGGAGAGAGTGGTACTAGCAGGCAGGAGAGAGTGGTACTAGCAGGTAGAAGAGAGTGGTACTAGCAGGCAGGAGAGAGTGGTACTAGCAGGCAGGAGAGAGTGGTACTAGCAGGCAGGAGAGAGTGGTACTAGCAGGCAGGAGAGAGTGGTACTAGCAGGCAGGAGAGAGTGGTAGGAGAGAGTGGTACTAGCAAGTAGAAGAGAGTGGTACTAGCAGGCAGGAGATAGTGGTACTAGCAGGCAGGAGAGAGTGGTACTAGCAGGCAGGAGAGAGTGGTAGGAGAGAGTGGTACTAGCAGGAAGAAGAGAGTGGTACTAGCAGGCAGGAGAGAGTGGTACTAGCAGGCAGGAGAGAGTGGTACTAGCAGGCAGGAGAGAGTGGTACTAGCAGGTAGGAGAGAGTGGTAGGAGAGAGTGGTACTAGCAGACAGGAGAGAGTGGTACTAGCAGGCAGGAGAGAGTGGTACTAGCAGGCAGGAGAGAGTGGTACTAGCAGGTAGGAGAGAGTGGTAGAAGAGAGTGGTACTTGCAGGCAGGAGAGAGTGGTAGGAGAGAGTGGTACTAGCAGACAGGAGAGAGTGGTACTAGCAGGTAGGAGAGAGTGGTAGAAGAGAGTGGTACTAGCAGGCAGGAGAGAGTGGTAGGAGAGAGTGGTACTAGAAGGCAGGAGAGAGTGGTACTAGCAGGCAGGAGAGAGTGGTACTAGCAGGCAGGAGAGAGTGGTAGGAGAGAGTGGTACTAGCAGGTAGGAGAGAGTGGTAGGAGAGAGTGGTACTAGCAGACAGGAGAGAGTGGTACTAGCAGGCAGGAGAGAGTGGTACTAGCAGGCAGGAGAGAGTGGTACTAGCAGGCAGGAGAGAGTGGTACTAGCAGGTAGAAGAGAGTGGTACTAGCAGGCAGGAGAGAGTGGTACTATCAGGTAGGAGAGAGTGGTACTAGCAGGCAGGAGAGAGTGGTACTAGCAGGAGAGAGTGGTACTAGCAGGCAGGAGAGAGTGGTAGGAGAGAGTGGTACTAGCAAGTAGAAGAGAGTGGTACTAGCAGGCAGGAGATAGTGGTACTAGCAGGCAGGAGAGAGTGGTACTAGCAGGCAGGAGAGAGTGGTAGGAGAGAGTGGTACTAGCAGGTAGAAGAGAGTGGTACTAGCAGGTAGAAGAGAGTGGTACTAGCAGGCAGGAGAGAGTGGTACTAGCAGGCAGGAGAGAGTGGTACTAGCAGGCAGGAGAGAGTGGTACTAGCAGGTAGGAGAGAGTGGTAGGAGAGAGTGGTACTAGCAGACAGGAGAGAGTGGTACTAGCAGGCAGGAGAGAGTGGTACTAGCAGGCAGGAGAGAGTGGTACTAGCAGGTAGGAGAGAGTGGTAGAAGAGAGTGGTACTTGCAGGCAGGAGAGAGTGGTAGGAGAGAGTGGTACTAGCAGACAGGAGAGAGTGGTACTAGCAGGTAGGAGAGAGTGGTAGAAGAGAGTGGTACTAGCAGGCAGGAGAGAGTGGTAGGAGAGAGTGGTACTAGAAGGCAGGAGAGAGTGGTACTAGCAGGCAGGAGAGAGTGGTACTAGCAGGCAGGAGAGAGTGGTAGGAGAGAGTGGTACTAGCAGGTAGGAGAGAGTGGTAGGAGAGAGTGGTACTAGCAGACAGGAGAGAGTGGTACTAGCAGGCAGGAGAGAGTGGTACTAGCAGGCAGGAGAGAGTGGTACTAGCAGGTAGGAGAGAGTGGTACTAGCAGGTAGAAAAGAGTGGTACTAGCAGGTAGAAAAGAGTGGTACTAGCAGGCAGGAGAGAGTGGTACTAGCAGGTAGGAGAGAGTTGTAGGAGAGAGTGGTACTAGCAGGCAGGAGAGAGTGGTACTAGCAGGCAGGAGAGAGTGGTACTAGCAGGCAGGAGAGAGTGGTACTAGCAGGCAGGATAGAGTGGTTCTATCAGGTAGGAGAGAGTGGTACTAGCAGGCAGGAGAGAGTGGTACTAGCAGGCAGGAGAGAGTGGTACTAGCAGATAGGAGAGAGTGGTACTAGCAGGCAGGAGAGAGTGGTACTAGCAGGCAGGAGAGAGTGGTACTAGCAGGCAGGAGAGAGTGGTACTAGCAGGCAGGAGAGAGTGGTACTAGCAGGCAGGAGAGAGTGGTAGGAGAGAGTGGTACTAGCAGGAGAGAGTGATACTAGCAGGCAGGAGAGAGTGGTACTAGCAGGCAGGAGAGAGTGGTTCTATCAGGTTGGAGAGAGTGGTACTAGCAGGCAGGAGAGAGTGGTACTAGCAGGCAGGAGAGAGTGGTAGGAGAGAGTGGTACTAGCAGGCAGGAGAGAGTGGTATCAGAGAGTGGTACTAGCAGGCAGCAGGCAGGAGAGAGTGGTACTAGCAGGCAAGAAAAAGTGGTACTAGCAGGAGAGGGTGATACTAGCAGGCAGGAGAGAGTGGTACTAGCAGGCAGGAGAGAGTGATACTAGCAGGCAGGAGAGAGTGGTAGGAGAGAATGGTAGGAGGGAGTGGTACTAGCAGGCAGGAGGGAGTGGTAGGAGAGAGTGGTACTAGCAGGCAGGAGAGAGTGGTAGGAGAGAATGGTAGGAGAGAGTGGTACTAGCAGGCAGGAGAGAGTGGTACTAGCAGGTAGAAGAGAGTGGTACTAGCAGGTAGGAGAGAGTGGTAGGAGAGAGTGGTACTAGCAGGCAGGAGAGAGTGGTACTAGCAGGCAGGAGAGAGTGGTAGGAGAGAATGGTAGGAGGGAGTGGTACTAGCAGGCAGGAGGGAGTGGTAGGAGAGAGTGGTACTAGCAGGCAGGAGAGAGTGGTAGGAGAGAATGGTAGGAGAGAGTGGTACTAGCAGGCAGGAGAGAGTGGTACTAGCAGGTAGAAGAGAGTGGTACTAGCAGGTAGGAGAGAGTGGTAGGAGAGAGTGGTACTAGCAGGCAGAAGAGAGTGGTACTAGCAGGCAGGAGAGAGTGGTACTATCAGGTAGGAGAGAGTGGTAGGAGAGAGTGGTACTAGCAGGTAGAAGAGAGTGGTACTAGCAGGTAGGAGAGAGTGGTAGGAGAGAGTGGTACTAGCAGGCAGGAGATAGTGGTACTAGCAGGCAGGAGAGAGTGGTAGGAGAGAGTGGTACTAGCAGACAGGAGAGAGTGGTACTAGCAGACAGGAGAGAGTGGTACTAGCAGACAGGAGAGAGTGGTACTATCAGGTAGGAGAGAGTGGTAGGAGAGAGTGGTACTAGCAGGCAGGAGAGAGTGGTACTAGCAGGCAGGAGAGAGTGGTACTATCAGGCAGGAGAGAGTGGTACTATCAGGTAGGAGAGAGTGGTAGGAGAGAGTGGTACTAGCAGGTAGAAGAGAGTGGTACTAGCAGGCAGGAGAGAGTGGTACTAGCAGGTAGGAGAGAGTGGTAGGAGAGAGTGGTACTATCAGGCAGGAGAGAGTGGTACTATCAGGCAGGAGAGAGTGGTACTAGCAGGCAGGAGAGAGTGGTACCATCAGGCAGGAGAGAGTGATACTAGCAGGCAGGAGAGAGTGGTACTAGCAGGTAGGAGAGAGTGATACTAGCAGGTAGGAGAGAGTGGTACTAGCAGACAGGAGAGAGTTGTACTAGCAGGCAGGAGAGAGTGGTTCTATCAGGTAGGAGAGAGTGGTACTAGCAGTTCAGAAGAGAGTGGTACTAGCAGACAGGAGAGAGTGGTACTAGCAGGCAGGAGAGAGTGGTACTAGCAGGTAGGAGAGAGTGGTAGGAGGGAGTGGTACTAGCAGGTAGAAGAGAGTGGTACTAGCAGGTAGAAGAGAGTGGTACTAGCAGACAGGAGAGAGTGATACTAGCAGGCAGGAGAGAGTGGTACTAGCAGACAGGAGAGAGTGATACTAGCAGGCAGGAGAGAGTGGTACTAGCAGGCAGGAGAGAGTGGTACTAGCAGGCAGGAGAGAGTGGTACTAGCAGACCTCATTTTCTTGTCAACCTGTCTATTGTCTCGTTTGCTTTCTGATCTCTTCAGGCTTGTCTCCATCCCACTGTTTAAAGCTGTGGGCAACAGCTGGCAGGTAGCCCTGGGCAAACGGGCCCTCTCCTTCTCCCAGACCGAGAGGGCCCACTCCTCACCATCCCGCCTCTATCTGCTCCACTGTGAGGCTCCGTTGATCTGAGACAAAGGCTGTGGACAGATAGGTGTAATTACCTCTTCTACTGTTGCTATCATCTCCCCTGACTCACTGAGGCTGGAACAGCAGTTTTAATGACTGTCTGGGAGAGAATGAAAAAAGTCTGACCCAGCCTTATGCCTGCTATCTGTTTGTTGATGGATTGTCACAGAGTGAGATGTCTGCCTTAAAATTTCAAATGATGAAGTTCTAAATGTTTTTACACTCCATCAATACCCCCCCAAAAATGTATGTAACATTTCTGAATAGCAGTGATCCTGGTGGAAAATGCCTTAATTCCCACCAAGAACTTCCAAACAATGTGGCCTTTTTATTGAGCAAAAGTCCAACTATGTGAGCCCTTGGTTAAGTGAACTGTCAACTGCTTTGGTCAAACTTGTGGCAAGCTAATTACAGTATCAGGACTAGAATATTCTAATTACATTGTGAGCAGTACCAGGACTAGAATATTTATTGTAATTACATTGTGAGCAGTACCAGGACTAGAATATTCTAATTACATTGTGAGCAGTACCAGGACTAGAATATTCTAGTTACATTGTGAGCAGTACCAGTACCAGGTATATTCTTTGTCTACTGTTCACAGCCAACTGCATGTATAGTCTGAGCTGAGGGGGTATGGGCAGTGGTGGAAAAAGTACCCAATTGAATTGAATTGTAGTACCACTGGGTAAGGGGGACTAGAGTTCTTCTGGAGGGGACACAATAAACTATCAGCAATGGGGCAAATACAATACTTATAGGAGTCAAAGACATTTCTTTGTTGAAAGGCCAGACTGCAGACAGTTAAAGGAAGGCAAATGCCACATGGGTTAGACCAGGGAAAGACAGAGCCATCCACAATCAACGACTTGACTCAAACTACATTAATAATCCAAACCAAACAAACTTTGCCCACAACATTTTAACCAACCAGAGTCAACTAATGAAAACCTAAAACATTAGGAACATTTTGTGCAAAAGTCAAATAGCTGCTCTGTGCTTCTGTGGCTACATGGTCTGATGTTTACAATCAGATTTCATGTAGGCTATTGATTAGCCATTTATTAACACCTCCATATGTACTATACATATTCTGTCAGTTGAGGGTATCTTCCTAAATATGAAATTGACCTTATGTTTTCTCCTGCATCATTTGATTTGACAGCAGACACAAACTGAAGTGCATAATGGCATATGGCCTCTTGGAGACGCCACACATTTTCCTGGCTTTATAGTAGTAGAGGGTAACAGTACCCAGTTGCTGGAGAACAAATTGTATTAAGTGACTCTGGGCATAGTGGACACTTGGGCATACTGCATAGTGGACACGGCCTATTGAAACAAAGGATGTTTTAGTGGCTTTTACTCCTTCAAAAGAATATTTATTTACGAGGGCCTTTGTTGGGATCCCCCCTAACACCTCTCTACTGTGAGAGGCTTGGCTCCAGCGCATGGGCCGAGGCTATCATGAAAGTTTCCAAACATGTAAACTATATGCTAATGCCAAATGCATACAGCTGACTCGTTTAGCATTCCTGCTTGGTGCGGGGGTTGGCACGCTCCTTTGGCAGGGGTGGCACTGCCATCTGCCTGGCCGGGGGGAATGGAGTGAGATAAACGGGTGATTGAGAGCGGGGCCCTGACTGGTGTAAATGGGCGACTGGCACGGGGCAACGGGCACACTGGGGCATTTGGACAGATTGGAGGGAGCCGTCTGTTTCTTCTCCATTTCCTTGTCGAAATTCTGTTTGGCTTCCAGGTTGCCCTTCATAAATTCTGCCATTCTCATTGAAAACATCCATCCGGCCCGGTTCTTCTCCCGTCACATCATCTCCCACGCCCGCGAGATCACTCCTCCGATTGGTGAAGCTGTTTATGATACGTATGAACAGTGTGTTTAACAAAAGTTTTTGGAATAAACTCTTAAAATCTTGAAAAACTTTTCTTTGTTGTTCTGGACCTGGAGGCAGTTCATTTGATTGGGGATTTGGAGGCAGTGGTGAAAGCACATGGCCACTATTGGGAGGTTGCTGGTAAATCTCCCAGCTGTCACTTTGTTCAGCAGAGGCCTACGTTAAAGGAGCAGCAGGCCGACTCGGCCAGCCTTTAGACAGAGGTGCATAAATCACAGGGGTTCAACAAAGCGAGCACCTATTAATGTCAGCCGCCCGGGGCAATCTATGGCTCTTCCTCACGCCACCCTGTGACAGTCAAGACGTGGCTTCTGAAAAGGACAGTGATGGTAAAAAGTAATGTCCGATGAAATGGCGATTATCTGCTAGTAATGTTTAAAAGCGCCTTATGTAAGTCTTAAATCCACATTACCTGGGAGATACATCCCTATCCACCACCTGCTTATTTTTCAGTATGAAGCTAAAAGTTAGCAGAAAAACAGCTTACAGGGGAGGAGAGTGATGGGGGGGAAAGGGAGGAGTTGATCATTTGGAGGTAAAATACCTAGGAGAGCTGGGTTTACATGCTCAGAGCACAGCAGATAAGAATGAGGATTGCTGCGATCTTGGGATTAGATCCTGCATACCTGGAATAAGACATGTTGTGGGGTTTTGGGCTTTTAGAAGTGGGACAGTTGACTGATGTGTGACTGTAGAGACCGTGTGAGAGTGTGTGAGAGAGTGGAGGACAGTGTGTGTGTGTGTTCCCCAGCCTGTCTGTGAGTGCTGTTTGTGGCCAGGAGAAGGGAGAGGGCAAAGAAGGGAAACTGAAGAGGTGCAAGGGCACTAAGCTGATAAACAAAGGACATAGTTGGTGTGGTCTGATGTTAACTTCCAGGTGGGCAAAAGTAATGCCTCTAGATTCCTCAGCATCTTCTCAGAAACCACCGGAGAAATCCTCTTTACTCTTAGTCCTTAAGCACCTTGCAAAGTCGAGGTGGCTTGCAACGGATTGTCTTAATCTTTCCTTTTTGTAAAGAAAAGGGTAAGCCAGGCAGAATGTCAGTCAAAAAACCCATTGGTTACAAGGATTTTTTTCATTTTACAAGGAAGTAGTTGCTATCAACTTTGTGAAAAAGCTTGACGTGCTGATGCCAAAGCACAGCACAAATGCATACATCCCAGGTAATTTAATGTGTAATCATATGTGGGATTAATCCTCATGTTATGAGGGGGGCAATGCAATTTTTTATGTCCAATCCAGAGGTCAGATATCTTTCTGCTGCTCTCAGGGCTTTCAGGGGAGGCTTAGCGATACGTTAATTTGAACTTTGTAGCCTTAAGTACAGGGAGTTGCTTTAGATTAAACAGTTAAAACTGTCACTGGCACCCGAGTGGCTTTGGGGGGGGGAGTCCAAAACTCATTACGCTGATCGAGTCCCAGACAAGCAGCGAATCATCTCCAGGCCGCTGCTCAGGCTCTCCAAAATCCCAGGCCGTACAATTTCATCCGGCGCTCTCCTTACTTATCAGGCCCCGATGGAGAGAGGTACTGTAGCCAGTCTCCACTGTCTCCAGCCCCTTCCATTGTCTCCAGCCCCCATCCACTTTCAAAGCAAACTAAGAAGATGATTTCTGCTGTTGCCAAGACGACAAAACAGGAGAGAGGATTTCCTGCATCTCGGGGACTGCCTCAGCGTTCAGACAGAGGACACCTCAGCCCAAACAAAACACTACATTACTGCCAGGAAAACAAATCCAGAAACAGCCTCCCACATCAGGGTGTTGATGTATGGAAGCTTTGGTATTACTTTCATAAATCCCTCATGAGAATTGAGCTATTAACTACCCATCACAGTATGTTAATTAACGTTTTGCTCTTATACTAACTGAGCAGGTGAAGACACAAATTTGTACTAAAGACTCATACGGACACAAATAACACCATCAACATATTGCATGAAGCCTCTCTAAAAAAACAGAACATGCAAACAGAACAGGACAAACAAGAGGGGAGGGAGACTACGCTGCACATATTGACATTAGCGTGCTGAGTGTGATGACAGAGTGACGGCAGGCCAGCCTGGCCAGGTATGATGGAGGAGATATAGGTGGGGAGGGAGACACTTCCTGTTGACAGGCTGCTGCAGGCTCCTAGGGGCGCGCAGGGGGGAGAGGCACTGAGGCGTGCAGAGGTGTAGCTCCCCTGAGCAGCAGCTGCGTTGGGAGGAGGGAGTCACACAGGACAGGACCACACATCAAGATGCCAATCCCCCCCCCCCCCCCCCCCCCCCTCTCCTCCCAAGCCCTCAACTGATCTGGGGCTTTAATTGGAGATACATGTTCCCAGTGAAAATCTTACAGTAGCAGGGTAAAGCTGAAGTTTTCATTCCAGGTTGAATGTATACAGAGAAGGTAAAAACAACCTGCTATCTAATATCGAAATCCACAGAATTAATGGTTGGTATGTTTTTGAATTATTATTTTTTAAGATTGTAGTGGTTATAATACAGTGTTAGTGTTAATGGGGTAAGATTCAGGATACATGTAGCATGTGTGGACAAAAATAAACAATGCAAGCTTTGCAAATCCAGAGATTGCAGGTGCATTGCAGAACTGTTATTACACTCATATACATCACAGGCATTCTAAGCATGGCCAGTCATGGCCAGACCAAGAGCTGAGCTGAAATTAATCTTCACGACAAGGCTGTTCAAATTTAGCTTCTCAATTTAACACAGCCGATTTGCAAGCGTTTTTCTGCCTATCGGCCAGCTCGAGATATTTAATTCCATTAGTGGATATGCTGTAGGTGGGTGCGTGAATGTGGTCGGGCCTGAGTTTGCTGAGTGGGCGAGCGAGGGGCTAAGGGAAGGGGGGCCAGGTGTGTTGTTGGCTTGGGCAGGGGCTGTGGCTGGGTGGGACTGTTTCCCTGTCAGTGGAAGAGCCCTGGGTCTTACCTTAGCACGGCTGATTGCACAGAGCAGCAGCCGGAGGTTAACTCAGCTGACAGGTGGAGGCAATCGGAGCATATCAGTGCTAATCCACCGCTGCCATAGGAGAGAGAGGGGAAGGGAATGGAGAGAGAGGGGGGGGGGAGAGAGAAAGAGACAGAGAGAGACGAGGGAGGGAGGGAGGGATGGAAAACAGAGGAGGTGAATGGAAGAGAGAAAGAAAAGTCTTGACTGAGGGTTTCTTGCCTGAGGGTCACCTAAAGATAGTCAGAGGTCTTGAATAGTGTAGTCCATTTTGTTTCCATTCAACAATACTGCACCAGTTAGTCATCAAAACAGCATGATAAATCATACCACACTCATAAACGGCAACAGAAATAAGAGACGTCTCACAGCAGCCTAGTTGTAGCCCAAAACGCTGATAGGCATCAACGGCCGATGCACATGAATACGACAGGGTGGTGTGCACAAACAAACACACACACACACAAAAACACAAACACACCGTTCCATCCCCTGCCACGGCAGATTGTTATCATGGCATTGTGCTGTTTCTTCAGGTGCGCTTGTGCTGCTACAGCAAGTTAGACCATGTACAGCACACAGGCTGCTCTATCGTTTCCCCCACTAACCAGCCAACGTCATGCCTTTGATCTGTCTACCATTGAATCTCAAGCATGGTGGCTCTTCTACGGTATCCTGGCTGCTTGTTCAAAACAAACATTCTCCTCCTTTTCTTCCCCTCCTCCCCTAACCTACAGACTTCAGAAGGAACAGGTAGTGGGAAGAGCCATCAAGCAGGCAGATGTTTATCCGCCTGCCTACCCCCTTCAGGGCTGATTCAGTAATCATGCCACTTAAATTGCTTGGCTGGTGTACAGCAAGAGCTCTGAAACAGAAACTTCAAAATAGGCAAATAATATTGTGAGCTGGTACTTTAGCCAGTGACATGCAGGCATACTGTACAGTCTTTCTGTGCCAGAGGTCCCCCCCTCCATGTTTTGAGGCTAAAGGGAGAGTTGGTGTGGTGTGAAAATAAAGGATCATGGGAAAAGGTCACTGAAAGTTTTTTTCACAATTAGGAGTGGTGGGTACTAATTACGTGGAAGTAGCCGGGATTACTGCAGCCTGACATCTGGGCTTAATGTGGATCACATTCACTCTGGAACAAGAAAGGGAAATGTCAAATACACTTTGGATTAATTTACAAGTTTTTGCACATAAACAGAGTCAAAGGCCCAATGCAGCCATTTTCATCTCAATATCAAATTATTTCTGGGTAACAATTAAGTACCTTACAGTGGCTTTTTCCAATAAAATGGTCAAAAAGAAACAAATATAGCTTCTCAGAAAAAATCAAGCAAGAAGTTTGTTAGGACTGTCTGGCAGTGGTCTGAAACATGGCCTAATTGGAGGGGCCTAATGGGAGGACTGTGTAACCTAAAAACTAGCTGTTATTGGTAGAGAGGAGGGAAAACTCTCTTTGTTATTGGTCTATTATATTGTACCGCCTGGTGATGTCAACAGGTGGTCCAAAAACCCCACCCAAACAAACAAGCTGAAATTTCAGGCAGTCTTTTCAAACAGCTCTTACACTAAAAGTGCATTATCATAATTTTCACAATTTTACAGTATTATTCCAACCTCATAGTGTGGAAATATTTAAAACACAGGAAAATCACATTTTTGACTGCACTGCCCCTTTAAATGTGGTGTCGGAAGTTTACATACACCTTAGACAAACACATTTAAACTCAGTTTTTCACAATTCCTGACTTTTAATCCTAGTAAAAAGTCCCTGTCACAGGTCAGTTAGGATCACCACTTTGTTTTAAGAATGTGAAATTTATTTCAGCTTTTGTTTCTTTCATCACATTCCCAGTGGGTCAGAAGCTTACATACACTAGTATTTGGTAGCATTGCCTTTAAATTGTTTAACTTGGGTCAAACGTTTCGGGTAGCCTTACACAAGCTTTCAACAATAAGTTGGGTGAATTTTGGCCCATTCCTCCTGACAGAACTGGTGTAACTGAGTCAGGTTTGTAGGCCTCCTTGCTCGCACACGCTTTTTCAGTTCTGCCCACAAATTCTCTATAGGATTGAGGTCAGGGCTTTGTGATGGCCACTCCAATACCTTGACTTTGCTGTCCTTAAGCCATTTTGCCACAACTTTGGAAGTATGCTTGGGGTCAATGTCCATTTGGAAGGCCCATTTGCGACCATGCTTTAACTTCCTGACTGATGTCTTGAGATATCTGCATAATATATCTACATAATTTTCCTTTCTCGTGATGCCATCTATTTTGTGAAGTGCACCAGTCTCTCCTGCAGCAAACCACCCCACAACATGATGCTGCCACCCCCGTCCTTCACGGTTGGGATGGTGTTCTTCGGCTTGCAAGCCTCCCCCTTTTTCCTCCTAAGATAACGTTGGTCATTATGGCCAAACAGTTCTATTTTTGTTTCATCAAAACAGAGGACATTTCTCCAAAAAGTCAGATATTTGTCCGCATGTGCAGTTGCAAACCGTAGTCTGGCTTTTTTATGGTGGTTTTGGAGCAGTGGCTTCTTCCTTGCTGAGTGGCCTTTCAGGTTATGTCGATATAGGACTTGTTTTACTGTGGATATAGATACCTTTGTACCTGTTTCCTCAAGCATCTTCACAAGGTCCTTTGCTGTTGTTCTGGGAATGATTTGCACTTTTCACACCAAAGTACGTTCATCTCCAGGAGACAGAACGCGTCTCCTTCCTGAGCGGTGTGACGGCTGCGTGTTCCCATGGTGTTTATACTTGCGTACGATTGTTTGTATAGATCAACGTGGTACCTTCAGGTATTTAGAAATTGCTCCTAAGGATGAACCAGACTTGTGGAGGTCTACAATTGTTTTTCTGAAGTCTTGGCTGAATTCTTTTGATTTTCCCATGATGTTTAGCAAAGAGGCACTGAGTGAAGGAAGACCTTGAAATACATCCACAGGTACACCTCCAATTGACTCAAATTATGTCAGTAAGTCTATCAGAAGCTTCTAAAGCCATGACATCTTTTTCTGGAATTTTCCAAGCTGTTTAAAGGCACAGTCAACTTAGTGTATGTCAACTTCTGACCCACTGGGTTTGGGATCTGGTGAATTATAAGTGAAACAATCTGTCAGTAAACAATTGTTGGAAGAATTACTTGTGTCATGCACAAAGTAGATGTCCTAACAGACTTGCCAAAACTATAGTTTATTAATATGAAATCTGTGGAGTGGTTGAAAAATGAGTTTTAATGACTTCAACCTAAGTGTATATATATATAGATATATATATATCATAGTCATCCATCATAAAGTAAGCAAGGCTTCTCTCTCTTTACACTGTGTTTTCTATACCTCTCATTCAAACACAGACCTGTTTGTTGACGGGGCCTCGGGCCTTCGGTGGCAGAAGTTCCCATAGCATCAGGTACACACATCTATTGTGTCACCTGTGTCCTGTGACGAAGGGAAACAGCTGCATCTTTCTGCCTTTATAACTTTCACCTTTCTCATCTGGGTGGGCCCTGTCTGGAATCTTTGCTTGGATTAGTGACGATTAACAAGACAAAAAACATTAAATCAGGATTCGAGTGTTGCTTGTTTGCCCGGACGAAAACACAGACTAAGCAGGGCACAGCACTTCCTTTTCATGTTCTTCTGGTGAACCCTCCAAACAAACAGGTCTGCAGTGTACAAGAGAAGCCAGCATCGGAGCGTAAGCCCCATCTGTCACTGGAGTTATTGTGTGGCCTGGAGTTGACCATGCTTGTTCCTGTCTGGCTAGGTCTGTAGCTGCACACTCTCATCTCCTGAGAACTGCAGAGGAGTGCAGAGGGTGAGTCCTACGTGTTTACATTGAACATTACCTGTAGTACTGAGACAGGTCTGAATGTCTGAAGTAAATACACATTCCTTTCTTGTCGTTTTAGGGTGATTGTTTGTTTTGTCTGGCACATCGTTAGAAGTGGTTTTGGGAGCATGGCGGTTTCCGGTGAGAATTTGTAAAGGGGAAGGTAGTTTATTGTTAAAAACAAAGCTGAACGGCATACATGTGAAACTATGGACCAGAAAAACTAATAAAAGGGTACAGATATACTCTATATAATCCCGGACAGAAAAAATAGAATTTACCAAGTTAAACAGATTCTATACTGTATGGTCAAATTTGAGTACAACATTTTTCTTTGGGGCCATTGTTCACAAACAAGTTTGTTTCTTTGCTTTCTGTTAAACAAAATATGTCTACTGTCATGTTCACTTCATTAATCCACGTGGATTCACACCACTCTTTAAGATGGTCCTTTCTGGAATGTGGCTATTTTAGTCAAAACACAACAGTGTGAGCCATCATGATCCTAAAGATGCCTACTGGGCAAAGACGTCAGTTCAACCTCTATACCACGTTGGTTCAATGTGTGCCCAGTGAGTGGGCACGTTGTGGGTGGTTGGACAGAATGATACCGCAATCCAACACACACCGCTGGCCTTAGATCAATTGAACAAGTCCTTTACAACCATTACAGCACACCTGCACATGGAAAGAGAAAAGTACATTGGCCTCCAATGGAGGAAGTGTAGCATTTCCTCACTGGGCTGTATAGTATCCTGATAGCTTTAGTTACAAATTGGAGGAATAAAAGATAGGATGTTGTGTAAACCCAAGGCTAATTAATTTCCTTTTTAAAGATGACATTGTGGTTAGCGCTTTCACTTTGCTTAGTGCTTTTCTTAGAGAAGAACTTAGGGAGGACTTTTGTCTCCTGAAGTGATCTCAGCCTCTCCTATCACAGAAAGATCAACACATTCTGATTTGTTTGCTTGGCCAAGAGCAAACTAGCCACAGCACAGCCCTAATGGGAGAAGCAGCTCACAAGCACGAGGGACAAGCTGGAGCTTGCTGCAGGGAAACTGTTTGTGGAGGACTGGAGCGTTAGACTGGGGCCTTAGAGGGTTTATCTAAGGTGTGGTCCACCTCCACTCTTGGCAATTATCCAGTATACAACAGCTGAGGGCTGCCAGCCTTGCTCTGCCTCCCTCACACCGGCTGCACTTAACCCTTGAGAGGCAGTGGGGGAAAGGACACACTATTTACCACAATATATCCTTCTCACTTTCCCTCCACACTCTCTCTTGCATTAATTCTCTCCCTGCCACTCCATCATCTCCACTCTCTGTTGACATCACTAAAAAACAAACACTGAAATAATTTTTCTCATTTCCTCATCCAATTCACAGCTCTAACTCTTGAACACGTATGAAAATAACAGAGAGCAGACCAACACAAAGGACATGTTTATTAACGCCATAACATTTTTATTCACAAACAATAACATTCGATTATGATTCATTACTACCTCTTTTTTTCTGAGAATCCTGCTCTCCCTCCTTCTATTTTCTCTCTATGTCTTATGTACATATTATTATTCCTACAGTAAACGGTACATCACAACCCATTAGTGACAAACCTAAATGCTTACATTCATGAACCACAGCCCTGGCGTTAACATTTTTCAGATGGGGCTAGTCATTGACATTGAAAACTATTTGATCTATCATATATTATTTGTACATCACCCAGCCTTATATGTACAGTACAGTTTGTCCTTGTCATCGTCTTTGGCAGTGGTGTTTGGGAGTGAATACAGGCTCTGAATATAGTGTACAGTATTTCAACAGGCCAAATTAAAGTTTCCCTAGGCTGAGCCCTGGCTGTGAGGGAGGGTGTGAACGAAACAGAAACAGGCTCAGAGTTTGTAAACGGCTGCTCTCTCTCTCTGTCTCTCAGTCTCTCTCTCTCTCTGGTGGAGGGAGGGAGAGGCGATCACTGGGTGTGTTGCGTTGTGGTGTTGTAATTATATTATTAATATCGCCAGGATGTGTTAACCCGATTACCGTCCGCAGATGCTCAATAATTCCCCTGCTCCACCTTCCGTCATTGCCATGGTGACTAGTTAACTTCACACACATCCCTAATGTGCTGGGGCCATGTTAATAATGTTATTGATGTTATTAATGTTGTGGTGATTAGAGACCTGTGATGCGTTTGTCCGTCCGTCAGGGTAAAGTCCTGGCAGCCGCATGTAGTCTAGAGAAGAACAGAACAGGTCGGCCTGCCAGCCAACCAGCCAAGCAGCAGCACAGAGCAGAGCAGCATAAACATAAACCCCTCATTAAAACACTGCTAATCCCCACTTCACTGACAGACTGCACAACACTACAATAAACTACACCCTGAAGTAGAGACAATATGATGAGGCCCAATCAGACAGCATCATCTGAACCATCCACTAAACCTCTTTATGAGGCAGACATACCTTGTAGACTCATCAGGAAGGTGAATTGTCACCTTAAAGGTGAGCCACTTTGAAATGGGGATAAAATAGTCTTTAAAATAGCATTTACCCTGCTAGTGCCTGTTCTGACATTGTGCATATGTGTGCAGTGCTGCATACAAAGTGTACTGTCTGTCATGGGAGTTTTTCCCCGGAAGCTGCCTGGCTACCCCCGACAACCCCAGACTCCATGTCTAATTGCTCCTGTGATGTGTTGTGGAGGACGTCAAGAGGAGGACGGCATAGAGAATGTCTTCTGTCCTAAGTATGTCACGGCGAAAGCCTACAACTGGGTTGAACAAGGCGTGAAAACATACCATTTTCCCCCTGCCTTCCCTGGCTGGGAATATGCAGAACACTACAGAGAGCCTCATCCTGGCAGTTAGTGGATGGAGTTGAGATGAAAAGCTGTGAGGAGCGTCTTCACAGTTAGCCCTGGGAGGAAGACAAAGAGCAGGACATACCAGGGACCCAGGGAGTTTCACTAGACCACTTTAGTGGACCACTGATTACTACAAATCTCCTTGTAAGTATGCTGACAAATAAATACATAGCAATGAAAGAATATGCTCACAACGTGATGTATTTAAAGAGTATAGGGGTACTACCAGAAGACAGTAGACATTCCAGACATCCTGAGCCCATATTTTGTCTGAGTGCTGGAGAGAGGCCGTCTTTAGGTTCCTGTGCAGACTGTTATTTTGTTTTGATATTCACCTGCTGTCACGACTCTGAGGCATCCTCTGCTATGTGTGCTCTTTTTGTGCAGGGGAGTGGGGGGAGCGTGGGGGACTTGGATACTTATCCAACCACATAAAGAGCCAGGAGGAAAGGGTGGACAGAGATGTAACATATTCACAAGTGGCTCTATTAAATAATACATTATTTGTGCAGAGTGGCGATTTGGCTCCTGTGTGGTTGTGGTGACAGAAAAATACATCAGGGCTATTTTTGTGATGGTGCAATTAGGAGATGGGGAGGGCTAGACCGTTTGGTCTCTCTCCCCCCACTCTCTCTCTCTTCCCACCCTCTCTCACTCTCCCCCCTCTTTATTTTGTGTGGTAGGTAGCCTAGCGGTTAGAGCATTGGGTCAGTAACTGAAAGGTCGCTGGTTTGAATAGCCGAGCAGACAAGGTGGAAAACCTGTTCATGTGCCCTTGAGCAAACCCTAATTTGCTCCAGGGGCGCGGTACTACTATGGCTGTCATTGTAAATAAGAATTTGTTCTTAACTGACTTGCCTAGTTAAATAAAAAAACATATCCACCCCCTCTCTCTTGCTTCATTGTAGTAGGCCTGCTTCAGTATAAGAGTCTTTGCACTGTCTCCAGGGACTAGCAGAGCTGAGAGGATTAAGTGGATGGCATATCAGTAAAAAAATGTAGATCAAAAGGCTAAGTTGGGGGCAGTTAGAAGGTTGCAGCCCTACAGACCAAAGGGATTTCAAAGGCTCCTAGTTTAACAGAAACCCCTTCTTTATCTTCCGCCACCCATCGGGTTTAGTGGTGGACCGTGGAAATGGTCATATAGATAGATCTTTGTTTTAGGCAAGCTGAATATGTGGAGAACAAGGGCAATGACAAACCCAGCCCTATTAATGGGTTCTAGCACTGTGAATATACAGCAGTTATCCTACACAAGGGACAGCCACATACATCTATGCCCTCAAGGAAGGCCTTTCAATTGAGTTTTAATTTGACATTCATCCGTGTTACAAGCGTTACATTTACAACTGAAGCATGATTTATAGCTAGGTATGATGTCATGTCTTGTATATGTAACATATAAGCCGACTAGTCTTTACAAAAGCATTCCCCAAACTTACTGTAAGTGTATCCATTTGAAGTGTATCCATAGGCCGTCATTGTAAATAAGAATTTATTCTTAACTGACTTGCCTGGTTAAATAAAGGTTAAATAAATTATATAATACTAAATAAAATAATTTACAAAAATGACAATGTATAATGGTGAATAAATACGTACAATACGTACTTTTTTGTAAAGTATCTGATCTGTATTGGTGGTAAAGTGATGAACCAGATACACATTTCTAGTGACAGTGTGCTTTTTTGTGTTCCTGTTCTGTGGGTCACCTGATAGCCTCTGCCCATAATCCCTGTGTTAATGCCATGGGCAGGAAGTGAGAGTAGACGTTCTGTGAAAATAAAACCCTTTCACTTAGCTTCCTCTGTTTACATGTGTTGAGGTGGGTTCAACTCCTTCCTGTAGCAGACAGACAAAGGTACAGGGGCCATTCAGAGTGGCTGCCTACTGAGACCTCAGTATACACACACAGACCTGGAGCTGAAGCCTACGAAAGGAAAGCTCGCAAAGAACTGTGAGATTCATGGGAACAAGTCAAACAAGCCAACACAAATATGACAAAGTGTCGCTAAACATACGTAAACACATATGTACATCAGTGGAGGCTCTTCAGAGGAGGGAGGGAGAGGACCATCCTCCTCAGTGAATTTCAGAAAAATCTAAATAGTGAAACTATTTAAGTAATCATTTTTAGATAAAACTATTCAAAATATATTCACGTCACCAAATAATTGATTGAAACACACTGTTTTGCTAAGAAGGTAGCACCATGGTGTAGCCGGAGGACAGGTAGTGTCCGTCCTCCTCTGAGTACATTGACTTCAATACAAAATCAAGGAGGCTCATGGTTCTCACCACCTTCCATAGACTTACACAGTAATTATGACAACTTTCAGAGGACGTCCTCCAACCTATCAGAGCTCTTGCAGCATGAACTGATAATGTTGTCCACCCAATCAAAGGATCAGTGAATTAATTTAGTACTGAAAGCATAAGCTACAGTTATCTAGCACTGCAGTGCATAAAATGTGATGAGTAGTTGACTCAAAGACAGAGAAAGACAATAGTTGAACAGTTTTGAACAAATTAATGTATTCAAAAATGAAGGAGAAGCAAGAGAGATAGATAGAGAGAGAGAGCTAGCTATATTTCAGCTAGTTAGTTTAGCTTACTCAAACGCCTGGCTCAAACAGAGAGGGACGCTATGTTACCTAGCTGGCTATGGCTATCCAACACTGGAACTCTTCCAAATCAAGGTAAGCTTTTGTTTTTATAAATGCATTGCCACCTTGCTAACTGTACACCTTACTGCATGATTATAGAGGGTTTATTAACGCGTTAGTTCTAGAAGCTTTGTTGTTGACTTGATGTTGGCTAATGTGGATACAATGATATAGGCTGTGTGTAGCGATTAGCAGTTATGTATGAAGGTTCGGCTTGGAAAGGTGTTTTCTCCTGGTCACAGACAGCTGATGTGTTTTGCACTGAAGTCCACAAGCGAAGGGAAAAGGTGAGAGGAAGAGAGCGCGTAGATGCGAGAAAGAATTATAGAACGATCTGGCTGCTATCAAAGTGAACTGTGTTTGCATGTGGTCAAGGGTGTATTCATTCCGCCGATTATGTTGAAAAACGTTTCTTAAACTGAAGCAAACAAAACGAAACAGGGATAAACATACCTGAATTTGTCCAATAGAAACTCTTGTTTGCAACTAACGATTACACCCTAGATCAGCTAGATGCAGGCAAGATTGTGCAAGGCGGTATTGAATGTCTTTCACCTTGATTTCTCAAATTTCTCTCTACCTGTATCTACGTTGTAAACTTTCATTCATAGATTAGGTTGTAGCAACCTCATGATGGGTATAGGGAAAATTAGAATATCATATAATAGCCTATAACCAATGTTATGTTGTTTATGACCAACACCATGTTGTTCTATTGCTCTTTCCCTTTGCTCATAATCATGGCAAACCTAACCAAGCCTGGATGAAACCTTGATATAAATCCGGAGGTTAAAGTACATGTAATGTGTGGCTGATTGGAAATTAATACTTCAAGCTTAATGTGACCCATAATATAGCCATTTAACTATATGTATAAATGGTGCAGTGCATCTGAGGTGTCAGCTTGGGTTGCAGCCACTCTTTGATTGGGCGCAAAAACCACCTCATTAAAATGTTTATCAATTATCGCATCCCATCAGCACGAGCACTCAGCTTCTCATCACCTAATTGAATCATTAAATAATTTCAGTTCCTCTGGAGATGCGGCACACAGGGCGTTGTTTGCTAACAGCGTCATCCTGAGCCCTCCGGCGAGAGACGATGTGCTTGTCAGATATGTTTATTAATGTTGAATCCCCTGGCAGGCTGTGTTTGGAGGGAGCACAGAAAGCTGTCAGCCTCCGCTAGATGAGAGACATGGGTCTATCTCAGCTGGAGATCTCTCCCTTCTAAATAATACAGAGGATCTCCCTGCTGTACTTTACACTGAAAAATTGATCTAAAAAAGGCTCCCCCGTTGTGAAAATGTGTTAAATCCCTCCAAGGGGGTGCTGAAGAAAACAAATGATTTCATTGAATTGTAATCGCAACAACAATGCTGTTACTCACGGAGCACTGGTCAGGGCAAAGGTGTGAGGATACCCCCTATCTGAGCAGGGTGTTGTTCGTAGTGTTTTCGGAGACACTTGGCCTGTGAACGCCTTTCTAATGCAGGGCACAGTGGAGGTACAGTGGAGTCCCAGTGGTGTCCTGGCTGCCTCTGCTACTTGGCAGAGGGAATCACAACCGTCTCACAGGACACTAACGGTGAATGGCATGGATCATCACCATGGCATCACCATGTCACTCACTAGCATTACAATGAGAGAGGCACAGACACCCACCGCCATCCCCCACCGCCATCCACTGTGGAGCTGCACTGTATGTACATCCTGGCATGACCTGAATACTCAGTTGAATACTAGCGTTATAAATAGTCAGCTAATTGCTAGCATTAAAAATACCAGATGTATAAATAGTCAACTAATCATCATGTTAAATGCTCATAGTACATCTAAGCAAAACTAATTGCTTATCAAAATCGGTGCTAATTTATATTGTGGTAGTTGTATCCATAATGATGATGATGAGACATGAGTGTTTACTGAATGTAGAATATGTTGTCAAGAAATGCGTTCCTCTTTGTTTCTCACAGGCTGTCAGGTCAGTTTTGGTAAGTATCTCTTCAGCTGCATGTCAAGCACACCAGTCACTCATCCATATACCCCTTCCACCCTAACCAAACCCCTACCCCAACCCCCAGTCCTATCCACCAGTGGTGTTGGAGGTGAAGGTGGAGGTGTCGACCCCCACATAAACGTCTGGAACCGCTGATCGGAACATTTGAAAGCTAAGGTAAGGGGGTGTACGTTTATGAGGGGGGCTGAAAGGGGGGCAATCATTTTACCTGTGAGCTAGCTGTAGTGAATTGTGATGAGCACATAATGGAAAAGGGAGGGACAGATCCTGGAGCTTGGCCAGGCTGCAGACAGACAGGTCTGTCGTGTGACTACGAGGAGGACCAAGTCAAATCTAAAACCACATACCTGTCCCCACTGCACACACCCACATTAAGGTAGTTTCCAAGGACATACTGCGCTACATAGAACACCTTGTCTTGTAGAGAGTGACAGGGAGAATGTCTGACTTAACACTCACTGTTCTGGTATGTTCTGTAGTCATGTTATTCAATTATTTTTCCTCTTTAATGTGCCAACTGTACATCGATATTTAGTCAACCTATGTCATTTCCCGATGTGAAATATACCAGATTCCTGGTTTGAGAATCAAAGGGGTGATAGAGTTTCCTCAGGCATATTTAAAGATGAGCATTTTTTCTATATTGTTTTGGCTACATGTGCAATTTTAGGCACAACAGTTAAGGCTGCTGAATCTAAGGTTTTCAGCATGGAAAGCAGCTTTCTAGAAATCTCAGGTAAGGGAAATGAAGATGGGGAAATGAATATAGAGGATAGAGAGGAAATTCAAACAACAAATGATGGGAATAAACAACCTTAATATTCCTGCTGTATTTCTTGGAGGAAATTTCCAGGCAGTCAAGGTGCAGCGTACTAATTTATTTCCAGAAAAGATTCATTTGAAAATTGCTTTAAATTTAATGCTGAGGCAACAGGCCCAAGGAAAGAGCTTGGCTCTTATTTAGGTGTTTAAAAATGCATTATTGAGCATGTGGTGATCAAATGGATGACAAGGTGAGGGTTTGAATATATAGATCTGACCAATCAACAGGGAAATTACTTCAGTATATTCATAGGATAGGTGGCTCGATAACAGCTACCATTGTCTGGGAGCACTGGAGAGAAACACCAGGTGTAGGAGACTAACTATCTCACTGGTTTATACATTATTGGGCCTATGATCATTACTTTACATGGATTTGCATTCAATGTTATTAGATACATTTCACCAATACAAATACAAATACAGTGCCTTCGGAAAGTATTCAGACCCCTTGACTTTTTCCAAATTTTGTTACGTTAAAGCCTTATTCTAAAATTGATTAAATAAAAATTGAGCTCAGGAGCATCCTGTTTCCATTGATCATCCTTGAGATGTTTCTAGGGGTCCACCTGGGGTAAATTAAATTGATTGAACATGATTTGGAAAGGCACACACCTGTCTATATCAAGTTCCCACAGTTGACAGTGCATGTCAGAGCAAAAACCAAGTCATGAGGTCGAAGAAATTGTCTGTAGAGCTCGGAGACAAGATTGTGTCGAGGCACAGATCTGGGAAAGGGTACCAAAACATTTCTGCAGCATTGAAGGTCCCCAAGAACACAGTGGCCCCCATCATTCTTAAATGGAAGTAGTATGGAACCACCAAGACTCTTCCTAGAGCTGGCTGCCTGCCAAACTGAGCAATCTGGGGAGAAGGGCCTTGGTCAGGGAAGTGACCAAGAACCAGATGGTCACTCTGACAGAGCTCTACAGGGGAGATGGGAGAACTTTCCAGATAGTCCAAACATCTCTGCAGCACTCCACCAATCAGGCCTTTATGGTTGTAGCCAGACAGAAGCCACTCCTCAGTAAAAGCATTGTGCTGTGGGCATGTTTTTCAGTGGCAGGGACTGGGAGACTAGTCAGGATCGAGGGAAAGATGACCGGAGCAAAGTATAGAGAGATCCTTGATGAAAACCTGCTCCAGAGAGCTCAGGACCTCAGACTGGGGCGAAGGTTCACCTTCCAACAGGACAATGACCCTAAGCACACAGCCAAGACAACGCAGGAGAGGCTTTGGGACAAGTCTCTGAATGTCCTTGAGTGGCCCACCAAGAGTGCGGACTTGAACCCGATCGAACATCTCTGGAGAGACCTGAAAATAGCTGTGCAGCGATGCTCCCCATCCAACCTGACAGAGAATGATAGGATCTGCAGAGAAGAATGGTAGAAACTCCCCAAGTACAGTTATACCAAGATTGTAGCATCATACCAAAGAAGACTTGAGGTTGTAATCGCTGCCAAAGGTGTTTCAACAAAGTACTGTGTAAAGGGTCCAAGTACTTGAGATTAGTAAAACAGTGCTCAGAGTGGTGCTTCAATTTAAGGGTTTGATATTTTATTTATTTTATTTTTTATTTAACCTTTATTAACTAGGCAAGTCAGTTAAGAACAAATTCTTATTTACAATGACAGCCTACCAACAGGGTCAGCCCCTGGAGCAAATTAGGGTTAAGTGCCTTGCTCAAGGACACATCGACAGGTTTTTCACCTTGTCGGCTCGGGTATTCGAATCAGAGACCTTTCGGTTACTGGCCCAACGCTCTACTCTCTAGGTTACCTGCCACTCTTTTGGTATGTAGCCTACTGTAAAAAAACACCATTCACAATGAGCCTTTATAATAGCACTGTACATGATTGTGAATTTCATGTCCTCTACTGAAATCTGCTGCCTCTTATCACAGTAGACAAATTATAATTTAGGCCTGTGGGTGAGATCCCAGGGAAGCAGAGTAAGGGTTTAGCGGAGTTGACTTGTTTTGCAAGCAGATCTCAGCCATAAGGCTTGCTAGTGAAGAAAGGCTTGTTGCAGAGCTAGCAGTGAAAGAGCTCAGGTAGTCATATTGGGCCTGAACAGGCGCTTCGGTGCCAAGAAACCTAATCCTATTAATTAAACAAAAAAATCTAAGCAAACATGACAGTCCTAACCTCTGAGCACTCTCCTGCCTCTGCCCAAGCCAGCCCTGGAATCTTAAAAGCCAGTCATGGACCAGCTCCAACCGGGTATTTTCACCACTTGGCGTGCGGTGAAGTTACACACTGCATCCCAGGTGGGACTGGCGGGCAGACCCTTGACACATGCACACCTACTTTACAGCTGTTAGAGGTGCTTCCACAATGGAGAGCATGTTTTCTTAGCAGAGATAATTTATAATATGTAATTTAATAAAAGAATGATAAAGCAGAAACATGCAAATACATGTCAATACATTAGCTGGTAGAGTAGGATTTATATAATATAACCAGAGTCATGGATTCACAAGTGGCATAAATATTATACATAATAGTAATGTTCACGCAAAAGTGCATTAAATACAAAATTACGACAAAAACTGAAAGAGTAACATGAATGTGCCCATTTCCTCAATGGCCTCCCAAGTACAGATGATAAATGGTATCGCCCAGTCTCGTTTGCTCCAGTTTCTTGTGTGCTCATACAGTTAGCTAATGTTAGTCATTGTCGATATGGATGACTCCAGAGGGAAAAATGTTAAATGATCAGCACTGCCAATAAAGTACATATATAAAAAGATAAGACTTCCCATGTGGATAAGGTTGACTGCAGTCACCAACTGCTTTGTGCAATATTTTTCTTCAGACATAATTGCTTATCTCAGTCTTTTTACTGTATTTGCCAACCTTAACCGAGGTTCAGAAACGTTCCGACTTCTAGAGTGGAAAGACAAGACAATACTACAATACTTTCACAGGCAACGGTGCAACTGGAAGGACATTGTTGCATTGACAAGGTTATAAAAATACTTCATAAAGAGGTGAGGTGAGACACTTCCCTGATAAGTAACAATTCAGTCACTCATAATGGCCAATCTAACCAGGTTTCCAGGTTACCAGCTTTCCGGGATAAATCCAAAACATTGTTCAACTATTACATTTTTTATAACAAATTCTCATTTATTATTATTTTGCATTATCTTGTGCCACCAGATTGTGCACAAGCCTCATTCACTCAACTAGTATGCTTCCCTCCAGGGGCGGACTGGCCATCTTGCATTTTGGGCAAATGCCAGATGGGCTGGTCCATTTTTTGCCTAGTGGGCAAATTGTTTTGTTTTGGTCAAAATTATAATTATCTGGCAAAAAATTAGCCAATGTGGGGGGCGTCAAGTAAGAAAATTGTTCGGTTTGTCAGAAATGCAAGAGATGATTTATGGTCCCAGTCCGCCCCTGCTTCCCTCCGCCACCAAGTCATTTCTTTGAAAATAGCTCTCCAAAAGAGGTCCACCTATGCCCCTTTGAAAATCACAGTGTAAGTATTTATTCAGTGCTGCCAAGCTTCACTTCATTGGGATTTAAAACGTCACCCAAAAAGATGGGTGAAAAGCAAATCAGTTGTTTGTCAAGGATTAGAATAGAAAGGTGGTGTTACTGAATGACAAAGTGGCCTTTGGTGGGGTCTTCACTCCTATTTAAACATGACCCATATACCAATAACTAGGGCCTCACTGCAGACAATCCAGGACAAGTATTTGGTTTGACTTGTTTTCCCTTCTCTTTCAACGGTCAGTACTGACGGAAACCAGGACTAAGGTCTAAATCTGGTCAGTCCTCCGGTCTAACCCTGTTATGTGGACACCTGCTAGAAAAACGCACTTGACTGGGCACAAAGGAAAAGCATGCAAAGCACTTCATGACAAGCATGAGAATTCCCCTTTGTCTTAACTAATTAATATTTTCTCATGCTGAGGAAGGACAGTGGAGATACCGGGGGAGGAATCTCAACTGTCCTGCATATGAAAGGCAGGACAGGAGGAAAGTGTGCCTTTGAAAATGAGTGCACGTATGGGGAGCCTCCCCACATATTAAATAAAGTGGTAATTCATGTATGGTGAATGACTCTGAAAGCAGCCTGAATAGGACCCCAACAATGGGGAAATTTTAAAGCTGAGGCATGGGAGAAAACCGCCCAAAAAGCTGTTTAAAGATGGCGGCTGCCTGCGAAGTTGCCACTCCAGCCCCAATCCTCTTTGACCTCTCCTTTATGATGGTGTTTTGTGTCAGTCGTCAGTTTACAATAGAGTTCATTTGCACTAGTTTCATTCCTGTGAGCATCTGAATGGTTTTAGCAATGGTCTATAGACACATAAGTGTGCATACCATTATGGATCAGGTATCTAAGTGAAAATCACTAGACCAAAATAATAAGTAACTTGAGCTCCAGGCCAGTTGCCATGAGAGACATTTCCTGATTAAACACACAGATACAGTATGTAATGTAAGCTGTTCTATACTACTAGTAGGCTACTGAGGAATAAAAACATAACGTGTTTGAGGAATCTAAATATAAAGGATGCAACGCTGAGAGAAGAGAAACATTTAAACAAATACCATTGATCTTAAAAGTCTACCTGTGTATAGTATCGTACAGGAGGAAAGTGAGGGAATTCAGAGTGACCAGTAGATATGAGTGTATAGGTCTGAGACATTTGCCTTCTCCTGCTGTGTGGACCTCTCACAGCCCAGGGCAGGTCTTATCTGCACCACAGAGATGCTGTTTTCTACTTCGTAATATAAATCGGTTGTTTAACCCCTGTTCGCCGGACAAGACAAACACGTAGCCCTGCAGTATGAGTAGTGAGTACACCTACGTGATTTAAAATGTGAAATTTTAATGGTAATGAGGTGTAGTTTAGAGAGACGGTGACTCATGCAGCTAATGTTGGTGAAAGAGGTGGTTATAAAGCATTACGTTATTGCTTAAGTGGGAGGGGTGTCCCTGAATGACAGCTCATCAGTTACTAGTGTGTGGCAATGGCTTGTTCAATGATGCCAGGACATTATGAGCAGAGCGCGCCCTGCCTCATAATATGATGGACTTCCTCACCCTTTGACCTTAACTTTAAACCAAACACACAGTATACAAACAGTATAGGTGATACTATAGTATATTGCTTGGGCCACACTTAGAATAAAACGTTTACATGTGAATGTTCAGCGCAATAATGGATTCATAGAGGATTAAGGTTGAAGCAGACATGTAGCAACACATTGAGTCGAGCTGTTTAATCTGCATGGTCTGATGTGCTGTGCTCTGTGCTGTGTGTGTACGGCTGGGTGGGTGGCGGTGTGTACGGATACAGGTCAGCCCTATGTCAGGAAATGGACGGCTCTAGAGGAGGGGTCTGGGTGGGGGTGGTGGTGGGGTTGGAGGGGGTGGGAGGCTGCTTCCTGGTGGCTCTCCTGACAGGCCAGGCCAAGCTGAGGCGGTTGTGGATGCATACTGGAGTCATAAGACTGGAAAGCACAGTGGAGCATGGTGTTGTTATCTCCTGTTTGCTTACATCCAGTGGGCCACCACCACACTACAACCTGGCTGGTTCAAATACCCTGGGATTTCTGATCCACACTCAACTCAACTTCCAATAACCCATGCTGTACCTCCCATGGATCATGAGGTCATGCAGGAACATGTTGAGGTATATAAAATATGTACACAGGACTGACAAATATACCCAGGTGGCAGGTAGCCTAGTGGTCAGAGCGTTGGGCCAGTAACTGGATCAAGACCCTGAGCCGACAAAGGTGAAAACCTGTCGATGTGTCCTTGAGCAAGGCACTTAACCCTAATTTGCTCAAGGGGTGTCATACTACTATAGCTGTCATTGTAAATAAGAATTTGTTCTTAACTGACTTGCCTAGTTAAATAAAAAATAAAAAATATATATACTGTAAGCATAGCGACCAACAAACAGCTCAAGACTGCAAAGTGTGTTATTCCCGTACACAGTTTATGTTACTAGCTACTAACAATGCTTATGTTGCTAGCTACTAACAATGCTTATGTTACTAGCTACTAACAATGTTTATGTTACTTTCTCCTAACAATGCTTATGTTACTAGCTACTAACAATGTTTATGTTACTTTCTCCTAACAATGCTTATGTTACTAGAGACCCAAAACACACCCTCCATCCATTGGATACATGCCATTGCATAAAGTTATTCAACAATTCTAAATGATCATCAAAATACTGTATATGGTAAATACTACCACACTGGCGGAAAAAATGTGTTTAAAAACAGATATTGCCCTCTTATATAAGGGGTGCAAATCTTCATTCAATTATGTTCACTAGCAAATTATAGCAGATATCTCTTGAATTAATTACTGTGGTAAGAGCGGTTTTATCCAGGAATCAGGTATTCATTAAGAATTAATGAATGCACAACCCACGTCAATCAAGCAATGGAACAATGGATGATTTCAAAAAATCTAATTAGAACAGAAAACCCAGATGAGGGACAGACAGAAAATCAACAAAGAAAACAGTGGACCTTATTTAAAAACCAAAAGCCACATTGGAAGATTTCCCCCCTTATTACAGGCAGTCATCCTAGCAGCACTTTCTCTTAAGACAGCTTCCTTGCTGGGTGTCACAAGCTTTTCAGAGTGCAGTCTTTAGCTGGCTGCCAGCCCTAATGAGCCTGACCTTGTAACATAGGTTGCTGCACAAATACTCAGCCACCCGACAATAATCTTTTTGTCATGTATAGGTGCTCCATTGCTTTTCTCCGAGCACTGAGCAGGAGCTGATTTATCATCATATTGACAAAAGCTCACTGTCCTTATTTGTTCGTCTGTTTCTTCATTATATTGCCTCCTTTCCCTGAGTTCACAGACACAATGCAGTTTGTGAATGCGGGATTATCTTATAATTACTTCTTCATGATGTATGCAACTCGCTCGGTGTGTGTGTTTCCTTTAAACATTATAGGTGGAAGAGTGCATTAATTACCCATTACTTAACCTCCACATCACAAAAAGCAAGTCCTACAGCATGATGGCAGACCCTGTGTAGGCATAGGTCAGAAACCATGTGATCACTTAGTATAGTTCCAAGATACTTACAGTGGGGAGAACAAGTATTTGATACACTGCCGATTTTGCAGGTTTTCCTACTTACAAAGCATGTAGAGGTCTGTAATTTTTATCATCGGTACACTTCAACTGTGAGAGACGGAATCTAAAACAAAAATCCAGAAAATCACATTGTATGATTTTTAAATAATTAATTTACATTTTATTGCATGACATAAGTATTTGATCACCTACCAATCAGTAAGAATTCCGGCTCTCACAGACCTGTTCGTTTTTCTTTAAGAAGCCCTCCTGTTCTCCACTCATTACCTGTATTAACTGCACCTGTTTGAACTCGTTACCTGTATAAAAGACACCTGTCCACACACTCAATCAAACAGACTCCAACCTCTCCACAATGGCCAAGACCAGAGAGCTGTGTAAGGACATCAGGGATAAAATTGTATACCTGCACAAGGCTGGGATGGGCTGCAGGACAATAGGCAAGCAGCTTGGTGAGAAGGCAATAACTGTTGGCGCAATTATTAGAAAATGGAAGAAGTTCAAGATGACGGTCAATCTCCCTCGGTCTGGGGCACCATGCAAGATCTCACCTCGTGGGGCATCAATGATCATGAGGAAGGTGAGGGATCAGCCCAGAACTACACGGCTGGACCTGGTCAATGACCTGAAGAGAGCTGGGATGATCCAGAGGAGGAATGGGAGAAGGTCATGTGGTCTGATGAGACAAAAATAGAGCTTTTTGGTCTAAACTCCACTCGCCGTGTTTGGAGGAAGAAGAAGGATGAGTACAACCCCAAGAACACCATCCCAACCGTGAAGCATGGAGGTGGAAACATCATTCTTTGGGGATGCTTTTCTGCAAAGGGGACAGGACGACTGCACCGTATTGAGGGGAGGATGGATGGGGCCATGTATCGCGAGATCTTGGCCAACAACCTCCTTCCCTCAGTAAGAGCATTGAAGATGGGTCGTGGCTGGGTCTTCCAGCATGACAACAACCCGAAACACACAGCCAGGGCAACTAAGGAGTGGCTCCGTAAGAAGCATCTCAAGGTCCTGGAGTGGCCTAGCCAGTCTCCAGACCTGAACCCAATAGAAAATCTTTGGAGGGAGCTGAAAGTCCGTATTGCCCAGCGACAGCCCCGAAACCTGAAGGATCTGTATGGAGGAGTGGGCCGAAATCCCTGCTGCAGTGTGTGCAAACCTGGTCAAGAACTACAGGAAACGTATGATCTCTGTAATTGCAAACAAAGGTTTCTGTACCAAATATTAAGTTCTGCTTTTCTGATGTATCAAATACTTATGTCATGCAATAAAATGCAAATTAATTACTTAAAAATCATACAATGTGATTTTCAGGATTTTTGTTTTAGATTCCGTCACTCACAGTTCAAGAGTACCTATGATAAAAATTACAGACTTCTACATGCTTTGTAAGTAGGAAAACCTGCAAAATCGGCAGTGTATCAAATACTTGTTCTCCCCACTGTATATGGAGCAGACAACTGTGTGATGAAGATCGTTGAACATACCATATGATCCTGAACTTCAAAGTGCCTTTGACAAAAATTATACAGACAATACATTAAAGGAGAAATAGTTAACAGTAACAGTAAGTAGGTTTCCATCCAACCCTTTTTATGTGAGTAGAGTAACTGTAAGATTAAAAAAATAGAACTCATGACAGGCCTGATGGAAACAAATTGTCTGTAAATTGATAGTTTAAACATCATGTCATAGTACATTTGCAGACATGCCATGCTATGTTGTGTTGTCCTCCCACTATGAGTTTATTAGGCTACAGATTAAATAAGTTATGATGAACTTCACAGGGTGGTGAAAGCGCACAGTGATGAGCTTGATGCTCCTTTCCAATACATACAGAGGTTCTTTGTTTGTATGTTGGCGACATGATGAGCGGTTGGCCAAGACCTGAGAGGGCTCATTTGCTGTTAATCACAGACCTTTTGGCAAAAAACATTGACTATGTAAAAAATTTGATTTTTATACGTTAAATTAAAGGTTATACGTCAAAGTGCTTTTTGTGGGCTACGTCATTATGCACAGCCATTTATTCACAAGAAGCCAGTTTGATGGAAATACACCGTCACACAACACCCATGAAATCATTATATGCTAATTTGTCACAGAATTGTCTTAAAGTTTAATAAAGATCTGTTTATTTATTTATTTTTATTTAACCTTTATTTAACTAGGCAAGTCAGTTAAGAACAAATTCTTATTTACGATGACAGCCTACCAAAAGGCAAAAGACCTCCTGTGGGGACGGGGGCTGGGATTAAAAATAAAAATAAATAAAATATAAATATAGGACCAAACACACATCACGACAAGAGAGACAAAACAACACTTCCTAAAGAGAGACCTAAGGCAACAACATAGCAAGGCAGCAACACATGACAACACAGCATGGTAGAAACATAACATGACAACAACATGGTAGCAACACAACATGGTAGCAGCACAAAACACGGGCACAGACAAACATTATTGTGCACAGACAACAGCACAAAGGGCAAGAAGGTAGAGATGACAATACATCACGCAAAGCAGCCACAACTGTCAGTAAGAGTGCCCATGATTGAGTCTTTGAATGAAGATTGAGATTAAACTGTCCAGTTTGAGTGTTTGTTGCAGCTCGTTCCAGTCGCTAGCTGCAGCGAACTGAAAAGACGAGCGACCCAGGGATGTGTGTGCTTTGGGGACCTTTAACAGAACGTAACTGGCAGAACGGGTGTTGTATGTGGAGGATGAGAGCTGCAGTAGATATCTCAGATCCGGGGGAGTGAGGCCTAAGAGGGTTTTATAAATAAGCATCAACCAATGGGTCTTGTGACGGGTATACAGAGATGACCAGTTTTCAGAGGAGTATAGAGTGCAGGGATGTGTCCTATAAGGAGCGTTGGTGGCAAATCTTGATTGTCTATAAGGTTGAAAGAAAACAGGGTGTACCTCTCTTTACATTCACCCAGCCAGGTAAATCAACTGCGATCCCCTTATCAAAGTCATTGTCGGGAGTTCAAATGAATGCGTGGCTTTTACACTACAATTAGCACCTTAAAGACATCTCGACGGATAGGAATTTTATTTCTAGTGAGTGGATACAAGGGGGGGTTTTAAGTCCAGATATGGTGCACCGCAGGGAGGGGGAGCGACAGACAAATCAAAATGAAAGATTTTCTAAAAGTGTACTCATGAGCAAACAAAATTTGAAATATTTATAAACATATATATTCTTCATTATGGGTACACAAAACAGACTTCCCGTCTGTGCAGTATTAAGGGAGGAAAGGCGGATTAGAGAAAGCAGTGAGCTTTAGTGACGGGGAGGCCACAGCGATAACTGCAGGTTCATTACAGACACTCGTGGTCCCCGTTCCAGAACCCGCTACGTTCAATTGAAACATGGAGCCCCATTTCCATACGAACAAAAAAGGTTCTCAAAGTGAGTGTCTGTGAGCAGGTAGCTGCGGAGCACCACCCCCAAGCACACACACCCCTTCTTCTTTGACATCCACCCCCACTCCTATCACCTTCATTAATACCCTGCACTTTATACTAGAAGGGAAAACGCTTCAATTATGCTCTGCCGAAGAAGCCTCACTTTGTGGATTTATTAAGAGGTAATTTGGCTAAGCAGGGCTAAATGGAGCAGGGGGATACAGTAAAAATGCAGGTCTTCCTCAGACATAAAAGCTAACATTCCTTTCTCTTTCTAATCCGAATAGATGAGAGATGGGCTTTGCTTAGAAGTGTGGATTATTTGTTTATTTGAGGCTGGAGCACTGCATTTTCAGATTCATAGAATTACAGAGCTAACAGTTTAATCGTATATTCCCCGAACACAACACATTTACAATTCAAAGAGGAGTATATCTCAGTATATTATGACTAGTAATATCACAATATTTGCCTTGCCAGTAAAAGTCTTGAAGGGATGTTCATATTGTGGCTAACCAAGTATGGTCGTTCTCCAAAAACATGACCTCTTCTAAATGAACACAGTATAGTTGTATTGTAGTTGCTTTGCAAGGTTATACATATTAGTCTACAATGTTGTGTGTGGGGTTTTTTTTCAGCATGTTACAAATTATGTGATTTGGAAAATCAAAAGTGTCCATGGTCTGTTGGCATACTTTATACTGTAATTTGTAAAGCACATGTGCTGCAAGTGTCAAAGACTAGGCCTACACTATACTAGGAAAACATAGCAAAGACAAGCTGGACCTCTATGCCCAGCTCAAACAAAGAAATCATTTGTGAGGTCGACCCATGACCCTCTGTAACTCTAAAATTGATTGAACAGTATTCCATAAACAGAGAGAGTGAGTGAGTGGGAGAGAGAATAGAGAGATGAGAAAGAGAGAGAGAGAGAGAAAGAGAGAGAGAAGCGAGAAAAAGGGACAGATAAAAATGCATCTCCAAAGATTGTGAGTGTGCAGCTGTGCAGTCCTCTTACTGGCTTGTTGCCACTAACATTTCCCATCTTAACTCACAAATGTGATAAAATACCAGCTTACTGCACCTGCACTACTTATTATCCAATTAGTAACAAATACTGTGCAATTAAGGGTAAACTTTCACACAGAGTTCTAAAAAGCAATACAAACGGAGAGCAATACATTACAGGATCTGAAGCGATCAAAAGCAGATTAATCAGCAGTGGGAACCACAACCCTCCTCAACACTTCCAGCAGAGTGGCATATCTACAGTGGGGCAAAAAAGTATTTAGTCAAACACCAATTGTGCAAGTTCTCCCACTTAAAAAGATGAGCGAGGCCTGTAATTTTCATCATAGGTACACTTCAACTATGAGAGACAAAATGAGAAAAAAAAAGATTTTTAATGAATTTATTTGCAAATTATGGTGGAAAATAAGTATTTGGTCACCTACAAACAAGCAAGATTTCTGGCTCTCACAGACCTGTAACTTCTTTAAGAGGCTCCTCTGTCCTCCACTCGTTACCTGTATTAATGGCACATGTTTGAACTTGTTATCAGTATAAAAGACACCTGTCCACAACCTCAAACAGTCACACTCCAAACTCCACTATGGCCAAGACCAAAGAGCTGTCAAAGGACACCAGAAACAAAATTGTAGACCTACACCAGGCTGGGAAGACTGAATCTGCAATAGGTAAGCAGCTTGGTGTGAAGAAATCAACTGTGGGAGCAATTATTAGGAAATGGAAGACATACAAGACCACTGATAATCTCCCTCGATCTGGGGCTCCACGCAAGATCTCACCCCGTGGGGTTAAAATGATCACAAGAACGTTGAGCAAAAATCCCAGAACCACACGGGGGGACCTAGTGAATGACCTGCAGAGAGCTGGGACCAATTTAACAAAGGCTACCATCAGTAACACACAACGCCGCCAGGGACTCAAATCCTGCAGTGCCAGACGTGTCCCCCTGCTTAAGCCAGTACATGTCCAGGCCCGTCTGAAGTTTGCTAGAGAGCATTTGGATGATCCAGAAGAGGATTGGGAGAATGTCATATGGTCAGATGAAACCAAAATATAACTTTTTGGTAAAAACTCAACTCGTCGTGTTTGGAGGAGAAAGAATGCTTAGTTGCATCCAAAGAACACCATACCTACTGTGAAGCATGGGGGTGGAAACATCATGCTTTGGGGCTGTTTTTCTGCAAAGGGACCAGGACGACTGATCCGTGTAAAGGAAAGAATGAATGGGGCCATGTATCGTGAGATTTTGAGTGAAAACCTCCTTCCATCAGCAAGGGCATTGAAGATGAAACGTGGCTGGGTCTTTCAGCATGACAATGATCCCAAACACACCGCCCGGGCAACGAAGGAGTGGTTTCGTAAGAAGCATTTCAAGGTCCTGGAGTGGCCTAGCCAGTCTCCAGATCTCAACCCCATAGAAAATCTTTGGAGGGAGTTGAAAGTCCGTGTTGCCCAGCGACAGCCCCGAAACATCACTGCTCTAGAGGAGATCTGCATGGAGGAATGGGCCAAAATACCAGCAACAGTGTGTGAAAACCTTGTGAAGACTTACAGAAAACGTTTGACCTCTGTCATTGCCAAAAAAGGGTATATAACAAAGTATTGAGAAACTTTTGTAATTGACCAAATACTTATGTTCCACCATAATTTGCAAATAAATTCAAATAAATTCAATCCTACAATGTGATTTTCTGGATTTTGTTTTCTCATTTTGTCTCTCATAGTTGAAGTGTACCTATGATGAAAATTACAGGCCTCTCTCATCTTTTTAAGTGGGAGAACTTGCACAATTGGTGGCTGACTAAATACTTTTTTGCCCCACTGTATATGCCATCATAAAGAGACACAAATCATTGTATCTTTGAATCACAGGAGGTTGGTGGCCACTTAATTGGGGAGGACGTAATGGCTGGAGCAGAATTGGTGGAATGGTATCACATAAATCAAACACATGATTTCCTTGGTTTCCATGTGTTTAATGCCATTCCATTTGCTCCATTCCAGCCATTATTATAAGCCGTCCTCCCCTCAGCAGCCTCCACTGGTTTTAATGTTTTTTTTTTCTTGATAGATACAGTAGTGAGGTGTAGAGCCCTGCAAGGGCATGATTTTTAAGCCCAAGCCCTAACCAAGCCTGTGATGTTCAGGCCCTACCCTACCTAGGCCTGATTGCTTCTGCCAAATTTAAGGCCCAACAAAGCTGCTCCTCTCTGTATGTCACTCACTCCCAGTGCACAGCTCACTCTGCATGCGACGGCGTGGACGTAGGGCGGGATTGAAGTGTAAGGCAAAGCTGAGGAAGTACAAGCCGGCTATACCGTCTATCATTATGGGCAACGTGAGATCAATACATAACAAAATGGACGAGCTTGAGAATGACCGTGTGCAAAGGGACTATCGTGAAGCGAGCCTAATGTTTTTTACTGAGACTTGGCTGAACGATAACATCCCCATAGAAAACGTCACTATCGGCGGGTTCCGGACCATCAGAGCAGCCAGGGATAGCGTTTCTTCCGGTAAGAGCAAGGGTGGTGGGCTGGCTTTATTAGTTAACAACAGATGGTGTAATCCGAGCCATATTACTCTTAAGGAAGAGTTTTGTAGCCCGCACATTGAGCTGTTAGCCGTTTGCCGAGGGAATTCACGGCGGCCATTGCTGTTATTGTTTACATCCTGCCCTCCGCGGACGCAAACACAGCATGTGACGTCATCACCTCTGTTATCGCGAGGTTACAGACAGCGCATCCCAGTGCTTTCTTTGCCATTTTGGGGGATTTTAACCATGCATCTCTCTCTTCAACGCTGCCCACGTTCAAACAGTTCGTGAAGTGCCCAACCAGGAATAATAAAACTCTGGACTTGTTATATGCTAATGTGAAGGATGCATACAACTCCACTGCACTCCCTCCCCTCGTTAGATCGGATCACAACCTTGTCCACCTCACTCCACCACACTACAGGCCTTTGGTCCAACAGCAGCTTGCGATCACTAGGACCATTAGGAGATGCTCCCTGGAGGCGAATGAGGCCCTACAGGACTGCTTTGAAACAACAGACTGGGATGTGCTCTGTGAGGCTCATGGGGAGGACATCGATGGACTTACTGACTGCATAACGGACTATATACATTTTTGTGTAGACAACACTGTACCCACCAGGAAGGTACACTGTTTTCCAAATAATAAACCCTGGGTCACCAGCGACCTGAAGGCCCTGCTGAATGGGAAGAAGAGGGCCTTCAAGGAGAGGGACAAGGACAAATCGAAATGCGTCCAGAGGGAGCTGAAGTTGCGGATTGCTGAGGGGAAGAGATGGTATAAGGAGAAGATGGAGGACAAGCTGAGGCAGAGCCAGGTGAGAGAGGTGTGGAAGGGTATGAGAAATATCACTGGCTTCAAAAAGTCAAACAGTGGGCAGATGGAGGGGACCCAGGACAGAGCCAATGAGCTGAACCAATTTTTGAACAGGTTTGATACTGGCCCTGTCCACCTCCCTTCCAGCTCCCCAGGCCACACACCCTCACGGCTTTCCCACCCCCACTTTACTCACAACACCTCTGCTGAGACAATCAGCGACCCCACCTCCACCCCTGCTCCCTCTGGACTGATCCTCAACATCCCCCTTTCCCCCACCTCCCCACCTGGGCTGGCTTTCACCACCAACTAAGTGAAGAGAGAGCTGGAGAGACTACATCAGTGGAAAGTGGCGGGCCCTGATGGCATCAGCCCAAGGGTGCTTAGGGTCTGTGCTGACCAACTGTGTGGAATACTCCAGCGTCCCTTCAACCTTAGCCTGAGCCTAGAAAGGGCCCCTGTGCTGTGGAAAACATCCTGCCTCGTCCAGGTGCCCAAGAAGGCACACCCCACTGTCCTGAATGACTTCAGACCTGTAGCACTAACATCCTACATCATGAAGAACCTGGAAAGGTTAGTCCTCGCTCACCTCAGACCCCGGTGTGTACATCACTGGACCCCCTGCAGTTTGCATACCAGCGCAACATCGGGGTGGATGATGCAATCATCTTCCTTCTGCAGAGGGCCTACTCTCACCTGGACAACGCAGGTTGCACTGTGAGGGTTATGTTTTTTGACTTCTCCAGTGCCCTCAATACCATTCAGCCCCTGCTACTGGGTGAGAAGATGAAGAGGATGAAAGTGGAAGCACCCTTAGTCTCCTGGGTCATGGGCTACCTGACCGGTAGGCCACAATTTGTGCGACTACAGAGCTGTGTGTCAGAACGGGCAGTGAGCAGCACAGGGGCCCCCCAGGGAACGGTCCTGTCCCCCTTCCTGTTCACCCTCTACACCTCGGACTTCAGATATAACTCTGAAACATGCCACCTACAGAAGTTCTCGGATGACTTCGCAATTGTAGGGTGCATCAGGGGTGGGCAGGAGGAGGAGTACAGGAGTACAATCAGTGACTTTGTGTTGTGGTGTGAGCAGAACCACCTTCAGCTCAACATCAGCAAAACAAAGGACATGGTGGTGGACTTCAGGAGAACCAAGGCACAACTGACTGCAGTCCCTATACAGGGGATGGATGTGGAAATGGTTGGGCCATACAAGTTCCTGGGAGTCCATATGGACAATAGGCTGGGGCCCTGTACAAAAAGGGCCAGAGCCGACTCTACTTTCTGAGGAGGCTCAGGTCCTTCAACGTGTGCAATAAACTACTGCATACCTTCTACCAGTCTGTGGCTGTGACGTGCTGGGGCACCAACATTAAAGCCGGTGATGCTTCTCTGGTAAATAAGCTGATCAGGAAGGCTAGCTCTGTCCTGGGGATGAGCCTTGACACTCTAGAGGAGGTGGTGGAGAGACCGATCCTGGCCAAACTGCTGGCCATCATGGACAACGTCACCCACCCTCTGCATGCCATGGTTATGACGCAGAGGAGCACCTTCAGTCACAGACTGATCCTACCACGGTGTGCCAGAGCGCTACAGGAGGTCCTTCCTGCCGGCGGCTATTAGACTATATAATGCCTCACCGGGGTGCCGTGCCGTCGGCAACACAGACCTGGAACTGTTGGGGTGCTAGGACCTAGTTTAACAATTATGCATCCATCCGTGAGTAACTCTGGTCCGTAATCACTCATTCACTCAGGACTTATTTATTAATTCAGATCTGTATATACATACTCATGTACAGTTGTTATATCATATCACGTGCAATATTGCAAGTAATTCTTGGACTTAACTTACGTAGTCATTCACTCAGGAATGCATATTAGTATCCTGTCAGTTGCATCTTTTTTCATTGCTTTTAGTATATCGAATGTGCAATACGTGCAGTTATCTGTAATTAAACCCTGGGCACTAAGGACTGTATATTAAGGGAATTACTATTATTACCCCAAATTATATCATACACACATTTAGCTATCTCTTCCTGTCATTTACCTGTACAGTTTATGTAACCATGCAAGTATTCACTTACCTGTAAATATAACTGTATATTTACCTGTACAGCTAATTTAACCATGCAAAATATTAACATTAACCTGTACATTTAACCAGTCTGTCTATTAAGTAAACTATTATTACCCTCACTCATATCATATGCATTTTTAGCTATTGAAGTATTTCTCTGCCATCGACCTGTATAGTATAGTTAACCATCCAACATACATATTCAGCCAACCACCCATACTATGCAATGTCTTTTTATAGCTTTTTTGCACTCCAGATATCTTGTATTTCTATACTTTTTCATACTGTATGTATCATGTATAGTGTATCTGTCTTTTGTGTATTTTCGTTCTGGCATTTAGCAGCTGCCCTATGTTTTGTTGTAGCTGCTTGACAAAGAAATGTCTATCTATCTATCTATCTATCTATCTATCTATCTATCTATCTATCTATCTATCTATCTATCTATCTATCTATCTATCTATCTATCTATCTATCTATCTATCTATCTATCTATCTATCTATCTATCTATCTATCTATCTATCTATCTATCTATCTATCTATCTATCTATCTATCTATCTATCTATCTATCTATCTATCTATCTATCTATCGTTAGCTACTTTTTGTCACTCTAAACTCCGACAAAACTCAAGGAACATTATTATTTTCTGTGAAATTTTTGAAGTACTTCTGACACCATGTTATGATCTTAGTCAGATGGCTCAGCTTCAAAATGTTAGTGATCAATTTAGTGATACCCAAGCCCTGCCTGTACCTTAGTTATTGATGAAAAAACAGGCTCTACCCGGCCCTAACCCGATGTATAATGTCGGGGCCTGTCGGGCAAGGCTCGGGTAGCAAAGCTCTACCGTGGTGACACTGATATTGTGTTCCCGAAATGACATCACTCAGCATTTTCAGCCCTGTCCCATAAGAAAGGGCTTCAGGAGTAATAGTGTAGCTGAGGAATGTAGATTAATCTGAGTCATTGTGAGAGAGTGAGCGAGGCCAGACGGATTACCAGGACTCGTACTCAGAGCATGAGCTGACCAGCTGGCAAGTGTCTTCAGTGACATTTCAATCTCTCCCTGGCCCAGTTTGTAATACCTACATGTTTCAACCAGACCACCATAGTCTCTGTGCCCAGGAACACCAAGGTAGACTGTCTAAATGACTATCGGACTTTAGATAGATAGATAGATAGATAGATAGATAGATAGATAGATAGATAGATAGATAGATAGATAGATAGATAGATAGATAGATAGATAGATAGATAGATAGATAGATAGATAGATAGATAGATAGGTACTTTATTGATCCCCCGGGGGGGAAATTTCATTATCAAGCAGCTACAACAAAAACACAGGGCAGGTGCAAAATGCCACAACGAAAGTACACAAAAGACAGATACATGGTACATGATACATAGAGCGGCAGTATGAAAAAGTATAGAAATACAGGATATCTGGAGTGCAAAAAAAAGCTATAAAAGGACATTGCGTAGTATGAGTGGTTGGCTGAATATGTACACTATACATTGGTGGATGTTGGATGGTTAACTATACTATACAGGTTGATGGCAGAGAAATACTTCAGTAGCTAATGCGTATGATATGAGCGAGGGTAATAATAGTTTACTTAATAGACAGAATGGGTAAATGAACAGGTAAGTGAAAATTTTGCATGGTTAAATTAGCTGTACAGTTAGGTATACAGTTATATTTACAGATAAGTGAATACTTGCATGTTTACACAAACTGTACAGGTAAATGACAGGAAGAGATACTTTAATAGCTAAATGTGTGTATGATATCATTGGGGTAATAATAGTAATTCCCTTAAAATACAGTCCTTAGTGCGCAGGGTTTAATTACAGACAACTGCACTTATTGCACATTTGATATACTAAAAGCAATGAGAAAAGGTGCAACTGGCAGGATACTAATATGCATTCCTGATTGAATGCCTAGGTCCAATAATTACTTACAATATTGCATGTGATATAATATAACAACTGTACATGGGTATGTATATACAGACCTGTATGAATAAGTAGGTCCTGAGTGGATGAGTGCTGACGGAACAGAGTTACTCACGGATGGATGCATAATTGTTAAACTAGGTCCTAGCACCCCAACAGTTCCAGATCTATGTTGCCGACGGCACGGCACCCCGGTGAGGCATTATATAGTCTCATAGCCGCCGGCAGGAAGGACCTCCTGTGGCGCTCTCTGGCACACCGTGGTGGGATCAGTCTGTGACTGAAAGAGCTCCTCTGCGTCATAACCATAGCGTGCAGAGGGTGGGTGACGTTGTCCATGATGGCCAGCAGTTTAGCCAGGATCCGTCTCTCCGCCACCTCCTCTAGAGTGTCAAGGCTCATCCCCAGGACAGAGCTAGCCTTCCTGATCAGCTTATTTACCCGAGAAGCATCACCGGCTTTGATGTTTGCTCCCCAGCACACCACTGCAAAAAAGATGGCACTGGCCACCACAGACTGGTAGAAGGTATGCAGTAGTTTACTGCACACGTTGAAGGACCTGAGCCTCCTCAGAAAGTAGAGTCGGATCTGGCCCTTTTTGTACAGGGCCCCGGTGTTACCAGCCCATTCCAGTCTGTTGTCCATATGGACCCCCAAGAACTTGTATGACTCAACCATTTCCACATCCATCCCCTTTATAGGGACTGCAGTCAGTTGTGCCTTGGTTCTCCTGAAGTCCACCACCATCTCCTTAGTTTTGCTGATGTTGAGCTGAAGGTGGTTCTGCTCACACCACAACACAAAGTCACTGATTGTGCTCCTGTACTCCTCCTCCTGCCCACCCCTGATGCACCCTACAATAGCAGAGTCATCCGAGAACTTCTGTAGGTGGCATGTTTCAGAGTTATATCTGAAGTCTGAGGTGTAGAGGGTGAACAGGAAGGGGGACAGGACCGTACCCTGGGGGGCCCCTGTGTTGCTAACTGCCCGTTCTGACACACAGCTCTGTAGTCGCACAAATTGTGGCCTACCGGTCAGGTAGTCCGTGACCCAGGAGACTAAGGGTGCTTCCACTTTCATCCTCCTCATCTTCTCACCCAGTAGCAGGGGCTGAATGGTATTGAAGGCACTGGAGAAGTCAAAAAACATGACCCTCACAGTGCAACCTGCGTTGTCCAGGTGAGAGTAGGCCCTCTGCAGAAGTTAGATGATTGCATCATCCACCCCGATGTTGCGCTGGTATGCAAACTGCAGGGGGTCCATTGATGAACACACCAGGGGTCTGAGGTGAGCGAGGACTAACCTTTCCAGGGTCTTCATGATGTGGGATGTTAGCGCTACAGGTCTGAAGTCATTCAGGACAGTGGGGTGTGCCTTCTTGGGCACTGGGACGAGGCAGGATGTTTTCCACAGCACAGGGACCCTTTCTAGGCTCAGGCTAAGGTTGAAAAGACGCTGGAGTATTCCACACAGTTGGTCAGCACAGACCCTCAGCACCCTTGGGCTGATGCCATCGGGGCCCGCCGCTTTCCACTGGTGTAGTCTCTCCAGCTCTCTCTTCACTTGGTTGGTGGTGAAAGCCAGCCCAGGTGGGGAGGTGGGGGGAAGGGGGGTGTTGAGGATCAGTCCAGGGGGGGCAGGGGCGGAGGTGGAGTCACTGATTGTCTCAGCAGAGTTGCTGTGAGCAAAGTGGGGGTGGGATAGCCGTGAGGGTGTGTGGTCTGGGGAGCTGGAGGGGAGGTGGACAGGGCCAGTATCGAACCTGTTAAAAAATTGGTTCAGCTCATTGGCTCTGTCCTGGGTCCCCTCCGTCTGCCCACTGTTTGACTTTTTGAAGCCAGTGATATTTCTCATACCCTTCCACACCTCTCTCACCTGGCTCTGCCTCAGCTTGTCCTCCATCTTCTCCTTATACACTCTCTTCCCCTCAGCAATCCGCAACTTCAGCTCCCTCTGGACGCATTTCAATTTGTCCTTGTCCTTCTCCTTGAAGGCCCTCTTCTTCTCATTCAGCAGGGCCTTCAGGTCGCTGGTGACCCAGGGTTTAATGTTTGGGAAACAGCGTACCTTCCTGGTGGGTACAGTGTTGTCTACACAAAAATTAATATAGTCTGTTATGCAGTCAGTGAGTCCATCGATGTCCTCCCCATGAGCCTCACAGAACACATCCCAGTCTGTTGTTTCAAAGCAGTCCTGTAGGGCCTCATTCGCCTCCGGGGACCATCTCCTAATAGTCCTGGTGGTTGCAGGCTGCTGTTGGACCATAGGCCTGTAGAGTGGGGTGAGGTGGACAAGGTTGTGATCCGATCTACCGAGGGGAGGGAGTGCAGTGGAGTTGTATGCATCCTTCACATTAGCATATAACAAGTCCAGAGTTTTATTATTCCTGGTTGGGCACTTCACGAACTGTTTGAACGTGGGCAGCGTGGAAGAGAGAGATGCATGGTTAAAATCCCCCGAAATTGCAAAGAAAGCACTGGGATGCGCTGTCTGTAACCTCGCGATAACAGAGTGGATGACGTCACATGCTGCGTTTGCGTCAGCAGAGGGCGGGATGTAAACAATAACAGCAATGGCCGCCGTGAATTCCCTAGGTAGATAGTAGGGTCTCAGGCTAACGGCTAGCAGTTCAATGTCCGGGCTACAAAACTTTTCCTTAAGAGTAATATGGTTCGGATGACACCATCTGTTGTTAACTAATAAAGCCAGCCCACCACCCTTACTCTTACCGGAAGAGACGCGATCCCTGTCCGCTGTGATGGTCTGGAAACCGTCGATAGTGACGTTCTGTATGGGGATGTTATCGTTCAGCCAAGTCTCAGTAAAACACATTAGGCTAGCTTCCCGATAAATCCTTTGTCCACGAACAAGTCCCGCCAACTCATCCATCTTGTTATGTAGACACCTCACATTGCCCATAATAATAGATGGTATAGCCGGCTTGTACTTGAACCTCCTCCGCTTTGCCTTACATTTCAATCCCGCCCTGCATCCACGGCGTCGTCTTTTAAATTCGTCCGGAATATCAAACTTTTCCCTGGGGAGCAGCAGCGCTGTGTGGGCTAAATCCAGGAGCTGGGCTCTGCTGTAAACAATAACAGTTGACGACTCCTAGCACTCACATCTATAGCAATGAAATGCTTTGAAAGGCTACTCATGGCTCACATCAATTCCATCATCCCAGACACCCTGGACCCACTCCAATTCACATACGTCCCCAACAGATCCACAGACGATGCAATTTCTATTGCACTCCACACTGCCCTTTCCCATTTGGACAAAAAGAACACCTATGTGAGAATGCTATTCATTGACTACAGCTCAGCCTTCAACACCATAGTGCCATCAAAGCTCTTCACTAAGCTAAGGACCCTGGGAGTGAACACCTCCCTCTGTAACTGGATCCTGGACTTTCTGATTGGACGCCCCAAGGTGGTGAGGGTAAGCAACAACACATCCACCACGCTGATCCTCAACACTGGGGCCCCTCAGGGGTGCGTGCTTAGCCCCCTCCTGTACTTCTTGTTCACCCACAACCACGTGGCCGCGCACGACTCAGCCTATAGGGAGGAGGTCAGAGACCTGGCAGTGTGGTGCCAGGACAACAACCTCTTCCTCAAAGAAGGCAAGACAAAGTAGCTAATCATGGACTACAGGAAGCGGAGGACCAAGCACGCTCCCATTCTCATCAACGGGGTTGAAGTGGAGCAGGTCGAGAGCTACAGAGAGTAGTTCGTACGGCCTAGGACATCACTGGGACCAAGCTCCCTGCCATCCAGGACCATACCAGGCGGTGCCAGAAGAAGGCCCTAAATATGGTCAAAGACTCCAGCCACCCAAGTCATAGACTGTTCTCTCTGCTACCGCACGGCAAGTGGTACCGATGCACCCAGCCTGGAACCAACAGAACCCTGAACAGCTTTTACCCCCAAGCCATAAGACTGCTAAACTGTTAGTCAAATAGTTAGGCAAATATAGCTACGTGACTATCTGCATTGACCCTTTTTGCACTACGTTTTGTGACGTTTTTGTTATTAAGTGTTCTACTTTTCTATTAATTCTCTATTTTCTTTCTCTTCGCATCATTGAGAAGGGCCCGTAAGTAATCATTTCACTGTTTAGTCTGCAACTAAAATAAAATTGGATTCATTTGATCTGTCATGTCACGCTAGTCATTTCATTAACACTCATGACTAACAGCCAATTGAGCCAAAGATTACAAGCAGGGTGTCGAAATAACTGTTTAAACTTAAAGACAACTTTTCCTGACAGGCCGAGAGTTTGACTGATACAGAACTATGTAAATAAATCCTGCATGCAGGCACAGGTCTGGTAAAAAAACGAAATCCATTCGTATTCATATAAATTGCAATTTTCTGTTTTAAATTGTGTTTCTACTCTGCTCTTAACATGTTTTGGGTAGATTGAAAACAGGGTGGAGAGAGCACCTGAAAGGAAATCAAGTTAGACAGCCCAAACAGCAGGGAATGAGACCCTCGCCCAACAATTTGAGAACCAAAATGTAACATCACTGTCAAAAAAGACACCAAAATTCAACGCTGGAAGTGCGGTGATCTGTGTCAAAACAGCAGTTAATAGGACCCACAGAGAGAAAGAGAAGAAACGCCAGCGCATAAAGACGGGTGTCATTCAGCACTCGCCTCTCCCCCCTCCACTCCTCAGATGAAATGCCAGTTTGCTTCAGGAGACGGTTTAAGCTGACGGAAGCAGACTCGTGTTGGCTGAGGTATCTGGCTCAGGCCACATCATTAAAGCCTTCAGAAACGTTTGGGGAATATTCAACAGTAAACATACATGTTTCGTTTGATATGACAAAGCTGCCTTTGATTGTGCTGTATTCATTGCTAGAAGGCACAAAGCACTGATCTCTGAACGAGGCAATTAATGGGGATGAAATCCCAGAAGTCCACTAGCCTGAGGCGATAGGAACCCTCCTCAAAAGACTGATTCACTGTTAATGTCATTGAGAAATCCCCCTCATTCCCTCTGCTCTGCTTCCATTTGATAGAGACAGACTGTCATTCTAGGCATTTGTTTAGAAATAGAACAGTATTATTTATAGAGGGCAAGTAACTCTACGTCCCAACCAGGCCTTACATCTATAAGGACTTTCTTTATCTGTAGCGACATGTCATTCATTAACCAGGAAACCCCTGCCTTGGCTTTACTTCAAATTGACCTGAATACTTTTTATTACCACAATAGCTACGTGGTTGTACTGCCACAAAACAGTATTTTCAACTCAAGCATTTTGTTCCCTTTACATACGTTAAGTTTACACTTCTTACTTGATCACAACTGAAAAGAGGATGAGAGATTTCTTCTGACTTTGACGTGAATTTCAGGATGAGAGGAAAATACCTGACTATAGGCCTAATAAATAATATGGTCTCAAATTGCTAACTATTATGGGCAAAACGAAATTGAGAGTTGGTTTAATTCTTGGCAGGCATTCAGTGGTGCTGTGTGAATGAATAGTGACAAGGCAGGGGTTAAGGTGAGTGTGGTATGTGGATGGATTCCAGCTCTCATACAGTATGTATCCAACTGCAGGGAAGCCAGAGGAGAGTCAGCTATGTTAGCACAGCATGCCCTGTAGTAATCTGCCCCCGGCCGTCTCCTAGTCACCAGCCACCGCAGACATTAATGGACTCTAATAAAATCAAACAACAATACAACCACCATAAGGTGGGAAGACAGGCGGGTGGGACGGGGACAAGGGACGGACACAAACGCATCACTATGCAGAGTGGTGCTATAAAAGAGAGATGAATTCCAATTCAAGGACCCCATCATAATGTCTTAATCAGCTTCATTACAAGGGATCTTCTCACTTTCAAGCCTTGGGTAGAATTAAACAGGAATGAACAGTGTGTGCTAGGTACAGCATGTGGATGTGGTATTGGGTAAAGGCTGGGCTACCTCTGATCAAAGTGTTTTAGGTGGTGTCCATGCAGATAAAGCAGGATTAGCAGGTCCTACTGAGCAAATAATTGCCCTTGCTTTGAAATCCCGCGTTCTGAGGGAATGCTACAAAGGGTTCGCCATGGAGACCACGCTCAAGGAGAGGCGCTAATACCCCATTGGTCCCCTTTAATATATTGTTGATAAATTCTAATCAAGACTTTGTCATTATATAAGGCTTTCTTCCCAGGCACCTCCTGATACATTGTGGACTTCAATGGATGTCCTCAATTAATTACTTACCTTCTTATCATTCTATTTTCTCTGGTCTAGATTTTGCTAATGAAGTACATACCTGTGGAGTAAGCTCTTTACTCCCCCCATATAATATGAATTATAATTATTCTAAACTGCTATAATCATCTATTTATTTCCCAATGAACTAAAATCCCACCAAACCCTTCATCTGTTTAATTATGAGGGATAACCCTTGGAAGAAGCTGCAACTTTACAGCGTCCATAAAATACAATTAATATTGTCTGAGGATTCTACGCAATCATAGTAGCTACATACCGAAGACTAGTGGAGTCTCATTTAGAAAACAGTCTACTGTGGTACTGTACTGTAAGTGCTGTGCTATGACATTTTGGGAAGTAAATACACAGAGAACATAGGAAGGCTTCAGATAAATGACCAATTTAGACTGATCCAATATGGCTCATACTGAAGATAAGATATTACATGCGCTCAACAATACTTTTCTCAGTAAAAGGTAAAAAGGCAATCATCTCACACTGACAGCTTAATTGAAAAGGAAAATGTGACTTTTTTCTCATATTGTTGGAAGTTGTACTTCCATACACTCAGCGAAGATCACACACGACAAGCCGATTTTCAGAGAGTTAATTATCAGTGTGTTTGAGAGACAGCAGAACAGCCACCCCTTAATCCAGCTCCCCCCAACCACCCAACACCAGGTTCCTGTCTTGGTCTCTGAGGAAAACACACAAAGCTGCCTTCACTCAAGATGCTTCCATTGGAGTTTCACTGAGTGGACTGGGCAGGGTGCTGTGTGCTTAAAACACACACACACACACACACACACACAAACACATCTGTGCGAGGTCAAAGGATCCCATCGCTCCTTTTGATCTCACATGGTGTGTACAGCCATTTACAAAAGAGCCAGCATGCTCCAACAAGTCGCACACCTCCAGCGCTAACTGCTAATTAATTACGTTTAGCAGACAAGCCAGGCCAGTGCCCTGAGAAGAGTGTGTGGGACGCAGGTTATGTGCTCATACAACAGCGTTGTCATGATACCAATATATCAACAGTCAAGGATAGCAAACCTTTGACTCAGTACGCCTACACCAACAACTGGCTATTTTTTGGGGGTTTATGTTCTGTGACATGATCCATATGATTTCCCCAGCTAATTTGTGTCGTCAGCTTGAGGTGTTAGGACGCTGTGTTTTATGGCAGTTACTTGTGGCCAACCTCGTAAGTTTCCATCAGATAAACTTTCCTTCACCCACTGCTTATTCATGACCATTACTAATCAGCTCTGAAGGCTTATAATAACTCTACGGAGAGTATCAAACGTGAAAAGTTCATTTTGAGTGTACAAGGCCATATAACTATCTCTGAGTTAGAGATGGAATGCTTCAGATGTCTGGGGCACCACTGCTGTTGTCCAAAGCAAGGCCCTCATGTGGTGAATCATAACTCATTGCAAAACCGCCTCCTCACTCCTATTACTTTCCTCTAGAAATCACGATTTTAGCCCATCATAAATATGAATATATTGACTAAATAGGGGGGGAACAACCAAATGACAGAAGACAGTCACTAGCACAAGACTACCTTGAATGTCAACTAATGTAGTCCAGACAGCCTTTTCAATGAAAGCCTGACAGGATGGCTGTAATGATATTTTGTCATGTGATTAAGATTTAACAGAAGTCAAAATGCAATAAGAATTGTTGGACCACATATTTTCCCCTCCCACATCGAACCGTTTAACCGCCAAAGTTCCTTCCTCCACCTCTCAATCTCCTCTTCCTGATGGAACCTTTTTAGTGCCGAACAATACCCAATTACACGTCAAGATAAACACGTCAAATGTCTATTTTCATTGTTTCAGACGCAGATTGGAAATGAAATTAGAATAAAATTGGTCTTTTATACAACTTTCCGTCTTCATGACTGACTCATTCTGACACAATAGCGCTACAGTCTAATTTGTAAATACACAATGGCTCTTTGTCCCCTTGGTTGTATTTGACTCTCCAAAGCTGGCAGAAATCTTTAAAAAATTCATTAATAATCAGTGGGAACCTACGTGTACATCATATGAAATAACACAATGTCATATAGTGCAATTTTACTTGTTACTGAAGTGACTGAATAAGTACCACATGTCAACGTCATCTTTAAAAATGCACCACATGATATCTTTGGTCGTTAAACCAAAGAAAATCATGCTTAGAGACAACCTACATGCTTGGCTGTCACAACAGCACTCATTTACGGCCAGGCCGGGACTGAAAGCTGTAATTTACAGTCAAATGAATTATCTTGACTTTATCTTAACTTTCTCAAAGTGCAGAGCAGGCAACAAGGGGCATGCTAATAAATGGTAAATTGTCTCCCAGAATTGGTTTTGCTTGATGAGGAAGATAGGATCGATGAATAGATTATAAGACCATTATATGGCCAAAATGCAACTGTATATTCAACTACTCTTTATACATAATACCTTACAAATTCCAATGTTGTTTTTTGTTTGTGATTACTTGGATTGCTTTCATTACACGTTTGAGCTATGACATAATGCCTTTTCAAATCCATTCATTCTGAATTAGTGTTATTGTGACACCTACGTATTTTTTGGAATTGGCGATACTCTAAAGAGCCAGGAAAGGGAGCGGCTGTCCTTTCAAATTTTTCAAAAGCTTGTGTTGAAAAACCCACAAGTGTGTCCCTCCTTTTCAATCCGGCCCTGAGATGTCTTGAGAGGGGAAGCCATGACAGAGTGTGCATACTGCACTGGGATTTTGGCTGTGTTCTGTGGCTGTGTTCTGTGTTGAAAAGATAGGATCTGCAAACTCCCAAGAGGCAACAGGCTGATTCAGAGGCTTTCAAGTATGTTCTTAGAACAGGGAGGAAGGATTCATCGCATTATAGCTTCATCACCTAAGCAAGTTAATGTTCTGTGTTAAATACAAAACCAGTAAACTGGTGTGTCAACCACAGAAGTGTATCTACTTTCAGAGGCATACATCTCTTATTGAGTATTCATACTGACACTTTTTTCCTGAAACAACAGAGATTTGATAGGACTGTTCATGGTTTACATGACCTATATTTATAGAGATGGATATATAGTATAGTCTAAGTCATATTGATAAGTGGAGTAAACCCCTTTACAAAATTCCACCTGGAACAGTTAAAAATAACCCACCAAAATTGAAAGTGCTTTACGTGACAAACGAACTTTGGCATTCATATAATTCCCATATTATTTAATTTGTTTTCCTTACAAGGCTATGGAGCAAATTTCCAATCTGATTAATGTGGGATGGTTTGTTCCAGTTCTGTGCCACAATCCAGCATGGTGAATTAAAATAATAATTATGGCAATTACAGATTGTTCCTATATCTAGGCAAGGATACAGAACAGTACCATTAGAGGGTCATGGGAGTTTAAGAAGTCTCTTAAAGTTCACCACTCCTTCGAAATCCTTGGGTGCCTCCAGAATAATCTAACTGTGTGAATAATGTCACGAAAATCAACATAATAACAAACAAATACTTGCTTAAATGTTGAGAAAGTGTTTCTTTAGTATTTGTTTTATGTGTAGTGCTGTATTTGTGTTAGTGTCAGCAAGTCCTCCATTGTAATGACAACCGAAACATTAGACAATGAATAGCAGGGTTGGGGTCAATTCCATTTAAATTCCAATCAATTCAGAAAGTAAACCAAATTCCAATTCCAAATGTTCCTCATTGAAAAGCATGAAAGAGAACTGGAATGAGAATTGTAATTCCTGAATTGAAATGGAATTGACCGCAACCCTGGAGAATAGTAATGGTTATCATATCAGAAAGTATATCACAACATTTCTGAGAGCAGTGCTTTACGTATATAATTTTCAAACATACAAGATCACTGTCTACAGATGTTTAGTATTGTAAGCTGAGGAAAATCCTTGTAAAAAACTTTATCACCTTACAGAGGAGCATGCAGCAGAGTGAAATTTGCCTCACGAGAAGAGAGATTTGGAGGTGAATCTGAAAGGTTTAATTAATTTTAAATGATTCTTTTCAGAGTGTTAGAGGCTCAAAGCAGTGGAGTGGAAAGCAGTTGGAGTGGCTAGTGCTTGGCAACCGGGATAATCTAGGCCCTCCTCAGCAAGCTCATCTGGGAGTCTTACATCAGCATGTAGGCATCCCGAGTTGGAGCTTTACCGGGTCGCTAGTGGGGCTAGTGGGGTGTACTCAAGTTTGTAAATCCACACAAGCTTCTCGCATACAGCAAACTCACATTGCCATATTATTCAATGTGGACAAAACACGTATATAACTCTGAGCAGGGCTTTAAGGCACCTAACTATCCTACCCTGTCTTACTGCTAGGAGGAATCCTACTTTTCATTTCAACTCCATTATGTTCTTTATGTATTCATACAGGCACTGGGGAAGGGGAGGGAGAGGCAGACATATTTCTTTCTTCCTGAAATACATAATTGCATGGCCTTTAGGGCTACTAGCTTGCAAATGCTGTAGCAAAGAAAGATATCATTTAACAATCAGTGCTAAATCTACATGTGAAGTATGCCATTGTACTTACTTTCCACGCATGCACATCTATTCTATCTTACCTCTAAACTGGTTTCCCATTTGGGTACCAGAATAGTTTGAAAGCAGCTTCATCATGACTGCAAATAGGGATTGGACCAACACTTGGATCCTTTACATAAGCAAAATGTACGTTGCTTTACTTCTAAGCGTCAGTTAACCTAGCGGTTAGAGCATTGACCTTGTAACCAAAAGGTTGCTGGTTCGAATACCAGAGCTGACCAGGTAAAAAGCAACGCACTTAACCCTTATTTACTCCAGGGCCACCATACTACAATGGTTGACCCTCTAAAAAAACATCACAATAAACATATATACAGTATATATAGACTAAACAAAAATATGAACGCAACAACTTCAAAGACTTTACTGAGTTACAGTTCATATAAGGAAATCAGTACATTAAAATAAATTCCTTAGGACCTAATCAAATGACTGGGAATACAGATATGCATCTGTTGGTCACAGACACCTTAAAAAAAAGGTAGGGGCGTGGATCAGAAAACCAGTCAGTATCTAGTGTGGCCACCATTTGCCTCATGCGCACGACACGTCTCCTTCACATAGAGTTTATCAGGCTGTTGATTGTGGCCTGTGGAATGTTGTCCAACTCCTCTTCAATGGCTGTACAAAGTTGCTGGATATTGGCGGGAACTGGAACGCGCTGTCGTACACGTCGATCCAGAGCATCCCAAACATGCTTAATGGGTGACAGGTCTGGTGAGTATGCAGGCCATGGAAGAATCAAATCAAATCAAATTGTATTGGTCACATACACATGTTTAGCAGATGTTAATGCGGGTGTAGCGAAATGTTTGTGCTTCTAGCTCTGACAGTGCAGTAATATCTAACAAGTAATATCTAACAACATATACCCAATACACACAAATCTAAGTAAGGAATGAATTAAGACAATATACACTACCGTTCAAAAGTTTGGGGTCACTATGCTGGCCTTCTAGGCAGAGTTGAAAAGAAAAAGCCATATCGTCCTCTGTCCAGTGTCTGTGTTCTTAATCTTTTCTTTTCAGCATCACCTTAATCTTTTCTTTTCAGCATCACGGAGTCGCCTCTTGACGTTGAGACTGGTGTTTTGCGGGTACTATTTAATGAAGCTGCCAGTTGAGGACTTGTGAGTCATCTGTTTCTCAAACTAGACACTCTAATGTACTTGTCCTCTTGCTCAGTTGTGCACCGGGGCCTCCCACTGTTAGAGCCAGTTTGCGCTGTTCTGTGAAGGCAGTAGTACACAGCATTATACGAGATCTTCAGTTTCTTGGCAATTTCTCACATGGAATAGCCTTAGTTTCTCAGAACAAGAATAGACTGATGAAGAAAGGTATTTGTTTCTGGCCATTTTGAGCCTGTAATCGAACCCACAAGTGCTGATGCTCCAGATACTCAACTAGTCTAAAGAAGGACAGTTTTATTGCTTATTTAATCAGCACAACAGTTTTCAGCTTTGCTAACATAATTGCAAAAGGGTTTTCTAATGATCAATTAGCCTTTTAAAATGATAAACTTGGATTAGCTAACACAACCTGCCATTAGAACACAGGAGTGATGGTTGCTGATAATGGGCCTCTGTATGTCGATATATATGTAGATATTCCATAAAAGATCTGCCGTTTCCAGCTACAATAGTCATTTACAACATTGCCAATGTCTACACTGCATTTCTGATCAATTTGATGTTAATTTAATTGACAAAAATTGTGCTTTTCTTTCAAAAACAAGGACATTTCTAAGTGACCCCAAACCTTTGAACAGTAGTGTACATATATGGGCGAGCGATGTCAGAGCGGCATGGACTAAGATACATTAGAATAGTATAGAATACAGTATATACATATGAGGTGAGTAATGCCAGATATGTAAACATTATTAAAGTGACTAGTGTTCCATTTCTTAAAGTGGCCAGTGATTTCTAGTCTATGCCTATAGGCAGCAGCCTCTAATGTGCTAGTGATGGCTGTTTAACTGTCGGATGGCCTTCAGATAGAAGCTGTTTTTCAGTCTCTCAGTGCCAGCTTTAAACTGGGACATTTTAATCTCCCAGGAATTGGGTACAGATCCTTGAAACATGGGGCAGTGCATTATTATGGTTATTTTTTTTCATTGAACCTTTATTTAACTAGGCAAGTCAGTTAAGAACAAATTCTTATTTACAATGACGACCTACCTACAGGGTCAGCCCCTGGAGCAAATTAGGGTTAAGTGCCTTGCTCAAGGACACATCGACAGGTTTTTCACCTTGTTGGCTCAGGTATTTGAACCAGCGACCTTTCGGTTATTGGCCCAATGCTCTAACCGCTAGGCTGTGGGTCTCAGGATCTCTTCACGGTACATCTGTGCATTCAAATTGCCATCGATAAATTTAAATTGTGTTCGTTGTCAGTAGCTTATGCCTGCCCATACCATAACCCCACTGCCACCATGGGGCAGTCTGTTCACAATGTTGACATCAGCAAACTGCTCGCCATACACGTGGTCTGTGGTTGTGAGGCCGGTTGGACGTACTGCCAAATTCTCTAAAACGATGTTGGAGGCGAGTTATGGTAGAGACCATAAAATTATCTGGCAACAGTTCTGGTGGACATTCCTGCAGTCAGCATGCCAATAACACACTCCCTCAAAACTTGAGTCATCAGTGGCATTGTGTTGTGTGACAAAACCGAACATTTTAGAGGGCCTTTTATTGTCCCTAGCACAAGGTGCACCTGTGTAATGTTCATGCTGTTTAATCAGCTTCTTGATATGCCACACCTGTCAGGTGGATGGATTATCTTGGCAAAGACGAAATGTTCACTAACAAGGATGAAATTTGTGCACAACATTTGACAGAAATATGCTTTTTGTGCATATGGAACATTTCTGGGATATTTTATTTCAGCTCGAAACATAGAACCAACATTTTAAATGTTGTGTTTATATTTTTGTTCATTATTACATCTGTCTACTTTTCTACCTTTAAACACTATGGACACATTTCTAAACAAATCAATAAGGACCTGCACAATGGCTGTTGCCGATCCCCTACGTAGAGCAGCTATCTCTCTAGCGGTAATTTAGAGCAATGTGTCCTTTCTGTAAGCTATCTCTACACAAAGGCAATAAAATGCTGAGCACGAAAGATACAGCTCCACAGGAAGGAGGCCTCCGTTTGGCAGTGAGATGAGGGGAAACAGTCCCCTCCTTGTTGTGGCCGAGTTGCTGCAGCTTATCGCTTGCTTGGCCTACATGACACGAGGGCCACGATAAGGGAGGCACAAATGCGGCCTTTATTTTTGACTGCAACATGAAACTCACTCACTCGCAGATGAGTGGCAGGAACATCCTCAACGATTTATGCCTCATTCACAGGAGTGGGACAAAGTGGCTGGGGGGGTGGCGGGTGTGTGTGTAGGGGGGATTGGAGGGTGGGGACATTTTCAAATTTGTATTCTTTTAACTTTTGCAAAAAAAGAAGAAAACTCTCCTTAGATTTATTTGTCATAATGTATTTTTTGGTCATAATGTATTTATTTGCCTGAAAACAAGTTGCGTTCTTTTGAATCGTTTTGATTTGTTGTTTTTTTGTTCGTTTTTTTGACTGATTCACCACATTAAAAATGGAAAAATAAATATTTGAGTGTGTAGCTACCCCTCATTTTATGGAATGGCAAATTACAATTGTGCAACAAAACAGACTCGTATGCATAGCTTAGCTACCTGTTATCATCTGCTGAGTGCTATGTTAAGCATCATCCTGAATATGGTCAGGGACTTGTCCACTCTAGGCAGAAGTGCAGAGGACACATTTTCTTTCCGTGGAGAGAATTTGTGTTTGTAGGGAGGGTTCCTGATGCCTTTGTTTTCAGGCCTTGATGTGTGACCAGTCGCTCTCAGGCCTCCCCTTCACCCCTGGCCTATTCTGCCAGTGTTCTGCCCACCCATACTTTCACAGCAGGGGAAGGGTTTCAGAGAGAGACTGAATCAAAAGCTCAAGGAGAAAAATTGCTTTTCAGGCTCTGCTGTGTGGGAATCGGATGAGGGGCCTCGCTCAAATCCGGTCTCCAGGCAACCAGAGCGATATGCCGGGAGAATATCATTAAAGTTGGAAAACTAAGCAGTCTTTCTGAATTTGTAAACCTAATCAGCACGAGGGGGAAAAAGTTTGTTCAATGTTTTTTTATGAATTTGCTTGTTTGTTTATTCATTAACTGATATTAAGAATACCCTACATACTAAAGACATGAGAGAGCACATCTAAACGGGCAGCTCCAGAAAAGACAGACCAAGGTTGGAAATAGGGGAACTGCCGTCTCTGCAGCTGGCCCTCCATCACAAGATTAATAAGTTGCCGTTTCCAGGCCGACCAGAACCTAGTGGGAACCATCCAGCGCTTCTGTGAATTGTGGGTAACGGCCTCACCACAAGCTGACCTGGTTTACAGCTCTGTTTTGTCTTGCAGTCTTAAAGTGGAGAAGACATCTGTGACTAGAATTATGTCACCATGAAGGCTGTCCAGCAAGTTCAAGCAATCTATAAAGAAAGCCAAAACAACAGCCAGGTTGTACTACTTGGTTTACTTTCCTGTAACATGTTTTCAGCTTTACTGAACAATCTCTAATCATAAACGTATGTATTGTCTCAGGGAATTAGACACAAGGTGGTTTTCATGTAAATAAAAAGTTTAAACTCAGAAACGTGTTATTCAAGTAGTGTAATAGTTCAGCCCCCATCCACTACTGCATGACAAAGGCAACAATGAGTTGACTCATCTTTAGATCCGCTGGCCAAAGTTTTCTAAAATCATTAGTAAACAAAGCACTACATCCTTGATTAAATCCGCACATTGACTCGGTACCGGTACCCCCTGTATACAGCCTCGTTATTGTTATTTTATTGTTTTACTTTCTATAATTTTTTACTTTAGTTTATTTGGTAAATATTTTCTTAACACTTTCTTGAACTGCTTTTTTGGTTAAGGGCTTGTAAGTAAACTTTTCATGGTAAGGTCTAAACCTGTTGTATTCGGCACGTGACAGAATAACAATAAGAATTTCTACAAAAAGTGAAACACTGTACCTGAGGACAGAAACATACTTAATCCATAGAACTTTGTGACAGTGATTCCACCCTGTCTAAATGTTGTTCTGATGTGATATCTAGATCCATCTATTTCAACTACATTAAAGACATTTTATTTTTAAAGAGCAAGCTTTACCAGCTCTCCGAGTGATATCAAGAAACGAAAACAGTATGTATGATAAACTGATATTTCCATAAGGTTGCTAATAGCATAACATCTCCAAACACCCTACTTAGGGTAATAAGAGAGGATGTCCCCTCTTTGTTCATAATTCATCAAATGAATTACCCATAAGACCCTCAGAGATCAATTACTGAGTTGTACTACTTAAATGTTTCAGAGGGAATGCAGTGGCACTGCCCCCTAGTGGATCACTGGAAGACACTTCACACTCGGACTAACAGTAAAACTCCCTTTATACTGTTAGCATAAAGCATGGTCAGTGCTACCTGGGATCTTTGTGACGTCCCTACCCTAAATCCTAACCTTACCCCTACCCTTACCATAACCCTAACCACAATCCTTACATAATCCTAATCCTAACCCTAACCCTTAACCATTTTACATGTCTACTTCAATGGGCTAGGGATGTCCCCAAGGATCCCAAATAGCAAGGACCAATAAAGCATGGCTGGGGTAATTGGAAATTTAGCTGACAACAAGTCTCCTTTTGACTTGTGTAACTAGAAGCTCCTTTTACTATTTAAAAATACAAAAAATAACAGGAATACAAACTATGTTGTCAAGATAAACATACAAATATAACTGTTGTGTTTCATCAATTCTGATTATTTGCCGTCACACGACATCGCCACACAAGTCCATGCGATTGACTACAGTGAATACTGCTTTGTTCACCCAGGCTCATAAGTTTTAATGAATCCAAAATAGCGTTTAACATTTAAACTGGGCCCTTTTATTCAGGTTTCACTGCACTGTAAGGAACACAGTGGGAGTAATGGCGCAGAGCCTAGAGAAGATAAGAGCTTATATTATAGGTAATCACAACCCAAAGCAGCAACCTTAACACATAAAAAACCTCTGTGATTATCACCAGGTATTGTATTCGTTCAGTATACTGTATGGGTGAAAATCTGTGGTGTGCCACCCAGTATATTATCCATCCTAATGGAAAAGACTGTAATTACTTCAAATTGCTCTTGGCTTTCATTGACATTCAATGAGCCGGTCCTCTTCAATGTGAGTATCTAAATACGTTTTGCCTTTAGAGAAACTGTAGCTCACTTTTTAACATACACAAGTGCATGAACACACACACACACACACACACACACACACACACACACACACACACACACACACACACACACACACACAGCATGAGGTGGCATTTCCAATTGTCCAGTGATCTGTTTGTTGTGTTTGTGTTCCTGTGCAGACCCCCCACACACAGCTCTATGTTTCATTGTTACCTGTCTTCCTGCCTGACAACCAGAAGTAAACTAAACTAGTGCTCTTTTTGCTCCCTGACATCACTGTACTGTGCTGTGCTTGGCTGGAGACTAGGGGCTGGAGGCTGGATAGAGCAGCCAGGCCTGGCCAGTATCTGGTGATCGCCCACTGCCCCCCTGTGAGACAAACCCAACTCCCAGAAGAAAATTAGCGCATTTAGCTGTCAGCACCAGGCTCACTTTTCAATCCAGACCAGCATTCACAGGAGACCCACTTTTTCTCCTCTCTCCTTTCTTTGGCTGGAAACACGATCTCTATATAGCTCAAAGATCAAGAAAAAAGGTGTAAACGTCACATAAATGTGATCAAGTGTCTCTCTATCAGATCCCTTAGATCTCCCCACCACCATGCCCATGCACCCACCCAGAATAACTCTGTCCTCTTTGTGCCTCCCTCGCCCTCTCTCAAAAGAGAAGCAGACAAGTGCAACACACGGTTTTACTAACTATTCACAGCGCAATTTCTCAACACTGGAAGGGAAAACAATTGGAATGGCAGTTTTTATTGTTATCGTAAACATTTATAGAAACCACGCACTGTTGGATACTTTTACAACAAAATAGCAAACTTCCCCCAAAACTGTATTAGACTTTTTAACTACTTCACCCTGCCTTTAAAGGGCTCTACTTTGACTGACTGGCTCTACTATACTTTACACAGTGCCTGTACTATAATATGATCCGCCCATCCTCCCACCTTGGTGACAGCCCCTCTGCCAGGTGGGGGGGGGGGGGGGGGCGGAGGGTATGAATGAGGGGCTGGGAAAGCGGGGGTGGCACGGGTCTTGGCTGTGCCTCTGTGTGTGTGTATGACTGTGACTGAGTGATGCACCCCCCCCCCCCCCCCGCTCTGCTCGGCCTGCCAGAGGCATGACCCCCATCACACTGGAGTCCCAGTGCACCCTGAGCACTTCTCGTCTATCCGTCGCCAAGGAGGCAGACGGGGACGCGGGAACAACAAGTCATTTGTACCTGTAGAGGAGGACACTCCTGGGAAACAAACAGATGAGCCTCTTCCTCTGAATACAAGCCTTTCTCTCAGGGTAAACAGAACTGTATGAGAAACACACTAACTATCAGGAGGATCGCACTTAACTCTTTCAGCGCCTGCCGGAGGGCCTGGAGGGGGCAGAGAGAGAGAGAGAGAGAGAGAGAGAGAGAGAGAGAGAGGCAGAGGAGCGATTAGGCCACACTTGCTGGGAACTGAGTTGGGAGAGAGACAGGCCAGAAGGAGGACAACATCCTGATGTAGCAAGGAGTGATCTAGCAGGGCATGACATCAGAACATCACCACATACAGTATACAGGCCCACAGCGTTGCACTTCATTCAACATCCTAAAAAACATGTCAACATGTGAAAAAGTATTTGAACCTGCCATAAGCAGCTCTGCTTTTGTCACTGTATTCTCTATCAATCCAAAATGGTTGAATCACTTAATCAATTCAAACAAAAACTTTTATAATTGAATACTGTAATTGATCAATGCTGCATGTGTATTCGATTGCAAAAACGTAAAAGTTTTTATTTCGGTTGCAATCTGTACCTTGAGCTACTTGTGAATAACCTTCTTTTGAATACAGCACTCTTGCCAGTTCGCATGGCTGTGTAGAAGACAACCCATTGTACACCCAAGGACATTTCAGTCTCTCCATCCAGAGAATTTACACTCCAGCATATAATAGGAGTCCTCATATCGACTCGCTACAGAAACATCATGCATCTGCTCCCAAATACTCCAGACAATAAACAACTCAGAATAGCTGTTCAAATCTAATTCCCGGACAAAGTCTGACAAAAATAAATTATGTACCGCTTTTGGACAAAACTTTCTCAGAGTTTGCTTTAGATCCCCCATTATCTTGCAGAAAGTTAATTAAAGTGGCAAAGTTTAAATCAATGGGGATTCTTTTCCTTGGTCCTGGTTGGTCAGAAATGAGTGATGGGCATGACAGGCCTTCACAAGATTACTCAGGGAGACAAAACTCCCTAATGGCCACCAAACGCTTCTTCCTGGATTACACTGGGAATCCTGCACTCGCTCTTTCTCGCCCCAAAACAATCTAGTCTAAAGTCCCCCTCTGCCTCATAATGTGACCACATCGTGTAATTCCACAGATCATTACCAACTTTCCAAAACTTAATTTTGCAATTACACATGCAATTAATTAATAAATGTGCTGTCATTACTCTCCCCCATGTGATCCCCCACCAAATGAATGCCTCTTGAAATAAAGAGGTCAAAATTAACTGTGAGGGCTAAGAGAGAGAGAGAGAGACAGAGAGAGAGAGAGAGAGAGAGACTGTTATTAAGGGATTGTGAAGTTAATCTGGTAAGCAGCTAGGGGGATATGGGGATAGTTCTTCAAGGCAGCCCTCTCGCCCTCTATCAGTGTGGGCGTCTAGAGGGATCCAGGTCGGTTAGTTATTGAGTGCGATGGATGGAAGACAGAGCTCCCGTCCCGGAGGACATATTAATGAGATCTATGAGCTCAGAGAACGCCACCGCCACGCTAACAGCACCAACGCTAACCATGCCAGGTCTGAGGAGCAGCGGAGATGATGGGTAGTGTACTTCACCGTTAAATGCACATCTACCCAGCCTCTGTACTGCCTGTCTGTCTGATTACTGCACTGACTGCCCCTACCGTACCAGGACACTTACTGTATCAAAGGAGAGCACATCAAGTAATTTCAGCCAATTCTATCATGTCGGACATTTACATGACCGAAATGAGCTTTTCAGATTTTTCAGCCCCAAAATGTATTGATCATTGTATGATGCTGCACTGCTTGGAAAGCGATTTATTCCCAGAAAATGTTGGATCAGGTATTGCTTTGGCATTCACCTTAGGACCTGAGGTGTTTTTCTTTAATCCTCATAGGAAACATTTGTCCACGCACCTGAAACTATCTAGCAAAGAAACTGATGTATATACTATAAACAGCTTCAGAGGTATTTGATAACCATTGACACAGTGCACTGGGTTTGCTTATGTCGGCAGGTAGCCTAGCCTAGCGGTTAGAGCGTTGGGCCAGTAACCGAAAGGTCGCTGGTTTGAATACCCGAGCCGACAAGGTGAAAAACCTGTCGATGTGCCCTTGAACACTTAACCCTAATTTGCTCCAGGGGCGGCGTACTACTATGGCTGACCCTGTAGGTAGGGCGTCATTGTAAATAAGAATTTGTTCTTAACTGACTTGCCTAGTTAAATAAAGGTTAAGTAAATAAATGTCTCTGACATCAATTATAGAGAGGAAGGGAAAAACACCCTGCTTTGTTTCCAAAAGGTTCATGGACCGTTAAAACCACTCGTGAGAGTATGGAAAGGAGGGATATGGAGCCCCAATAAAGTACACTCGTAACAGGCAAGCACAGTAAACCAAAAGAACGGGACAAAAGTCTGGAAATATATCGGTGTGGTTGACAACGAGAAATAGGTCAACCTCTCACACATACACATGACACAAGGACTGGGGATCAGAGGGAACAGATAAACACTTAATGATGAGGGAGATGAGTAGCAGGTGTGTGTAGTTGACTGGACAGTCCGTGGTGCGTTCAAGAATAAACAGAACTTGCATGACAACGGGCCAGGGGGAAACGGTGGGGGCTAAAAAGCTGGTGACGTCGAACGCCGGAGCTTCCCCGGACCAGGAGAGGAGGCAGCCCCGGACCAGGAGAGGAGGCAGCCCCGGACCAGGAGAGGAGGCAGCCCCGGACCAGGAGAGGAGGCAGCCCCGGTGGGAGACGTGACACCACTTTTCCCAACAAACCTGAGCCCGTCCTCCATTAGTCCTCTTTTCAGTTTCTAGAAGATGGGATTTAGGTGAATTAATGAATAATAAGGGTTAAGCACTTCAGGTTCCATTTTATAGCCTTTTGTACACTGTAAAAAGTAAGGGTTCAACAAGGGATCTTCTAAGATCCTCAAAGTTCTTTGAAGAATCTTAGGGTTCTTGGCACTGAAAATTGCCCCCAAAAGGTTCTTCCAAGAATCCCATAGGAGGTGGAGTTCATCAAGGAACCTCCTTAGTTGGTGGGGGTTCTTGCAGGAACCTAACTTCCCAAATGAAACATTTGGATTTGAATTTGAAAGGACAGCAGGTGAAGGCACTTAACTGAAAAATGTAAAGAGCTCCTCAGTTTAAGGTAAGGTTTGTCTCTTGTATGATCTGCATTGATATTGTTTTATGATGATACCCTCTATCTTTTCATATTTGTGCAAATCTTTCTAAAACAGAAAATGGACACAATTCAATGGATATCAATCAACAAAGAGGTCAGAATATGTAGGCTATAAGAATATGTTGAAGGCTAGCTGTATTGAGTGCAGATGACTGAACTTCTCGCTTTTGTGTCTGTAGGTATACAGATGAGGAGGCATACAAAGGCATGTCAATTGGTATTGGTATGTCATGCAGATCACATGCAGATCACATGTACCATCTTCCTCCCTCTTCAAGTTATGTGTATGAAAATCATTATAAAAACATTTTCTTTTCATTCACATTTACCACAAAAACCACGGTATGAATCTGTAAATTAAAATGTTTTGGATCCACATACTTCACCCTCGCTACACCTCTGATGAATATAACAGGAAACCTGTTCGATCATCATGTACTGCAAAATCATTCTGGCTATGGATACGGAGAATATCAACACATTAACATCAACACACCAGAGGATATATCCATTGGACTTGGGGCTCTGCTGGGAGTTTACCTCATTTTTCAACTTTTTTATTCTGCTTTGCCACTAAAATCATTGTAAACACTGACAGCTAAAATATTGTGTTATTGCTGTTATTGATATGCATATTATTATTAGTATTATTATTAATAATAATAATAATAATAATAATAATACTATGGGAAGGGGGGGTAGTTAAAAAGGTTCTTCGAGGATCCATTATTATTATTATTATATTTTTTTAACCTTTGTTTAACTAGGCAAGTCAGTTAAGAACAAATTCTTATTTACAATGACGGCCTACCACTGCCAAATACTCCCCTAACCCGGACGACGCTGAGCCAATTGTGTGCCGCCATATGGGACTCCCGATCATGGCTGGTTGTGACACAGCCCGGAATCTAACCAGGGTCTGTAGTGATGCCTCTAGCACTGAGATGCAGTGCCTTAGTCCGCTGAGCCACTCAGGGAAAAGGGGTTCCTCCAGGAACCTTTACTTTTTAGAGAGCAGTGGTAAAAGTGCAGCCTATATCACCAAAAGTAATGCTGGAATCCTTTGTTGCTAAATCCATTTTTGGACTCATTATATATACCCATTGATTCTTGAAGAATATAAATGATAAATATCTCATGAGCTAAGTTTAACAGTCGTACCCCACCAGTGGGGTATCCTACAAAAGCAGGATCTATGAGTTAGCCAGCTAACTCTAAATATTCTGAAATAACTTTGTATTTTTGAAATGGGCATGGTCTAATTGACTCAATAACCAAAAACATATATATCTAAGTTAAGCTTTATTAATGAATCAGAAAATCAATAGTTATTCTTGGTTGCTTATCAAAGTTATCTGGCTAACTCATTGATCCAGCTTTGTAGTACACCCCTGTGAACCCAAAATATAACCTTGTTATACTCCAGAGTTTGTAAACAAAGTACATGTAAACAAACACTGTATAGCCTCAAAACATGGTTAAAACTATAACTTTGATATGATGGATACACAGTAGGTTGTTTTCCCACTATACCTAATTCAGAGAGCTGATTGAGGATCTCATTACTGATGAATGTGATGTTCTGGTGCCTCTAGGTCTGTTCAGAAAGCTGATTGAGGATCTCATTACTGATGAATGTGATGTTCTGGTGCCTCTAGGTCTGTTCAGAAAGCTGATTGAGGATCTCATTACTGATGAATGTGATGTTCTGGTGCCTCTAGGTCTGTTCAGAAAGCTGTTTGAGGACCTTATTACTGATGAATGTGATGTTCTGGTGCCTCTAGGTCAGTTCAGAAAGCTGATTGAGGATCTCCTTACTGATGAATGTGTTTGTTTTTTATGACCGTGTTTTTCTTTCTGCTTGCATTGTGTATTTATAGATGTGTATTTACTGTATTTACCGTGTTTACTGTGTTTACTGTATTTTCTGTAATTCAGGGCTAATCTGTAAAATAGACCTTGGTCTCAGTATGACTCCCTAATAAAATAAGTTTAAATACATTTTAAAAATAGCCCTCACTTTTTGAGAATGGCTACATTTCTCCACCCTCTTTGGCCTCATGGGTGGAATGTTATAAATATTTTTCATAATACATAAAGATTGCTTTAAAAAACTGATGAAAATCTGGTGTTTTATGTCAAACAGTTTTGTTATATTTCAATCTTCTGTGATGTATATAAAGTGTAATATTGGGATGCAAACTCAAAATTGAATACATTTCAACTATATATCTGACATGCTACAGGTAGGTGTCTTATTTTTGTAAAGCCCATAACCATGTGTGTGAGGTGTATACTTTTGGTTCAAAGTAGATTTGTTTAAGATGACCAAGAATCACTCTGTGTAATCCTGATTTAGCCCACTGCAGTAAAAGGTTTTAAGGTGAGTCAGGCCCTAAAAGCACTCCACAGCAGCTGGGAACAACAAGAGGATTGTTCAATGACAAGTGATGGGGCACCATCTGCTGAGGACTGTAGCTCTCATTCCATTAGCAGGTAGCAATGACACCAGCTCACTGTGACCAACGAGCATACAAGGATGTGGAAGGAACATTTTGCCAAACAATACAAGCTCTTAAAAAGCAAATCCTTTTTATACCAGTTTGTTTAAGTATAAAATATCATACTTCTAGCTTTGACCATGACAATTAGGTTATTTTCCATTGAATAGTGACTTTTTACTACTGTCCATGCACTTCTGCTTGACTAAAATGCTCCTTTCGCAAACGATCTCATCATTGCATACAGTACGTTTTTCTGTCAAAACAAAATCTATGGCAAAACATTTTTTCTGTGAATTAAAATGCTTAAATGACAGTCAGGTAATTAGTGACTGGGAAAACTAATTAGTCTGCTGTAACCAGAGTTCTCTTTCTCCGGTTTCCCCTCGACATGGTTCATCAGATCGATCAAATGAAAGCTATCAAACTCGTTAGGCTGTTCACTCACAATGCAAGGCCTCTAGAAGATGGTAAATGCGTCTGGGAACTCAGAAGGAAAAAAATGAGGTAATCAACTCTCAGTGGGGTAACAACAGGTATTTTGTAATCAACCTCAACACGTTTTTAAGTGCGAAAGTTTCTTTTAGCATGATTATGAGGGTTTCATTACAGGAACAAGAGCAGCATCTCAGTCTGACACATTAAGAGAGACGGAGAGAGAAAGATAAACTGTACAATACTTGAACAGCTTCAGTTGCACTCTACTTGATTATGCCTCCTCTGCATTGAAACCCAAGTTGTGATTCTAAAATACAGATAGTTGATCGTCAGATCAATCTGGCTAATGATTAGTTGACCAGGGCTACGTTAGTAACACTCCTAGAGACTCGTGAAGGGAGGAGAGGAGGGAGAGAGGAGTAGAAGGGAGGGAGAGAGGAGAGAGCAGATGGAGGGAGGAAGAGAGGAGGGGAGGGAGGGAGAGAGGGAGACAGGAGAGGAGGGGAGGGAGAGAGGCGCTGGCTGGGAGGGCTAAAGTGGGTCAGTGACTGAAGCCGTCTGGAATGTGATGTGGCGGTAGGTGCAGCTGCTTGTTAATTTCACTGAGTGCCACCCTGCCTGTGGGGCGATGCCACTGCTGTCGCCAGCCCCTCCAGTCTCTCTGGCTCCACCATTCTGTACGCTTCTCCTTGACTGCTCTGGGTTGGCGTAGCCCGTGCGTTCGCGGCTCCTTAAGTTTGCCATGTGCTGTGACTCGCTTCCGACCTCCAGCCATGATACAAACTACCGGATTGTAAGTAATCCCTAATTACCCACAATACCCTTCTTCACTCAGTCAACCGCTTCTGATGTCCACCTGATCAATTTAGACACCACCAAGATATTCCCTGGTATACGCAGGGTACAGCAAATTAGTAAGCAGGGCTGGTGCCCCATTTAGAACTCCAAAGGGAGGGGTGGAGGGAAATACTGTAGCATGGTGATTCCACTGGACAAGTCCCAATCCCCCCCAAAAACTAACTAAAACCACACAATTCACTGAACTTCCGAGAAATCATGAATATGAGGGACACATAAACTACATGACCAAAAGAATGTGTACACATACTCATCAAACTTCTTATTCCAAAATCATGGGCATTAATATGGAGTTGGTCCCCCTTTTTTTGCTATAACAGCCTCCACTCTTCTGGGAAGGCTTTCCACTAGTTTGTGGAACCTTGCTGCGGGGCACTGATGTTGGGTAATTAGGCCTGGCTCACAGTCCGCATTCAAATTCATTCAAAGGGTGTTCGATGGGGTTGAGTTCAGGGCTCTGTGCAGGCCAGTCAAGTTATTCCACACCGTTCTCAACAAAGCATTTCTATTGACCTTGCTTTGTGCAGAGGGGCATTATCATGCTTAAACTGTTACTGCAGATTTGGAAGCACAGAAGCGTCTAGAATGTAATAGTATGCTGTTGCGTTAAGATTTCCCCTCACAAAGCCCCAGACCATTATTCCTCCTGCACCAAACTTTACAGTTGGCACTATGCATTGGGGCAGGTATCGTTCTCCTGGCATCCGCCAAACCCAGAGTCGTTTGTCGGACTGCCAGATGGTGAAGCGTGATTTATCATTCCAGGGAACGCGTTTACACTGCTCCAGAGTCCAATGGCAGCGAGATTTACACCACTCCAGCCAACGCTTGGTCTTATGCATGGTGATCTTAGGCTTGTTTGTGGCTGCTTGGCCATGGAAACCAATTTCCCGACCAACAGTTCTCGTGCTGCTTCCAGAGGCAGTCTGGAAATTGGTAGTGATTGTTGCAACCGAGGACAGACGATATTTACACACTACGCGCTTCAGCACTTGGAGGTCCCGTTCTCTGAGCTTGTGTGGCCTGCCACTTTGTGTCTGAGCCGATGTTGCTCCTAGACATTTCCATTTCACAACAACAGCACTTACAGTTGACATGGGCAGCTCTAGCAGGGCAGACATTTTACAAACTGACTTGTTGGAAAGGTGGCATCCTATGATGGTGTCACGTTGAAATTCACTGAGCTCTTCAGTAAGGCCATTTTACTGCCAATGTTTGTCTATGGCTATGTGCTCGATATTATACACCTGTCAGCAACAGGTGTGGCTGAAATAGCCAAATCCACTAATTTATATATATAAGGGTGTCCACATGCTTTTGTATATATATATATATATATATATATATATATATATATATATATATATATATATATATATAGTGTATTATAGAGTATTTTCTAAATTGATTAACATCATAATTTTCCAACTGTGACAGTAACGGGTGTGAAGATGAGGTAATGGATTATTTGACGGCAGCATCCTCTTCCTGGGAAATACACAGCTATTTTCTTATAGGACTCATATACTACATATCTGACCTGGTCAAAGAGAACTGGGTTACTAAGGATTTCAGAACGAAACTACTGACATGAAAAAGGAAAGTGTGGATGAGTAGGACATGACAACGAACGAACACGGAGAGGAGTTAGCTAAAGCATAAATAGATCTGGACCACTGGGCCAGTAATAATGGTATCTACCTTGTCAATATTAATAGCTATGGAACAGCAATTCTTATGTCAAAGTTCACTGTATTCCCTTTAAAAATATCAGCTCAAAGGTTTTTCAAACTTCTTATTAGTGTTACTCACTTGCATGTTTTGATATTAGATAAAGCTATATGGTTGTGTAGCATCAACAACAGGTTTGGCTGTAGCCAACCAGTAACATGGTTACAGTAGATGAATCTGGCCTGTATAACAGCAGATTATATTTCACCTTTTCGGTGTCACCTTTCATCAGGGGCACAGCAGAAACGCCATTGTTCTGAAGAAAACGCAGTACACAGCTTGGGTTTTACATGGTTAGGGGCAAAGGCAAGAGATGTGGCAAAATTGGATTCCACAGGAGCATGTATAGGGTCTTAAGGCACATCTTGAAATATGAATCCATCTAACGTGTACGAAGCGCAAAGGTATCAGACTATAGCCACTTGCTTAGGTAGGAAACTATAGGAAATCCAACAACTGTCTTGTTGTATTGTGTTTTTTTGAAGGAATAAAAACACATCTTGAAACCATTTCAGCCTATTACATGATGCATGTTATGCTCTTTTAATAATAGCTCTGTTAAAACTATTAAACCAATAGCTTGACAAATGTCATTAAAATACTAATGTGGTGTTTATCTTTGGTTCCAGTTGTATTCCTGTTTGCTTACTGTAAGCTATTTCAAAGGAGTAGCTGCCTGGATAATGTGCTGAGAATTGTGACTTCCCTATAGGAAAATGTCACCTAATTCTACATGCTTGATTAAAAAATAAGAGGTGGGTAGTTGTTACCAGGACAACAGAGTCTCATTTTACCTCACAGCCTATTTCCAACCTGTTACCAAATTACTAAGTCCTGGGACACAGCTTCAAAGAATGGAGACTGATGCTACTAATATAATGAAACTATACACTCATCTATTTAAAATGTGGTGTGTCAGCTTGGAAGTAAGACAACCAATTTTTTTGTAGTCCTTTTGGCAAAATATCAACTTCTTGGAGCTTCAGAGTTATATTACCAACATGTGCCAAGATTCCATTAATAAAGCCATTTATAGTTTCAAATAAGAGCAAGAATGTCAGGCTTTGCTTTAATTTACAGAAGGTGTATTTGAAAATGATTTACAAGATGTGCTGGTTGAAGGTTTTTTGAGAAATGTTTAAAGTCATTTTATACAAGTGTTCATGCATAGCTATTGGCTCAGCTATGCTGTATTAGTAGTAGTAGAAGTAACACATTTCCAGACAAGCTATTGTTATACTTCAGAATGCCTCTGGAAAGCCTGTCAATCGCATGCCATGCAAGTCACATATTTCATTGACAGTTCCTGGCATCATAACAATATAAATGCTGGCTACAGCACAGCTTGGGACCAGGCTAGCACAAGACTGATTCAAAACTGACATTACTGCATTGTCACATAAGACAATTGGATCATGACAGACTAACTTCACTACCATCCACAGATTAGGATGGTTGTTTGGGTGGTTAGCTGCTCCATGTATTTTAACTAACTAACAAACACTTGACTACTTGAATCAGTTGAGCTACAGTCGTTCAGGGCTACAATAAAACTGTGAAAAGTCTGGGGTTCCACAAGGAGAGTTTCCCATAACAGCCATACAAAAAAACATGGCATTATTACAACAGTCACAGAGGGACCTGTCATGGGAAATGCACAACGATGATTTAATTTACTGTAGATTCAGGTAACTTAGACCTGTGTCTTGGAGGTCCTCAGAACATTTCAAGAACATTTAGAAAATGTTCTATTTAAGTTTGACCTAATATTACCACAACATTCTCAGCATGCAAATTTGTAGTTCTAATAGTTCACCTAATTTCAGTTTATGTGATAAAACAAGCAAGTATAGTGTAGATAATCATTGTACCATCTAAACCGCTGTGAAATATATTTTCCATAACCAAAATGTACTACCTGCACATTATTTCATTCATATCAGCCTTAATTGAAAATTGATTAAACTGATGTTTTTATCGTACCCATTTACACACAATACCTCATAATGACAAAGTGAAAACATGTTTTAGCTAATTTATTGAAAATGACACTCTGCTCAGGTGCATCCAAATTTCTTTGATCATCCTTGAGATGTCACTACAACTTGGTTGGAGTCCACCTGTGGCCAAATCAATTGTTAAGTTATGATTTAGGAAGAAACACACCATGTCAAAGCAGAAACTATACCATGAAGTCCAATCTCTGTAGTAGATCTCTGAGATGAATTGTGATAAAAAAAAAAAAAAAGTCATACAGTATATCTGGGGAAGGGTATAAAACAATTTCTAGAGTGTTGAAAGTTTCCAAGAGCACAGTGGTCTCCATAATTGGTAAATGGAAAAATATAGAACAACCAAGACTCTGCCTAGAGCTCGTCGTCCGACCAAACTGAGCAACCGGGCAAGAAGGACCTTGGTCAGGGAGGTGACCAAGAACCCAATAACCACTTTGATAGAACTACAGAGTTCCTTGGCTGAGATTGGGAGAACCTTCCGGAAGGACAATAGTCTCAACAGCGCTTCACCAATGTGGGCTTTATGGGAAAAGAGCAGGATTCTGTGGTGTGATTAGAAAAAAATGTAACTCTTTGTCCTGAATACAAAGTGCTATGCCTGGAGAAAACTAGGCCCAGTTCATCACCCGTCTAACAAAATCAAATGTTATTTCTTGCATGTTTCGTAAACAACAGGTGAAATGCTTACTTACCGGCCCTTCCCAATAATGTAGAGAGAGAAAAAAATAGAAAAAGAATAACACAAGGGATAGATATAACAATAATAACACAAGGAATAAATACACAATGAGCAACGATAACCAGTACCGAGTCAATGTGCAGAGGTATGAGGTAATTGAGGTAGATAAGTACATATAGGTAGGGATAAAGTGACTAGGCAACAGGATAGATAATAAACAGTAGCAGCAGTTAAAAGAGATTAGTGCAAAAAGGGTCAATGCAGATATTCCAGGTAGCTATTGGTTAACTATTTAACTAACTGTTTAGCAGTCTTATGGCTTGGGGGTAGAAGCTGTTCAGGGTCCTGATGGTTGCAGACTTGCCATGCGGTAGCAGAGAGAACAGTCTATGACTTCGGTGACAATTTTTACGGCCTTCCTCTGACACCGCCTGGTATTATAGAGGTCCTGGATGGCAGGGAGCTCAGCCCTCTGCAGCGCCTTGCATTTGGATACAAAGCAGTTGCCACACCAAGCGCTGAATCAGCCAGTCAAGATGCTCTCAATCGTGCAGGTGTAGAACTTTTTTAGGATCTGATGGCCCATGCCAAATCTTTTCAGCCTCCTGAGGGGGAAGAGGCATGGTCGTGTGCTCTTCACGACGGTGTTGATGTGTGTGGACCATGATAGTTCCTTAGGGATGTGGACCAAGATCAGCTCCTTTGTCTTGCTGACGTTGAGGAAGAGGTTGTTGTACTGGCACCACACTGTCAGGTCTCTGACCTCCTCCCTGTAGGCTGTCTCATCGTTGTCTGTGATCAGGCCTACCACTGTCGTGTCACCTGCCAACTTAATGATGGTGTTGGAGTTGTGCGTGGCCACGTAGTCGTGGGTGAGCAGGGAGTACAGGAGTGGACTAAGCACACACCCCTGAGGGGCCCCCGTGTTGAGGGTAAGCGTGGCGGATGTGTTGTTGCAGAGGGATGTTTAATCCCAGTGTCCTTACCTTAGTGAAGAACTTGGAGGGCACAATGATGTTGAACGCTGGGCTGTAGTCAATGCACAGCATGTCCCTTTTGTCCAGGTGGGAAAGGGAAGTGTGGAGTGCCCTGCGGCCTTGTGAATGTTAACCTGTTTAAATATCTTAATCACATCGGCTACGGAGAGCATGATCAAACAATCATCCGGAAACAGATGGTGCTCTCATGCGTAGTTCAGTGTTGCTATCCTCGAAGCGAGCGTGTAATTAATTTAGCTCGTCTGGTAGGCTTCACTGGGCAGCTTGCGCCTGGTTTTCCCTTTGTAATCCATGATAGTTTGCAAGCCCTGCCACATCCGACGAGCGTCAGAGCCAGTGTAGTAGGATTCGATCTTAGTCCTGTATTGACACTTGTTTGATGGTTCGTCGGAGGGCTTAGCGGGAGTTCTTATAAGAGTCCGGATTAGTGTTCCAATCCTTGAAAGCGGCAGCTCTAGCCTTTAGCTCAGTTCTGATGTTGCCTGAAATCCATGGCGTCTGGTTGGGATATGTACTGTACGTACAGTCACTGTGGGGACAACATCATTGCTACACTTACTAATGAAGCCATGCTCTTAAAGTTGGTAACTGATTTGGTAACTCCTCAATGCCATCGGATTAATCTGTGCTAGCATTCGCTTCATCGGACCACTTCCGTACACCAGCGTGTCACTGGTACTTCCTGTTTGACTTTTTGCTTGTAAGCAGGAATCAGGAAGATCGAGTTATGATCAGATTTGCCCAATGGAGGGCGAGGGAGAGCTTTGTATGCTTCTTTGGCTGTGGAGTAAAGGTGATCTAGAGTTTTTCGCCTCAGGTGACATGCTGGTAGAAATGAGGTAAAACGGATTTCAGTTTTCCTGCATTAAAGTCACTAGTCACTCAAAGTGCCACCTCTGGGGGGTTGTTTATGACCCTATACAGCTCATTGAGTGCGGTCTTAGTGCCAGCATCGGTTTGTGGTGGTAAACACCATCCCTACTGTGAAGCATGGTGGTGGTGGCATCATGCTATGGGGACGCTTTTCAGCGGCAGGGACTTAGAGACTGGTAAGGATTCGGAACAATGAATGGAGCCAAATACAGGCAAATCCTTGATGAGAACCTGCTTCAGAGTGCAAATGAAAAGGTGCTTCTACAAAATATTGACTCAGGGGTGTGAATACTTATGTAAATTATATATTTCTATATTTACTTTTCAATCAATTTGCAAAATGCCAAAAAACATGTTTTAACCCCAAAAATATTTTATCAATTTTGAATTCAGGCTGTAACACAACAAAATGTGGAATAAGTCAAAGGGTATGAATACTTCCTGAAAGCACTGTATATACTGAAAATATAAGGTGTAAGAGAGCTTCCCTGGTGGCACATAGGGTTGGGAACCAAACATTGCATAGTGGGCCTATAATACCGTCCTCAAATGCGAATTGCCATTAAATCTGGAGAGAAACATAATGGGGATGTAATCCAACATGCTTTAAGGAGCTACACATTTGCATGCTGAGAATGTTATAGTAGTAGTAATAGTAGTCAAAGCCTTTGTATTTATTTTTTAAATGTTCACGAGGACCTCCAAGGCAAGATAAAATGTATATTACGTGAACATCAATGGAATATTATGTTAAACCTAAAACAAATACGCTACGAATGTCATAAAAATTTACTTATTTGGAAATTGTGGACATTATGCAACATTAAGGAATGTCCTGTGCCACCTAACTTAAACATTGTATGAATGTCATCATCTCTTGTTATGTATTCCCATAACCTTGTTAAATGTTCTTGGAACCTTTAAATTACTCAGAAAGGCTGTCGTGTTACCATTCTTACAACATCAAATGATTGTTTTTTGTACCCTGATACAAACATTATCTGAATGTCAGCGCAACTGGACAGTTTTTGTGTTTTGTAAACCTATCTCTAATCATATCCCCACAATGGAAAGGGAAAGGAAAGGGGGATACTAGTCAGTTGTACAACTGAATGCATTCAACTGAAATGTGTCTCCCGTATTTAACCCAACCCTCTGAATCAATGTTCCCATAACCTAATGAAACATTCTGGGAAACTTTAAAGAGCAGACGAAATGTGTTCTGGGAATGTTCTTCTAACATCAGATTAAGGGGGGAAGAGCTGCCCTGCCTTGTGGTTATTCTAGAGAAAAAACACAAACACACAGCTAACCTCCTGGGGAGTATCCTGGTGGCCAAGGAACAGTTGTCCAGCAGAGGATCCTGGGCTCGGGCTGGGGTGAGGCTGGGATTGGGGGTGAGGCTGGGGGGGAAGCTGGGAGAGGTGTGGCTGTAGGCAGTGCCTGGCACCACCTTGTCTGTCTGTCTGTCTGTCTGTCTGTCTGTCTGTCTGTCTGTCTGTCTGTCTGTCTGTCTGTCTGTCTGTCTGTCTGTCTGTCTGTCTGTCTGTCTGTCTGTCTGCCCCCCCTCCCTCCTCTCTGGTTGCGTCTCTCTCTTTCTCATCTGCCCTGACTCTTTCCACACCTCTCTCTCAGGTGACCCTGTAGCTGGGACCAGGTTTTGGTTCTCACAACTTTGAAGGGCGGGGCCACTCTATGTATTGTTTAGCCAATCCAACTGACACACTTTCCAGGCAGCATCGGGATGCTCCTCCTACACACCTTACCATCTCCTATCTGTTAGCAGGCTAATTTAATACTTCCCAGAAGACGGATACAACTTTTCCTGCCTATCCAGTCAGTGATACTGGGTTAGATTTCTGGTTATTAAATTAGTAACCAGTGCTCTGGGGCAGGGTTTCCCAAACTCGGTACTGGGCCCCCCCCTGGGTGCATGATATGTCCATGTAAAAAGCCCCATGAAATCTAACAAAGTTCATAGGAGCACATCAAATATGGTGTCAAATGAAAGCGAAGAGTCTATATTCTTGAGAAATAAAGGCACATATAGATTTTCCATCCCAAAAATGTGGAAAAAGCAAATGCTTTGATTTCTGGTCAAATAGATGGAAAATGTGTCTTAGACAGCATATAGCAGAAAAAGTCTTAAAAGGTATTAGAAATACATGTTGAAGTAAAGAGCCCTGCCAACTAATATCAACATTTATAGTATATTTTGTTTTGCAGAAATAATTTGCCTTCTGTAAGTTTAAGAAATATTGCCTAGTGTCTTGCCATTCTGAGTTACCGCAAGTCAGCACAAAGACAACAGCAGCACAGCTGCTCCAGCACCATTTCAACTTAAACATTTAAACATCTTCAAATCAACAACGCTATATATGTTTAGTTGAATACATTGAAAACAAACTTAAAGATACCGACAACAATTTAGTCTAATCAATGTAAGCTAAATATCACGTGGCTGTCCATACGACTGATTTCTCTGTGTGTGTGTGTGTGTGTGTGTGTGTGTGTGTGTGTGTGTGTGTGTTGCGTGGCGCGCAAGTAAAACCAAAAATGTTAACCCTAATTGTAGACTAGTTGAACGCCAATGAAATCCTCCTCTCTTTCATGTTTGCAATACGGTCTATGGCTCTGTCATACAGTACACATTTTTAGTTGTTGTTGTCATAGGCTACCTAGCTAAAATGCTTGCTAGCCTGACTTCCTCGCATGGGCAACAATGAACAGCTAAGTTAGCTAGCTAGCTAGTTAACGTGAGCCTACTAGGCTACAACTAGGCTACATATTGAACTTCAATTGTCTCAGGCCATTGGCACAACATATTGATTAAGTCAAAACCAGGAAAGGGACGTTTTAGCAAGCTAGCTACTGCAGGACATCAACACAAGCAGACCAGAAACAGACACGTTTTTCTCAAAATGATGTTTTGCAAAGGAAGTGATTTGACTGGCCTCCCTTGGGGGACATTTTGCTGCACCAGGACAACTCACAGTTGAGCTCAGCTCAACGCTGATTGGCTAATTATTTTATAAATGTTTTATCAAGGGAGGCCAAATGCTTGCTAGCATCAATCAATCAAATGCTACAGCGGCAACGTTATACTCTTTTGGTCCTATACAGCATCAGATACATGGGCTACACATACTGAGAGAGAGGGGTGCTGTTTCCCTCTCTCTGATGATTTCTCTCTGATGAAATTCAGCCACTTGCCAAAATTTATGGAAAATGATGAAAACATTATGAAAACACAGAGAGAGACTATTTTATCATTAAATTTTTTTTATTTTCCAAATATTTGGGGAAGCCTGGCTTCCCTTGGCATCCATGAATACAAACCACTGAAACAGTCACGGGCACCTCTCTTTCCGCTTACTGTAATAAACACTCTCACCCACTGAGCACCGACCACACCGGACATTTATGGATGTTGAAAAGTTGTTGAAATTTGTTGTCCAATTCTGATCCAATCATAGACGTCTGTTTCACAAGTTTGGACAGCACAGTACAGTACTGTACAGTAGAGTTTAGTACAGTACAATAGAGCACACTAGAGTACAGTATAATTTACTGTATTGTACTGTACTGAACTGAACTACCTTGTACTGTAATGTCCTGAATTCTACTCTACAATGCTGTGATGTACTTTACTGTGCTGTACTGTGATGTCCAAACTTGTGAAACATAAGCGTCTATGATTTAACCAAATTTGGTCTTTTTTTGGGCAGAGCTCATTAGGATAATAGCCAGTATGTAGAATAATACCCAAACAAAGGAGCATATTACATTTTTATACTTTGAGGACCTATTTAGGATACTCACCATGAAGAGAATGACATTCATAATTATGCATTACTGTATATTACAGATCAGGGACCCATGATGTAATTTTGTTACCATCATTGTATTACTAGGTGTTGATCCACTTCATTTACTGTAGTTCAAAAACCAAAATATATTTTTTCTAACTCAAGTTGTTATATTATAGCTGACACCCCATTTTTTCTGCAGACATCTTTGAATCTTAATTAGGATTAGATATTTAACAGAGTTTTTGGAAAACGTGGTCACATAAAAAAAGGGAGATTTTACTGTCATTAATTTACCCAACTTTACATCTTCGAGTAAATGTGTTTTTGTAAAATGTTCTGTGGAAATTATTAAAAGTACTCCTTGTGCATAGAGCTGTATGGTTTGTTTAACTTTGCAATCAGTGGTTTTTGTTTGGCATACTGTTAAGTGAAAAATTGGAGTCTCAGCATTATTCTGGTACTGTGTAATTGCCCATACACTGAGTAATGTTCCCCTTTGGGCTGAGAATCAAATCACAGCACACAGCTTTCTGCTGCTAGTTAACCCATACCTGCATGACTAACCAGGTCACTTTTTTTGTTTTTACAAAGGCATTGTCATATAACAATTTCATTCATAATATCAATTTCTGATTTCAATAAACCACCTTTTAATTATATTAAAAAATATTCTTTACTGTACTTGTACTGTACTAAACATTGAGCTACAAAAACTACAACAATCAAGCTGCTCAAATAGACAGACGACTACCATGCCGTATGTACTGAAACAACATTATCTAAATGGTTCCTATAGCAGTCTGTTGCTAAGGGTTACCAGAACAATTGCTTTTAATCCTCCTTAAATCACGACTGTAGTTTCTCCATATTTGGATTATCTTATTAGCTAAATTAGAACTAGCTTTTAATATGACCCAGTATTACAACTAATGTTGAGTTTAATCAGTTGAACCAAAATGTTATACACACTAAATATAGTTTTTATTTTTTTGATGAGAGGAGGAAATATATTTGGTCAATGTAATCCTACATGTCAAATTACAGAGATCAAAGCTTTGGCAAGCAGAAAAGACATTCAAGACACAAACATTTGCTGTCTGTAATGGTTCATCTTTACCAAGGCCTACTTGAGGCCCAATTTCCAATTTCCATGAATTGCACTTTGTCTGTGTAAATCCTAATAACCCTTTTTAAGGCGTTTACTTGGGTTCTGAGGTATTAGACGTTGGACCAAGCTGTTCTCAATTGCATACTGTGAACAAACTGGAGCACAGTGGCATAAGTGTCATCAAAGCATTATGATTTAAATTCCCGTAATTATTCACAACATGAAAACATAATTGTACTCATCCCAACCATGCTGTTCTTTACAACACCATAAAGGAAAATTGGGCCTGAGGATCAGTCTTTGTGCACCTGAATTTTCCAGTCCTCTGCTCAAATCGGCAAAGATCATTATTTCCATTAGAAATGGTCATTATAAAATTATTTTCATAATGCCTTTACTTCCATCCTATTGAATCAACACTGAGGCTTACTTTCATTTGAGCAGAATGAAATTAACAGACACCACAATGCCCATGCTCAATCTAAGCAGTGTAAATATTCCCACCTCTTTGAATGGCCACGAAGGCATTGGACAGAGCATTGAATAGAGCTAACAGACAGAATACAGAGGTCCTAGAAGACTCAACCCCTCACAGATGTATCTGTGTTCCTTGCCTAGTTGACCAAATAAGAGTAGTGATGCTGTTATGTGATCAAAGCTCATACAATCCAGAGGTGCATCCACCTTGTTAAGCCTTCAGTTGCAGTGGACCTCCAAATCCACAGTGAACAAAAGCAATGGGGACTCTCAACCCCATTTACTTTAGACTGTTTAATATAACAACAACCCAAAAACAAGATTAACATTGAAAAGGAAACGGTACAACGCTCGTCACCATTAAAAACCCACTGTTTTATTGAAGCAAAGTTAAAAGCTTGACGTATCGGTTCTGATGAAAAACTTCAAGCTTTTGATAAAATAATATGTTTTTAATGGTGAGCGAAGCATGGTCCTTTTCCTTTTCAATGCCCTTTAAATCATGACAGGAGGTATGTTTTTCTGTAGGATGGTCACCTCCCTTACATACAAGGGATTCTCTACAGAGAGTCCATCCTTGCCAAGGGCACCAAGTCCAACAAGATCTACAGCGCCTTTACTTGAAGTGTGTGTGTGTGTGTGTGTGTGTGTGTGTGTGTGTGTGTGTGTGTGTGTGTGTGTGTGTGTGTGTGTGTGTGTGTGTGTGTGTGTGTGTGTGTGTGTGTGTGTGTGTGTGTGTGTGTGTGTGTGTTGTCCCCCAGCCAACAACCCAGCAGGTAGAAGCAGCAGCAGCTTTGATCCTGGCTCAGGTGACTATCTCCGCTCCGCAAGCAAGCTAGAGGTAGCCCTCAGCCTAGGAGGGTCCCAGGGGAGGTGTCTGGTAGACCAGAAAGCTCAACTTTAGCATCTGATACCTGAAGGATGGTCTTTCAAGGGGGAGCAGGATGGGCGTTATATTCCATCATTCTGTCAGTCCCCCAAACCACCTCGCTGCCCCTTTTGACAGGCCCTGAGACACACATCACAATGCTACACCAAGGAGCTTCTACAGAGTCTTCAGCAGACACAATAATGATCAGTGACAATTCAAGGTCTATATCAATCTGATAAAAAAACGACATCCATAATAGTAACTCCATTAACTTCAAGCTACAGCACCTGCCTTTTCCTTTTTACATCCACACTGTTTATATTAGCCGTCTCTTAGCCACAGAGGTAAGGTGTTGACCTGAGGGGTGTACGACAAAGCAGGATCATTGAGTTAGCAGGAACAATGAGTTATCTTTCATAAACAAGCAGAAATAAGTAAGTACTGATTTTGTGGTTCATTAAGATGGAATCCGTTGCGGTGAAATTGCCACGTCAATTTGCGATATTACAACAACAAAATAAAGTAAAAAGTAAAATAAATTGCATTTTAGCTAACCCTTTTCCGTACCTTAACCTAATTTCCCTAACCTGCTAAGTTAATTATCCTAGCCTGCAGTGTAAATTATACTAATCTGCCATGGAAAGTAAAATTACGTGATTTTGACAAAAGCTGGATCACTTCTAGCCATGACCGTGAAAAGGGAGACACAAATTGTACAACAAGAGGTTCATATAGCCTGGAGGAGGACATTACGGTCCCCATAAACTCCAGTGGCACTGACTTAGTGATAATTTGTTGAGAACTTTATTCATAAGAGGAGGGAACATTACGGCATAGGACGAAGGCCTCAATGGGATAGGACAACCTGCTGTGTTGACTATTGGTTGTTCCAGCCCAACAATTCATCTTTATGACAGTAAAACACCTGAATAAATGAAACACAACCAAACAATGATGGTATACAGTGGGGAGAACAAGTATTTGATACACTGCCGATTTTGCAGGTTTTCCTACTTACAAAGCATGTAGAGGTCTGTAATTTTTATCATAGGTACACTTCAACTGTGAGAGACGGAATCTAAAACAAAAATCCAGAAAATCACATTGTATGATTTTTTAAAAATTAATTTGCATTTTATTGCATGACATAAGTATTTGATCACCTACCAACCAGTAAAAATTCCGTCTCTCACAGACCTGTTAGTTTTTCTTTAAGAATCCCTCCTGTTCTCCACTCATTACCTGTATTAACTACACCTGTTTGAACTCGTTACCTGTATAAAAGACACCAGTCCACACACTCAATCAAACAGACTCCACACACTCAATCAAACAGCTGTGTAAGGACATCAGGGATAAAATTGTAGACCTGCACAAGGCTGGGATGGGCTACAGGACAATAGGCAAGCAGCTTGGTGAGAAGGCAACAACTGTTGGCGCAATTATTAGAAAATGGAAGAAGTTCAAGATGACGGTCAATCTCCCTCGGTCTGGGGCACCATGCAAGATCTCACCTCGTGGGGCATCAATGATCATGAGGAAGGTGAGGGATCAGCCCAGAACTACACGGCAGGACCTGGTCAATGACCTGAAGAGAGCTGGGACCACAGTCTCAAAGAAAACCATTAGTAACACACTACGCCGTCATGGATTAAAATCCTGCAGTGCACCCAAGGTCCCCCTGCTCAAGCCAGCGCATGTCCAGGCCCGTCTGACGTTTGCCAATGAACATCTGGATGATCCAGAGGAAGAATGGGAGAAGGTCATGCGGTCTGATGAGACAAAAATAGAGCTTTTTGGTCTAAACTCCACTCGCCGTGTTTGGAGGAAGAAGAAGGATGAGTACAACCCCTAGAACACCATCCCAACCGTGAAGCATGGAGGTGGAAACATCATTCTTTGGGGATGCTTTTCTGCAAAGGGGACAGGACGACTGCACCGTATTGAGGGGAGGATGGATGGGGCCATGTATCGCGAGATCTTGGCCAACAACCTCCTTCCCTCAGTAAGAGCATTGAAGATGGGTCGTGGCTGGGTCTTCCAGCATGACAACGACCCGAAACACACAGCCAGGGCAACTAAGGAGTGGCTCCGTAAGAAGCATCTCAAGGTCCTGTAGTGGCTTAGCCAGTCTCCAGATCTGAACCCAATAGAAAATCTTTGGAGGGAGCCGAAAGTCCGTATTGCCCAACGACAGCCCCGAAACCTGAAGGATCTGGATGGAGGAGTGGGCCAAAATCCCTGCTGCAGTGTGTGCAAACCTGGTCAAGAACTACAGGAAACGTATGATCTCTGTAATTGCAAAAAAAGGTTTCTGTACCAAATATTAAGTTCTGCTTTTCTGATGTATCAAATACTTATGTCATGCAATAAAATGCAAATTAATTACTTAAAAATCATACAATGTGATTTTCTGGATTTTTATTTTAGATTCTGTCACTCACAGTTGAAGAGTATCTATGATAAAAATTACAGACTTCTACATGCTTTGTAAGTGGGAAAACCTGCAAAATCGGCAGTGTATCAAATACTTGTTCTCCCCACCGTAGGTGACCTGAAGAAGTGATATTCTAACATCAGGTGTGCTTTTAATATGTTTTTGTACTGTAGGTTCACCAGCTGACCTCTATCATGACACCCATGTCAATTGGATTCCACCTGCTGTGAAGATAAGCAATGCTGCAGCAGCATCAGTTTCTACTTCTACTACTTAGTTATACAATATGTTTGTTAGGCTATATGCTGTGCTTTGGTCAATCTGAATGATTCTGTTGTGCCATTTGAGTAGAGAGCACCTTATATATAAAATGTGATTTGGAACAACATGTAATACACTATTGTTTATGATATTGTCAACATATTGTATGCTGTACTTAATAGGCTATATTTTTGTATGGGTGAAATTAAAAGTATTTTGTGTAATCTCTGCTTTGCCTTGCCCCATTGAATGACATGTATTTCTTATAGCCTAACTATTCTTTCATTATTTTACAATTTAAACACATTTAGCAAAGACAATGTAAGTTGTGTTGTAGTTGTAGGCAAACCATCTTCATTATCACCTCCAAGTGCCATTCAGACCCCCTGGCAGAAAAGTATCTTGCATTGAAATTGGTGGTAGTAGTAGTAGTTGTGTGTATGTTTTAAGCTAAGGACCCCATCATCTCCTGCTTCCAGACATTTCATTTCACCACCTACTATAAGGGTTGGTTTTGCACTAAATAATTTAATGTCAGCACAAGTCATGTTCAAAATCTAGTATAATGATTAGCCTCATATACTTTGTCTACTGGTATTGTTTTTATATTTTATTTTGTTTTATAGCCCAACAATATCTAATCAAATATGCACAATGTCAAGGGATGCATTGCAAAGGCCCATAAGGCTAATGCCATCATACTGTAGGCCTATGGCTGCATTGGCGTTGCATGCCATTATCAGTTGCAAAGTGAGTTCACATGGCTGATATCCTGAAAAATAAGAGACAGTCAAATAAACTAACTGGAGAGCTTACAACTGAACAAAAAGGTACTGTAGGTAATGTTCATTTGAGAATACAACACAGACAAATTAAAGACAGGTTTCAGGTGAACAACAAAAAGTAAATACCAGAGGTGGCCAACCTCTCTCCACTGATCCCTTATCTATTTGGTAAGCAGCCCAGCAATAGCACATTTGATTATCAACTAATTATCTTTGATACATTGAATCAGGTGTGTTTTGCTGGGCTGGAACAGAAGCCTGACAACCCAGCAGGGTTGGCCTGCTCCAGTTACAATTTATGTGTGACTTTTAAACTGCATTTTTGTTCACAAAATGTGCTAACATACTGTAGGTACACATATAATTCATGGTATACAAGGCTTTACCTGTATTCTCTTGGGACATTCATTGGTACCTCTTCATCTGTAGACAGGGTTTCACAGCTCTCTGTATGAGGACAGAAAACATCACAAAGAAACAGGCTGCATTATGCTCAAATTAGACAGCACTGAATATTATGTCGCTATATCTCTCAATTTTTCTCGCTAGGGACTGGAACTGGAGAATCTTTTCATAATGTCCTCCCACAAAGGTACTTGCCCTATCCAGAGTAGCCTACTCTCCCTTCTCTGACAGTTGGAAGTGCTAGCTAATTTCACCTTCTTCCATGGCTAGGTAACGGTGACTAACCCTATTCCGTACAAATTTGCGCAACCGTGGCATTCAAACGAGGCTGCAATGAAAACTAATGGGACTGTAGCGACTGTGTAGGCATCAAAATCCGGGGTGTGAACTACGTTTCTATTCCAGGGTTAATTGACATGGTAATGGCCCGATAGTATTGGAGAAAAGTTGAAAAAACTGACCCCTCTGACGCTGTATAGTAAAATGTGACGTGTCATTCCATAACGTACGGCACACATTATGCAAATCATTCTGTGAAATACAGCCTCTTTCCACCAGGTGTATCGCTTCTCTCGCAAATTAAAAACAATAAATAGACAGTGACAAGGTAAGGGGGATACATAGTCAATTGTACAACTGAACATCACACTTGCTGCATTGCGTGTTGGTGTATCCTTTATTGCAGTGCCTGCAGCGTCCTCTCCCTGTCTTACGTGGGAAATGTGCAACTTGGTCCTTGCGTACATCCAATGGGAGGTGTGCACATCTCTTGGACGGTCTCTTCTGAGCATTCAGAGGGCTTTTTGATGTCACTGTCTGTGTTGCTGGGCTCCCTTTGCCTGGAGATGGTTGTCCTCTCTTTGGAGTTTGAAGTGTTGTGTTTACCAGGATGAGAGAGGATGCTAGCTGTGCCTGAAACTGTCTCCTGTTCATTGTCTCTTTGCTAGACATCTTGAGAGCTTGGCAGTCCCGCTTGTAGAGGAGCCAGGCATTGACCACAGCGAGGATGATGGTGTGCCAGAAGATGTACATGTACCAGCGATGGTATTTGATGGGGAACTTATATTTGGCTATAAATGAGTCCAACAAATCCACACCTCCCATGTACTTGTTGTAGGCACCAACAATGTAAGGCCTCTCAACTTCAATGTAGGTTCTGTTGGCTTTGTCCCAGCGTTGAATCTTCTGTACAGGTTCAGGTCCAGCAAAGGATGACACAAGTGTGACGGCCCTGTTGTCATACCATTTGACAGCACAGATATTGTGATTCCCCTCCACTCTGACGTCATAGCTTCCTCTCCCCTTCTTCTTCAAGCTCTTCTCATCTTCAAGGTTACAGTTAGGTAGGCGCACCTGCCTGGCTGTTCCCACATAATGAATTCCCCGATCGAGGAGCTTCACTAATAATGGAACACAGGTGAAGTAGTTGTCTGCATACATTTTGTAGTTCTGACCTTCTGGAAGTGTGGAAGCAAGTTTCATCACAACATCACCTGACAATCCAAGTTCAGATTTGGCTCGTATTCTGTTGACACTGCCTTGGTAGACATCGAAGTCACACATCATGCCAGAGATTCCAGTTCTCACCCACACTTTGAATCCCCATGGGTTTGGCTTGCCTCGCATATATTGCTTGATGCTGCTGAATTTCCCATTGAAAGGAATCATCAACTCATCCACAGAGTTGTGCTCTTCTGGTACCACCTGCAGGCATTTATCTCTGAATGAATCAAGCCATGGTCTGAGTTTCCATAGTTTGTCTTTCTTTTCCGTCTCAGATACTGTCATGTTGTTTACAAAATGTAATGACGTCAACAGGGATTGGAATCTGTTGCGTGGCATCACATCAGCAACAGGGGAGTACCGTGTCTCTGTCTCCCAATACATACGGTTTCCAGCCATTTGTACTAGGCCCATCTTCAGGTACATGCCAAACATTTTTTCAATTTCCTTTGCCGTGGTGTTTACAGATGTTCCATGTGTCTGAAAGCTGTACTCATTTGTGTTTTGTGTCAGAGCCTCAATCATGTCTTCGGACACAAACTTCTGGAAGTATTCCAATGGTATATGGAGGGAAATGTCATCTCCTGTGATATCCAGACCAGAGAAATCTGAGTTGGGACTGATGAAATCTTTTTTCAGCCAGCGATACCTGTCACAGGGCATGGTGTGTTTGCTTGTTTTTGGCTCGATGTCCTCGTAATTATCAGCTGGACAGTCCATGGGTGGTTGGTTTTCTTTGTCTATTTGTTGACAGACATCTTCATCTGAGTCTTCATCACTCTCATCAGTGTCATTGAGTTCCATCTCAACTTCACTCTCTCCATTTTGGATGACATCAATCACATCCTGCACACTGTATCGCGGCTCTCTCCTTGCTGGTGGCATTCTGAGAAAAAAAAAATCAATTAATTAACATGTATTATAATGCTTTTTATATTGTAGTACATAACCTGAAGTAATAGATAGGGTGGTGGACCAAGTGGTCAGAGTTGAAATGTTTTCCAGGCAGACAAAACTGTCTGCCTATTGTAAGTTGCTTAGGACAAAAGCGTCTGCTAAATGCCCTAAATGTAAATGTACCCAATCACCAGCCATTTAGTCACACAATACTGCCTGGACATAACAATACTGCTTGTTATACTCTCTAATTATCATACTAAAAGGAAAACATTCACACCCCCACTTACATCCACACACCACATTCAGCAACATTTTCACCTTTCCCAGAACTGAATTCTCTGTTGATATCCTCTGGATTTTTAGGTCAGTCTGATCAAATTAACGTCGTCCCCAACTCAACACAAGGGTAGAATGTATACTGTCCATGTATAAAGAAAATACTCTGTTTCAGGCAGTGGTGGAGTGGAGGGAATACAACCTGTTTGAACCCACTGGAACAAGCCTGCTATTTTGACTACCACAATCACCCAGTGTTGTATAATTGCAACAAATATATAACAAGCTCTAAATGAAATTTGATGCATCTATTCCATAATAACTACATATGTACATGCTCTAGACATTATAACAACAACCAAAAAATATATAAAATACATTTTACTTACTTACATTGAAACCTTGAGAGGTTGTGTGAGTTTGTGGCACTAAGGCGGGACCTATAAACAAATGTATGATCCAATAGCATTGGGAGACTAAACAATAGGACCCAATGACTATGTAAATGTGGTAAAATGTAAGATAAAATATAACAGATTGTTTTTAAGGATGGCTAAATGTAACGTTGTAATTTTACAACAAGGGGTCTTACAGGGTTAAATAAGGTCAATTGTACGGAACAGTGCAATGTACAAAAGTGTGTTAGCTACCGTTAACTGGCTACAAATGCATTTCGAGTTACAACAATAAATACGTCAAGATAGGTAGCTAACTATCTAATATGATGTTAGCTAGCTGGTGATATTTAATTCAATTGGCTAGCTATACGGTATGTAAAATTAGCTAGCTAGCTATGGAAAATTACGTTTGCAGCTCATTAGAGTTTGCCTGCACACGTAGGTCCTGTAGCTATCATTTTCAAAATATATTTACTTACTTGAATAGGTTCTCCCACTCCCTCTGTTTTTCTGGGTCCTTACAAAAACAAAATAATGGGCAATCTTCCTAAAGTTTCCGGTGACAGCAAAACGCAGCCAGCATGTGGACGATTGGAGGAATTCCACCAGACTGACTGCTCTTCCAACATGGCGCCTGGTGCGGTTGCTAGGTGAATTGTGAGGCAACTGCAAGCCCTTTAAACATTGCTTGAGTTGTCATTTAAACTGAAATTAGGCAAACTTTTAGAATTTTAGTGACCAGGAAATGGCAGAACGATTTTTGCATATTGAACCTTTAACTTTTGAAAATATAAAGTTATTCCAGAATATTTAGGCAAGTTAGCTGGCTAACTCATTGATCCTTGTAGTATACCCCTAAAGCCCATAGGAAAGCAGTTTGTAGTATACCCCTAAAGCCCATAGGAAAGCAGTGAGTTGGATGAGTTGTTTTTTCTCTCTCCCTCTACCACTCCCTCTCTCTGTCACCATATTGGGCTTTGTGATCAGCTAAATGTGACAGGTAGCAAGTCATCATCCACCTAACCCTGAGGAGACAGTCTGAGCAGGGGAGGAAAGGGAACAAGGGGGCGGAGGCCCTGTCTTCAGGCCTGCCATATGCCTGTATGAACGTTAAGGTCAGAATTAAGGACATTAACATAATCCCACCCCTCCTCTGAGGTTGTTTTATGTGTTTACCAAGCTGTAACCCATCATAGATTCATTCCAGCTTATGTCACGGTAGATTGTGGGCCTGTCTCCTGACTTCCTGTGTGTGGCTGTGTTTGTTTTGAGGAATGGGATTTAGTGTCACACTATGCACTTTGGGTTACTAATGCTTGTTTGTACATTCCCCGTTCCCACCCCCAAACTGCTTCCTTCTTTTTTCTTGGCAGGTACAGTAATTCCAATTTGCGGTAGCCTGTCAACTGAGCCTTATCTCAATTGGACAGTATTCAAAATGTCTTGATGATGTCAACTTCTACAAGGTTCTTGTCAGAAAGCAGGGCTTATTATGTTTAGGAGGAATTAATGCAATGCGCTGCACATACAAGTCATGACAACATCAGGCAATTTTCAGCTTTGAGAGCTTTATTTCAAAATGTATCTACATTATTACCTCCCTAATAAGCCAAGTCATAAAACATATCTTCAGTACTATTCAACAACAAGTTATCAACTAGAGCAATGAGATTTATTTGAAGATAACATTTTGATTGACAGCACTGTATAGACACAATCATTTTATACTGTCCAGACTACCTTCTTCACTTAAATATTAGACTTGATAATAACAATTTAGGAGAATTAGTTAAATGTTCAAGTTAGCTTATCACAGCTTATGTACAATCAAGTACAATGGCATTATCTCCAAGCAATGTATTAATGGACTATAAACCTCAACAAAAGAGTGTGAAAAAGCTAATAGAAGCACGTTTATCTTTAAGGTCAAATATGTAATTAACCTCTATGTTGAACACTAAAATCCAATGTGTGGCACACAAAACGATTGTGGTGACTTTTGTATTCATAATAACAAAAAAGAATTAAGCATGGTATCTTTTGAAAGAGAAAGAAATCACAGAGAAGATACATAAATTGAGAGTGCCTTCTTGTCTCCCCTTCCCCACCCACAAGTAAATGCAGGGTGTCAAGTGTTCATGCCCTCTTTCTAGCTGGTGGTGAGTTAACACAGTGCTTATTATCGTCAGTTTTTTTGTTCCGTATTGGTTACAGGGGAACAATTGAAATATAAAAAAACGGAAGCCGGGTACATTGATATCAAGTTAGTCTTCCGTCAGTCCGGGGTCAATGGGACAGGAAGGGCTCCTGGTCTTTTTGGAAGCCCTCAGGGGAAGGGGATGAGACAACTAGCATCAGATCACTGGGCGCCGGAGAGAGAAAGGAGAGGGATCCTCCGCCCATTCCCAGGAGACTGAAATTGGAACAGGGCAGAAACCATCGGAGGCAGGGGGGATGAAAAGCCACAGCCAGTGTCTTCCTCCTCCTGATGAGGGTTGACAAAGGTTCAAAACCACTGGCAGGACAGCCAAGGCCCTGCTTACCCCACAGACAAAAGGGACCCACCCAACCCAGTGATGTATTTGTATTTATTAAGGATCCCCATTATTTACTCTTCCTGGGGTCCAGCAACATTAAGGCAGTTATATACAATTAAAAATATCATAACATGTTTCACAACACATTAAGTGTGTGCCCTCAGGCCACTACTCTACTACCACATATCACACAATACAAAATCCATGTGTACATGTGTGTAGAGTGCGTGTGTTAGTATGTGTATGTGAATGCGTGTGTCTGTGACTGCGTGTGTGTCTCTTCACAGTCCCCGCTGTTGCAAATGGTGTATTTTAATCTGTTTTTTAATCTGATTCTACTGCTTGCATCAGTTACCTGATTTTAAATAGCATTCCATGTAGCCATGGCTCTATGTAGTACTGTGCGCCTCCCATAGTCTGTTCTGGATTGTGAGGAGACTTCTGGTGGCATGTCTTGTGGGGTATGCATGGGTATCCGAGCTGTGTGCTAGTTGTTTAAACAGACAGCTCTGTGAATTCAAGTATGAACTCCTAACCAATTGTGCTATTTTGTGTGGTTTTTTTCACATTGTTTGTAACTTATTTTGTACATAATGTTAATGCTACTGTCTCTTCTGACCAAAAAGAGCTTCTGGATATTAGAACAGCGATTACTCACCTCGAACTGGACATAGATTTTTCTTTAATGAGTCTGACGCGAAGGATATAATGTTGCTCCCGGACAAGGCCCATATCCTCGTGATTCGCATGAACAAATTAAGGAAATACAGGGGGCGCATATTAAGGTGCCTTGTGGGTAACCCACCTCTACCATCCGTTCTATTGGCCAATGTGCAATCACTGGAGAATAAACAGGATGAGCTCTGTTCAAGACTATCCTACAAACGGGACATTAAATGCTGAGAGAGGAGTTCGGATTTGTCTGCCATATAGAAGGCTTTTGTCAATTTGAGCTGGTCAGTCTGTGTTGGTAATCCTGTCAAACACAGCTTTTCTTTTTTAAATGCAGCGTATGATATACCATTTTGTAGCTCTGAGTCTCTACTTTCATCCAATGTAAAAAACAGCATTTCAAATGTTGCTACATAAGACCAAATCCAGGTGGTGAGTCACATATACCATTGGCTGTTTTTTTTTCCATGCATCGGCAGGACAGAACAGTTACGTCCGGTAAGACGAGGGGTGGGGTGTGTGTCTATTTGACAATAACAGCTGGTGAGCGATATCTAATATTAAGGTAGTCTCAAGGTATTGCTCACCTGAGGTAGAGTACCTCATGATAAGCTGTAGACCACACTATCTACCAAGAGATTTTTCATCTATATTTTTCGTAGCTGTCTATTTACCACCATAAACCGACGCTGGCACTAAGACCGCACTCAACGAGCTGTATAAGGCCATAAGTGAACAAGTAAATGCTCATCCAGAAGCGTCGCTCCTAGTGGCCGGGGACTTTAATGCAGACAAACTTAAATCAATTTTACCTCATTTATACCAGCATGTCGCATGTGCAACCAGAGGAAAAAAAACTCTCGACCACCTTTACTCCACACACAAACACAAGTAAAAAGATCTCCCTCACCCTCCAATTGGCAAATCTGACCATAATTATATCTTCCTGATTCCTGCTTATAAGCAAAAACTAAAGCAGGAAGTACCAGCGACTAGCTCAATACGAAAGTGGTCAGATGATGCGGATACTACGCTACAGGACTGTGTTGCTAGCACAGACTTGAATATGTTCCGGAACTAATCCAAATGGCATTGAGGCGTATACCACCTCAGTCACTGGCTTCATCAATAAGTGCATTGACGACGTCGTCCCCAAAGTGACTGTACGTACATATCCCAACCAGAAGCAATGGATTACAGGCAACATCCACACCGATCTAAAGGCTAGAGCTGCCGGACACTAATCTGGATGATTATGAGAAATCCCGCTATGCCCTCAGGTGAACCATCAAACAGGCAAAGTGTCAATACAGAACTAGGAATGATTCCTACAACAACACCTACCAGCTGGGCTAAATGCCTTTTATAATCACTTCGAGGCAAGCAACAGTGAAGCATGCATGAGCTCACCAGCTGTTCAGGATGACTGTGTGATCACGCTCTCCGGAGCCGATGTGAGCCAGACCTTTAAACAGGTCAACACTCACAATGCCGCAGGGCCAGACGGGTTACCAGGACGTGTTCTCAGAGTATGCGCGGACCAACTGACAAGTGTCTTTCGCTGACATTTTCAACCTCTCCCTGACCGAGCCTGTATGTACATGTTTCAAGCAGACCACCATAGTCCCTGTGCACAAGTAAGTGATGGTAACCTGCCTAAATGACTACCTCCCCGCAGCACTCACGTCGGTAGCCATGAAGTGCTTTGAAAGGCTGGTCATGGCTCAAATCAACTCCATCATCCCGGAAACCCTTGACCCACTCCAATTCGCATTCCGCCCCAACAGATCCACAGATGACGCAATCTCAATCGCACTCCACACTGCTCTTTCCCACCTGTAAAATAGGAACACCTATGTGAGAATGCTGTTCATTGACTACAGCTCAGCGTTCAACACCATAGTACCCACAAAACTCATCACTAAGCTAAGAACCCTGGGACTAAACACCTCCCTACCTCTGCAACTGGATCCTGGACTTACTGAAAGGCCACCCCAGGTGGTAAGAGTAGGCAACAACACATCTGCCATGCTGATCATCAACACAGGGTCCCCTCAGGGGTGAGTGCTTAGTCCCATCCTGTACTCCCTGTTCACCCACGACTGCGTGGCCAAGCAACATTCCAACACCCTCATTAAGTTTGCTGATGACACAACGGTGGTAGGCCTGATCACCGACAACGATGAGACAGCCTATACGGAGGGGGTCAGAGACCTTGCAGTGGGGTGCCAGGACAATAACCTCTCCCCCACACTGACGTGGCTGTAGTTGTAGTTGTTATTTTATTGCGTTACTTTTTACTTTAGTTTATTTAGTAAATATTTAACTCTATTTTCTTAAAATTTCATTTTTGGTTAAGGGCTTGTAAGTCAGTATTTCACGGTAAGGTCTACACCTCTTGTATTCGGTGCATGTGACAAATACAATTTGATAAATTATCTCTCCTCTACTTGGAGCCATGAGAGACTGACATGCATATTAATAATACATTATTGTACATTTAAGGGCCAGTCGTGCTGCCATGTTCTAAGCCAATTGTAAGTCCGTCTTTGTGGAACCTGACCACACGATTGGACTGTAGTCCAGGTGCGACAAAACTAGGGCTTGTAGGACCTGTCTTGTTGAGAAGGCAGAGCAGCGCTTTATTATGGACAGACTTCTCCCCATGTTTTAACCATGACAGTTAACATTTTTTACATTTAACAGACACTCTTATCCAGAGCAACTTACAGTAGTGAGTGCATACATTTTCATACTGGTACACCGTGAGAATCAAACCCACAACCTTGGCGTTTCAAGTGCTATGTTCTACCGACTGAGCTACATGGGGTACCCATTTACAATCAATCAATCAATTTACTCAACTTGCTCAATTTCCACATTATTCATTACAATATTTAGTTGAGGTTGATGGTTTAATGAATGATTTGTGCCAAATACAATGCTTTTAGTTTCTGATATAATTAGGACTAACTTATTACTTGCCACCCATTCTGAAACTGACTACAGCTCTTTGTTAAGTGCTGCAGTGATTTCACTTGCGGTAGTAGCTGACGTGTATAGTGTTGAGTCATCCGCATACATAGACACACTGGCTTTACTCATGTCATCAGTAAATATTGAAAAAAGTAAGGGGCCTAGACAGCTGCCCTGTGGAATGTCTGATTCTACCTGGATTATGTTGGAGAGGCTTCCATTAAAGAACACCCTCTGTGTTCTGTTAGACAGGTAATTCTTTATCCACAATATAGCACGGGGTGTAAAGCGATAACACATAACTTTTTCCAGCAGCAGACTATGATCGATAATGTCAATAGCCACACTGAAGTCTAACAAAACATCTCCCACAATATTTGTATCATCAGCCAATCATCAGTCATTTGTGTAATGTTGTGCATGTTAAAGGCCCTTCCTTATATGCATGCTGAAAGTCTGTTGTCAATTTGTTTACTGTAAAATATCATTGTATCTTTTCAAACACATTTTTCCCCAAAAGTTTACTAAGGGTTGGTAACAGGCTGATTGTTCAGCTAGTTGAGTCAGTGGCTGGGTGTGAGTTTCAAACTGGTAATTTTCAAGAGATACCAGTGCCTGTTACTTTATAGGTATATTGAGAATGTTCAACTTGTGGATGTCTCTGAAAACAACAGCACAGATAACTATAGAATGAAGTTAGATCCAAACATGCAAGGATTGGTTTCTGAGTCCTAAAATCTCTACATTTAATTAACAAATCATATTTAAGAACTCCAACTAAATTCTGCTGGATTAAAACCCAGGCAGAATGGTTAGTTATTTAGTGGGTCATTCTGTGAAACCGGTACGATTTGAGTCCCTCTGACCTTTTTAAGCATATTGAGTTACCAAAATCAAATTTAAAAAGCTTTTTTATATAAGTTGAACTGTCCCCTGTAGTGAAGTGTGAGAAATATTACATTTATTTCATCTTTAATATAAAATAATATCTTGTTTTCAACTGACACCAAGCATTTTGTCATGTCCTCCGTGGCCTTCACTGAATTTGTACTTGGAATATGACTAACAAAAATACCAAATAATGCATACATTTAGCCATTGATCTAAATATATATTTGTGGTCTTTCGCTGAGAATGTATTTTTTCCATATAAATGCATGATTATTGATTAAAATCACAATATTTAGTTGCGTACCTCAGTCTACCCTCAACCCTGTTACGCCAACCAATCTCCCCCATAAAAATCCTTATGTGACATCATCAACAGGAAGTGACATCATACAATGTTCTGAACAACATGGTGCAAAGACAGGCAAGTTATCACATTCTTATTTCAAATATTTTTATTGTTAGATTGGGAAAGTCGAGCTCAACAACTCAACTCTGTTACATGTAGTAGAGATAGAAAACTTACTAGATTACTTATCAAAACTATCATTTTTTCCCCCTTAATTTCATGCATGCCATGTGGTCTCCTGTTCTTCATCACATGAGTAGCAGTGGCCATTTTGAGCCAAAAAACTCTGTCACACTCAACCCTGTTACTTGTTTGGTCATAACAGGGTTGTGAGACTGTGACAGGGTTGAGTTTGTCACTTTGTCTGTGAAGTTATTCAATTATTCTAATTAATTATTATTGTTTATCTTAATTCTTATAACCACATTGCATATGTTATGTTGTCAATGTTAAGAATATATACAGTAGTCCACATGTATATAGGCCTATTAGAATGGCACCACTGGAGAGAGCATTCTATTCTTGTCAATCAAAAGTTCGGCTTAGATCGTCACATCTCAGTCTAAAGTAAAGTGCCTTGAAAATATTTACATATGTGAATATGCCAAGACTTTTTTATTTAAAAAGATCAATTTAAACATTTACTGACATCTAAGAGTCCATGATGGCACCGTCAACAGCAGTATCGCGAACGCCGAAATGCTGACCCAGAAAAAAGAGAGAAATACTTAGAGAGTGAGTGCCAGAGATGCAGAAGAAATGTTGAGACAGGGAAAAATAAAATAATTACTGATTTAAGTGAGAGAGAACACCGTCAGAAGCGTAGAAAGTGGAGAGCAGCATACAAAAGAAGCAAGGAGAAGGCAGAAGCACTAAGGAACTTGACCACTCCTCCACAAAGTCAACATCCTGCCCCAGAGCAGTGGCCACAGCCAGGATCTTCAAGGTCAGGGCAATGTGCAGTGAAGAGTTTAGAAACTAGATCAGTTGAATGTAAAAAAACATGTATTGTGGAGGACAAGTGTAACTGGTTGATGAGGTGGTGTTTGAGGTGGCATGTGTGTTTTACTGACTGAGTTGCTGACTAATTTGTTGATTGATTGTGTTTGTAGGCAACACGAGGAGGGTAAAAGACGATCAAGAAAACAAAGAGAGACTGCATAATGAAATAAAACAACTCCAGCAATCATTGGACAAGCAAAGGAAACTAAAGGAGAAATACAAAAAGTGGTGCCAGCGATCAAAGAAGTACTCCAATTCTCCACGGACTAAAGTGAATGAGCTGACAAAGAAATGCCCTGTAAACTCCAGAATCAGAAAAACCTTGTTGTACCATGAAGCACTGATTTTAGACATCAAAAGTAAATATCTCAAGGCCAGAAAAGAAAAGGAAAGGCAAATAATTTCAAAAGTAACAACAGGGAGGATTGTTAGAAAATACAGCTTACAGAGATTTGCAGAGAATGCCCTAGGCTTCTCGAGTAAGTGCTGGAAACATCTGGAGAGCAAAAGTCTAAGTAACTTTGACAGGAAGAAGACCAACAGGTTCATGGATGCATTCAAGAAAAAGGTGAGTGCCTTCTATTCAAGGGACGATGTAAGCAGGATCACAATAGGGAGAAAACAAACAATCAAAGAATAAAGTGAAGATGCAAAAAAGGTTCCTGGTGGATACGCTGAAAAACCTGCACAGAAGATTTCTATCAGAGAACTCTGAGAAGATCTCATATTCTCTGTTTTGCCACCTTCAACCTTTCTGGGTTGTTCATCCGTCCATTGCCGACCGAGACACATGCATGTGCAAACTTCATGAAAATGTAAGCTTTGTAGCTGAGAAGCTGAATCAGCTGAAGCTAATTGAAACCCTAGTCTCAACCCTGTTACATGACAATTGTGTGATAAAATGTTGGAAATGTTATGGAATATGAATTCAATGTTTGTTGAGCTCAGTCTGAAATGTTTAGAGCAATCATGAGAATGTTGTGAAGTGAAACCATACTTTTAATAAACAATGATGAGGCCGCTAACACACAAAGTGTCAATTTTAGGCTTTAGTATAGCAAAAGTGTGAGATTTTATATGAATTTATAGTTGCAATAATTATTATTGAATTCGTTTGAGGGACATATGATTAATAAGAAAATGTGTATTTTTATTACAAGAATCTTTTAAAATCATATTCAGACAACTTTCATAGTGTCCGTAACGGGGTTGAAGACAAATGGTGTCCATATCAGAAGAAAATGGCTGATAATAATAGGGCTTTGATGCCTGAGATGGAAAAATATGTTTTCTTGGAGGTTAAATATGCCCTTCATGTCGTGGGGAGTTCAGAATATTTATTTATTTCAATAAAAAATCTAAAAATGTCAAAGTCCAAATCGTACAGCTTTGGTGGAAGGACCCTAGTAATTTCTACAATAATAATAATAAGACATTTCAAAAGAAGGAAGAGAAAACCAATTAATAATATGAGTAATTGAAAAGGCTGTCATTGAAAAACTCATTGAACACTTACAAGCTTTTTTATTTTTAAAGGTTCCACCATAATAACAGAGGGGCCTTGATCAAAAACTAAAAACTGAGGAATAACAAAACGATAAACCTTGGAAAATTCATTGCCATTACAGGCTGATTTCACATCATTAATAACATCAGGAAAATAGAGCATTCAGAAATGTCACCCCTTAAAAGAAGGAAAACTTTTGGCCTTCGCTGTCAAGTTTTTTTGCTCAGATTCTCTGATAGAGGGTTACACAAATTTGAGAGGTAACATGGCAAGGGAGAAAGAATTCATGCAAGACTGCAACGCTTCGAGCCAGCCTACAACACTGTGTTCTGCCTGCTGCTTGCCTGGCACAGAGAGAGCATGTTTAAGTCTGGGTGGACTTAGAGCAGTTCAGATTACCCCAGTTGCTGTAATAGTCACACCTTAGTAGCAATTACAGTTGTGGTTTCTTGCATGGGGTCCTTTTTGTCATGCTTGCTTGGATTCAATTTGGGGCTTTCAGTATGTATTCTAGAGACATTCCCAAGTTCCATCAGTGGGTCTAATAAATACTGTGCTGTTTGGTTTGTGTAGGACAGATAAAAGAAGTGAAGTGGAGTGAATCATATTATTATGATGATATGTAGGCCTGTGTGTGGTTCATGCTGGTCTCAACAAAAGCATGCAACATGTAGCCTAAACTGTTTTTAATGTGATCAAAGTAGAACGGCATGCTTTTTTAACTTACTTCAATAAAGATAAGGAAATGGACTTGAACTGCAATTCTAATCATGTGACATGAAGAGGCTTGCCGCTTGCGTCCTATAGGCCTCTCCGGTTTCACCATGGGTCAGAGTGCCCAGAGAATTAACAATCAAGTTCGGGTGAATTTACCGCCTAGGGGTTAGGGTACAGATCTATGATCAAGTTTCACTTCCAATGACTAGGAGGCTTGTCACTCACTCCATATCACTGCACTGACCACGTAGAGGATCACTACTCTCATCCCTGACAGTTTTCACAAACAAACCGGAAGGAATCTAGATACATATAATTATTTTCCATTAAATAAGTTGACCTGTGCATGCTCGTATAGAACAGCTCATTCCGCTACGGTTTCTCCTGGCTGACTAGCTGGATTGTATGCTTGAGGAGATAGATTTGGGGGGAGGGTCTTTAGTAGTCTGGGGCGCTAATAATACTCCAACCGGTGGACCTTTGTGTAATATCTGCTTCAGAAACATGCTGTGTAATCCTTGGCTACCCTTTGATAAAGCCTGTTTTGATTATGCCATGTGTCAAGTCCCTGAAGCTCTGAATTATTAGCTGAAGATTAGAACCAGCTAATATTCTACTAGCATTGTCTTAAAGGACTGTTTGAGTTTATGATACAAATAAGACGAGGCTAACACACCACATAGGTTGCTTTTCATTAACCCTAAAAGCTACCTTCAGAGCCTTTGGGAATTGGTCACAAATGAATCACACAACTCCTATAAACCTGGGAGACCTGAGTAAACCATTTATAAAAGCCTCCTCCAACACCAGCAGTGAGTCAATGGGCACAATGACTGTCTTTATAGGGGTTACACTTATATTTAATGAATTAAAGTAAATATGAATGGCCAATTTTGTGTCTCATCTGGCTGGGGTTGTAGATATATCTTAATCTTGAAAGCACTAAGTAACACTTATTGCCATCTGAGTAAAAATACGTCAGAAGATGGAACTTTGCCACACCTCATTTAGAGAAAACAGAGGGATTCAATCAAATGTATAAATCGCTAAATGATCCAAGATGCAGTATGACAGAATATGATGCTCATATCATTCTTTGTCTCCCTCTAGTGTTAGGAAGCCTAGCAGGTTAAACCCAGCAGGTTCATGTGTGTGCATGTAAGCAGGGGTTAGACATTTAAAAGGAAGATTCTCTGAAGAGGGCTTGTTGTAGGGGGATCTTCACCATGGCACCTGCAAATAAAGCCCGGTCCAGCCTGCTTGCTCTCTCTTACACACACATACACAAACACACACACTCATCAACCTTTTCGATTTGACAGCTTAGCATGAAAGCAAAGGTCGAAACTGAAGCTGAAAATTGCAGTGCGGCGAGAGAGAAGAGGTAGCTATCAGTGGGCTTCGGCTGAAACCTCATCGCTGGGATAGGGTTTCCACCGTGTTTTCATGCCCATGTCAGCTGACCGTGGCCCCAAGGCTCTATTGGACGCCCTGCTCACAACCCCCGTAATGATGTAACCAGAGTGTGTGGGAACCAGAGTTCCGTGGCACACTGTGTGGAAAATGCTACTTTCCCACTCCGTGCCCGAGAATGGACGCAAATTAATCTGACCGTCTTAGTCCTGCCACTGGTTATCACGAAATCCAACCTGTGTGTGTGTGTGTGTGTGTGTGTGTGTGTGTGTGTGTGGTGTGTGTATATGACTGAGTGATTGAGTGCATGAGAGAGAGAAAGAGTGGGAAAATAGTAGGGGGGAGAGAGGAAGACTAATAGAAAGAGAGATGAGAGGTTGCCCAAAGGCGTTCGATGGGGTTGAGGTCAGGGCTCTGTGCAGGCCAGTCAAGTTCTTACACACCGATCTCCATAAACCATTTCTGTATGGACCTCGCTTTGTGTACAGGTGCATTGTCATGCTGAAACAGGAAAGGGCCTTCCCCAAACTGTTGCCACAATGTTGGAAGCACAGAATTGCCTAGAATGTCATTGTATGCTGTAATATTTCCCTTCACTGGAACTAAGGGGTCTAGCCCAAACCATGAAAAACAGCCCCAGGCCATTATTCCTCCTCCACCAAACTTTACAGTTGGCACTATGCATTCTGGCAGGTAGTGTTCCTCTGGCAAACAATAAACCCAGATTTGTCTGTCGGACTGCCAGATAGTGAAGCGTGATTCCTCACTCCAGAGAATGCGTTTCCACTGCTCCAGAGTCCAATGGCAACGAGCTTCACACCACTCCAGCCAATGCTTGGTATTGCGCATGGTGATCTTAGGCTTCTGTGTGGCTGCTCGGCCATGGAAACCCATTTCATGAAGCTCCCGACGAACAGTTCTTGTGCTGACATTTCTTCCAGAGGCAGTTTGTAACTCGGTAGTGAGTCTTGCAACCAAGGACAGACGATTTTTACGTGCTATACACTTCAGCACTCAGTGGTCTCGTTCTGTGAGCTTGTGTACCACTTCATGGCTGAGCCGTTGTTGCTCCTATTCGTTTCCATTTCACAATAACATCACTTACAGTTGACAGAGGCAGCTCTAGCAGGGTACAAATTGAATTGTCTGACTTGTTAGAAAGGTGGTATCCTATGACGGTGCCACATTGAAAGTCACTGAGTTCTTCAGTAAGGCCATTCTACTGCCAATCTTTGTCTATGGAGATTGCATGGCGGTGTGCTCGATTTTATACACCTGTCAGCAACAGGTGTGGCTGAAATAGCCGAATCCACTAATTTTAAGGGGTGTCCACATACTATTGTATACATAGTGTATCCCATGGCTAATTGCAACAAGATTGCCTGCCTTTTAATGAATCCAACTTTTAGTATAAAGGGTAATGAAGTAGAACATAACCAGGATCCTAAAGCTTAATGAGAAAATGCCTCCTTAATTACTTGGTAGCCGTGAGTGCTGATGCATGCTATTACAGCAGGCAGATTAACAGAGGCAGTGGGTAGAGTACAGCTGGACCATGGAGCCCTTCTCTCTGTGTCTGTCTGTCTGTATACAGATGTGATGGACAAAAGTCCTGTTCCATCAGCTTCTTCTTCATTTCCATCAACATCAGACACTTTTTAAGTTCACTTCACACAGGTAAATACATGGCGCAAGGAACTATGGAGGACATAAAAGCTAACTCCTGATAAATAAGTGCACTACAGTTCACCGGTCCCAAATCGTAAACATTACCCTGGAACAAGATATCTAGTATAAGTAGGGTTGCAAAGGGTCGGAAACCTTCCGGTAAATTTCCGGAATTTGTAAGCCCTGGAATTTGGGGAATTTTGCTTAAATTCATCCAAAAAAAGTTAGCTTATAACAGTGAACAATTCTAGGTCTTGTGGCATATTTTGGTTAAACTATCCCCAATTCAATGGAATTGCAATCCTCTGCATGCACAGTGCATTCTTCCATCACATGTACAGCTGATTCCCAAGATCTTGCACACTAATGAGATGCTATTGAGCCCAAACTACTACATTGTCTGAGCCAAGGACTACATGCTTTCTGGTAAGTTTTGATTACAATACTGGGTGTGGTGAATATATTTTATATGACATACATGATTTTTTGTTAACTAGTAAATAGTAGCCTACAGCAAAGTGTGTTTAAATGATTTCTAACTTGTTAACAATTTATGTTAGTTATGTTAGTTTTTGCTACCATGTGGGTTTTAGCTTGCTTAAGCGTTAATTAACCTGTTTCCATACATGTTTCATTTTAAAACATTTATCTTACAAAGGAGTTGTTTAATCTTACTGCTTAACTATTTATCTGTACATGGAATTGTATTTTCTTTTTTTTTCTAATTTAAAAAACATCTTTACAGGAAAATGCGACGGGCACTATCTGATGTGTGGAGACATTTTACTGCAGTTAATGTAGAAAGAAAAGCTGTGTATATTTGCAAATACTGTGCCAAATCATATGTGAAGAATGCAACAAAGATGCAGAATCATCTGGCCAAGTGGATAAAGTTCCCTCAGCGCTCACAACAAGCAACCTCTGACAAAAGTCCCTCTACTTCTATTCGAGGTGAAAATGATGAATCCAACACCTTATCGATAGCAACAGCTCACGGCTCTCCTGGAATCAGAAGTTTTTTTTTACTCCATGGAGGAACGTAGTCAGAAAAATGCTGATAAATGTCTTGCTCGAGCTGTGTATGCAACTGGTTCTCCTCTGATGCTCACAGGCAATGTGTATTGTAAGAGATTTCTGAATGTTCTTCGCCCAGCATACGCACCTCCAATCAGGCTTTATCTACTCATTTGCTGGATGCAGAGTTCAACAGAGTTCAAGTGAAGTTCAAGCAAATCGTAGAGAAAGCAGACTGTATTGCAATCATCTCTGATGGGTGGTTGAATGTTTGTGGGCAAGGAATAATTAACTACATAATCTCCACCCCTCAACCAGTATTCTACAAGAGCACAGACACAAGGGACAACAGACACACCGGTATCTACATTGCAGATGAGCTGAAGGCAGTCATCAATGACCTTGGACCACAGAAGGTATTTTCACTGGTGACAGACAATGTTGCGAACATGAAGGCTGCTTGGTATAAAGTGGAGGAGTCCTACCCTGACACCACACCCATTGGCTGTGCTGCTCATTCATTGAATCTTCTCCTCAAGGACATAATGGCAAAGTGAGAAGAATAAGAGCAACACATTGAAGCTGCCCAGCAACACCTGTTGGGGTGAGGTTGTCATCATGTTTGACAGTCTCCTGGAGGGAATGAAGTCTCGCCAAGAAATGGCAATATCACAGTCTGCCGAAATGGACAGCCCCATCAAGAGGACTCGTTGGTTTTGGCAACGCTTTTCCTTCATAATGGGATACAGTTTTGTTCTCCTTTCATTGATCTCTGTGGGAAAATGGTCATTCATTCCAAAATCAGTGTTTCTGAGTTCTCTGCCCCTGCTCTTCACCATTTCCTTTTGCTTGATATGTTCAAAACATGCAATAATAACCCATGACCTATTCCCAGCGGCCTTACTCATTCTATGGACTCTGGAGAAAGTGATATTACGCACGACATCTGTGGGCAGTTTCAGTTGGGTTGACATAAAGTCTCGGACAGTGTCCTCACTGCTTCCGCTGTTGCCATTCTATATGAGATTGTCCCGCATTGATCGACACTGTACATCCAGCAAGGTTTCATTAAGTTGTTTGGTCTCCCTTTGTACCACCCTACCTTAGTTCGAATAGAGTCTACAGTACATTTCAGCACCGTATTCAATCTGACGTTGGTTGAATTCTAGACTGGCACATAATGCATTGATGTCCTGTCGTAGTATATCCAAGATATCAAGTTTGGCAAGCCTATATAAAGCAAAGCAGTGCGACAAAACAAACGTACAGTCAATAACACAATAGAAAACCTATGTACAGTGTGTGCAAATGCAGTAAGATTAGGAAGGTAAGGCAATAAATAGGCCATAGTGGTGAAATAATTACAATTTAGCATTAACACTGGAGTGCAAATGAGCAAAAATAACAATATGGGGATAAGGTAGTAGGGTGGGCTATTTACAGATGGGCAGTGTACAGGTGCAGTCATCGGTAAGCTGCTCTGACAGCTGATGCTTAAAGTTATTGAGGGAGATGGTAGTCTCCAGCTTCAATGATTTTTGCAATTTGTTCCAGTCATTGGCAGCAGAGAACTGGAAGGAATGGCGGCCAAAGGGGGTGTTGGCTTTGGGGATGACCAGTGAAATATACCTACTGGAGCGCATGCTACAGGTGGGTGTTGCTATGGTGACCAGCGAGCTGAGATAAGGCGGGGATTTACCTAGCAAAGACTTATAGATGACCTGGAGCCAGTGGGTTTGGCGATGAATATGTAGTGAGGGCCAGCCAACGAGAGCATACAGGTCGCAGTGGTGGGTAGTATATGGTACTGGCGCTACCAAGCTGGGGACACGCACTGGAGCTATCGGGCTAGGAACTGGCACTGGCACAACCGGGCTGAGGACACGCACTGGTGCCACCTGGCTAGGAACCGGTACTGGCGCTACCAAGCTGGGGACACGCACTGGAGCTACCGGGCTAGGAACAGGCACTGGCGCCACTGGGCTAGGAACCGGTACTGGCGCTACCGAGCTGAGGACACGCACTGGCGCCACCGAGCTAGGAACCGGTACAGACGCTACCGAGCTGGGGAGGCACACCTGAGGTCTGGTGCGTGGGGCCAGCGCTGGAGGCACCGGGCTGCGCGCACGCACTGGAGGTCGGGTGTGAAGAGCCGTCACAGGGCTTAACGGGCTGGGGAGGCACACCAGAGGTCTGGTGCGTGGAGCCGGCACTGGAGGCACCGGGCTGGGCGCACACACTGGAGGTCGGGTGTGAAGAGCCGTCACAGGGCTTAACGGGCTGGGGAGGCACACCAGAGGTCTGGTGCGTGGAGCCGGCACTGGAGGCACCGGGCTGGGCGCACGCACTGGAGGTCGGGTGTGGGGAGCCGGCACAGGGCTTACCGGGCTGGGGGCCGGCTCTGGAGGTACCGGGCTGAGAACCGGCGTTAGAGCCTCGGGAAGATAAGCTTGCAGTCGTTCGGACCACATCGGCCTCGTCCTCCCTCGGGCTGGTTCCTGCTCCCGGGCTGGGAGGTCTCAGCTCCAGCCGAGCCCTCCACCACCTCCCCTGTTCCTGCAGGGGCCGGTCCAAAAAAACCTCTGGCTGCCGCCGGTCCTCCAATCCCGGCTCATCCATGACCCCTGGGTGTACTCCTGCTCCCATGGCTGTAGGGGCTCCTCCATGAGCCCCCATGAGTGTAGTGGCCGGTGCTCCTCCTTTTTATTCCCAGACCAACCCCATAGCACCCCCCAAAAAACTGTATGGGGGTTCTTCGGGGCTCTAGGCTGGGCCTGCCTCTTCAATCTGCGACCCAGCCTTGTCCCAGAGCTAAACAGTGGAGGAACTCCTCCTGGGAGATAACTTCCATACCTCCAGGGAGTTCCTCCTCTGTCCAGCCCTGCTTGGTCCCGTGGTGGTGGGTTTTTCTGTCACGGTCGCTATGAGACAGGACCCGAGGCGCAGAGTTGCAAAAACATTCCTTTATTCCAAATAGAGTAATCCCTAATCCCGAAGACGTAGATGTCGATTAAGGCAGCCCACTGCACCCCTCTGATTCAGAGGAGTTGGGATAAATGTGGAAGACACATTTCAGTTGAATGCATTCAGTTGTACAACTGACTAGTATAATTTTATATATGGGAGACCTTAGTGATATGGAAAGTGTTGTGTTATACACTGGGGGCCAAAAGTTTGGAATATTACTCATTTTCTTTATTTGCACAATTTTTTACATTGTAGAATTGTAGAAAAGTGAAGACATCAAAACTATGACATAACACATATGGAATCATGTAATAACCAAAAAAGTGTTAAACAAATATTATATTTGAGATTCTTCAAGTAGCCACCCTATGCCTTGATGACAGCTTTGCACAATTTTGGCATTCTCTCAACCAGCTTCACCTGGAATGCTTTTCCATCGGTCTTGAAGGAGTTCCCACATATGCTGAGCACTTGTTGGCTGCTTTTCCTCCAGACCAAAGAACAAATTTCCACCGGTCTAATGTCCATTGCTCGTGTTTCTTGGCCCAAGAAATCTCTTCTTATTATTGGTGTCCTTTAGTAGTGGTTTCTTTGCAGTAATTCGACCATGAAGGCCTGATTCATACAGTCTCTTCTGTATGAATCAGTTACCAGCCTCAGTTGATGTTGAGATTTGTCAGTTACTTGAACTCTGTGAAACATTTATTTAGGCTGCAATCTAAGGCTGATAACTCTAATGAACTTATCCTCTGCAGCAGAGGTATTTCTGGGTCTTCCAATCCTGTGGCGGTCCTGGTTGAGAGAATGCCATGAGTGTGCAAAGCTGTCATCAAGGCAAAGGGTGGCTACTTTGAAGAATCTCAAATATAAATTATATTTTGATTTGTTTAACACTTTTTTGGTTACTACATGATTCCATATATGTTATGTCATAGTTTTGATGTCTTCACTTTTATTCTAAAAAGTAAAAAATAGTGCAAATTAAGAAAAACCCTTAAATTAGTAATATTCCAAACTTCTGGCCCCCAGTGTACATCAGTAAACGTATCTCAACATTCAGGGGGCCTTGCCAATAGCCTAACAGTGGACCATATCAGATTTACTCATGGAAATCTAATCAAATCAATTATCTTAGTCATATAATGGAAAATACAAATTAAATGGGCAAATTGCATTTTAAAAGGCGTTACCCCAAAGGAATAAAAGGTATTCCTGTGCCCTCCAGGCATTTCCTGTGGCAGCCCTCACAGCCAGACTTCCCCCAAGATAAGGCTATTCTAACATGGGGGGACTCGTTTCTTTCGCTGCACTTGTTGACTGGGCCATGTTACAGGGGGTTGGGTATACGACATGGCCGAGCCACCCTACAGAAAGGGTTGATACTCATCTGCCTCCTCCTTCTGCTGATTCTGCTGAACATCCTCCAGCCTCTAGCCTCCACCCCATCCTTCCCTCTGCTCCAAGAGTGCACCCCCACAGTCTTGGCCAATCCTGACCTTAATTAATACAAGCCTGGGTGGAAATGGGAACGCGGCTGGCTCTCAGGCCCTGGCCTGCCTCTGAGTTGCTCTCTGGGGTAATGAGAGAGCCGCACATCGGGGGTTGCCAGCTGAGGGGAAGGGGTCACTGGGAATGCATTTGCAGGCCTTCAATGAGAAGCCCCTCCATGCTGAGAGAAGATGGCCTGCTTTCGGACACCTGGTCATTAACATTGCTAATTAGTGGCCATTAATCAGCCCTGTGTGTGAGAGTGTGTGTGGTGTGTGTGTGTGTATCACAAGCTCAGTGTGGAGATGCCTGTTAAGACAAATATTTCTCAATACCCAAAAATTGCTGGATGTGGTGTTGGGCAAGACAACAGTACTCCATCAACACCGCAGGTAGGCAGAGAATGGAGTGAGATACAGCAGCCCCCCTCCAAGGCTAAATCAATTAACTATTATTAATTAAATCAGCACTAACCCACTTGAGAGGCTGGGAAGACAACCATGGTCTGTTTTGATATGCTTTGAATTATCTATGGAGTATTTGCAGTTGACGACCTTGATCAGAAATAATAATGGGCCTATAACAATAAATAAACTGTAAAATTAGACAAAAATAACATTACAAACAGTTGAACTTACATTTACACGTTATATTCTTCAAGAATAAATGGGTGCATATCATTACATTAATTTATAAATCCGAAAATGTTGCAACTGCGGATTTCTCCTTTAATCCAAACATATAGCCTCTATTTTTACTTGGGTATAATCTGGCTATAATCTGTAACAGGTGGTTAATGATCAGCAAAGCAGTTTCAAAGGATCATCTTCTTTAACCAACATGGATCTCTTCAAATGGAAATTTGACAGGTGATGTGGTGAGGCACCATGACTCACAAAAGCAAAAAGAAAAACAATTCTGGTAGCATATTGCTAATGAAGCATAATTGTACCATGCCAACTGCATTGTTGATATAATTGATGTAATTGTGATGCAGTGCAAATTAATGTCAACTTTTAAAAACAGTATCACTGTCTATTCAAAACCAATCAAGCATGCAAAAAGTAGTATGTTGTACTTTGCAAAAATCCACATAGTTGTTTTTTGTTCATAGTTAGATAAGCAGAAAAAAATTAAATATGCACATAGGGGCACCATAGCGCTGGGTCTTATCTTCCTCTCCTACTTTCTCTCTTTTCCGCCTCTTCCTTGCTTTCTGTCCATCCCTTTTCCTCTACATCCTCAAAATGGAGTTTTACTCGCTTTGATATGATTTATGTGATTTCCCTGTTGAATAGGCTAGGGCAGATTACAATAACCAAATTAGAAGAAAAAAAATGCATTCTGGCACAGAGTCATACAAATGGAGTACATTCTTCTGTTTTTCTCATGACAGATTGCTTGTGAAATTTGTGAGGCGAGCTGGTAAAATGCTAATGAGAGATGCACCAATGAGCTGTGTCATCCCTGGGGTGGGGGGTTGCTCACAAGGGGCACAAGAATTCGCTTTAGCAGCTTAAATCCACCGCGGCCCCCTTAGCGAGCAAGCGCATTCCTTCAGTTTCAGGGGGGAGCTAAATCCCCCAAAAGTATTCACAGCACTGGAAAACAACTTAACCCACGCCACACGACGCACAGAGGGCTCTTTTGATTGGTCCATTCAGCTTCTGGGATAAGTAAACTGAAATGGTTGCAGACAACTCAGAGAGAAGCATGCCATCCATCCCACAACACAGCTGTTCCCTGGAAGTCTTACTGCAGACGCGTGAATTATTAGGAAATGCCACAACAGACTCTCCTCAAAGAAAACAACCTGCTGAATCCCAAAACCTTTTCTACCTGTATTTACACATGTACATAAATCGAATTTCTATTTCTATAAGTACATATTATATACTGTATACAGTCCATTTTTTTAAACAAAACATCGAGCCAATATAAAATAGTCTACAAAACTACAAACTTACAGAACACCGATTAAAAAAAAAAAAAGGAAATGCTTAGTTTATCGACATAATAAAACTTTATTTTTCCTGTATAGCTGTATGAAAAAGAAACCTCTGTGTGGCTGATGAAGATAGAGGCGAGAGGCAGACGCATCTCAACCCCCTCATTTAATCATCAGGCGAGGCCTTGAAGGGAAGAGCTCTATGCTAGACAATAACCCTCACTGCCGGTAGCCTATCCGCCAGACTTCAGCTCAAGTTGATGACCATGCCACTACCGCAAGAAAGAAACTCATAGAATAGTGCAAGTTCCAACAAATGTCCTTGGACAAGAAAAAAAAAAAAACACACGTGCGCACACCATCTCACCCTCTGTCCACCCCCCCCCCTCTCTCTCCCTCTTTTTTCCCCCTCTCTCTTTCTCGCACACACTCACACGAAGGATGGAACAATAGCCTTGCTGTCCTGTCTGGCTTCATGCAACTAATTAATGCAGAGGTCCGTGTTTGCTGAGGACACTGCCGTTGGAGGGGGAGAAATGGGGCCCTGGCAGCTTGTATCTCAGCAATTACAGTGTGAATTGCATGAGAGGATTACATGGAGTGCTTGAGGGAGACAGGCTGCCTCATCTTGAGTACCAAAAACAGCTGCTTAGGGCCCATGCACCTGCTTGTTAACAGACCATTTTCACCTTCACCGCCATCTGAAACAAGAACATTCAATTTTTTTTATACACATAGTCCTCCTCAAATGGTCTTCCAGCAGGAGGAACGAAAGAGGCCTGAATGAGGCTGGCAGTATAAGAGGTTGGAGGTAAGGGGGGTTGGAGTGGAGGCTCCATAAAAACTGTAGTAAAACTGTCTTAAAATGTTTTGTTTTTCCATGATTATTTTCAACAGACATTAGTTTAAAATGCAACTGAACCAAAAAAACAACTTCTCTTCTTGAAAATGGCCTATGTGGCATCAATATGAGTCAGAAACATGTCATCTAGTGTCAGAATTGACTACCACGTGTAAATAGGATCATTTTGGCCATAAAGTCAGTAACGTCCAAAACTGAGATTTGCGAGATGTAAGGAATCTAATATATCACAGCTTTCCTTGGGTTGGGTTTATTTCAATTCTGCCCAGATTCCCACAGCTGGCAGCACCCGAGTAATCATAAATTCGGAGCCCAGCTGCATGCGACCCGGTCGTAATGCGCACTAAACACATGGGTGCGGAATGCACACTGGCCGTGGTAAATGTTGTTTCACTTTAGATATCCCTATTGTTGTAGTTAAGGACCATCAGTAAATTGCACAAGGTGCAATATTAAAAGACTCTAACCAACCTCAAACCACTATAAATTGTAGAAATTCATATACAAATTATTTAATGAGAAAACTAAAAGTATTGTACCATTTGCATTGTGTAATTTATTGACAGTTCCTAATTAGCCCACCATAGATAGGCTATCCAAAGTCAAACCAATTTTGCCACGCTCACACACCGGCCTGCTGAAGCTAATTGGCTAGCCTAGACTACTTCCAGATACAAGACCTGGTTAGACCGTTTCAAGTTATTAGAAGGGTGAGTGACTGTGTACTGTTTTGGCAGAGTGAATGTACAAACGCTTCCCAGGTGCGAACCCACACAAGAGACACCAACATCTAAGAACGCCTCCAAGACCAAAATCTCATTCTCAGTCACATTTCCTAATGAGGATAATTAAAACCTAGGCTAAATCAGCCAGTTCAGCCCCCCTTTAAAGTCCCACAGTGTACTGTAAAGTGTCTCTCAACCTAAGATGGTGGAACCCCCTGCCCCCTGGGGCTGCGCCTCCCTCAATGACACCACTGGTAGCAGGACTATGGTCCATATCTAGAGTGACCAGAGTTGGCAACAAACATAGCCAGGCTTTGCTTTGACCGTTACAATGTAAATGAGAAGCTGGAATGAATGCTAAAGTCCCACCTACTCCCCCTGCTTTCTGTCTCCCAAGTCCTGTGGATCAACATACGCTTGGCTGTGCGTGCAGTGCATAGCAATGAGGCAGTGGCTACAGTAAAGGAAGAAAAGAGAAACAGGCAGCCAGAGTCTGGCCAGGCAGGCACATCTGTCTGAGCAGAGACTGAGATTGACACTTCACTGCTGCAACCTGCTGGATGCTATGAACAAACTTCTTAAGTCTTCCAAACACCAGTTTGCTAGTGATTATCCAATAATAGCCACTATTAAGAATGTCACATTACAAATTGATAACCAACCACAAAAAATATATTTAAAAAGGACAAGTTCAGTTATTTTTTTTAACCAAATCTGTATTTTGGATATAAATGGCATGTTATAGAAGTGTCAAGACACTTTTTTGCGATTTCACTTGGTTTTGTGAAACTTAGCCCACCAGCGATAGACTTCCTCATGCTTGTTCTTCAGTTGCAGGGGAACAGATAAAACATGAACAAAGGTTCCAAAAACAGCCAAATATGTCAGCAATGCTCTGAGTATAGTGATGCAGGTCTTTAGATGTTGAAAACATAAAATTGTGTCTTTCCGAACTTTATCTGCCTCATATATTCCATTTTGTTGGACTCTAGCGATACATCTCCTTGTAGCCCACGCATGTGAACATGGAAAAGTGTGGCTTGAGTCCAACATATTAGAATATAATTTTGTGTATAAAGTTCAGAATTAGGGATGTGATAAGAAAAACTCATCAACTTCCATGTGAATTCCCAATGCTGCCAGCAATGGTTTGTGTCTCATGGTGCGTTCCTTTCAGATGCTTAAGCATTGCACCTGTACTACCATTACTGTATCTCAATTACACCTTGCAAAGTTTGCATTTCTTTCCCATATAGGAATTTGCTGCTTTCACTTGCCTTTCACTGCCATTTTCCCAAAGTTAACAACGAAGACGTAGTGGTGAAGAGTCGACTCCAAAATAATTGAGTCCTCGACTCCTTGCAAGGAAAGGAAAGGGAATGCTTACTTACGAGCCCTTTCCCAACAATGCAGAGTTAAAAAGTACTTTTTTTGTGCTAAATATATATAAAAAAAATAATAATATGAAAAGGTTGCATCTCCTTCACTCGGTCGGGTCATGCTATTGTTACGAACGTTCTCAAGCCACCCTCTATCGGTGACGCCATAGTGGTGCCCCAAAGTGGTGATAAGTCTAGTCATTCTGGACGGAGGTTAACTATTGTTTTCTCTAAATTACACTATAGTGCCTGGAAATACAATGACATTGCTAAAGTAGTCAAATATTTAGTAGTAAACAACTTTTCCAGCATTAAAATTACTTTAGACAGATGGTAATGTTGACATTAGCTAGCTAACTTCTGGTGGCCCCTTAATCTTAGCTAGCTAGCTAACGTTATACAGCATCTAAAGTCAAAATTATGACAAAAAGTTTTCCAACTAATGATTTGCCTCCTTTTGTATGTAATTGTATTTCCAAGCCACTGTAATGCACTTTAGATTAAAGGTTCATCAGTGCTCATTGACGATGCATTGAGTAGAATGCTCAGTCGGGCATCAGTCCAAAACGAACGTTCAAAACAATATTGTAATGAAACGTGCAACCCATGAATATACAGTACAATGAGTACCGGTACTGAGTCAATGTGCAGGGGTACGAGGTAGTTGAGGTAATTGAGGTAATACGTATATGTAATTAGGGGGAAAAGTGACTAGGCTATCAGGATAGATAATAAATAGGGTTCAATGTAAATAGTCCGGGTAGCCATTTGATTAACTGTTCAGCAATGTTTTGGCTTGGGAGTAGAAGCTAGAAGCAGCCTTTTGGTCCCAGACCTGGCACTCCGGTACTATTTGCTGTGTGGTAGCAAAGAGAACAGTCCATGACTGGGGTGGCTGGAGTCTTTGACAATTTGTAGGGCCTTCCTCTGACACCGCCTGGTATAGTATAGAGGTCCTGGATGGCAAGGAGCTCGGCCCAATGATGTACTGGGCTGTACGCACTACCCTCTGTAGCGCCTTGAGGTTGGATGCCGAGCAGTTGCCATACCAAGCAGTGATGCAGCCAATCAAGATGCTCTCACGCGAGCCAGCTGCGTGGGGAAGAGAGGAAGAGGCAGGCAGAAAGAAGGTCTTGGTAATCTGTATCTTCAAATACAAAATAATGCCTCGCAAATTCACCAAAGTAGCCTAAAGTTGACATCTTCCTCTCTGGTTTTATTTAAATTACACAACTTTCCCCAGGACTTTATAGCCATATAGTATAGTTAGGCTATAACACAGAAAATAATATGCTTTGTGACAACTGCACTGTGATTTTAATTTTGTGGGGGGGGGGACTAAAAAAAGTTTTCTTCTTAATGTGAAGGATTCAAACGTCATACCCCTATTCAGAATGACACAGTTTCATGTATACAAAAGTAACGACTTTCATCACTACACGGAGAGCATTGTCGTTTTTAAAACAACGTATTTGGGTGTTTTTGTTCATGTCTTATATGTGCCTCTGTAACTGTAGAACGAGCGTGAGGAAGTCTATCACTGGTGGGCTAAGTGAAATAGCCCAAAAAAAGTGTCTGGACACTTCTATAATAGAACCAAATGGAAGCCATTTACTTCCAAAATACAGATTTGGTCAAATTAAAGGTGGGTGAACTTTAAGGCTCATCTGGCATTGCAAACAATGCCCGATCCAGCCCAACCAACCCCTCCTGCCATCCAATCAGGGATTAAAGGAGGGAGGGAGGTTCAAACTGAGAGGGAGGGAGGAGGAGTATTACACCATTCACATGATGTCACCAATATAAAACCAGCCACTAATAAGCTTACTCACCAATCTAGGCCAACTCATTAAAAAGTTTGGCAACAAATTATTGTGCTTAGTAAAGGTGTCTATTGGGGGGTGGGAGCGAATGGGGACTAGGGGGAGGTAACGAAGGAGTGGGGGTGGCACAGGTGTTTAGATCAGCTTAAAAATAATAAACCCCCTCCACACTGGGAGTTCCCCTTTCACAAGTCCCCTGCTTTTCTTCCCAGCTGTTAAGGGCTACCTTGAACAGGAAATTCCTACTGGATTGGCCTTTACGAGTGGTGCTGAGGCTTAACCCGGGTCTCGGAGGGGTGATTTGTGGATGACCATGTGAATAACCTTGTTAGGGCCCATATTTCTCTTCACATCCAATTAAGACACGCAGTTACTACTTCACACTTCTCCCAGGAGAACGCTTTATTGACCAGCATTAAAAACGTAACCAAGGGAGCCTAAAGGCAATCACAGACCTATATTAAGCCCTTCGGCTGTATGGAGTCTCTGCTTTATTCACGCCATTAGCACACACTATTCATGTGAGCACACAGCACAGTCAACTGGGAGGTACTGCATGTAAAGACTGATGTGTGATATGCAAACGCTTTATACAAACAGTATCAATTACAACATTGTTACAGTTTGAGGAATCACTGCAAAGTGAATCACATTGACAATAATAGTTTTTTTTGCGTGTGTGTCTTAAACATCGACAACATTAAGTTTCATCATTCAAGCTTTTCCTTGATCCAATTTCCTTGCTGGTTTAATTATTCCAGTAGGGTGGTTAAACTGCCATTAAGGCCCTTTAATCACTAATGGTTCATCACTCAACCAATTACAAGCTTTGGCAAGTGCTATTATTTCAGTTAGCTGACACATCTATGAGAGATATCTCTGTTAATCGAAAAAATATGAAGACAGCATCAAGACAATGGTGCTGTTGCTGATCAAACTCCAAATAAATTACTTTCTTCACAAGGTTGTTTTTCCTCATTCCCTGTATGAGGAGACTAAGTAGAGGAAGCTACTCTCTCTGACCTCTACAAGCTCTAACCAAGCCTCCATAGCTAGGTTTATTGCTTTTTGTGTGTACTATACACGCATCCCTTTTAGCAATACGTAGTAAAAAGGAAGCTCTATTGTGCATCTCACTTAGAGCTGGCACAATTACCATATAATCGTGTAACCAATGATTTTGGATGAAGACCGTCATGAAAATCAAATAACCGTCTTTACTGTTTTCAAAATAGATATTTTCTTATTTTCTGGAGCAAACAGCTGACTGAAGACGAGACGGCTGGGCATTCGTGCGGTTGAGTCTGTTTCCGCGGGAAGATGGACTCTTTACAACGTGATGAAAGTTTGTTGCTCCTTGCTTAAACAAGCAGCAGAAGCGTACGAAGTCAGGAGCGGAGGAGAAATTAGCGTCTTTAAAAATATTATACATTTTTTTGGCATTCAAATTATAACGGTCAACACGGTAATTTGGCTGACCAATAACCGTCATCCAAAATTCCATGACTGTCACAGCCCTGCTGACTGCAGTGAGAACGGCAGGCGTCTCTCTCTGGACCGGAACAGGGACACAGGGAGAGGTCCCTGGCTGCAGCTGTTTCTCAGCGCTCCCAGACTCCCGCTTTGTTTGCTAATACCTGTGAACCCACTGTATGTCCAGGTGAGCAAACGCTGACTATTCCATGTTTCAGAACAAGCGGAGGGCGAGGCAGCTCAATCCCTCCTCTTTCATCTCTCAATACAAGCACTCATCCAGGCGGCATTTCAAAAACATAACACAGACAATAGACGCTGCTGCATGAGCACAGGGAGGGGGTTAAGGATTCTAGAAATCAACATGGGAAATGGAGAAATCTGTGACAGCCTGTCAACTTGTCAACATGATTAACACTAATAATGGCACAACCCTGTGTATATGTTGACAACTTGTTCAAAGCTATGCGGTTTGGACGTCTTCATGAGTGGCAAGTGGCAGAGACTTTAAAGATGGCATAAACTGTCTTGTGGTGACTGACTGACTGACTGACTTTAGGCAAGAGTATTGCTTTAGTGATTGCTGTGGGGGGGGGGGGGGGTCAACTGATCAGCATAGGAAACTGTTTTTGTATCCCAAGGTAAATGTGACCAAGCCTTAGCCTTAAGTGGTTTATAAGCTTGATGCAGGTACAGCAATGAATAGAAAAGGTCTATAAGCAATCAAATGTTCATAAAATGACAAAAGTAAAGAACAGAATGCTATTCATGCTTGATTCTAAAGATGAGTATGATTTTGCATTTTGACAAACACTAACAACAATTATTCAAATTTTGTCAACATCCAATCACCTAGTATAACTACATACAAATGTATTACAATTGCATATTTGAGAAACTAGTGATCTGTGGGAAATGAGGGGAATTATAATCTGCTTCATGGCATATTATTCCCATAATCCATCACACCATTACATAAATTTACTGCTTTTGGTAATTCAAGTATAGGCTACTTTGAACTAGCATAATGATTATGTTGATCGTAATCTCAATATTTAACACTGTATCATTGCATGAGCAATTTCTATTTCTAAGTAGTCAGAAATAAATAGAGCAATTTATCCATATTCATTTCAGACTTTTAACCATGCAAAATGTTCTAATCAAGCAGGGGGATTGTTTGACAGGCTGCTATGTCAACTTGCATTTAGAATAGCTTCTCTTACAGTTCAATTAACTAAGAGTAGAGTAGACAATGAGAGTATTTTCATGTAGGGATAATGTAGTCCAATCATGTGCTAATTTCTGTCCTCAGTTGTTTAGTTTACATTCTGGAAAAATACAATCGAAAATCTATGTTTATTGATTTCACCACAGCTTTTGTTTGTTCCAACATTTGCATAGTTGAAACAGTGCCGTTGGCTCGGATACCGTTATCATTGTCACATGTTTCTATTAGGCAGGTAAGCTAAGAATTCAAGCTACCCACATTACATTGAAACATGCACTGACTTTTAGGACAATTACACACAGCAATCTTTAACAGTTTACTTTCCCAACGCTTTTCATGGCAGCAGAAATCCAAGACTTGTGTAAGAGCTCAAGAGAAGTCCCCATCCTGAATAATAATGTCACCAGACAGGAGTTGGGAAGGGAAAAGAGGCAATATAACAATGAGCATGTTTATTTTTCATTTCTACCGTGACTTACTATGACAAAAAGCTAAAAATAGCCAAGGCACAATGTTTTGAAGGCCTGAACTGGTTGCCATCAAACATGGCAGCCATCCAAAAGGTCATGTAGGTCAACCCAGAGTTCTGGAATAGGTGTCCACAAAATTGAGTGTCATCTTCCCTTAGACTGACTGTCGCTTGTAATTGCAACTGTCACCATTAATTAAGAAGGAATGCAGGGCAACACAATTGAAGGCCATTGCTTAACGTTGCATCCATCTAGCCACAGTTCATCTACAACCCCCACTCGCTCCTCTTCAGGATACTGTGTGGATCAGCAACATACAGATGTAGTATTTTAGTTTGACCTACTGTATATCCTGCAGCAACAGGATTTGAACATTTAGTCCATAATGTTGCTTGATCGGTGGTTAGGCTATTAGCTGGCCAACTGTAGGCTACATGAAAAGTGCAATACTTTTAGTGTGGGTAAAACATTTAATTAAACAGTAAAAAAAATATGTACTTTTGCTTTACATAACTTTCTTTTGCTGGTTTCATAGCACATTTCCTGCAATTCTACACATTTTGCCATGGGATGGGGAGACGTTTTTACAGTTTTAAAAGCAAATTTCCTGCAATTCTACACATTTTGCCATAAATTAACCTTCATTACTACAATTTTAGATTACTGGATAGACTAACTAGACTAATTTACCAATCTAAAATGTTTTAACTGACATGGCCTTACTGAGTGACTGTCAGTGATTGACATACAACAAGAGAAAGACTGCTGATGCATAACCAAATTACTATTCTTACACTCAACATTCAGTTGAGACCCAGATTGAGTTCCTAAATTATAATTTTTTAATGATACATTTTTTGAAAAGACCTGTGTCCAGACCTGTGTCCTCATACAGTATTTAGCTACAGCCCTAGTTGGCAACAATACTATGACTGTTGTGTACACAACAAGACCTGATCATAGTTTATTAAACATTTTATGAATCAAAACACGTCAACAATTTGAAAAGCAACAAAAAATCCAAACCATAAAAACTTTGCTGTTAACATTGCTCCAATAAGAATATAAATCCAGTCAGGTTATAATATCAATCCAGTCTACAAACCTGACAGTCAGTTGAACAGCCAGCTGACAAAATGCACTAAGAAGAAGCTAAACAAAGATCCATATGCCATTGGTTTGTGTGCCAGCACACCACTTGGTCTCTAAGAGGTCTAAGACAAATCCTGTTGCTAGGTTTTACATGTTGGAAACCATCCAAGAGCTCATGGAGGAGTGGACTGTTGGTCTGTGGATTTATCTACATAGCCGCAGACATCAACACCGTCATATTTACAATGCAAACTGGGACTGAGACTGAATGCACCACTACAGCTGGGCAACTTCAGAGGAGCTAGCTTACATGCACAGACGTTGAGGGGACAATTCCTTTGACACCATTAATCTTTAATTATAATATCTAATTACTCAACCTATTTACTTGTCAGGAGTTCAGTTGGTGAACTCACAGTGGGGAACAGCCCCTTAGCAACCCTTCTTGGCCCCTACCTTGCCCTACCAGCAGTGTCGGCGTGGCTGGCTGCTTCACCTGCCCAGCAGCAAGCTGTCCCAGGAATGTCCCAGGCTTGTCTGGGGCCCTCCCTCCACGTCATGATTAATGCACAGGCCTCCGCAGGGTCACACTCCATGGGCACAGCCTGAAACAGAAAGAGACCAGCCTTGGGTGGTGTCCAGGAGCATCCGCTGCAGACACAGATATTTGGGCAAACAATTTAGTGGCCCATGAGGACGGCTCACAGCTCGTTGAAAAAGATGAATACTGCAGATAACTTCCAGAAAAGCCTAATTAGGGCCAAACTTAGAGAACGCCTCAGTAAGGTAAAAAAAAATAAAGAAAAGTGATTAAAATGTGCACCTGGCTGTTAATTTTGTATCCTGTTTTGATGATTGTTATGTATATTAGTATTATTTTGCTAATAGACATTGAAACACTTTTCTAGTGTTGACACTTTTTTTTCAAGCGATATATCTTGAATTTCATATTATTGTATATATATACAGTGGGGAGAACAAGTATTTGATACACTGCCAATTTTGCAGGTTTTCCTACTTACAAAGCATGTAGAGGTCTGTAATTTTTATCATAGGTACACTTCAACTGTGAGAGACAGAATCTAAAACAAAAATCCAGAAAATCACATTGTATTATTTTTAAATAATTAATTTGCATTTTATTGCATGACATAAGTATTTGATCACCTACCAACCAGTAAGAATTCCGGCTCTCACAGACCTGTTAGTTTTTCTTTAAGAAGCCCTCCTGTTCTCCACTCATTACCTGTATTAACTGCACCTGTTTGAACTCGTTACCTGTATAAAAGACACCTGTCTACACACTCAATCAAACAGACTCCAACCTCTCCACAATGGCCAAGGCCAGAGAGCTGTGTAAGGACATCAGGGATAAAATTGTAGACCTGCACAAGGCTGGGATGGGCTACAGGACAATAGGCAAGCAGCTTGGTGAGAAGGCAAAAACTGTTGGCGCAATTATTAGAAAATGGAAGAAGTTCAAGATGACGGTCAACCTCCCTCGGTCTGGGGCACCATGCAAGATCTCACCTCATGGGGCATCAATGATCATGAGGAAGGTGAGGGATCAGCCCAGAACTACACGGCAGGACCTGGTCAATGACCTGAAGAGAGCTGGGACCACAGTCTCATTAGTAACACACTACGCCGTCATGGATTAAAATCCTGCAGCGCACGCAAGGTCCCCCTGCTCAAGCCAGCGCATGTCCAGGCCCGTCTGAAGTTTGCCAATGACCATCTGGATGATCCAGAAGAGGAATGGGAGAAGGTCATGTGGTCTGATGAGACAAAAATAGTGCTTTTTGGTCTAAACTCCACTCGCCGTGTTTGGAGGAAGAAGAAGGATGAGTACAACCCCAAGAACACCATCCCAACCGTGAAGCATGGAGGTGGAAACATAATTCTTTGGGGATGCTTTTCTGCAAAAGGGACAGGACGACTGCACCGTATTGAGGGGAGGATGGATGGGCCATGTATCGCGAGATCTTGGCCAACAACCTCCTTCCCTCAGTAAGAGCATTGAAGATGGGTCGTGGCTGGGTCTTCCAGCATGACAATGACCCGAAACACACAGCCAGGGCAACTATGGAGTGGCTCCGTAAGAAGCATCTCAAGGTCCTGGAGTGGCCTAGCCAGTCTCCAGACCTGAACCCAATAGAAAATCTTTGGAGGGAGCTGAAAGTCCGTATTGCCCAGCGACAGCCCCGAAACCTGAAGGATCTGTATGGAGGAGTGGGCCAAAATCCCTGCTGCAGTGTGTGCAAACCTGGTCAAGAACTACAGGAAACGTATGATATCTGTAATTGCAAACAAAGGTTTCTGTAACAAATATTAAGTTCTGCTTTTCTGATGTATCAAATACTTATGTCATGCAATAAAATGTAAATAAATTACTTAAAAATCATACATGTGATTTTCTGGATTTTTGTTTTAGATTCCGTCACTCACAGTTGAAGAGTACCTATGATAAAAATTACAGACTTCTACATGCTTTGTAAGTGGGAAAACCTGCAAAATTGGCAGTGTATCAAATACTTGTTCTCCCCACTGTGTGTATAAATATATATATATATATATATATATATATATATATATATATATATATATATATATATATATATATATATATATATACTTGCATGGTTGGTTTAATTGTACAGACCCTAATTACCCCATTCTACAACTTCTGATGACAAGAGATTGAGTTGGAGAGGATCAGCTTGAGCAAAGTGAGGTGTAGAATCTCTGATCTACAAATAATCTTCATTGCCAAATAATAGGCTTTGTGCAATTAATATTCCTAGAGCTACGCCTCTCCTTGACTCAATCGATCCCGCAGCCAAAACATGTGTGCACAACCAGACATTGATTTATTTGTTGATTGGAGACACCTTGTGTCAAATAGAGTACATTTCCTAGGGTTTTCTACCTGCAGCGACACTAGATGGATAATACTGGAAATTCCAGTAAAAGCACAGTACCATCACACAAAACACAGGGCCCTAGTCATGGCTAAAGCTTTTTGAAATAGTTTTTGCATAACAACATGTAAGTAACTAAGGAAAATGTAAACTTTGTTTATAGTGAACTTCTAACCACATCAAAACGAATCATCATCACACACAGATGATTTATCAATCTTGTCAGACAAAAGGTTAATCCGTTGGCCCTCCCAATTGAGCGTAACCATAATCCTACTTGCTTTGACTCATTTGCTTGCATCCCGTTCTCCTTCCTGATATTTCAGATCTGTCACGTGTGCCCTGGCTTTTGTTTCAGAGCCTCGCTGTTGTTGCAACTCACTCTCCTCTCCAGCTGGGAGCTCATTCATTTTTTTACACCCTGCATGTGTGGAGGCCATCCGCCTGCTAAACAACACAACAGCCACACTAACACTGGGGAGGCCGGCTAAACTGAGCTGAGCCAAGAGGAAGCCCTACTCAGCCTCTAAAAAATTGTCTGGGAACACTGGATTGATGAACTGTTACACCCTAAAGATGACAAGCTCAAACCAAATTATATTTTATCCAAAAGAGAACCAAGGCAAACTTAGAAGTTTTTGTGCCAGTTGTTGACACAATGGATGAAACAGGAGAAAGCTTTTGAGCACCCATAAACCTATATACACAAACAAACAAGAAAATAATTTCCATATACACAGCTGCCATAGTCACGCCTTTCCTGGGCTTGCTGCCGTAGTCACGCAGGTTCCTAACCACAAGCCATCTGTTGGCAACATCAATCCACACGGCCAATTGATACTGTGATCTTTTACTCACCTCCGACAGCACTTACAGACCAGAAAATGCCGTGTGTATGTGTTTGTGTGTGTGTGTGTGGGAATAAATTAAAACGTTTCTCTACAAACAAGTACGCACACATACACACACACATGCATGGACACACACACAGATACAGTGTCAGGGATTTTCAAAACAGCAGGCACACAAGAGGAGCCGAAAAATCTATTTAGCCAAGCAAACAATCTCTCATGTAATGATGCCTAGTTATGCATTTATGTCATGTCAGTCTAGCTGAGCCGGAGAGTGAGCTGCTATGTGTGACATTCGACCATTGATTTGCACCACTGCTATTATTTTCCCCTCGACAACCCTCCACTCTCTGAAGTATATTTAGCAGCAAATAAGGGCTCCCCTGTGAGCATTGATGCTTTTGAGTAATCTTTTTTACTGTTTTGCGTGGACACATAAGAAAGAGTTTGGCTTTAGATACTGTTTACTTACGCCATATTTATTTTTATTTCATTATTGTCATGAGCAAATAATGCTTCTACAGACAAGGAGTATGTTGTTCTGATTTCCCCTCTCTGTTTTCTGAGAAGATTGGAATTTCACCTGGAATACAATGGCGTTTGTAAAATACTGCACAATTATATTTCTCTAAAACCTTTTACAAATATTTATTTTAGAGTGTTTTTATTTATAATTTCTTAAGCAAAAGAAACTGGGGGCAATGCAATAGACTGAACATTCCATGCAGCTACCATAGTCCTACAACCAAGTTGCATAAGTCTTTAATATCTGCAATTCTGAGTATAGAACATAATACATAATATAGAACATAATACATGATTGAAAACGATCATATTCGGTGGTTTCAACAATACTCTAAGCCGTAGTTTTATAACAGTATAAAACTGAGGATGGTGAAAGACTGATCCTGTTAAGGCTTGTCTATTATTTAGGCTACTGTGATTCACACACATTTGTTTGATTTGTCTGCAGAACAATTGTAAAAGTTTACCAAATATAAAATAATATGTAATTACAAATCAGAATTCACATCAGAATTCACATCCAATCTGGAAATAAGAAGTGTCAAGATGTTGTCAACTATCTCTGTGAGCATTTGGGAAAACCATGTCCCTAAAACCACTAGATTAGATAATAGATATATATATATAGTTAGATTATAAATACACCGCCAGACTGATTTCATGTTGAAGTAGTGACATAAAATAATAATGTGAGAAGTGAATGCCACATTCTGTAGTGCAGTAACATGTTTAATGTTTTACATTGCTGCCTTAACCTGATAATTGGTGAGTATACAGTGCCATCTGCTGGTTTAGGAGAGACGGGACTGTGGAGATTATTCATTGTTAAGGATTGTTAGGGATTGATCGAAATTTACAGGATTGGTAACTGGAAGAAAATGGGGGAGGGTCATGCTTTTTAAATTCTAAATAAATAGTTTTAGAATTAGTTGCTTCTTAGGCTATACAGTATATCGATGTGTGCCAATTGCCGTCCCTCATCTCTGATTCTCCGTTGGGCGCGCAATATCAAGTGCACCTATAGGCTATAGTGTGGTCTCAATCAAATTATCCATGGCCTATATGCTACGAAGTGCGTGCTCTGAGAGGCACAGAGCAAAGTTATCATTTTACGACAGCTGCTGGGATAGTGTAAATTATTATTATTGTTTTTAACCCTTATTTTACCAGGTAAGTTGACTGAGAACACATTCTCATTTACAGCAACGACCTGGGGAATAGTTACAGGGGAGAGGAGGGGGGATGAATGAACCAATTGGAAGCTGGGGATGATCAGGTGGCCATGATGGTATTGAGGACCGTATTGTCATTTCTGTAATTTGTGTGGTATTAAAAAAGATTCTGTTATTATGCAAAATGACATAGAATTGCATGATTTATAAAAGGCAATTTTTCTCGGACCTGCAAATACGATGATAGACTCTTGCAATGCTTTTACTATAAAGGAGAACTTTCCATTCCTACTCTTGTCCTCGGTGGTCTGCGAACCCACAACCTTCTTTCCCGCAGCCCTGTACGCTATCAAAATTCCTGTGTTGCCATGTAATGCTTACAGAACGAAGAACAGTTTCTAAAACTGCATATCTAAAGCTCTGGTCTGTCCATCAAGTGAGTGGTAGGCATATTGTCTCTGCTATCCACTTTATGTTTGAACTATTATGTTGGGTATAGCGGAGGGTCACTTATTTCAAGTGTTCATGGAGGATTTAGGTAAAATATATTTTTCTGAAAGGAGATATTGACCTTCCATACTTTGTGATCTTAAAAGGGCTGCTTTTGCACTGCCACAGACATGTGTTATGTTCAAAGCCTGTTTCCCCACCTGCTTGACTTTGATTCCAGTGTTTAATAGAGAGGGTAGTCTCCTCGGGAAAAAATAGAAGGGAGCAGGACCTAAAATATGGGTGAAGAGTGTGATTAGATCTGTGATATTGCACTCGCACCACAGCTTGGTTGGCTGTCTCTACATTTCATATACAGTAGGTGGATCTCAGAATGAAACAGAATAAAAAATACAAACAAAATACATAACAATAGCCCAGCTAGCACACTTGGTTCATTGGAAGTTGTAGGAACGTACATTTTTTGGTTTCCCATTGGTTCTGGGAACAAAGCCATAAGTTTCCAGACTGGTAAAACGCTTCCCCTGTTCTGGAAAAGTACATTTTTAGGTTGCAGGGAGGTTATGATAACTTTTTACTATGGTTCTCAGAACGGAAATCCTAGGTTATTCTTAGGTTTTTTAATAACTTAAAACTTTCACTGAATGTTTCAATAAGACTTTTAATTACACTGCTTGCTTAGTTGGGGTTAACTGTTTTAGGCCTCAATATCACACTTTTTAATAGAAAAACCACAAGTCCACATCAATGCTTAAACCAGATCAGGAGATTTTGCATTTTGGGTGTAGTTACCCTTTCACACTTGTGCGCACCAGCCAGAGACGCTTGTGTCATTTCAGAGTTTGCAAAACAAGTGGGAACTGGATTGATGCAAATAATCATAATATCATACTGCCAGGTAGGCATAGGCTACTTTGTAGTTAACATTTATTTGAGAAGGTTTTGGGGAAAGCCTTTCCATCTGCCAGCGGACTGTTATCATTAGCATTATTGCTAATGGCTACACAAAAGTGTAGAATATACATACGCGTGCACCTGACACAACACACACAGACGGGGTCATTCCTGTGCCGTTTCAGAAAAATACGAATCACTGATGCATTTTGTTAATGTCTTGGGCAAATGAACACATTTAGTTGATTTACACCATCTGTCTACAAAAATATACTATTGTGTACCTTCCTACTTTTTTCTACATTTTTGAATATTGTTAAATTCCGTTTTAATGTCTGGATTCTGTGATTCCATCCGCAACACAGATTTTATAGGGCCCTACTGTTTTGAACTCCAAGCACAGGTAGGACACATGGAAATGTATTTGCTTAGGCATTAATCATGCAAACACATTTATGTTTTTATTGTGGCACGGCATCAGTGAGATTCAAATCTATGATGTTCTGTTCTCTATAAATGGAGCTAGTCCACTGCGCCAACAGGATGGAGCTAGCATGCCATGTTAGTAGGCGTGGCCAACACACATGAACACACTTAACAAGATAGAGAAGTGAGAGTTTTGCTGACGCTGAGAACAGAATGTATGAATGCATGTTTTTCAATAACATTCTTAGAACGTTCTTTGAACGCTATTAATGTCTTTTTGTGGTTTTTATGGAAAGTTTTCTTAATGTTCTAAGAACATTAGTTTAATTAGAACCATGATGAAGTGCTGAAATTCTCATAGAATTCTCTCTGAACTATGAGAACATTTTCATGTCAAACCAGTTGGAGAACGTTCCTAGAATAATACCAAAAATGTAACCAAATGCAACGTTTGAACCTATAGGAAACGTTCTGTAACCATAGGACAACCACACTCTTACAAAGCTCTAAAAAACATATGGTTCTCAGAACATTATGTGCTAGCTGGGATGGTATTACTTAATATGTTGTAGATAAGATAAAGCCAAATGTTTTCATATTTCCCATCAAAATCTGAGTTGAAAGTGAGGGGAGAAACAATAATGATTAGACTCTAGACTACAGGTGCATTAAACCTAAGCCCCAAAATCTGGAGTCAGAGCTAGCTTTAAACTACAGTCAGGGGCAATTACTGTATCCCTGTAAAAGTGTCAGTCTCTGGCCATAGAGAAGCCCATTTGCTTCTCTATGTAGCCATGGCCAAAGTCTGACAGTTCTATTCTTTCTGTTTCTGGTGGTGGTTTGTGTGGGATCCCTAATTAGAGGCAGCTGCAGCGCATCGTCTCTAGTTAGAGATCCTACATAGGTTTGTATGTTCCACACCGGGGAGGTGGGTCTTGTCGTATATTTTGCAAGTCACGGTGACAGTAAGTGTGCGTCATTTGATATTCAGTTTTTGTCATATCGTGTTTGTTATTTGTCAGTTCGCACATTGATTGAATATTTCAGTAAAGGATATGTCGAACTACAATCCCTGCGCTGCGTCTTGGTCTCTGTATGCACCATCTCGTGACAAAAAGTCACATTTCGATATTAATTTATTCACGCTAGAAAGAAAACATGTTTGGATGAGACATTCAAGACCTGTGTTTTATCCTGCCAACTGCAGTGGTATTAGAAATGACTCTGTGGCTTTCTCACAGCTTTCCCACAGCTCTGTCTTGTACTGCTGCACCTTGGCCCAGGTCCAACACAGATACCTTTCTGTTACTGTATGACATTATATCTGCTTGTTTTGGGTTCTTATAGTATTTAGCTAACTTTTTTCTCAGATTTTGGGAGGGAGCGTCGTTGGGGGTCAGGAATGGCAGGAGAGGTGTTTGGAGAGCAGCTTGGGCTGCAGGTGTGTCCTGACAGAGTTTGGGCATTCTTCTCTGCCGCTTAAGCAGAAAAAACAACATAAATTGAGTGGATTAAGACATATGCAGGTACTAACAGCTCCAAGAAGGTATTTGACATGGCACAACCTTCTACAAGAGAGGCGGAGCTTTACATGACATCATGGCAATTAAATACATGTTTTAAAGGGGGAAAGCTTAAGAAACATGAAAGGCTGTATGAATACATGACTACCAATTATTTTCCATATGTACTACAGCTTGATGCTTTGATCTATAACAATTTAGGACAATTTCTGTTAGACAAATGGGCATTACTTATTGGTCAGATGCGAAAGGTAGGCTATTTCTCAGTATGGATGATTTATTGCATTGAACTTGGCAAAGTTTATCTGGCATCAGAGCGGCAACAAAAGACAGTTTGATGTAGACAAGCCGTCAGTGTGAGCAGGGGGTTCGGTCAGAGACTCCATGATAACATTCACCGAAAGCACCTGGACTGTGCTTCAAGGTGTCAGATACCGCCACTCTGTACACTTAAGCAAACTGTGTTCCGCTCTTAGTCAACCCCAATTCCAGAGCAGTTCAAATAGTTTTGCAATCAAATGGCGGTCAAAGAGTTCCCGTCACCACTGCAAATACCTATCCTAAACCAAACACACTTCACTTCTGGCTGAGAAAGGACATGACTGAGTGCAACGTGCAGAGAATGTATGGGTCTGATTATAGAAGTATAGTGGGTCAGACATTGCAACATAAGATTTACCACAATGATCTTTCGCTGTCATTATGAATTTGTGCATTTCTTGTCTCATTATCACCATTTCAGACTATGCAATTTCAATTCCCCTCTGTGTCCTCAGTCCGTTAAAGCCATCATGAATGTTTATATGAAATACATAACTATCACATATAGTATTTGTCTATTTAGTAAAGGGAAAGAGACTTCCCACCCACAGATAAGCTGTTGCCTTTCCAGCCAGTCCTTGTGCAGCACTGATAAGCTGTTGCCTTTCCAGCCAGTCCTTGTGCAGGACTGATAAGCTGTTGCCTTTCCAGCCAGTCCTTGTGCAGGACTGATAAGCTGTTGCCTTTCCAGCCAGTCCTTGTGCAGCACTGATAACCTGTTGCCTTTTCAGCCAGTCCTTGTGCAGCACTGATAAGCTGTTGCCTTTCCAGCCAGTCCTTGTGCAGCACTGATAACATGTTGCCTTTCCAGCCAGTCCTTGTGCAGCACTGATAAGCTGTCACTATAAACATGAGAGCAGAAAAGCTAGATGGAAGATTAGTTTGATCAGTGAACAACACTCTCCTGTTCTGAATGCCCAAACAGCATTCCCAACACCTTACCAGTGCTACATCTGGCTATCAGCGGAGCCTTGCCTGGCAGAGAAACAGTTAATTCAGCCTCATTCACTACCTTTTAAAAAAACATAGCTGATATGGCTGACTTGCTTTAACAAATGTGGTTTCTACTGAGAACTGAGATGTACAAACTATGACATAAGGTGACAACAAGAGTATAAGAGGCAATCCGTAATTTCGATTAAGACATTAATGAGCGAGCTAGGACGGACGTAGTCAATATAACTATTTGTTCAGCACTTTTAAAATGTACAGTACCAGAATTCAGAACATGGGCCGTGTACACCAAGTCAGAACTGTAGAATAAATGAAGGGGGCATTTAAGCATACTATGAAAGCTCTAACAATATTCAATGATTACATTTCTCAAAAACAGGTTATAGGCTACATGTGCACCACCAAGTCAGAACAGTAGGTGAAATTAAGAGGGGAAAATAGACCAAATTATTAGGGTGAAGCACATGGTCTAGTAACAGCTTACTACACAACATACGCTTTGTATTACTTTCTTAGCTACAGTGTACATATCTCCCTGGCACATTACATAATTTATGCAGCAGCATACAATACATTTTTGGACTCACCTTGTTGTGCTGTACCTTCGTGGGCAAGTTTTGTCATCAAACTTTGTCATCAAAGTCCGGCATTCTCTGGATTTATGGTGCTTTCAAGACAACTGGGAACTCAAAAAAAAGTTCATCATGATGACGTCAGTGATCTTAAGGTCGAAGCTCTAGAAAGAGGCAGAGTTCCGAATTTACAATTCCGAGTTGGATGAAAATTCAAAACTTATTTTCCCAGTCGTAGCTTATTTTCCCGAGTTCCCAGTTTTCTTGAACTCACTAAAGTCAAATTTTGCAGTTCCCAGTTAACAGTTGTTTTGAGCGTGGCACAAATCATGCTTCATTGACAGCATGGCCAATGTTGAATGTTTATAATTTTAAACTAGGAAAAGAGACCCTTAATCTTAGACATTGGATCACACAGCCACTCCACTGAATAGCAGGCTAATGATTGCTTTGCAATGCTTGCAGTTAGCCACTGATTCCTTCCAAACCACTCATTGTTGAATTTGCGATTTCAAACTTGTTGTGTAGTGTTTATGTCCAATGGCCGATGAGCACCGATACATTTTATCTATAATTTCTCTTCATTATTTATCTTCATATGACAAGGACTAAAACGGATTTGCCAGTAGATTGTCGACTTGACTCATGATGATGACTGCTAGCTAAGATGAAAGTATGATGTTGACATGGTCAGTCCAATCAAAGCTACTGTAGATATAATTCGATTTGGCATAATTTTATCTGTGGCCAATGACCTTGAGCCTTCTTGGATGGGCACTTCTAATGTAACTCTATGGCAGCACCCAAGGGGCATACATTTTCTAGCTCTATTCTTGGTGGTGACATAGTGTCCCCATGAGTGACAAAACCCTGAGCCAATCATGGTGCAACGCTTCGTATTTTCTGCTGGCTGCCCCACCCCACAGAAAGGCTGAAACACCTGCATTTTGGAGCTGCCTTACTCAAGACAACAAAAAAGAGACCATGTTTGTATGCGGCTTTATTAACTCAATGATGTATATATATTTTTTTACATTGTTTGCAAACTCATATGTTACACGTATTAATGCCAAAATAACACGCAAAACAGTAACTCAAGAGAAAGTAGCGTGCAAGTCTCTCCAACTCTGCTCTCTTCAAACTACGATAAAAACATATTGATACAACAGTAGCTAAGATGGGGAGAAGTCTGTCCATAATAAAGCGTTGCTGTACCTTCTTAACAGCACTATCAACAAGGCAGGTCCTACAGGCTCTAGTTTTGTCACACCTGGACTACTGTTCAGTCGTGTGGTCAGGTGCCATAAAGAGGGACTTAGGAAAATTGCAATTGCCTCAGAACAGGGCAGCACAGCTGGCCCTTGGATGTACACAGAGAGCAAACGTTAATAATATGCATGTCAATGCCTCCTGGCTCAAAGTGGAGGAGAGGTTGACTTAACCACTACTTGTATTTGTAATAGGTATTGACATGTTGAAAGCACCGAGCTGTCTGTTTAAATGACTAGCACATATCTCAGACACCCATGCATACCCCACAAGACATGCCACCAGAGGTCTCTTCACAGTCTCCAAGTCCAGAACAGACTATGGGAGGCGCACAGTACTACATAGAGCCATGACTACATGGAACTCTATTCCACATCAGGTAACTGATGCAAGCAGTAGAATCAGATAAAAAAACAAAAAACTGATGAAAAGACACATTCTGGAACAGCGGGGACTGTGAAGCAACACAAACATAGGCACAGACACATGCATACACAAACATGATAACATACACATTATACACACACATACACATGGATTTTGTGTTGTAGACATGTGATAGTGGAGTAGGGACCTGAGTTCACACACTTAGTGTGTTGTGAAATCTGTTATGAATGTATTGTAATGTTTTTAAAATGGTTTAGCTGCCTTAATTATAATATGGTATTTTCGGCTGTTTGAAGCTGGTCTACAAACCCAAGAATAAAAGCAAAAAGAAATAGCGCAGATAGATCAAATCTAAAAAGCATCTTAGACTTGCTTTCAATGAGAATGACACATCTATAACTCACATCTCGATCTTAATTTTGTTTGGTCGCCCAAGAAGTTACATATTACAACTTGAACCTATTTCTTAGGTTATTTTTCAGCATTTTGATATTGCCTATAGGGCGCAAAAAATAGCTCTGACCATGGCTGGCAAGTGAGCTGCCACATAGGCTATGCCTAAAATAACATTGCGGCACGGCTGTTGGGTTCGGGGACCAGTTCGTGCGGTAGCGGGTGTGCGGGTGCTATATGAAAAGCTGTGGGTGCAGGCGGCAGGAGCGGGATGAATAAATCAGTGCCTCACAGATTTTTACTGTAACCTCCCTGGAGATTAAAGCTGTAAATATTGTGAAGCGTATGCAGCAGCTTTTAGTTACCAGAGGTCGCTTTCATACCGGCGTGACAAGCAATTTGAAACCACCAACACCATCAGTAATGAGTCCTAGACCACACTCCATTTTCCCCCCAAACAAGACAGGAAATGTGTCACAGTCTGCCAGGCTAACCCCACAATCACTCTGCTTCCCCTTGGCTGCCATTAGTGTGCTGTCGGCTCAACAGGACTTTAGGGGCTGTCAGCAGAGTAACCTTCCCCCTAGACTTCATCAAGCAGCGACCTGTCCCTTTGGAAATGAAGCACAAAAACATGTTTAAAAACTATTCCTCTCCACTCCCATCACCATCACAGAGTAGGCCTATTCCTCTCCACTCCCATCACCATCACAGAGTAGGCCTATTCCTCTCCACTCCCATCACCATCACAGAGTAGGCCTATTCCTCTCCACTCCCATCACCATCACAGAGTAGGCCTATTCCTCTCCCCTGTTTGTTAACCGTCTACTTGCCTGGCCTTCTGCACTGCGGGCTTCTTTCTAAATCATTCACTGTTCTCACACGTCCTGATAAATACCACCATGAAGACCACAGAACAGGCCACAGCGGTCCATTTATACTGGCATGACATTATCCTTTTCCCATCCCTACATTTCCCCCCTTCACAGTTCCATGTTGTGACATAGGTTTAGTGCAGTCTTGTAGAATCTTGCAGCCTTGTAGACTGAGAGCTAGGGGTAATTTCATGGGCAGGCAAGGCCACACAATCTATAAAAACACACACACACACACACAAGCATTTCGCTACACCCGCAATAGCATCTGTTAAACACGTGTATGTGACCAATAAAATGTGATTTGATTTGATTTGACACACACACACACACTGACCGAATAGATACAGTATAAGTGTATGGAGCTGCATCACCTTGCTCTCTGGATCAGTGATTGCAAGGTGAGGGTGTGGGGTAAAGGATTAGTCATTTAAAGCTAGAATCCTTAATTAAAACAACAAAGTGTTCTCCCCGCCCCTGGCTGGAGAACTCTCAAATTCATAGACCTTTGCATGAAATGACTGACCATCCATTTATATAAATGTAGAATCTTAACCATGTGTTGAGGCTATACAGTGTTTGTTTACATATACATGTATACATTGTTTACAAACATTGGAGTCAAACAAATGTATATTTTGGGTTCTGATGGGGTATGACACTAAGCTAATGAGGTATTTATAACTTATATTCTTAAAGAATAAATGGGTAGAAGTCCAAAAAGGGATGAAGCAACTAAGGATTCTAGCTTTAAGAAAATCAATACCTCACACAACATGTGGTAAAAGAGTTGGCATGGAGCAACCAACCCTAAGGAAATTAAGTGGACAATTACAAGCATCTCCTATTAAACAGGATTGAAGATAGCAGAAGTTTTGTGTTGTGAAAAACAATGAAGCCATTCAGTATTCTATATCTTCTTCTGTGTGGTTTAACGGTGGTTGGCATCCAATATGTTGCATTACCGTTGGAGAAGGGACGTCCAAGCAGAGATGTCTGGGAGTGGACACAACTGGGGAGACCTCGAAAACCTTGCCCCCAACCGCGTGAGATGGAGGACATTCGTCAATGGCCTATGCTCCTTAGAGGAGTCAAGGGCTTAAGTCAAATAAGTCACCGCTACCAACTGAACTGGATCTTCCTCCTACACACTGCTGCTACATGACCATATAGAGTGGCGTGCGAAATTATTCACCCCCTTGTCATTTTTCCTATTTTGTAATAGATGTTTTGGGGTTTTGTGTCATTTGATTTACACAACATGCCTACCACTTTGAAGATGCAAAATATTTTTAATTGTGAAACAAACGAGAAATAAGACAAAAAAACTGAAAACTTGAGCATGCATAACTATTCACCCCCCAAAAGTCAATACTTTGTAGGGCCATCTTTTTCAGCAATTACAGCTACAAGTCTCTTGGAGTATGTATCGATAAGCTTGCCACATTTAGTCACTGGGACTTTTGCCCATTCTTCAGGGCAAAACTGCTCCAGCTCCTTCAAGTTGGATGGGTTCCGCTGGTGTACAGCAATCTTTAAGTCATCCCACAGATTCTCAAATGGATTGAGGTCTGGGCTTTGACTAGGCCATTCCAAGATATTTAAATGTTTCTCCTTAAACCACTCGAGTGTTGCTTTAGCAGTATGCTTAGGGTCATTGTCCTGCTAGAAGGTGAACCTCCGTCCCAGTCTCAAATCTCTGGAAGACTGAAACAGGTTTCCCTCAAGACTTTCCCTGTATTTAAGGCCATCCATCATTCCTTCAATTCTGACCAGTTTCCCCAGTCCCTGCCGATGGAAAAACATCCCCACAGCATGATGCTGCCACTACCTTGATGGTTTTCTCGGGGTGATAAGAGGTGCTGAGTTTGCGCCAGACATAGTGTTTTACTTGATGGCAAAAAAGCATCCCCAAAGCATGATGCTGCCACTACCATGATGGTGTTCTTGGGGTGATAAGAGGTGCTGGGTTTGTGCCAGACATAGTGTTTTCCTTGATGGCAAAAATCATTTTAGTCCCATCTGACCAGAGTACCTTCTTCCATATGTTTGGGGAGTCTCCCACATGCCTCCAGGATTTGTTTGCTTATTTTCTTCTTTGAGCAATGGCTTTTTTCTTGCCACTCTTCCGTAAAGCCCAGCTCTAATCTCCACTGTGGAGCTTCGCAGCTCCTTCAGGGTTATCTTTGGTCTCTTTGTTGCCTCTCTGATTAATGCCCTCCTTGCCTGGTGGGTGGCCCTCTCTCGGCAGGTTTGTTGTGGTGCCATATTCTTTCAATTTTTTTATAATGGATTTAATGGCGCTCTGTGGGATGTTAAAAGTTTCTGATATTTTTTTATAACCCAACCCTGATCTGTACTTCTCCACAACTTTGTCCCTGACCTGTTTGGAGAACTCCTTGGCCACTTGCTTGGTGGTGCCCCTTGCTTAGTGGTGTTGCAGACTCTGGGGCCTTTCAAAACAGGTGTATATATACTGAGATCATGTGACAGATCATGTGACACACACAGGTGGACTTCATTTAACTAATTATGTGACTTTTGAAGGAAATTGGTTACACCAAATCTTATTTAGGGGCTTCATAGCAAAGGGGGCGAATACATATGCACGCACCACTTTTACATTTTTTTTTGGAAACAAGTTCTTTCTTTCATTTCACTTCACCAATTTGGACTATTTTGTGTATGCCCATTACATTAAATCCAAATAAAAATCTATTTAAATTACAGGTTGTAATGCAACAAAATAGGAAAAATGCCAAGGGGGATGAATACTTTTGCAAGGCACTGTACTTGGCACCTGAAACACCATAATGGGTTTTACACAAAAGCTTGCACAGGATAACTGATATACAGTGCCTTCAGAAAGTATTCACACCCATTGACTTTTTAAAAAATGTGTTGTGTTACAGCCTGAATTTAAAATAGATTAAATTGCGATTTTGTGTCACTGGCCTACACACATAACCCCATAATGTCAGAGTGGAATCATATACCAATCATAATTTGGGTGGCAGGTAGCTTAGTGGTCAGAGCATTGGGCCAGTAAGCAAAAGGTTGCTGGATCCAAGCAGACAAGGTGAAAACCTATCATTGTGTCCTTGAGCAAGGCACTTAACCCTAATTTGCTCCAAGGGAATCGTACTACTATGGCTGTCCTTGTAGTTAAGCCGTCATTGTAACTTAGAGTTTGTTCTTAACTGACTTGCCTAGTTAAATAAAGGTTAAATAAAAAATGTAATAAATAAATAAATAAATATACAGTGCATTCGGAAAGTATTCAGACCCCTTGACTTTTTTAAACATTTTGTTACATTACAGCCTTATTCTTATTTATTTTTCATCCATCTACACACAATACTGTCACGCATGCTCCCATTCTCCCTCACTACGCACTCCAGCCACCATCATTACGCACACCTGTTACCATCGGCACGTGTATCAGCGATTCATTTGGACTCACCTGGACTCAATCACCTGTTTCATTACCTCCCCTGTATCTGTCTGTTCCTCAGTTTGTTCCCCGCTTCAGCATGATTGTCGTTATGTGTTCATGTCCAGACGCTGTTTCTGTTCCGTTTCATGTCCGTAATTTTTTAAACCTTCACTCCCTGTACCTGCTTCTCATCTCCTGTGTCTGGTGTTACAAATCCCCCATAATGACAGAGTGAAAACAGGTTTTTAGCAATTTTTGCAAATAAAAAATAAACAACAGAAATACCTTATTTACATAAGTATTCAGACCCTTTGCTATGAGACTCAAAATTGAGCTCAAGTGCATCCTGTTTCCATTGATCATCCTTGAGCTGTTTCTACAACTTGATTGGAGTTGTTGTCTTCCTTGTCGTCGGGCAGACGGTATCGGTGCATGAGGTCTGATACCAACAGGCTCAGAGACAGTTTCTGTCCACAATTCATCAGACTGCTGAACACTTGAACTGGACTGGCCACTTGCTCTGATTCTCTGCACCTTAGCACACATGCACTCACTCATGCACAAACCCAAACAGACATATAAATTCATGCTACACACACACATCACAACTGCTGCTACCAGACTCTTATTATACTGCTCAGCTTCTTATCATTGTTTGCATTGTCCAGAAGGAACCTGCAAGTAAGCAATTAATTGGACGATGTATACCATGTGTATTTTTATTTTACTAGGCAAGTCAGTTAAGAACAAATGCGTATTTACAATGACGGCCTACCTACAGGGATAGCCATAATAGTACGGCAACCCTGAAGAAAATTAGGGTTTTTCACCTTGTCAGCTCGGGATTCAATCCAGCAACCTTTCAGTTACCTTTCAGTATTTCTGGGTAAGTCTCTAAGAGCTTCGCACACATGGATTTAACAATATTTGCAAGTATTTTTTAAAATTCTTCAAGCTCTGTCACGTTAGTTGTTGATCATTTCTAGACTGCCATTTTCAAGTCTTGCCATAGGTTTTCAAGTCAAAACTGTAACTAGGCCACTCAGGAACATTCAATTTTGTATTGGTAAACAACTAGTGTATATTTGGCCTTGTCTTTTAGGTAATTGTCCTACTGAAAGGTGAATTTGTCTCCCAGTGTGGAAAGCAGACTGAACCAAGCTTTCCTCCAGGATTCTGCCTGTGCTTAACTCTATTCCGTTTCTTTTTATCCTAAAAAACTCCCTTCCTTTTGACAAGCATACACATAAGACCCCAGGAAGACTAGCTTGTTTACTTTGGTGACAGCTAATGGGGATCCTTTTAACAATAAACAATAAACAATAAACAATAAGATGATGCAGCAACCACCATGCTTGAAAATATGAAGAGTGGTACTCAGTGATGTGTTGTGTTGGATTTTCCCCAAACATAACGCTTTGTATTCAGGACATAAAGTTAATATCTTTAAAAAAGGTGTCAAATTAGATTCCAGAGAAGGATTTAGAACAGAAAAAGAGGAACCGTGCTGCTGTCCCTTATGGATTGTTGAAAACCGCCAGAAAAAAAAAAGAAACTGAATTGATCTGGGCCAAGGCTGACTGAAAGTAACTGTCTGGGAAGAAACTGTGCCTACCCACTGAGCACACACTGGTTGAATCAATGTTGTTTCCACATCAATTCAATAAAATTACATTGAACCAACTTGGAATAGACATTGAATTGACTTCTGTGCCCAGTGGGTAGTTGTCATGAAATAGCATTAAAAAGGGTAGTTATGGTATTGGTTGACTGATGACCACTTGAATGATTTTATTTTATATTTAACCTTTATTTAACTCAGCAAGTCAGTTAAGAACAAATTCTTACATTATTTACAATGACGACCTACAGGGTCAGCACATTATGGTTAAGTGCCTTGCTCAAGGACACATCGACAGGTTTTTTTCACCTTGTAGGCTCGGGTATTCAAACCAGCAAGCTTTCGGTTACTGGCCCAATGCTCTAACCACTAGGCTACCTGCCGCCCTCATGCAGGTGTGTATGCTAGCTAATGCTAACTATTCTACCACTATTCTGCACAAAGTGTGTGGAGTCTGAGCATGTACACACCTGAAGAGGTGAAACAGAACCTGTCCTTTGGGGCAGATGATCACCTTGGGGCAGATGATGGTCTCACCAAGCTGCTCCTCTCTTCAAACAAGCCGGAAGTTCTATCAGAGGATGTGGGTATTATTTTTTTCTGAAGTATTTTGTGTTGTCTGATTTAAGAAAGTGATAGACCCTTTCAAAGCTTGAATGTAATGTCTGTGCTCTCAAAGTTCATGGGAGAAACGTAATTTGATAAGTTTGAGTTTATGATAACCCTTTGACATTCAATCCTGTATTCCTGCTTTCCCAATGTCCATGATAATCAGTTTACCTCTTTACCCAAATCTATTGGAGAGTTGGAGATCTTCAGAAAATCAATCTGATGTATGGGAGGATTTTGCACATCCTTTTATGTCAACTAAAGTTACTCAGCATATGAGAAATGCCACAAGACATAGTTCCATTATACAGAAAAACAAGATCTATTTTCTCTATAGGCCTACTTTTTGCTGAAAAGCTGTGCATTATCTCCCTCTGGTCCAGTCACAACAAACTGAAAGAGTTACCGTATGCAGTGGTGGAAAATGTACCCAATAGTCATGCTTGAGTAAAAATAAAGATACCTTAATAGAAAATTACTCAAGTAAACGTGAAAGTCATCCAGCAAAATATTACTTGAGTAACATTTTAAAGTATTTGGTTTGAAATATACTATTTAAGTATCAAATGTACAGTGCCTTGTAAAAATATCCATCCCGCTTGGCATTTTTTCTATTTTGTTGCATTACAACTGTCACGAATCAAGCCTCTGTGGTTCCTCCTACTCACCACCAGAGGGCGCCCTCTCCAGAATATTGAGATTACCCATATAGACTCCATTTCCCATGACCCCGTGCCTGTATCTGATCATCGACTCACCTGCCACTTATCACCCGGACTAAATATCTGCACACCTGCCACTCATCATCAGGGCTATTTATACAGCCTGTCTCTACTGCTTCAGTACGAAGTCTTGTTCTGCCCTGGCTAACATTTCTGAGCATTCTCCTTGTTTTCTTGTTCTTGACCCTGGACTGTTTACATCGGATCGACCCTTTGCTTCTTGCCATTGTGACTCTGTTTTGTTTACCTGGATATTCCTTACTCTGTCTGCTGCCTGCCCTGGAACTCTGCCTGCCTCTTGACTACGTTTGTGCTTAGCCTTGGATATCTCCCTCAATGGTGTTTGACCCCAGCCTGTTGGTTCTACGTATTATTGCTGTTCAATAAATACTGCATATGGATCTCAATGACACTGCCTCTTCGTTACAACAACCTGTAATTTAAATTGATTTTTATTTGGATTTCATGTAATGGACATACACAAAATAGTCCAAATTGGTGAAGTGAAATGAAAAACAAAACTTGTTTCAAAAAATTCAAAAAAATAAAAAATGATAAAGTGGTGCATGCATATGTATTCACCCCCTTTGCTATAATTAGTTAAATAAAGTCCACCTGTGTGCAATCTGTGTGCAAAAGTGTCACATGATCTGTCACATGACCTCAGTATATATACACCTGTTCTGAAAGGCCTCAGAGTCTGCAACACCACAAAGCAAGGGGCACCATCAAGCAAGCGGCACCATGAAGACCAAGTTGTGGAGAAGTACAGATCGGGGTTGGGTTATCAGAAACTTTGAACATCCAACTGAGCACCACTAAATCCATTATTAAAAAATGGAAAGAATATGGCACCACGACAAACCTACCAAGAGAGGGCCGCCCACCAAAATTCACAGACCAGGCAAGGAGGGCATTAATCAGAGAGACAACAAAGAGACCAAAGATAACCCTGAAGGAGCTGCAAAGCTCCACAGCGGAGATTGGAGTATCTGTCCATAGGACCACTTTAAACCCTACACTCCACAGAGCTGGGCTTTACAGAAGAGTGGCCAGAAAAAAGCCATTGCTTAAAGAAAAAAATAAGCAAACACGTTTGGTGGTCGCCAAAAGGCATGTGGGAGACTCCCCAAACATATGGAAGATGGTACTCTGGTCAAATGAGACAAAAATTAAGCTTTTTGGCCATCAAGGAAAACGCTATGTCTGGCACAAACCCAACACCTCTCATCACCCCGAGAACACCATGTTTTTCATCGGCAGGGATTGGGGAAACTGGTCAGAATACAAGGAATGATGGATGGCGCTAAATACAAATAAATTCTTGAGGGAAACCTGTTTCAGTCTTCCAGAGATTTGAGACTGGGACGGACGTTCAACTTCCAGCAGGACAATGACCCTAAGCATACTGCTAAAGCAACACTCGAGTGGTTTAAGGAGAAACATTTAAATATCTTGGAATGGCCTAGTCAAAGCCCAGACCTCAATTCAATTGAGAATCTGTGGTATGACTTAAAGATTGCTGTAAACCAGCGGAACCCATCCAACTTGAAGGAGCTGGAGCAGTTTTGCCCTGAAGAATTTTCAAAGATGTGCCAAGCTTATAGAGACATACCCCAAGAGACTTGCAGCTGTAATTGCTGCAAAAGGTGGCTCTACAAAGTATTGACTTTGGGGGGATGAATAGTTATGCACGCTCAGGTTTTTTGTTGTTTTGTCTTATTTCTTGTATAAAATATAAAACATTTTGCAAGTTCAAAGTGGTAGGCATGTTGTGTAAATCAAATGATACAACGCCCCAAAAAATCTATTTTAATTCTAGGTTGTAAAGCAACAAAATACGAAAAATGCCAAGGGGTGTGAATACTTTCGCAAACCACTGTAAATGTAATAGTGTGAGCGATTGTCGCACGGAAGGCGTAGTGGAAGCAGGCGCAGGGAGGCAGGAGAGTAACGAGAATGAATATTTAATGACGGAAACCAAACTCTCCGTTTTGAACATAGGGGGGAGCTACGACAACACGTTAGCTCCCATACACACTCAAAGTACAATAATCACCGACAGGGACCCGGGGTGTGCAGAGGGAATAAGACGCACCCACAATTAGTGAACAAATGGGGAACAGGTGCTGAAACGAAACAGCGCAGACAAATACTGAGTGGTGGGTCGGTGGTGCTAGTACTCGGGCGACGTCGACCTATTTCGGCAGCCCGCCCGAGGGAAGGGAGCCACTTCAGCCGAAGTCGTGACAGTACCCCCCCCTTCAGGCGCGGCCCCAGCCGCGCGTCGACGTCTGCCTCGAGGACGGCCCGGGGGACGAGGCGCGGGGCGTCCCGGATGGAGGCGATGGAACTCCCTCAGCAGGGAGGTGTCCAGGATGTCCTCCACCGGTACCCAGCATCTCTCCTCCGGACCATATCCCTCCCACTCCACGAGGTACTGGAGGCCCCTAGCCCGACGTCTAGAGTCCAGGACGGCTCGGACTGCATACGCCGGCGCCCCCTCGATGTCCAGTGGGGGCGGAGGGACCTCCAGTATCCTATGTCCTTGGAGTGGACCAGCCACCACCGGCCTGAGGAGAGACACATGGAACGAGGGGTTAATGCGGTAATCAGGCGGAAGCTTCAGCCTGTAGCATACCTCGTTCAGTCTCCTCAGGACTTTGAACGGTCCCACAAACCGCGGGCCCAGCTTCCGGCAGGGCAGGCGGAGGGGGAGGTTTCGGGTCGAGAGCCAGACCCGGTCCCCCGGTGCGTACACCGGGGCCTCACTGCGTTGGCGGTCGGCGCTCGCCTTATACCTACCCACGGCTTGTTGAAGATGTGCGTGGGCAGCTCTCCAGGTCTCCTTTGAGCGCTCAAACCATTCATCCACCGCAGGTGCCTCGGTCTGGCTCAAATGCCACGGTGCCAGAACCGGCTGGTAACCCAACACACACTGAAACGGGGATAGGTTAGTGGAGGAGTGACGGAGAGAGTTGTGTGCCATCTCGGCCCAGGGAATGAACTCCGCCCACTCCTCCGGCCGGTCCTGACAATAAGACCTCAGAAACCCCCCCCACGTCTTGGTTCACTCTTTCCACCTGCCCGTTACTCTCGGGGTGAAATCCTGAGGTAAGACTGACCGAGACTCCCAGATGTTTCATGAACGCCCTCCACACCCTGGACGTGAATTGGGAACCCCGGTCAGACACTATGTCCTCAGGCATCCCATAGTGCCGGACGACATGAGTGAACAGGGCCTCCGCCGTTTGCCGAGCCGTCGGGAGACCGGGCAATGGGAGGAGGCGACAGGACTTAGAAAAACGATCCACAACGACCAGGATCGTCGTTTTCCCCTGTGACGGCGGAAGGTCCGTCACAAAGTCCACCGACAGGTGCGACCACGGCCGTTGTGGAACGGGTAGAGGTTGTAGTTTACCTCTGGGTAGGTGTCTAGGCGCCTTGTACTGTGCGCACACCGAGCAGGAGGAAACATACGTCCTCACGTCCTTAGCCAAAGTGGGCCACCAGTACTTTACATTCAAGCAGCGCACTGTCCTCCCGATGCCAGGATGACCAGAGGAGGGTGAAGTGTGAGCCCACGCGATCAAACGTTCACGAACACCGAACGGCACGTACCTGAGCCCCGCCGGACACTGGGGGGGAGGTGGCTCGGTGCGCATCGCCCTTTCGATGTCCGCGTCCACCTCCCATCTCACCGGAGCCACTAGGCACGAGGCAGGGAGGATGGGAGTAGGATCGATGGACCGCTCCTCTGTGTCATACATCCGGGACAGCGCGTCTGCCTTCACATTCTGTGAACCCGGTCTGTAGGAGAGCTTGAAGTCAAACCGGGTGAAAAACATGGCCCACCTAGCCTGACGAGGATTCTGTCTCCTCGCCGCCCGGATGTACTCCAGATTACGGTGGTCAGTCCAGATGAGAAAAGGGTGTTTAGCCCCCTCAAGCCAATGCCGCCACACCTTCAGGGCTTTCACGACAGCCAACAACTCTCGGTCCCCCACATCATAGTTGCGCTCCGCTGGACTGAGCTTCTTCGAGAAAAAGGCACAGGGGCGGAGCTTAGGTGGCGCACCCGTGCGCTGAGACAGCACAGCTCCTATCCCCGCCTCGGATGCATCCACCTCAACTATGAATGACTGAGAGGGGTCCGGATGAGCCAACACGGGGGCCGAGGTAAACAAAGCCTTCAGGTGACTGAACGCCTTATTTGCCTCCACTGACCAGCGCAGGCGCACCGCCCCCCCCCTTCAGTAGTGCGGTAATGGGAGCTGCAACCTGACCGAAACCCCGGATAAACCTCCGGTAGTAGTTGGCAAACCCTAGAAACCGCTGCACCTCCTTTACCGTGGTGGGAGTCGGCCAATTACGCACGGCCGAAATGCGGTCTACCTCCATCTCCACCCCGGACGTGGAAATACGATATCCCAAAAAGGAGACGGATTGTTGGAAAAACAGACACTTCTCTGCCTTGACATACAGGTCATGCTTCAACAGTCTCCCAAGCACTCTGCGTACCAGGGCCACATGCGCGGCGCGTGTAGCGGAGTATACCAATATGTCATCGATATACACCACTACACCCTGCCCGAGCAGGTCCCTGAAGATCTCGTCTACAAAGGATTGAAAGACTGCTGGAGCATTCTTCAACCCATATGGCATGACGAGGTATTCATAATGCCCTGAGGTAGTGCTAAAGGCTGTTTTCCACTCATCCCCTTTTCGGATACGCACCAGATTGTAAGCGCTCCTGAGGTCTAGTTTTGTGAAAAAACGCGCCCCATGCATTGATTCTATGGCACTGGCTATGAGGGGCAGCGGGTAGCTGTATCCCACAGTGATACGATTTATCCCCCTATAGTCAATGCACGGGCGTAGTCCTCCCTCCTTCTTCTTCACAAAAAAGAAACTCGAGGAGGCAGGGGAAATGGAGGGCCGAATGTATCCCTGTCGCAGTGATTCGGAGACATATGTCTCCATAGCCTCCGTCTCAGCCTGCGACAAGGGATATACATGACTCCGAGGAAGGGCAGCGTCCACCAGGAGATTTATCCCACAGTCCCCTCGTCGATGGGGTGGTAATTGAGTCGCCTTCGGCTTATTCAGAGGGAATGTGGATGGTAGGCGCCTGGTCTGAACTCTCCACCGTGGTAGCACCCACGGAAACACCCACACACCTACCCAAACACCCTCGAGACCATCCCTCCAGAGCTCTCCGTTTCCATGAAATTTTGGGGTCGTGACAGACTAACCAGGGAATGCCCAACACTACAGGAAACGCAGGCGAATCAATGAGAAATAGCTCAATACTCTCCTCATGACCCCCCTGCGTCACCATTCTAATCGGCGCTGTGGTCTCCCTGATTAGCCCAGACCCCAAAGGACGACTGTCTAAAGCATGTACAGGGAAGGGACTCTTCAAAGACACAATAGGAATCCCTAACTTCCGGGCAAACGCCCGGTCCATAAAATTACCAGCTGCGCCTGAATCGACTAGCGCCCTATGCTGGGAATGCGGGGAACATACAGGGAACACTACAGACACACACATATGAACAACGGAGGGCTCTGGGTGAGTTTGGTGCTGACTCACCTGGGAAGGCCCGACAGTGCTCTGCCTGCCATCTCGACTCCCAGGAGGTTCCGTCCAACACCGGCTCGCCGTGTGTCCTCGGCGGCCACAGTTGGTGCAGGAGAAACCCCTCCCTCCGGTCTCCCTGGAAGCAGTCCCTCCCAACTCCATGGGTGTAGGAGTGGGTAGGCTGACAGGCTGGTTTGCCGGACCCTGATCGGGACGTCCTCGGGTGGCCAACAGATTATCCAGCCTGATGGACATGTCCACCAGCTGGTCCAGGGTGAGGGTGGCATCCCTGCAGGCCAACTCCCGACGGACGTCCTCTCGGAGACTACACCGATAGTGGTCGATCAGGGCCCGATCATTCCAGCCTGAGCTCGCCGCCAGGGTCCGGAAATCCAAGGCGAACTCCTGTGCGCTCCTCTTCCCCTGATGCAGGTGGAATAGGCGTTCTCCCGCCGATCTACCCTCGGGCGGATGGTCAAATACCGCCCGAAACTGGCGGGTGAACTCATCGTAGTGGTCCAACGCCGCACCTCCCGTAAAGCATGCGGCGTTGGCCCACAGCAAGGCCCTCCCATCCAGACAGGAGATGAGAGCCGACACTTTCTCTCGCTCCGAGGGCGCCGGGTGGATGGTGACCAGGTATAGCTCCATTTGTAGCAGGAACCCCTGGCACTCCATCGCTCCGCCCGCGTACGCCCTCGGGAGCGAGAGTCGTATCCCACCTTGACCCGATACAGGAGGAGGGTTCAACGGAACCATGGAGGGAGCTGGGGGAGAAATGGGAGGCCCCGTCTGTCCCCAACGCTCCATGGTGGACAGCACTCTGTCCATCGCGGTCCCCAGGCGCTGCAACATGTCCTCATGTTGTTGCACCCTCTCCTCCACTTGGACAGGCGCGCTGGCCCCACCTGCTGCTTCCATAACAGGTCGGTGATTCTGTGAGCGATTGTCGCACGGAAGGCGTAGTGGAAGCAGGCGCAGGGAGGCAGGAGAGTAACGAGAATGAATATTTAATGACGGAAACCAAACTCTCCGTTTTGAACATAGGGGGGAGCTACGACAACACGTTAGCTCCCATACACACTCAAAGTACAATAATCACCGACAGGGACCCGGGGTGTGCAGAGGGAATAAGACGCACCCACAATTAGTGAACAAATGGGGAACAGGTGCTGAAACGAAACAGCGCAGACGAACACTGAGTGGTGGGTCGGTGGTGCTAGTACTCGGGCGACGTCGACCTATTTCGGCAGCCCGCCCGAGGGAAGGGAGCCACTTCAGCCGAAGTCGTGACAAATAGCTAAAATATCAAAAGTAAAAGTATTAATCATTTTACATTCTTTATATTAAGCAAACCAGATGGCACCAATATTATTATATACTTTTTTTATGGATAACCAGGGGCACACTCCAAAACTCAGACATAATTTACAAACAAAACATTTGTGTTTAGTAAGTCAGCCAGATCAGAGGCTGTGGAGATGACCAGGGATGTTCTCTTGATAAGTGCGTGAATTGAACCATTCCTGTCCTGCTAAGCATTCTAAATGTAACAAGTACTTTTGGATGTCAGGGAAAACGTATGGATTAAAAGTACATTATTTTTCTTTAGGAATGTAAAAATAAAAGCTGTCAAAAATATAAAAAGTAAAGTACAGATACCCCCAAAAACGACTTAAGTAGTACTTTAAAGTATTTTTACTCAAGTACTTTACACCACTGGAAGTATGGAGTTTGAAGAACCTCACCTGTCTCCAGCTGCAGCAGAATCTTCTGGAGGAGCTGTCAGAAGGAGTGGGACAGCTCACTAACCTGGATGACATCGTAAGCTCAGAATTGGGCTTGAAACACTATTGAAAAGAAGACGAAGGAAGAAAATGTGTCAACATAAAAGTTATTATTTTAGACAAACTCTGTGGATTATCCTCGCTAACTTGTTTTTGCATTGTTGGTGAAAGGATCTTTCCAACAACCAGCATACTGCCGTCCCTGACAGTCTGGGCAACCTCTTAACCAACCTCTCCCACAACAAGCTGAAGAACCTCCCCTCAGGAATCTTTCTCATGAAAAGAAAGACAACATTAGCAGCAAGGTTTGCTTTCTTTGTTGTTTAGTCTTTCTAGAAATGTGTGCATCCACTTAAATATTATTTTCATAAACATGGCTGAAGCATAACATCCTGTTTGAATGCCTCCACAGATTTGAGGCTGCTGGACTGTCTTGTCTCAAATGGCGTCTCGAGACCAGCTCTGTCTGAGACAAAACAAACTGCTCTTTCTTCTTGAACTGCCCTCTTCAAAGCTTAAGATAAGGATACTGGTGGTCAGGTTTCCTTTGACGAAGAGCTTTTGAATCTCAATGAATTATTTGTGAATTAATAAGTGGCCTATGCAATCTCTGACAGCTTTATATCACCTGTCTGGTATGTTGGTACACACTGGGCACAGACATCAATTTAACGTCAGAGACCTCTTGACTGTGAACTAGTAAGGACGCATCTCATTACCTTATCGAAGCTACTTCTCATCAATGTCTAAATACTTCTCATCAATGTCTAAATACAAGTCCTGTTTGTTTTACCAATACAGTAGAACCTCAATGAACCTCAATGTAGAGTTTCAATGTAGCCAATTCAGACTCTGTGATCTGATGATTTTTGTCTACTTTACAGAAAAGAACCAATGAACTGCTGAAATACTTGAGGGGTTGAATAAAAGGTACAAAGAAGTTTCAGTCTTTTTCTGTCTATGCAGAAGGACCGTTCTCGTAATCAGTGAATGGACCATTTATTTACTTTGCAAGGTTTTGTGGGGGCCACTTTTGATTTACTAGACTGTGCCGTGTTTGAAGCTCTGTTTTTAAGCCATTTTAAGAAAATGTAAAACTCCTCAAACATTCTACCACAAAATGATACTGCAATGCCATAGCATTGCTTAGTCACTCTTTGAGAATAGTTGTGATGTAATGAAGTGCTGTCAGTAAACTGTTGTTTTGTGTGTGTGACCCTGGTCCCAGTGACAAGCAGGCGGTGCGTGTTCCTGATGACGTGTTTAATGCTATGGGCAATGAGCCAGTCGCCAGTGTCAACTTCAGCAAGAACCAGCTGGCTGCAGTGCCTCCCATGTATATATTAGTGACTTCACACCACAGTCCGGGCCTCTGGAGTAAAATCAAACACAGTGTAATAAGAATCACACCACTCCGAAAGGTCACCACAGTTGAAAAAGCTATTGTTGACAGAGAATGTCAGCTAGGACTGTTGTGATGACATTGTTGGATGTGTTTGAGGGAGCTTCTGCTTGGTGTTCACGGTTGTGGAGATGAAGGATTCTGTCTCTGACATCACACTGTCATTCACCAGGGAAGCACTCAGATCTTAAAGGTTTCAACGTTTATTTATCACATGGACAGGATACAGCAGGTCTAAAACACTACAGTGAAATTCTTACATTAAAGGGATGTAATCATTGTGCTGTACACATATAATTGGTAATAGTGATGATTCATTTGTTAAGTTGTTCCGGTGGTGCTGTAGATGAAGTGGAGGAGATGGGTTAAAGAACGATTTTTAAACCTTGAGACAATTGAGTGTGTGCCATTCAAAGTGTGAATGGGCAAGAAAAAATATTTAAGTGCCTTTTAAACAGGTTATGGTAGTAGGTGCCAGGCGGTTGAAAAAATATTTAAGTGCCTTTTAAACAGGGTATGGTAGTAGGTGCCAGGCGGTTTGAGTGTGTTACGAACTGCAATGCTGCTGGGTTTCTCATGCTCAACACTTTCCTGTGTGTCAAGAATGGTCCACCACCCAAAGGACATCCAGCCAGCTTGACACAACTGTGGGATACATTGGAGTCAACATGGGCCAGCATCCCTGTAGAATGCTTCAACACCTTGTAGAGTCCATACCCTGACGAATTGAGGCTGTTCTGAGGCAAAAGGGGTGCAACTCAATATTGTTCCTAATGTTTTGTACACTCAGTGTATATTTGATTGTTTAAAGTATCTTTTAGTAAAAAAAAACATACGTAATCCGTCTTCTTCATTCACTTTCAAACAACTATATGGATTCAAATCCAACCACATTAAAAATGAACAAGGCAGTGGTGTGTTTGCTGCTTTGCTCCTATGTTAGTGTTGTCTTTATTATTTTTCTAAACAGTATCATATGTGGTACAACACCACCTAGTGGTGGAGAAGTGAAGTGTGGAGGACAGTGAGTATATTCAAGACTTGTAATATAAACATCTCATAAACATACACATACAACTGCATTATGTGAAATATGTTCAAATTAACTTCATAATGTAGGGAAGGAAAAACTGTTTTTGATATGATCATTGTACAGTATAAAGACCACAGAGGACCATGAGAATAACAATAGTGACATTTTTATTATTTGTACAATAGACTTTCATACATTATTCAAAACACTTCTTAAATACTGAAAAAATGTACATCCAAAGCCGAAAATGGCTCTGTTATTTGCTGAACAACATTTTTTGTAATTTTTGTTATATCATTTATAAAAATGTATCTTAAATATGTACAGATAGCTTCTGCAAAATGCATTCTAACTCCCCAGTGGGTCAGAAGTTTACATACACTAAGTTGACTGTGCCTTTAAACAGCTTGGAAAATTCCAGAAAATGGCTTTAGAAGCTTCTGATAGGCTAATTGACATAATTTGAGTCAATTGGAGGTGTACCTGTGGATGTATTTCAAGACCTACCTTCAAACTCAGTGCCTCTTTGCTCGACATCATGGGAAAATCTAAAGAAATCAGCCAAGACCTCAGAAAAACTATTGTAGACCTCCACAAGTTTGGTTCATCCTTGGGAGCAATTTCCAAACGCCTGAAGGTACCAATTTCATCTGTACAAGCAATTGTACGCAAGTATAAACACCATGGGACCACGCAGCCATCATACCGCTCAGGAAGGAGACGCGTTCTGTCTCCTAGAGACAAACGTACTTTGGTGCGAAAAGTGCAAATCAATCCCAGAACAACAGCAAAGGACCTTGTGAAGATGCTGGAGGGAACAGGTACAAAAGTATCTATATCCACAGTAAAACGAGTCCTATATCGACATAACCTGAAAGGCCACACAGCAAGGAAGAAGCCACTGCTGCAAAACTGCCATAAAAAAAATAATAAAGTCAAGGTATTTGAGTGGCCATCACAAAGACCCGACCTCAATCCTATAGAAAGTTTGTGGGCAGAACTGAAAAAGCTTGTGCGAGCAAGGAGGCCTACAAACCTGACTCAGTTACACCAGTTCTGTCAGGAGGAATGGGCCAGAATTCCCCCAACTTATTGTGGGAAGCTTGTGGAAGGCTACCCGAAACGTTTGACCCAAGTTAAACAATTTAAAGGCAATGCTACCAAATACTAATTGAGTATATGTAAACATCTGAACCACTGGGAATGTGATGAAAGAAATAAAAGCTGAAATAAATAATTGTCTCTACTATTATCCTGACATTTCACATTCTTAAAATAAAGTGGTGATCCTAACTGACCTAAAACAGGGAATGTTTACTAGGATTAAATGTCAAGAATTGTGAAAAACTGAGTTTAAATGTATTTGGCTAAGGTGTATGTAAACTTCCGACTTCAACTGTGTGTATATATATATGTATATATATATATAAATACACACTTTTATGTCTTTGTGTTAATACAAAAAGAAATGGAAGGATTAAACTTGCATGTGCAAATAAATAGTATAATAAAGTGTCACTAAATTTGTCCAACTAAACAGAATAATTATCTTTCAATCGTTAAAATTACTATTTGCACAAAAATTAAGCAGCATTCAAGTCCAGTTAGTCTTCATACTGCAAAAGCTTGGAGTACATTCACAATCTATATGAATAAATTATCTCAATGTGTTTTGATTCACAATTATTTACAGCAACACTGCAATTAGACTGAATAGTACCATATATTTGCTTTTTATATTTCATTGTATTTTAAACATATACAAAAATGACAATTTTTATATTCATATACATATAATATATTTGTATAACACAAATTCACAATTACTGTAGAAATATGTTTTATACATTTGATAGTACAGCTTTTATTCTCCAAGTCATAAGTACTTCAACCATACTTTTTCATTGTCCTTATAAAATCTTGCAATTTGAGCAAAGCTAAGGTATATCAATATATTCTGAATAATAACCTGAAAACATTTAGTAAAAATAATTATGTTATCAAATTCTCACAATATCTTGAATATTTTAACTCATAATTGACTGGATATTGAAGTATCACGTAACAACTTAGCTTGGCACAAATTCAACCAGGGTCCCTCCATAGGGTTACAGGTGCTTGGTTTTGCTCAAGAATGTCACAATTGATGCTACATTTGACAAAAATAGTTAGGGCTCATAGGGTATATGTTTTGATTGTGGTAAAATGGCACCAAATATCACAATATAATAATCTGTCTCTTTGTAAACCTCACCGGTTTGCAATGAGAGAAACTTCTTTATGAGAGAGACTCTAAAATGTGAAAACACAGCGAATGTATCCCAAAAACATATCTAAAGACCATAATTAACATGAAAGCATGCTGTCACATCATAACTTAAAAAATTAACATCCATCCAGAAATGGAACAAAGTGAAATGCCTATTCTGGTCAGTAGCATTGTTTAAAAATTATAGATAATTCTCACATGAATACATTTCCAATAGCGCGTTCTCATAGCTTAAAATGAAGACATCAAAAGTAATTTGTGTTCTACAGAGTGGGGCTGAAACGCTCAGCAAAATGATTCACACAACTTGAAATCAGTCCGAACTAATATAAAAAAGAAAAAACACAAACAGATAAGAAACAATGTAAAAATGTTTCTGTATGTAAATTCTTTAGGAAATGAATGTGGGGGTATGTGACATTACATACTCCTTGGAGCAATTACAGCGCAGACGTGTAACCACATAATGTAGCCAGCAGATGGCCCCTTAGGGTTGTCTTGTAATCAAAAATACTTTCAGATGTGGGATAGAATATTGGTTCTACTTTTAAAATTTAGCTAATTTGTTCAAACATATATTTATTGAGCAACTACCAAAAATCTACCTTATAGAATGTAGTCTCTGGTTGGGTATAAAGATCAATATAGTTTTAAAACATTAATGAAATAAACTGGTGGGAAAACCTAAAACCAAAAATAAAAATAACTGGATAAATTGGCCGTTTCTTTTTTTTTTTACAATTATTTTAAACAATTCAAGAACATTGAAAATAGGTATTTTCTGTACCATTCCTCTCGCTACTGTTCATGTCTTTATTGTAAATGAAAACATTTACCCAAGGCATATACAAAGTTGAGGCAATGTTTATGGTGATTATAATTCCTAAAGACCTAGTGTGTTTTCATGCTCTGAGAGTAAAATGAGAAGCTACAATGAAAAAGGTACAAAATAAAAGACAATATAAATAACCAAAAAATGTCCAAATAAATACAAAATAAAAAGCTCCAACCTACTTTAGTTCACATCAACTCAAGAGACTCCTGTTTACATCAAATTCATAAATAGGTTATAAGATATGTATCCTATAGTACATTTGGCACTAGTATTTGCCATTGGTCCAGCAATCGGCAAATGTCACTGTCCCTAGATAAAAACTGGTTGTACACATTTCCACAACCCGTTTGGGCGAGAAGCAATGGTGTTATAAAAAATATTTAAATTGTGCTCTCCCTCAAGATTACCAAGTCCACAGTTTTCTGGAAATTCTTCAGAAGAGACACAGCAGTTTCATGTTCCATGTGTAAAAAACTATGTCCATTGGCCTGCAATGCAAAAATTAAGCAAAGGGTGAACAGAGTGAGGTGGGTGAGAAGGGGCAGGGAGGGGCGGGGCAGGGCGGCACGGAGAGGACTGGGAACAGCCCTAGCTCAGAGGAGATAAACAAACAACACTGTCAAGGAAAAGAGGAGAGACAAAGCAGAGAGATGCACACAGGAAGAGAAGGAGGTCATGCTGTAAAGGAGAGAAGGAGGAGAGAAGTGGATCTTTAGAGGTCTGTCCTTCAGCTAACACTTGCATCTGTGGAGAGAGTAGAGAGGTTCCTGCTTCTGCAGGCTACGGGTGGGCGAGGGGTGAGGGCTTCTACTAGCACACATTTAAAGCCACACAGATACAAGTGACATGCCAATAACTGTAGGGACTATTCCAATCCCATTAAATTGTATTGGCACCGAAAGCCTGGTTTGTTCATGTAGGCTTCACTGTCAGGTGTTTGACTAGCCTGAACAGTAGCTTCAAGAGTTCCCTTTAAAATAACAGCCATCTACCTAAGCTAAATACAACACTACATCATAGTGTGTCATTTGTTTCTTATCGCATGGGGTGGAAGAGCTATTATGCTCTTCCTAAAAGGTTTACTCCTGAAGTATTTAGAAAAAGAGACTTGGGGATCTGATGATACTGAAGTAGAAAAGAAGACCCGATATAATCTTTGCTGCAATGTTGAAAAGATAGAGAAAATAGTTGAGATCAAGTGCCTTATCCACAAAGCATCTCAGAAAATATGCTATGAATCCTGTTAAAAACCCCAGCTCACAGTAGGTTTTAGGATGATGTTAAGACGCTGCTTAGACATATTCTGAGCCAGGAGTAATTTAATCAATTCAAAAAGGTTTCACTCAGCTGGTAATGACGAGAGTTTGAGGTGCCGCAAAGGAAATATAAGCTGTGTTCAAATACTCATACTAACCGCACTAACCATACTAAATTGAGTACGTAGTATGCTTAATGGTCATAGTATGAATAGAGTTAGTATGCCAAAAGTTCCCGGATGTTGTACTACATTGCCAAAATACGAAGTATACAAGCAGTGGACACTATTTCCGTGATTTTAGGGCCCATAACGCAATTCTTCAGAAAATGGGAGTGGCTTCACATTTTGAGATTTGAAGAGAATGGTGGAAAATATGCAGCCAAAGTCCGACGAGAGCAGATACAAATTCATTGCTTTAACTAATTATGACAAATGTTAGCATAATGTTGAACAATGTAATAAAGTAATGACTTTTCAAATAAGTTACACTACACGTTATGTTGGCTGACAATGTGTTGGCTACGCTATCATTACAGCAGTAATTACCGGTATGTTAGCTAGCTACCTCGTTAGTTGGCTACTAATACAGTATATTAACTATATGATATCTAACTAACTACCCAACATTTATTGACTTGATTACTCACGTCATTCTAGTCTCTGTGCGTTCTCAATGTACACTACCGTTCAAAAGTTTGGGGTCACTTAGAAATGTCCTTGTTTTTGAAAGAAAAGCATTTTTGGTCCATTAAAATAGCATCAAATTGATCAGAAATACAGTGTAGACATTGTTAATGTTGTAAATGACTATTGCAGCTGGAAACGGCTGATTTTTTATGGAATATCTACATAGGTGTACAAAGGCCCATTATCAGCAAACACCACTCCTGTGTTCCAATGGCACGTTGTGTTAGCTGATAAGTTTATCATTTTAAAAGGCTAATTGATGATTAGAAAACCCTTTGGGAATTATGTTAGCACAGCTGAAAACTGTTGTGCTGATTAAAGAAGCAATAAAACATTCTTTAAACTAGTTGAGTATCTGGAGCATCAGCATTTGTGGGCTCGATTACAGGCTCAAAATGGCCAGAAACAAACATAATTCCCAAAGGGTTTTCTAATCATCAATTAGCCTTTTAAAATGATAAACTTGGATAAGCTAACACAACGTGCCATTGGAACACATGAGTGATGAACTAATATTATATATATATGTAGTATATATTCATTAAGTATGTAGTATACAGTATGTTAGTGTGGGTATTCGAACACAGCCATAGTGATGACGCTCATTGTTGCAAATGATTGGGAATAACCGTTCGCGATGAAGCATCGCCAGCTGTGAACTATATCACACTTCAGATAACAACGTTGAATGTGACTGTAGGCTACATGAAATGTTGAAATGGTAAAACGTTTGATATAATTTTCACCTGACACGATCACTTTGCCTATTCTTAATTCTTGCCTAATATGTTGGGATGCATAACCTTTTTATAACCAATTCTGATGGTTGTTAAAAGTGGAATTTTTATAACATTACCGTTATATCAACACACTCGTCACTCCCGTTAAACAACTCTATATCGCTTTGGCAAAATAGGCATCAAGTAATTTGCCGATAATGTGCAAAAAACCTAAGGTTCTATCATTTTCATCAAACACAATCAAAGCTGACATAGGCCCTAATTGCCTTCAATTGCCCAACGATAAGCATGGTCAACTTAGGCATCTTTTTACTAATGTGATATTGTGCTCCAAAGGGATAACTTATTTGGGTTAATTAAATAATCAAAAGAAAAATATATGTTTATTTATTAGCCTAGTGGTTATACCGTAAGTGTTTATGCATATCATGTGAAATAGCCCTCGTGAAATAATTGTCAAAAGCGCAAGAGGTACTGTTGCATGTAGTCTAGGTCTAGATTATTTATGGATTGATCACATAGAAATATCAAAACATTATTTTAACAACTCCAAAGCAATTACAAGTGATGCAGGAACATTTAGCATTTTAGTCAATTAGCAGAAGCTCTTATCCAGTGACATACAGTAAGTGCATTCATCTGAAGATAGCTAGGTGGGACAACCACATATCACAGTCATAGTAAGTACATTTTTCCTCAACGTAGCTATTAGCAAAATCAGAGCTAGTAACTACTGACTCGCTGTCCTGCTACCCTTTTCTATTATCAAAACATCTGCTGGTTGGTCTTCACTTGTTAGAACAGCTCATGAGGTCTCCTAAATATCTGGCGACTAGGTGGGACTCTTATGAAAGAGGCTTCATGCATAGTTTCTATTTTTACTCATAAGAGTAGGAGTAAAATGTCTCTATTCCCAGCACGACCAATTTTCTACTCTGAGATATGGGACCAGTTTGTACTTTGACCTTCACTAGTATTTCAGAAACAAACCAATTCATCCAGCACATTAAATTGCTGATTGCTACTTAGTTTTCATGCATATAAAACATCACATTAGGAATCCTATCATATCAGTAAATCTGTTTCTATTGGCCTTTATTAGGAAACAATATGCACTATTAGTTTTGTCTGACTTAGGGACAAGTAAAACATGTTGTAGGTTTGACAGAGGTCAAAACAGAGGACCATGCTCACTTGGTAGACACACATACAGTACGTCCAACACAAAATGCCACATGCAAAGCCTCTACTGGCAATGTGGCGGAGGGAGGATGCGCTCTCACAGACTCAGAGGACAAGGATGATCGATGCGGTGATGAAGAACACGGTTACCTTCAGTATTTTGTCCCCAGGCTGTAGCAGGTTGGAGGCCGGTCCATCAGGCTGTACCCTAGTAACAAAGATACCCTATAAGTCAAAAGTGATATGAGATTAGGAACCACATGGTGAAGATGGTTTAGAATCTTTGCCTTTCAAACTGGGTGCTTGTTGCTTTTGTTTGTGTTTTTCCAACTCAGGTTATGTGCATCAACATGAACTGTGTGCTGTTGGTTAAATTCCAGAACTAGGTGTAGTTACATGGCATTTATGTCTACCTTTAATGAAAACATTTGAACACTACCTAAACAGTTGCGATAAGAAATATATTTTTCCAGCTATTGCATGTTTCCAAAAAATGGCTAGTCAAGGCAGAGATTATAAGTATACCAATCTTTGCATGCGTTTAAACTATATGAAGATGCTCATAATACTATATGACAACACAGGTAAACAGTTAAACCTCACTTGAACACGAATAACGTTACTATCATATAATCAAGTATTATTACAGCAGGTACTCCTTGAAGCATCACAGGAAAGCAGGCCCATAGAAGACATCCTCAGCAATCAGCATGCACCACCTTTCAGTGGGGTGTTAAGATGGGAGATGAAATGCATACAAAATATACAACATTCAATTGAATCTGAATTCTATTCCTATGGCTCACAAGACCTCCTCCATACAAATCTAATGTCAATGAGAAGAAACTAGGCTTTCATATTTTAAAATGATAATAAGGGAAAGTATTGCCAGTGGCAACAACATTGTAACTGATTTTGTTGTAAATGCAAAGCTATGGACATTTTTCTCACCGGCTCTTTTCTTTGCTGTTACATGGCAACAAGACATTATTGAACTATTGGACATTCGCCAACCTTATGACTGACTACATTACAAATCATTGCCACAAAAGTAAAATAAAAAGGTTCAAAGTTAACCAAGTCAACTGCAGCACCCCATAAAGCATTGCAGTAGCACATGTTACCATGGAAACTCTGAAGTGAAACATACAGTGCTGTGCAGTGGTTATTCAAACACCTTAATGAATAAGAGAAAAATGGAACATGTTCCCATGGCACAGACTGCACAGTATCAGATGCACATAGAGAACATGTAGCTGCTTTAATCTTACCATGTCAGAAGGCTTGAAGGGGTTCCCCTGGCCACTGATTCCCCCTGAGATGCTGAACCCTAAACCTGGATTCTTCTCTATCCGCACACAGAACTGCCAAACGACACAAAAACAGCATCATGCCAAAAATAGACATTTGGTATTGTATAACTGTGCAATTACATGATGCAACATTTCTCCTCTCTATAAACCGCTAGCAATAATATAGGCCCCTCAGATATCTGTTGGTGACAGATTGAGAGAAAGGGAGAGAGAGAGGGAGAAAGAGAATGAAAGGATGATTGAAAGGGAGGGATGGGGGGCGAGAGAAACCCAGAGACAAACACAGACAGAGAGAGAGAGAGAGAGAGAGAGACAGACAGACAGACAGACAGACAGACAGACAGACAGACAGACAGACAGACAGACAGACAGAAACACAGAGATAATCAAAGAGACAGACAGAGACAGACAGACAGACAGACAGACAGACAGACAGACAGACAGACAGACAGACAGACAGACAGACAGACAGAGGCAATCAAAGAGAGAGAGAGAGAGAGAGTGAGTAATGGCCAACCTGCTCCTGGAAGTCGTCCATGCTCTTCTGACCTTTGGTCTGGATGAGGCAGCGTGCGCTCTGGGGCCGGGTGGTGGTGGCCATGGGCAGAGGAGACTGGTACTGCTGGATGGAGATCTTGTTGATGGCGCCCTCGTACTGCTGGTCCCGCACTGAGCGGTGTGGGGGTGTGGCCGACGCGGACGTCACGGTCATGGTCTGTGATTGGTGGGGGTGATGGCCGCCTGCCTGTGGGTAATTCAACCCGTTAGGCAAAGAGTCAGGAAGCTGCAAAGATGCAAACGTCACGTCTTACAAAATGGCAGATAACAGACAGATGAGATGCAGCATGCGTCTTCAAGCCTGATGTACCATATAGAAACTTTCCTGCAAATCCTGGCATCAAACCAAATTTTATTTGTCACATTCCCTGAATACAACTGGTGTAGACATTACCGTGAAATGCTTGCTTACAAGTAATAATACAAATAAAATAGTAACACAAGAGGAATAAAATAATATACACAAGAATGGAGCTACTGTATATAGTACCAGTACCAGATCAATGTGGAGAGGTATGAATTATTTGAGGTAGATATGTACATGAAGGCCATAGATTTTGAAACAGATTTAAGTCAAAATTGTAACTAAGCCACTTCATTGTCGTCTACATGATATATACTGAACAAAAATATAAATGCAACATGCAACAAATTCAAAGACTTTACTGAGTTATAGTTCATATGAATAAATCAGTCAATTGAAATGAATTCATTAGGCCCTACTCTATGGATTTCACATGACTGGGAATACAGATATGCATCTGTTGGTCACAGATACCTTTTAAAAAAAATGGGCCTCACAATGGGCCACAGTATTTCTGTGCATTCAAATTGCCATCAATAAAATGCAATTGTGTTCATTGTCCGTAGCTTATGCCTGCCCATACCCCACCTCTGTTCACAACGTTGATCAGCAAACCGCTCGCCCACACAACGCCATACACGTGGTTTGCTGTTGTGAGGCCGGTTGGACGTAATGCCAAATTCTCTAAAAGGACGTTGGAGGTGGCTTATAGTAGAGAAATTAACATTCAATTGATCATCTGTGGCATTGTGTTGTGTGACAAAACTGCACATTTTAGAGTGGCCTTTTATTGTCCTGTGTAATGATCATGCTGTTTAGTCAGCATCTTGATATGCCACACCTGTCAGGTGGATGGAATATCTTGGCAAAGGAGAAATGCTCACTAACGGGGATGTAAACAAATTTGTGCACAACATTTGAGAGAAATAAGCTTGTGCGTATGGAACATTTCTTTTATTTCAGCTCATGAAACATGGGACCAACACTTTTCATGTTACATTTATATTTTTGTTCAGTGTAAGTAATAAAACAGGACACACAACCCACAGTTTTCTCTGTGCATTAATAATTCATAGGAAGTCCCTGGTCTACCTTTTTCTATATTCTTGCACTGATGGATAGAATGTGACAACAATGAAATGACTAAGACACTGACAAACATAGATTGCCATGGAGACCAAGCAAGAATGGAGAGCTGCTGGAATGAATCATGGCACTTAGAAATTCCACAAGTGGAATAAAATAAAATACACAAGAATGGAGCTATACAGTATACAGGGAGTATCAGTACCAGATCAATGTAAGAGGTATGAGGTATTTGAGGTAGATATGTACATGAAGGCCATAGATTTCCAAGGAGATTTAAGTCCCTGGTCTAACTTTTTCATTATTCTTGCACTGATGGTTAGAATGTGACTACAATGATGTGACTAAGACACTGACAAACAGAGATTGCCATGGAGATCAAGCAAGAATGGAGTGCTGCTGGAATGAATCATGGAGCTTAGAAATGACTCCTGACATTTAAAAACATTGAGGGCCAGCAAACCGTGCAAATATATCCTCCAAACGCCAGCTTCGAGGGCATTATCACTTTTATATAACGGGTTACCAACATATTAAAATAATGATTTACATATTTTCATTAAAATTATCTTGATTAATTCGTTCATACTATTCATCCTTCCACAATATATAGTCCCGACAAAAATCTAGGGTTGCTACCCAAGCTGGCTGGTCATTCGTTCTATCAGTTTGGTTGCTAGAGACGCAACTCAGTCGTTCAGTCTTTTTGTTCTGTATCTATGGATGCAAAGTTCCATTGCCCTACTGGCTGGCATTGTTCTTATCCCTTGCGTGCTAGCTAGCAAACTACGACCAACCTACAGTCACGTACAGCCAGAATAACTGCAAAGTAGCTGCATTTGCATTTGTTTAAGCTGATTTCTAGTGACATTTATTTGGATCATTCATAAGAATGAACAAATGAGGCGCGATTTCGCCTGGCATAGAAAATGTGCTCACTTGTCAGGACACTGTTGTTCAGAGGAGCTAGCTTCCGTTTCACCTTTAAAAAAAATACATTTCTTTGTATATATCAATAAAAAAGATGCCAGCTGATTATTATGATTTCGACTGGCTGAGAAAATCTGTCCGTCTGTCTTGTCCCAACTCTCGACACGTTCATTACTATGGGATAACTGAAGATCGAATTTGAATATTGAAACAATGTTGCAAATGTCGGCGAGACAGACTGCAAGTTTTATACAAATCTCTGCTGTTGAAAACTAAATGTTAGTCTAAAAGTAATGTGAGATAATGTCTAGACTTACAGTTGAAGTTGGAAGTTTACATACACTTAGGTTGAAATCATAAAAACGCACTTTGTGCATGACACAAGTAATTCTTCCAACAATTGTTTACAGACAGATTATTTCACTTATAATTCACTATATCACAATTCCAGTGGGTCAGAAGTTTACATACACTAAGTTGACTGTGCCTTTAAACAGCTCGGAAAATTCCAGATAATTATGTAATGGCTTTGGAAGCTTCTGATAGGCTAATTGACATCATTTGAGTCAATTGGAGGAGTAACTGTGGATGTATTTCAAGGCCTACCTTCTAACTCAGTGCCTCTTTGATTGACATCATGGGAAAATAAAAAGAAATCAGCCAAGACCTAAGAAACAAAATTGTAGACCTCCACAAGTGTGGGTCATCCTTGGGAGCAATTTCCAAACGCCTGAAGGTACCACGTTCATCTGTACAAACAATAGTACGCAAGTATAAACACCATGGGACCACACAGCCGTCATACCGCTCAGGAAGGAGACGTGTTCTGTCTCCTAGAGATGACAGTACTTTGGTGTGAAAAGTGCAAATCAATCCCAGAACAACAGCAAAGGACCTTGTGAAGATGCTGGAGGAAACAGGTACAAAAGTATCTTTATCCACAGTAAAACGAGTCCTATATCGACATAACCTGAAATGCCGCTCAGCAAGGAAGAAGCCACTGCTCCAAAACTGCCATAAAAAGCCAGAGTACGGTGTGCAACTGCACATGGGGACAAAGACCGTACTTTTTGGAGAAATGTCCTCTGGTCTGATGAAACAACTCTTTGGCCATAATGACCATCGTTATGTTTGAAGGAAAAAGGGGGAGGCTTGCAAGCCGAAGAACACCATTCCAACCGTGAAGCATGGGGTTGGCAGCAACATGTTGTGGGGTGCTTTGCTGCAGGAGGGACTGGTGCGCTTCACAAAATAGATGGCATCATGAGGAAGGAAAATTATGTGGATATATTGAAGCAACATCTCAAGACAATCAGTCAGGAAGTTAAAGCTTGGTCGCAAATGGGTCTTCCAAATGGACAATGACCCCAAGCATGCTTCCAAAGTTGTGGCACAAAGCCCTGAACTCAATCCTATAGAAAAGTTGAGGGCAGAACTGAAAAAGCGTGTGCGAGCAAGGAGGCCTACAAACCTGACTCAGTTACACCAGTTCTGTCAGGAAGAATGGGCCAAAATTCACCCAACTTATTGTGGGAAGCTTGTGGAACTTCTGACCCAAGTTAAACAATTTAAAGGCAATGCTACCAAATACTAATTGAGTGTATGTAAACCTCTGACCCACTGGGAATGTAATGAAAGATATGCAAGCTGAAATAAATCATTCTCTCTACTATTATTCTGACATTTCACATTCTTAAAATAAAGTGGTTGTCCTAACTGACCTAAATCAGGGAATTTTTAATAGGATTAAATGTCAGGAATTGTGAAAAACTGAGTTTAAATTACTTCAACTGTATCTATTTTTTACATAACATTTAATTTTCTTAAAACTCTCTTTTTATCCTAAAAACAACCCTAGTCCTTGCCGATGACAAGCATACCTACAACATGATGCAGCAACCACCATGCTTGAAAATATGAAGAGTGGTACTCAGTGATGTGTTGTGTTGGATTTCCCCAAACATAACGGTTGTACAAAAAGTTCATTTCTTTGCCACATATTTTTTTTTGCAGTATTATTTTAGTGCCTTATTGCAAACAATATGCATGTTTTCGAATATTAGTTATTCTGTATGGGCTTCCTTTTCACTAATTTTCTTGGTATTGTGGAGTAACTACAATGTTGTTTATCCATCCTCAGATATTTCCTATCACAGCCATTACATTTTGTAATTGTTTTAAAGTCACCATTGGCCTCATAGTGAAATTCCTGAGCTGTTTCTTTCCTCTCCGGCAACTGAGTTAGGAAAGGAGCCTATCTATGTAGTGACTGGGTGTATTGATACACCATCCAAAGTGTAATTAATAACTTCACCATGCTCAAAGGGATATTCAATGTCAGCTAGTTTTATTTTTACCCAACTACAAACAGGTGCCCTTCTTTGCAAACCATTATAGGCTCCCGAGTGTCGCAGCGGTCTAAAGCACTGCATCTCAGTGCAAGAGGCGTCACTACAGTCCCTGGTTCGAATCCAGGCTGTATCATATACAGCCATGATTGGGAGTCCCATAGGGCGGCGCACAATTGGCCCAGTGTCGTCCAGGTTTTGCCGGGGTAGGCCATCATTGTAAATAAGAATTTGTGCTTAACTGACTTGCCTAGTTAAATAAAGGTTAAATAAATAAAATAAATATAAAAGAAAACCTCCATGGTCTTTGTGGTTGAATCTGTGCTTGAAATGTACTGCTCGACTGAGGGACCTTACAGTGCTTGACTTGGACTGAAATAGGTGCTGTTACTCATGTTGGTTGCTGGTACAGTTTATATGTAGGTGGGGAGAACAAGTTTTTGATATACTGCCGATTTTGCAGGTTTTCCTACTTACAAAGCATGTAGAGGTCTGTAATTTTTATCATAGGTACACTTCAACTGTGAGAGACAGAATCTAAAACAAAAATCCAGAAAATCACATTGTATGATTTTTAAATAATTAATTTGCATTTTATTGCATGACATAAGTATTTGATCACCTACCAACCAGTAAGAATTCCGGCTCTCACAGACCTGTTAGTTTTTCTTTAAGAAGCCCTCCTGTTCTCCACTCATTACCTGTATTAACTGCACCTGTTTGAACTCGTTACCTGTATAAAAGACACCTGTCCACACACTCAATCAAACAGACTCCAACCTCTCCACAATGGCCAAGGCCAGAGAGCTGTGTAAGGACATCAGGGATAAAATTGTAGACCTGCACAAGGCTGGGATGGGCTACAGGACAATAGGCAAGCAGCTTGGTGAGAAGGCAACAACTGTTGGCGCAATTATTCGAAAATGGAAGAAGTTCAAGATGACGGTCAATCTCCCTCGGTCTGGGGCACCATGCAAGATCTCACCTCGTGGGGCATCAATGATCATGAGGAAGGTGAGGGATCAGCCCAGAACTACACGGCAGGACCTGGTCAATGACCTGAAGAGAGCTGGGACCACAGTCTCAAAGAAAACCATTAGTAACACACTACGCCGTCATGGATTAAAATCCTGCAGCGCACGCAAGGTCCCCCTGCTCAAGCCAGCGCATGTCCAGGCCCGTCTGAAGTTTGCCAATGACCATCTGGATGATCCAGAGGAGGAATGGGAGAAGGTCATGTGGTCTGATGAGACAAAAATAGAGCTTTTTGGTCTAAACTCCACTCACCGTGTTTGGAGGAAGAAGAAGGATGAGTACAACCCCAAGAACGCCATCCCAACCGTGAAGCATGGAGGTGGAAACATCATTCTTTGGGGATGCTTTTCTGCAAAGGGGACAGGACGACTGCACAGTATTGAGGGGAGGATGGATGGGGCCATGTATCGCGAGATCTTGGCCAACAACCTCCTTCCCTCAGTAAGAGAATTGAAGATTGGTCGTGGCTGGGTCTTCCAGCATGACAACGACCCGAAACACACAGCCAGGGCAACTAAGGAGTGACTCCGTAAGAAGCATCTCAAGGTCCTGGAGTGGCCTAGCCAGTCTCCAGACCTGAACCCAATAGAAAATCTTTGGAGGGAGCTGAAAGTCTGTATTGCCCAGCGACAGCCCCGAAACCTGAAGGATCTGGAGAAGGTCTGTATGGAGGAGTGGGCCAAAATCCCTGCTGCAGTGTGTGCAAACCTGGTCAAGAACTACAGGAAACGTATGATCTCTGTAATTGCAAACAAAGGTTTCTGTACCAAATATTAAGTTCTGCTTTTCTGATGTATCAAATACTTATGTCATGCAATAAAATGCAAATGAATTACTTAAAAATCATACACTGTGATTTTCTGGATTTTTGTTTTAGATTCCGTCACTCACAGTTGAAGAGTACCTATGATAAAAATTACAGACTTTGTAAGTGGGAAAACCTGCAAAATCGGCAGTGTATCAAATACTTGTTCTCCCCACTGTAGGTGGAGGAACACCACAATACTTTTGAGCTAATATTGTATAAGAGGAACAGGAGAGCAAGCAGTAGCAAATTAGAGGGGCCGGTACTCAACTCCGGTGAGCTCCTGCCCAAGTCAAGCACTGGACCATACAGACAATTGTATGTGTGGGGTACAGAAATGGGGTACTCATTTAAACACTATTATTTGGACACAGAGTGAGTCCATGTAGTTTATTATGTGACTTGTTAAACACATTTTTACTCTTGAACTTATTTAGGCTTGCCATAACAAAAATACTTATTGACTCAAGACATTTCAGCTTTTCATTTTTCATAAATGTATAAACATTTCTAAAAACCTAATTCCACTTTGACATTACAGGGTATTGTGTGTAGATCAGTGACACAAAATCTTAAATTCAGGTTGTTACAACAAAATGTGGAAAAAGTCAAGTGGTGTGAATACTTTCTGAAGGCACTGTATGTGCTTGTAAATTCACCTTTGTTTAAAATTTTCCCTACGCACCAAAAGCTTATTTCTCGAAGGTTTTGTGTACAGATTTGTTCATATCCCTGTAAGTGAGCATTTCTCCGTTGCCAAGATAATCCATCCACCTGACAGGTGTGGCATATCAAGAAGCTGATTAAACAGCAGGTGGGTTCTGAGGAGTATTTCTGTCTGTAATAAAGCCCTTTTGTGGGGAAAAACTCATTCTGATTGGCTGGGACTGGCTCCCCAGTGGGTGGCCAAGTAGAAATTGTTGCATGTTGCATTTATATTTTCAATATATGAATGAGCTACCAGCCCAATGTTTCATTCAGCAAGCTGGGTGATAATGAGCACTATGTCATCAGCATAGTTCAGGCTCAAACTAACAATGACATTACAACACTCAGGCTTGCCACCCGGTCCTTTGCCAGCATAAAGCACCAACCTTTTTCATGATGTTTTCTGGGGGCACGTCTCTCCTGCCCAGTGAGTAGGGGGCCCACTGAGTGGTGGGAGAGACTACCTCCTGGCCGTTGTCTAATATATTGCTCTGTTGAGAGGGGGTCTGGAGAGAAAACAGGGTAAAGGAACACAGTTTAGAGTATCATCACCGCTATGGTAACCTGTATTTGCTGTCAACACCACTACAGTTTTAGCAGAGATAAAGGTGACTTCATTTGCTGTATTGATTATAAGGTCATAGTCATTGATAATAATAATGTTATCGAAGTTGTATTGCAGCTAGTAAACCAGCAGGTGTCCTTGGATCAATATCATGACCTTAACTTCTTTATAATGGCAAGTCCTATACGTATGAATATACCAGTTGGGTTGTTTGCCTCCTGTCATTTCGTCCACTTACAATACTTATTTGATAAGAATAGACTGTGACTGACAGGTTTAGAGAGATTGTGACAGGCTAAAAACTATAGGTTGGCTTATAAGCACTAAAATACCTAATACGGGAAAAATAAGCAAGCAAGAAACTCTGATGTAATCTCTGCTTTTCATTACAATGTGCTTGTCTGTGTCCTTAAATGCATAGTGTCTATAAACTAGGCCACATTGCATTGATGCTACTGAGTGACACAGGGTACAATAATAGCCTTACAGTAATAATAGCACAGATGAGGACTGCTGTAACCCATAGAGCAGAGCAGACACCGTAGCTGACACATAGATTGCACACATGCAACACACTGCAGACACTTTAATATGTCAGACAATAGATAAAAGACAGTGCTTGGCTTGAAGTTGAAATGGGAGGGATTCACACCGACACAGCTGGTGTCATTTGGTTAAGAAAATGTATAATACTCGGCTTCACTGTATGCATTTTATACTGATACTGTGATACATGAGTCTCGGGTCTAGACTCGTTTTTTAATGCTGGTATTATTTCTGGGCTCAAGTTTCATCCTTCAAGATTAGAATGTAAAAGAATTGGAATATAATAAAAAATATACAGGCATAGCATTTCAATATTTAAGTGATAAAAATATAACATTTTCCATTGTATGGAAAGTGCAGCTATGGGTAATAATGTGATGCTTATGATAAATGTTATTTTTAAGCTTTAATCCTTACAAAATAGTAAAAATGCAGTTCACTCCCTGTATCAAATGAATGTGACAGGGTTCAACTGCACTGAGACTGTTTCTGTGTTTTCTGGTTCATACTCACATTGGGTAGAGGTAGCCACTGTGTTGTTTGGTTTTCATGCTTATTCATGTTATTGCAAAAGTTTATTGTCATGCTTCTGCGGGCATGCGGTGCAGCATAGCCTCCAGAGCACAGCATGCCGAAGTTTACTGTGTTGTGCTTAAGGACAGCACTCTGATTGGAGGGAAACAATCACGTGACACGAGTAAATGGGTGAGACACTGGGTTAACGGGATTGCACCAAGACACATTGCGTAGCTGCAACAGATAAAGTGAGCTTGACAAACAGAACAACAACAACAACAGTACAGAGTTACTACAGTAGGCTACCAGCACAAACACATTAGAACACACTCATGGATAATGTATGACTACGTATATCATAAAAGCAACAGTATGTACTTTTCTTTAAGAGATGTATAGCACTTGCCTATATTATCAAGGGCCGGTTTCCTGGGCCCAGATTAAGCCTAGTCCCCCACGAACGGCGGTCTCAAGAGTCCACAGATGCAGATAGTCCGGCGTCCGATTGCGACACTGCTACATGGTTCTGAGACCACCGTCCGCGGGGGACGCACAGCTGAAACGCGCACCTGCCCAAAATTCCCAACCAACACGACTCCACGAACGCATCCTCCATTTGAATGAGGATTTGAAAGTATGAAAGCCATCGTTCCAATATTCTAGAACACTGCTGTGCGTACGCGTACACGTTTTGAACTCTGATAGACCCTTTAGGGCAGGGATCATCAACGAGTAGATGGTCAGGGGGTCAGAACATAATTACAAATAATTGACCACAAGAAGTCCAAACAGATATAATATTTGACTAAAACCATAATTATTTCAAGCCTTTCTTACATTTGTATACGATCACACAGTGAGTGTACAAACATGAAGAACACCTGCACTTTCCATGACATAGACTGACCAGGTGAATCCAGGTGAAAGCTATGAACCCTTATTGATGTCACTTATTAAATCCACTTAAATCAGTGTGGATGAAGGGCAGGAGACAGGTAAAAGAGGGATTTTTAAACCTTGAGACAATTGAGACATGGAATGTGTATGAGTGCCACTGAGAGGGTGAATGGGCAAGACAAAAGATTTAAGTGCCTTTGAACTGGGTATGGTAGTAGGTGCCAAGCGCACAGGTTTACGTCAAGAACTGCAACGCTGCTGGGTTTTTTATGCTCAACAATTTGCTGCGTGTGTAAAGAATGGTCCACCACTCAATATTAGGAAGGTGTTGCTAATGTTTGGTATACTCAGTTTATATCTCTCTTTTATGTGTGGGAATTCTTTGGAACAGATTTTTTTTATGTCCAACAACAAAACATATGGGGGCAAATAAAATCCCCCGCGGGCTGCCAGTTGGGGGACCCTGCTTTAGGATAACCGACCCAAATTGTAGTAGTACAGACCGATATACTTGTCTTGTTAAAGTATGACGTCATACTAACAGTAATAGTAGAAAGAAAATAAAAGAGAAGTGAAAAAAGAGGAGAAAAAGGCGGTAGAGAGGAAAACGTATCTCAACAGCGCTTGTGCAACACATAGTGAAACACCAAGTGAGACTGGTGCCACACCTGGAGAACATAACTAAGCAGTGGACTGAACATGTCAATACTGACGGTCATGCAGCCGTGAGGCGTGTGTGTCAAGACAACAGAAGCTCACATGTAGATGGTGTGTAATCGTGTAATAAACGGTGTATAAGAAGTTGTCAGATTTACCCGGTCTAATCGTTTGGCCTCTATATGTCTAAGCAGCTGTTGCCTCCAGTCTACTGGCATCTTAGAGGACATATCGTCAGGGTTGTACTGCAGCTGCATGGTGCGCATTTTCATCTCATCAGGGCTCTTTATATTCTCAGTGCAAGTGCTCAGATTATAATCTGGGGGCATCTTCTCCAACAGGGCAGCCATGGTGGGTCTGGCAGACACAGGCCTGGCCTGGGACGCCCCAAACGTCTCCGTACTGTAACTCCTGGCCGACAGAGGCCGCCGCTGTGTCAGGCTCTTAGTGGGGTAGCCCATGATGGGCTTCTTGGGCTCCTGGTAGGAGGAGTAGTCTTCCTCGTACCTGCCATTCCTCTTGTTATACTGTTGGTCCTGCTGGGCCATGCTGGCCAGACTGTTCTGGTGCTCCAGCATGCCTTTGAAGTGCTGCCGGCCGTAGTGGTCCGACTTCTGCTGCATCTCCTGGGCCTCCTGAACCCTGCGGAACAGGGCCAGCTCTGTGGAGCTGACCAGGGAGTCGGCCCGCCTCAGGAACCCAGGCCGGGAGCGCTGACTGGGGATGGGGAAGGGTTGCTGCTGCTGGGGTGGCTGGTTCTCCTCGTTGACTGAGGGCTGAGAGTAGGAGAACATCTGGTCCATGGGAGGGTAACCCCGGTAACCCCTGGGGCTCACCAGCTCCTTGGGAAGGGTCTTCCCCGGATGGTTGACGTACTCGGGGGTGTTTGGGAAGGGCGGAGGGGCCCTCCTCTCCTGCTGCTGATTCCTCATATCCATAGCCCCCTGAGGGTTGAAGCTCCGGTCGAAGTGGTAGACCTTCTTGGGGATGGCAGGCTTCTGCTGCTGGCTATTAGTTCCGTAGGCATCATCATCGTCCAGCATGGGTGCAGACTGACTCCGGGACATGCTCTGCTCCATGGGGGCCGGCATGTCTGGATGGTCAACACTCCCCTGGTTCTCTATGCTGGAGCTGTAGGTGTCCACAGGGATGCTGTACACCTTGTAGGAGCCCATGTCTATTTCGTCAATGCTCTGGGACTTCTTGAACTTAGCCTTCACCTCCTTCATCATGGGAGAGAGGCGCTCAGAGCTCTTGCTCATCACCATGGCCCCAGAGCTTGGTCTAGTGGGCTTGGATTGGACATGCTGGTACATGTTGGCCTGCTGGATGCTGCGCCCCTGCCCCTGCCCTGAGTTCCTGGAGTCTAGGTAACCCCACGTCCCTGTGGAGGGGAACGTGCCCGGCAGCTCTCCATGATGCATCTCCTGCTCAAAGTCCTTGCGGTCAGGATTGGGGCTGTTGCCTGGGGAGCTCAGTTTGGAGGGGAAAGCTGTGCGGTCCTCAAAGGGGCTGGGTGTCCTCGTCCAATTCTGCCACGGGTTGGGAGTGGGAAGCTGAGGCACTTCAGTTTCGGCCGTGTTGCGGACATTATGGAATTGGTGGGAGGGGTGTTGGTGTTGGTGAGGGGCATCCTGCAGTTCCAGGGGGATGCCCACGATGCGCTCCTGCCTCATGAGGGGCCGGCGGCCCCCGTGGGAGCCGGAGGCGCTGCAGGATTTGGATCCCAGCATGGGGTTACCACTGCTGCTACCACTGGGGGTCTCAAGAGGAGCCTCTTCAGACACAAAGCCTGTGTTGTCGTAGTGGGAGGTGTCGTTCCACTGGTCAAAGGTGTCGCTGAAGGGGCGTCGCTTGCTGCGCTGCTGCAGTGTGCTGGAGGGAGGGGTCTCTCTGGGGTCTCTCTGACTCAGTAGGGGCTTTGTCTCGATGGGCTTGGGGAACTGCTGGGCCAGCCTGCAGAAAGAGTGGGCACACAGGTATCATAGCATATCATTTCATCAAGGTTTTTTTACTACATAGAATAGAGGGTAACATTCATAAGAGACCTGAAAATATGCTTCTAAATACAGATTACCATTTATTTCCAACTTGACTTGGAGTTTTGATAGATTAAATCAAAGGCTGCATTAAAATAGAAAGGTACTGTGTATTTTAAAGTCATGATTGCTGAAGCTATACTGCTGGCATTTCATTTTTGTACCAATATATCATAAAAGGAAAATATGCCCAGATTTGACTGTTTGACTGTCTGAAAGTATCAGTAGAAATATCAAACAAGCCAACTATAATTGTATCCACAGATAAAAATATATATTTTTCAGTGAGAGCTCCATCTGTAGAATTTCAGCCAGGATTCTGTTGGAAAAAATAACAGTGTTCTTGGCACAGACTGACTAAACAGTTTCAAAAGCCCCAATAGTAGTTTTTCAGCTGCATTTCAATGAAGAAGAGAGTGGAGAGGAACTGTCCCTCTGACCTTGGCTGGGCTGACAGACAGACAGACAGACAGACAGACAGACAGACAGACAGACAGACAGACAGACAGACAGACAGACAGACAGACAGACAGACAGACAGACAGACAGACAGACAGACAGACAGACAGACAGACAGACAGACAGACAGACAGACAGGAAAGAGGCAGCTAGAGAGATGTCAGTCTTATGGAGATGTATGTTAATGAGAGATGTAAAAGAGACTTGGTGCACCACTCTTCCCTCACACAAATCACCCCTCTGTCTCAGGAAACCGACAGGTGGAATCGATGCCTGCTGGACGACATATTGAGACAGTACAGAACAGTACTGGAAGTGACCCAGCTAGCAAGTACTTGTCAGACCACAGGTGGCTGTGAGGCCACTGAGTCTCTGATTTTGCTGATGGCAGACCTATGCCGATCCTAGGTCACCGTGAGTTTGTTATCAGGCGAGTATCTTTGTCTAGTCTCTGGTTCAGTGTGAGGATTGTATGTTGAGAGTCAGTGAGCCACTACCCACCTGTTGGTCCAGTGTGGTTGTGGCACTCCTCCATCGTTCCCAGAAGCCTGCAGGGTGGCCACGTTCCCCGGGGGGTTGGAGGAGCCAGAAGAACCCTGGGATGGAGAGTAGTCTGAGTAGGTGGCTGACGAGCCACTGTTGTTCAGGCAATGTATCTTATCTGGGTCTGACTCATCTATAGATTCTGACAGGGGAGTGTGAGAGAAAAGCATTGGTATGTCTCTGATGATAGTTACCTGTGAAATGAATCTGAATAGGTGCTTAAGGGGACATCTCATTTTCAAAAGATCACTGCTCATGTTTCCACTTAAAATGAGGGTTAAAGCTTGAGGGCAAAAGCAACTGGAAAGAATTGGAATCCAACAGTGAGTCATTATGTAATAAATTGCAATTAATATGCTTTATACCATACCTCATTAGGATACAACCCTCCCCAAGGACATTATATAATATTTGTGCATTGCAGGACTACGTTTTGTAAAATCACAGGAGGAAACACACATGCAATTAGAAATAACAACAGCAAACACAGGGATTTTCACTGGAGAGCTTAGAAAGCTTGAGGCTTTTTCATGTCAGAACAGGACAGAACAGCCTCCCACCGATTGAGATATCAGCCCAAATGGCCTGTAGCAACTAGTCAAATCAGCTTACTCTTGTTTATCAGAGTATGAGATAGAAAATGCAGTTTGAAAGTATGGCCTCAGGATATACATACTGGCTTCAAGACATATATACTGTATAGTGTAGTTCTTATAATTGGAGCATACTGTAACAGCTCTTCAACACTAACATCACTAATATCCTAATTTATAGCATTCTGATAGGGGAACAGAGAACAGTGATTGCATATCCTTAAATTATATTGGTTGTGTTTGTAGTGAATTAGAATACGAGCGACACAAGTTTAGGGCCTACCTTTCTTGTCTTTCCCCAGTAATACAACTTTTGGTTTGTACATGGGCGGTTCCACCAGGGTGGGCCTCATATCAGAGATACGGATGTCATTCGGAGAGCCGGCAGTTGAATCCTGAGAAAACAATATTGTGTTATTACACCATCGTTATTTCTGAACAAAAGACAGAAACACAAAAACACACAGACACACACAGCTTCTTTAACAGCTTCACCGACTTAACTCCACAATCTTGGTGAGGTTCCTGAGGAACTATCTAAAGGACACAAATATAGTACATAACAGTTAATTATTGTACTGCTTGTATATACTTCACTCAGAGTGTCTACACTATTTCTCAACGTGGGTTCCACTGGAGCATGTCCTATCTGTGACTTCCTGCTATCTTAGGGCTCAGAGGCCCAGCTGCTTGCTACAGGAAAGGCTGCTTCCCCCACCTGATGTCCCACATCTGCAGCCCTGCTCTGCTCACTGTTCCCCCACAGGGTAGGCTGAGGTTGCCGAGTGAGGAGAGACCACCAGCCCAGGTTGCCTGGCGATCCCCAGTCTCACTGACATATCTGAATCTCACTCCATTTCCTGCCCCTCTGTCCTCCCTCCTGTTTACCTAGCCAGTTTCTATTTTTACATTGCAAATAAGTGGTGCTAGTGTAAAAATAGGCTGCAACAATTTCCAATACTCATGCGGTATATGTTTTAAAACCTATAATTTAATGAGAAATACAATCCATATCCATGATGGGGCTACTATGAGTTCAGTGCAGAAGTTACATGACACGCAACGATGCTGTCGTGTAACTGTTGCATTCAAACCTCAATTTGATATATATACCTCTTCAAAGTGATTCAGTCTATTTTGACAGCTGCACCATTATCTGCTTTGGGTAAAAATGGCACCTTAAATCTTTCCCAAGGTTATGTTTCCATAATTGATCAGCAACTTCTCTGTGCCTGGGAATAATTGATAAGGCAGGCTTGATGCTTTGGTCCACGTCTCAGAGGAATGCTTGATTAACTCAAAACAAACAGCTGTGAAGAGACTGTAGTGTGTGATGCCAATAAGTGCTGGAGTTGGCACTGCCAGTCTACTGCCCGTTTGCACACAAAACAAACAGCTATATAAGCTATACTACAGTATACTGTATAAGCTGAGTTTTACCTGTTGTGATGCACAGACTTTGCATGAAACAATTCAAGGCCAGCTGTAGTACTGTACATTATTTACATTGCATATCAGCAGCTTCATTGTTCATTCATCTTTGCAATAGCGAGTGTGGCCGTCAGCTTTCTTTCATCCTCATATTTCATGCTAGTCAGACTTTGTTTCTCCAGATGTTTCATAGTCTTTGTTAGGGTACAAAGAGGCAGTGTGAAGTCATGCCAGCGGAGCCGTGGTTGAGCAGACTGTCTAATGTCTGATCTCACAGCCACTTACTATGAGGCAGAAACAGGAAGAAGCTGTAACGGCCGATGACGTATTCTCTGGCTGTGGCAGCTTGGGAACGACGCGATGTAAAGAAATCTAAGCAAACAAACAAACACACAAACACACATACAAACAAATAAAAAATGGAGAGGAAGTTTTCATGGTTCTACAAAAAAAACTATGTGTGTGGTAAAGAAGCATGGGTTATGGCATCAGCACACCCACCCCTTGATACCCCACCCAATGCCCCAGTTCTCGTTGCGTCACCGCGGCACCCAAGGGTCTCTTTTCCTGGAGATTTGCGGGGGGAGACAGCATGAGGCAATCCAAAGCAGTAATGGACACACACAACGTACACAGGAAATTGCAGCTCTGTCAAAGCACTTCACAGGGAGGTAGAGATATAGCAGAGTTTGCCAAGCATGGGAGGACCTTCCAGCTTTAATGAAATTATGCAGTTTCAAGCTGACACCTCGGAATGTACTTCCACTGGAAAAGGGCTTCTAGATGTATTTTCATCTTAAGGGTAAAAAATACATTTTAAAATATCTACATATCATCTTAACTTAAGTCTATGCTATGTTAAAAGGACTAACAACCAGCATGAGTGCATTTACACCCTTGATGTAAATGGACCAAACCCTGGTCTCATATATTTATTGGAATTTTATTTAACCTTTATATGGAGTCAATGGTGAGACCAAGGTCACTTTTTAAGATGAGCCCTGTATAGCACCACAATACACATCAAATACAATAAACACATTAAACTACACATTCAGATGCACAATAAAACACATGTTATTATACACAACAATAGACAAAAAGCAAAACACAATCATAAACAAAAACAGACACATTATTCAGTAAAAAGGTCCCCTAACAACCGTCAGAAATGCCGTAGATGCACCAATAACGTACTGTAGATTATGCCTAACTCTCTAGACACTAAAGGAGTCTCCAGAGTTAACCAACCCTGTGAACAGGTTTGATGACTTGTCATTTTAAATCTTAACAGTGATGTTAGGTAAGTCAAACGTTTGTGGAGCAGGGCTTTGTAAACAAAAAGAGCATAATGATGTGATCTATGTGACTTCAAAGAGGTCCAGTCAACCTTCTATTAAAGAATACTGTGATGAGTAATTGTCAGGCTCTGGCCATAGAGAAGCCTATTTACTTCTCTATGTAGCCATGGTCAGAGTCTGACAGTTCTATTCTTTCTATGTACTGGTGGTGGTTTGTGTGGGATCCCTAATTAGTGGCAGCTGTAGCGCATCATCTCTAATTAGGGATCCTACAAAGGCTTGTAGGTTTCACACTGGGTTTGTGGGTCGTTGTCGTTGTATATCTCCAGTCACGGTGAAAGTAAGTGTGGTTCATTTATTTACGTTGGTTCATTCGTGTTTTGTTTGTTTAGTAGTTTGGATTTTTTGGTGTAATACATAGTATAAAATAAACACAATATGTCGAACTACAATCCCTGCGCTGTGCCTTGGTCTCTCCACACACACAATTGTGACAGTAATAAAACTGTCACCTGTGATAAAACGAAGGGCATTATGAAAAAACGGCCTCCAAGGGTTTAAGAGTAGATTCAGCTGCACTTTGATAAATAGAATCACCGTAATCACAATCTGCTTCATGTCAAACCTTATACCAAGGTATTTGTATGCAGGGACTCGTTAGATTATAAAACCATCCAATGAGTAAAGATGTGATCCATCTGAGCCAATCTTACGAGAACAACATGCATTCAGTTTTGCCCATATTAAGTTTTAAATCAGTAAGGGCTTCCTGCACAACTGCAAAATTTGACTTAGCCAGGTCAGCATTCGGGGAAATTGCTTTATCATCCGCATGTAGATTCAATATTACTTTTTTTACAGATTGACCAATAACATTTATATAAATAGTGAAAAGAACAGGTCCTAGTATCGACCCCTGCGGAACACCTTTATGTAATTCAACCCCCTCAACCACGATGGCCTGAGCTTACAAAGAAATGCCATTAAGAAGATACAAGATACATATTGTATGACCTGCTTTATTAATCTCCAGATGCTGGCCACTTGACTCTGGGAACAGGCGTTTAGAGATCGCCTATTGAGATCTAGACTCTGATTACAATTGACATTTAACACTGACCTTTGCTCTGTTTGTTCAACAGTCTCGGCTGTTCGCTGTGCAGTATTTTTCAAACCAGGTCACCTCCTGGGGACTTGCAAATGTACTAATACTTGACATTTCAGTTATGGCCGAGTTAACTTCCATTTTAGCCACAATATGATATTATGCTTGCCAAGATAATGCACCTTTTTGCACACTGCATAAAAAAACTCTAAAAACAGCACCTCAGCAGACTACATGTCTGACAATGACTCCTCTGTGTATTCAGAGAGAGAGCTAACGATTTAACAAAGACCCAGTTGAGGCCATCATGGGGGCTTTGAGGCTTCCAGATGAAAGGATCATATGATCTCTGCAGGTTTTATTCACATCACCTCTAAAAAGCTGCTGAGCCACAGTTCCATGGCCTTGTATTTAATACTTTGTCCTCTCAAACTCTGTCACGCCTGGCCGTAAGTCAAAAACACTGAAACCTCCCACTGGGAAAAACCTGGTTGAATCAACGTTGTTTCCACGTCATTTTAACCCCAAAAAATCTATGTGATGACGTGGAATCAATGTGTAAAAATTATGGGATTGCAAAAAGTCATCAACGTAAGGGAACTTTTTCCACTGACATTTGTACCTAAAGCCAATGACAGGGTGACATTTGTGACTTGTTTTAGGAAACTAGGTGTATGTCAAAATATCTAATGTGTTTTTTGGCAGAAATGCCTTCTGGAACATGTGAATTTTTATGTGCCTTAATAATCTTGTATGCCATCTGTAAATACAAATACAATTGTTAAATTACGAACCTAGTTGGTTTAGCCAAGGAAAGGCTGAAATAATGGATTAGCTGGACATGCCGAGAGATGAGTTCGGATTGGTCTGCCAGGTAGCACACTCCAAATTTCAAATCCGAATTACTTTCCCATTGTTCCTCAACTGTAGTGTATGATATACCATTTTCTACTTGTATCCAATGAAAAAAAAAAAAAAACATTTCAAATTTTGCTACATAAGACCGAAACGAGCCAGTCGGTCACACTTTTGGTTGATTTCACGTTCAATTCACATTAGTTGACAACTGACGTCTGCACCCAGTGGGCTGAGACTACATTAATCTATATCTTTCGAAATTACCTAATTTCTGTCAATGAAATTCAGTTCCCACACGTTCAATGCAGCTGGTCTCACCTCTACCTGAACTCTCATGTTGAAACGCAACTGAGGACAACTAAATCTGACATAAAGGCCTGAGAGGACCTTGAGGCTGCAGTGTAAACATTCATGTCCTTACTCCCTCCCTCACTGTGCCCAATACAAGCTGTTGTTTTATTTTTTTTCCTGGTGTTACAAGAGTGCACTACAGCCTTCTTAATAACATGTTCACAAAGAGATAAAGAGATTGTTCCTGTACCTCTGAGCTCTCAGTCAGATCGTCCTTGCGCTTTGGGATGTCAATGGCAGAGTTGTGGATTACGCCCTGATCTGTCATCTGAGTCTTGTTGAACTCTCTTTCTCTCTCTTTCATCTCTCTCTCCATCACCTGGAACAGAACACTGACTGAATGACACATATCTATCCCATTCAGCCCAAAAGGATTATGTATAATCTAAGCATTTGTGAGAGTGAGAGTGAGAGTGAGAGTGAGAGTGAGAGTGAGAGTGAGAGTGAGAGAGAGTGAGAGGTGACCTGGTCTGTTACCTCTTTGGGGGGCATGGGCCAGGGGGGCTCATACTGTTCTTGCTTTCGTGACTCCATGTTGGTACCAGAGGAGTTAGTACCAGTGCTGAGGGGATGCTGGTTCTTGCCCACCATGTTCTGCACTGACTTCACCATGTTCTTCAGATCCTCTGGGTACGGTGTAGGGTAGCGCTTCAGATTAATCTCAACCTAGACAGAGAGGACGGGCAAAATGAGCGGGAATAACAAAATAAAAACAGTGCGAAACAGAGCTCAACAGAAAGTCCTGTGAAACCTTGACTTTTCCAGAGTTGTCCTCCTCCTTCTTCTCCTCGAACTCAAAGGCTACAGTCATCCTCTGCTGGCGCTGCTCCTCCCATAAAGTGGGGTTGAAGCTGTCACTGTCTGACTGGTAGTCTACAGAGAACGGGGCAGAGAGGCAGGGAGGTGTCACTGACTTATTGTGCACTTTTCTCACACTGATGCGATTCTGACATGTTCACTTCACCATCAGCATGCAGTGCACTGGCACATAACCTAACCATCTGTCAACTTCCTCAAGTGGAACCACAGAATGGATCCCTGAGTAAATGTACACCTTGAGTCTATCTGACCCTCAAAATAGAGGTCTTTATGGGTCCACTACAGATTTAAAATTCTGAGATCTGATCCGGGACTCAAGGGGCTACGGCTCCTAAACTCTGACTTTTGTTTCAGATCTGGGTCGGGTCTGATATAATTGCCACAGGTCTTGGTTAAGTGCAATTAAAAGGGATTTACCGACTGTACCCGATTGGACCCGTCCTCTGTTAATTTAATGTTAATAATATGTGTCAGCCAATTGCAACTCAATAAAACGTATAGCTTATGTCCAGCTGAAACTGCTTCCGGCAGCTCACCTCACGTGTGCCTGCTGCTGAGGAGAGAGAAAGAGAGTGAAAGGAATCTTGTCCTAGGCTACTGTTGATTGTGAAGATGGAGGTATTTTTAATTTAAGTAAAACAAAAGTTAGAAGAGAAAGAGTAGAGTGAAAAGAAGCCGACAAGGGGAATGTCCTCGGGGACAAGTTTCAATATTGTAGTGGACAAAGATGAGAAGAACGTTGGCACGGCCAAATGGACTGTGTGCTATTCAGGTTTGATGGAATTATCTAACTTATTTAATAATCTATTTAATAATCTAAACCAGTTATTTAAATATGCAAAAAGTGTTTTGGCTAAATTAAGTTCAAACTGTCTTTTAAATGTTGTGCTTCGTATTTAGTTTAAGATAGGTTAAACGTAGGCCTGTTGTAAATAAATAGCATTAGCCTATTGCTGTCAATTATTGGGTAGGCCTATAGTGGTATGGCTATTATTAGGCGTGGCTACTGCAGGCCTATGAAGGTAGTGCGCACCAGAGTTCCAACTGACTATAAACTTTGTTTATAAAAAAGATTCGGATAAAAAATTAACGAATTGGCCCATTTCCGTACACCTATATCTGAGCAGACAAGTATAAAAAATGCATGTCGGTGTCGGGAACATGCCGCAGACATTTCCCTATCTTTCTCTTGGTCTCTCTAGGTTAGGTCTAAGGTTCTCCTCCTTTATATAATTTAAAAAAATATGAATATCATACAGTGGACGCCTAGACCTATAGGCCTAAATGCATGCAATGCCCTGAGGCATTTTGCACTGTCAGGCTCTAGCCATAGAGAAGCCTATTGCTTCTCTATGTAGCCATGGTCAGAGTCTGACAGGTCTATTCTTTCTGTTTCTGGTGGTGGTTTGTGTTGGATCCCTAATTAGAGGCAGCTGCAGCGCATTGTCTCTAATTAGGGATCCTACATAGGTTTGTATGTTCCACACCGGGGGGTGGGTCATTAATTCTCCAGTCACGGTGAAAAGTAAGTGTGCTACGTTTCGTTTGTATTATCGTGTTTGTTTGTTTTTGGTAGTTCGTCTTTTTGTTGAATAATTCAGTGAAATAAAATGTCGAACTACAATACTTGCGCTGCACCTTGGTCTGTGTATGCATCCTCCCCTGTCAGAACGACCCACCAGAACGAGACCAAGCAGCGCAACTGGGGAGAGACGGAGAGAGAGGTAGTGCCGCGTTATGAACGGGGCTCGAGACGGCAAAAAGCCCGAAGGCATCCCCAAGATAATTTTTGGGGGGGGCTATGGGGGTGGTCTGGTGTAGAGGAAGAGGCGCCAGTACCACTCTTCAGGTGGCATTCGCCGAGGCCGGAATATAAGTGGGGGGCGAAGTGCCAGGAGGAGATGAGCGTGGTGGAATACCTAAAGGAGGAGTATATGGGAGCTAGGCTGGCGTAAGATGGAGGAGTGTGAGAGCGAGAGGAGGGAGCTGGAGTTGCCCAAGGTGAGCATCCCCAGTCCAGGTCCGGTCGTCTACTCCACCCCCATGCCAGAGCAGTCCGCTTCACCGATGTCCAGTCTGGGTCCGGACCTCTGCTCTACTCCCCGCACCCGACCTCCAGTGCGTGCGCCCAGCCAGGTCCTTCCAGTGCCGGCTCCACGCACCGACCTCCGGTCCGCCTCCCCAGTCCGGTACCTCCCATGCCAGAGCAGTCCGCTTTACCGATGTCCAGTCCGGGTCCGGACCTCTGCTCTACTCCCCGCACCCGACCTCCAGTGCGTGCGCCCAGCCAGGTGCTTCCTGTGCAGGCCCCACGCACCCGACCTCCGGTGCACCTCCCGAGTCCGGAACGTCCCGTGCCGGCTCTCCGTAGCCCGGAACCTCCAGCGAAGGTCCGCAGCCCGGAACCTCCAGCAAAGGTCCGCAGCCCGGAACCTCCAGCAAAGGTCCGCAGCCCGAAACCTCCAGCGAAGGTCCGCAACCCGGGACCTCCAGCAAAGGTCCGCAGCCCGGAACCTCCCGAAGTCAGCACCACTCTGTGGTTGGAACCTACCGCTCCACCGGTGCCCAATCCTGGTCCGGCCGTCTGCTCCGCTCCAGTGCCAGAGCAGTCCGCTCCACCGGTGCCCAGTCCAGGTCCGGCCGTCTGCTCCGCTGCAGTCCGCCCCACCGGTGCCCAGTCCGGGTCCGGCCGTCTGCTCCGCTCCAGTGCCTGAGCAGTTCGCTCCACCGGTGCCCAGTCCGGGTCCGGCCGTCTGCTCCGCTCCAGTGCCAGAGCAGTCCGCTCCACCGGTGCCCAGTCCGGGCCCGGTTAATTGCCCAGCTCCATGTCTGACAGGTCTATTCTTTCTGTTTCTGGTGGTGGTTTGTGTTGGATCCCTAATTAGAGGCAGCTGCAGTGCATTGTCTCTAATTAGGGATCCTACATAGGTTTGTATGTTCCACACCGGGGGGTGGGTCATTAATTCTCCAGTCATGGTGAAAAGTGAGTGTGCTACGTTTTGTTTGTATTATCGTGTTTGTTTGTTTTTGGTAGTTCGTCTTTTTGTTGAAAGATTCAGTGAAATAAAATGTCGAACTACAATCCCTGCGCTGCGACTTGGTCGCTCCATGCACCCAACCGTGACAGACCTTGGGCTGTGTATGCGCCCTGTCGTGACAAGCACTCAAATCTCTGACAGCTGAACCGTGAAGTGGACAATTATTGTTTTGGGAAATTAAAAAACAATTTTAAAAAATGGGCTATAAAGTTTTGAATATGCTACACGACGAACAGTTTTTTGAAATTTGTTCAAGGTTTCTTTCTCTCTCTCTTCTGATCTGAACGAGTCTCTCGGATCCAAACCAGCACGGGTCTGTTTGGGTCTGTTTTTCCACCGGGCCTTTTCGGAACGGGTCTGACTGTCCTCGGGTCCATTCATCCACAACTATTTGGACCTGTGAAGACCTCTTCCTCAAAGGGTAGTTCAGTGACACGTTACTATAATGGATAACAGTGTATATCAAGCACCATTAATCAATTGTAAATACATATCCATGACACCTTAGCCATCACTAAATCACACATGCATAGTTAGTACTACATCCACTTTGAGGGAATAGTTGCCATTTAATTGTATTTTCCCTCATGTCAGCATGTGTCACGTCATTTCTACCTCACCCTCATCATGTCGTGGTTGCTGAGGGAACATGTAGTTGGTGAGGACCCTCTGCTTGGTCTCTGGATGGGCCTCTGTCTGGAGAGGGATCAGGGCCTTGGACTGCACACAGCACACATTCACACATCATTAACTCTTCAAGTACCGCTGATACACATTATTAGAATTGATCAGTAAATGTAAAGTACATTTCTTCCCAACAAAACAACACATAAGATCATATTTACCTGATTGTCTGATAGCCAAAGAGCAGCAAGATCTTTTAGTTTTGTGAAAGTGAAGGGAAGGTTCTTTAATCTGTGTAAGGGAGAAGAAGACAAAACAAGGAGTAAGAAGGCATATCATCTCATTGAGAATCATTTATATTTTTTATCAAAATTCAAAGGTTGTTTAATTTGTGATTAAACGTGATTATGTGGAAACAATTCAGACAAGTGGCTTGAGCTCAACTTCACATAATTCTCCACAAAGAGTGTGAGAGGCACGTTGTGTTAGATAGATAGATAGATAGATAGATAGATAGATAGATAGATAGATAGATAGATAGATAGATAGATAGATAGATAGATAGATAGATAGATAGATAGATAGATAGATAGATAGGTAGGTACTTTATTCTGATGTGTTCAAGGACACAGATCATCATATAGTCCCCTGTGAAAAGCCAAGACTCTCTGACTGACTGACACCAACCACACAGGAAAAAGACAGTTACCGTGGCAACACACTCAGTGAACTTTGACAACAGAAAACTGTCAGTGGGAGACAGTGTTGTGGGCTACCGTAGGTAGAACGAGGCAGGGTTGGGGTGACTGGATCCTCGTTCTGAGGCAGCCTATGGGGTTGAGTGCTCAGTTCTGTGGTGTGTGGTGCTGTGTGTGGACGCAGGTCTGCCTAATGGATGCCGTGTGTTCCGTGATAGTATGGTTTAATTACCTTGGATGAAGTTAATCACTGGCAGAGCAACCAAACAGCTCATAAAGAGCTTAATTAGCCCGGGGGCAGGGGAAGTGCTTTTTAATGCTGTGCAGCTATTTTAATGTGCCATTAGCAAAATAATAACCACTAGTTTAAATAAACTCCTCAGAAGAATGTCCTATTCCACCTACGCTCTATGTAAATAGATATACAACACAAGCCTATTAAGCTGTTTCTTCATCAATGACAGTGTGAGGTACATATGGATTCACCGTGTGTGTGTGTGTGTGTGTGTGTGTGTGTGTGTGTGTGTGTGGTGTACTATGTATGCACAGCAGAGCAATCAGTAGTAACCTATTGTCGCTTAAATTGAGAACATGTAGCTTGGTCATCTGCCCAATCTCGTCAGGTAGAAACTCCAGCTTATTGGAGCGCAATGACATGACTGTCACATTCTTACAGTTCCCAATCTGCAACAAAAGGGAGGCAAGCATACGTTTCAATGATCAATATCCATCTTCCATGCACCAAACCATATCAATTACATAACCAAATGCATTGTGTGTGTGTGTGTGAGTGTACAGTGGGGTCTGGAATTATTTGATTCCTTGATAAAGATGAAAAACAAAAGACTGTATAAAATAAATAATACAAATACTGAGATACACTATATATACAAAAGTATGTGGAAACTCCTTCAAATGAGTGGCTTCGGCTACTTCAGAAAAAAACCTGTTGCTGACAGGTGTATAAAATCGAGTACACAGCCTTGCAATCTCCATAGACAAACATTGGCTCAGTGACTTTCAAAATGGCACCGTCATAGGATGCCACCTTTCAAACAAGTCAGTTCGTCAAATTTCTGCCCTGCTAGAGCTGCCCCAGTCAACTGTAAGTGTTGTTATTGTGAAGTGGAAACGTCTCGGTTGCAACACTCTCTACCGAGTTTCAAACTGCATCTGACCGCAACGTCAGCACAAGAACTGTTCATCAGGACCTTCATGAAATGGGTTTCCATGGCCGAGCGGCCGCACGCAAGCCTAAGATCACCATGTGCAATGCTAAGAGTCAGCTGGAATGGTGTAAAGTTCGCCGCCATTGGAGCAGTGGAAAAGCATTCTCTGGAGTGATGAATCACGTTTCACCATCAGTCAGACGGACAAATCTTGGTTTAGCAGATGCCAGGAGAACGCTAGCTGCCCCAATGCATAGTGCCAACTGTAAAGTTTGGTGGAGGAGGAATAATAGTCTGGGGCTGTTTTTCATGGATCGGGCTAGGCCCTTTAGTTCCAGTGAAGGGACATCTTAACACTACAGCATACAATGACATTCTAAACGATTCTGTGCTTCCAACTTTGTGGCAACAATTTGGGGAAGGCCCTTTCCTGTTTCAGCATGACAATGCCCCTGTGCACAAAGCAAGGTCCATACAGAAATGGTTTGTGAGATCGGTGTGGAAGAACTTGACTGGCCTGCACAGAGCCCTGACCACAACCCCATTGAACACCTTTGGGATGAATTTGAACCCTGACTGCAAGCCAGGCCTAATCACCCAACATCAGTGCCGACTTCACTAATGCTCTTGTGGCTGAATGGAAACAAGTCCCCGCAGCAATGTTCCAACATCTAGTGGAAAGCCTTCCCAGAAGAGTGGAGGCTGATATAGCAGCAAAGGGGGGACCAACTTCATATTAATGCCAATGATTTTGGAATGGTACAACACTGAGCCTTTTTCTAAAATGTTTTATGAGATTGGAGAACACATTGGGAGGGATCTTAGACCATTCCTCCATACAGAATCTTTTCAGATCTTAAATATCCTTCGTCTGCGCTTATAGACTGCCCTATTCAATTCAAACTACAGGTTTTCAATGGGGTTCAAGCCCGAAGACTGAGATTGCCATTGCAAAATGTTGATTTTGTGGACAATTAACAATTTCTTTGTGGATTTTGATGTGTGCTTGGGGTTATTGCCTTGCTGGAAGATCCAGTTGCGGCCAAGTTTCAGCCTCCTGGCAGACGCAACCAAGTTTTTGGCTAAAATGTCCTGGTACTTGGTAAAGTTCATGATGTCGTTGATCTTAAAAAGGGCCCCAGGACCAGTGATAACAAAATAGCTCCATAACATCAAAGATCTACCACCATATTTTACAGTAGGGATTAGGTTTTTATGCATATGCATTGTTCTTTCGAGGCCAAAACTACCATTGGTGTGCGTGGCAAAAGAGCTGATGTCATCTGACCTTTTTTCCTAATCTTTATCAAGGGATCCGATCATTCCCAACCCCACTGTATGTGTATGTGTTTGTGTGTATAGGATCAGTGTGAGGTTATTGTTGTGGGACAGACAGACGTACCTCCCTGGGTAGTTCAACAAGGAAGTTTTCATCAGCAGAAAACGTCCGAAGGTTGTGCAGGTAGCCAATGGTCGGGGGCAAGGACTCCAATTCATTACAGCTGCAATCAAACTCCTCTAAAAGCGATAAACTGGGTAGAGGAAGAGAGACGAGAAAGAGCCCTTTAAGAATCCTTTGTGTCACAACTACTTTCACTTGGTTAGTTATTGGTGTAAGATCAACATTTGTAGAGGCACTATAACCAAAACACTATCTACAACAATACAGGCAAAACAACCACAATTCTGCATAGATATTCTACTTCACATGTCTTTGATGTACCGTGTTAATACAGTATGTGCATATAATTTTGTTAAGAACCTGCAAAGCACAGACCTACTTAATTTGTCTGCTAAAAATGTGCTGTGAATTCTTGAAGTGGAACATTTACATATATCATAATGATACAAATATTACTTCACTCAAACATTTTGAGGAAAAGCCACCGGTAGATTCATTTCAGCCACAGGTTGCATGATTTGTTGTTGACAGATTGAGGCTCAGATGTTTGATCCCTCCTTGGTGTCCATGGAAACAAATAATACTTGGGTTCCCTTTAAGACTAGATGAATCTAAGACATGTACAGGCTACAGAGAGGTGAACATGATCAAACAAATTGAATCATGAGGATCGTGACAATATTCAAAAACCATGACTTGATAGAATGAGATATTCCTTTTAGAAGGCAAACCAAAATAAATGAATTGAAAAAACTGTATTAATCCTACAAGGGGAAATTAAATATTGATGTTGCTGACTCCCTTTCACTATCAGTATCTGGTGATGCAGTATCTCTTTTCAATCAGAATATAATCAACAGTATGCTTTTAAATACAGCGGGTGAAATAAGTATTGAACACGTCACCATTTTTCTCAGTAAATATATTTCCAAAGGTGCTATTGACATGAACGCTTCACCAGATGTTGGTAACAACTCAAGTAATCCATACAAACAAAGAAACCAAAACAAATAAGTTCAGAGATTAAGTTATGTGTAATAATGTGAAATGACACAGGGAAAAAGTATTGAACACATGAAGAAAGGGAGCTTCAAAAAGGCATGGAAAGCCAAGACAACAGCTGAAAACTATCAGTAATTAAAAAGCAATCCAGCCCCCTGTCAGTGCAAATTAATATCAGCTGGTTCAGTCCCAACTGATGGCCTACAAAAAGGTCTCATTGCCAAGGTGTCACACAAGACACATCTCATGATGGGTTAAAGCAAAGAGCTGTCTCAAGACATTCGCAACCTAATTGCTGCAAAACATAATGATGGCATTGGTTATAGGCGCATTTCTAAGCTTCTGAATGTTCCAGTGAGCACTGTTGGGGCCATAATACGGAAGTGGAAAGACAATAATTTCACCATAAATTTGCCTCGACCAGGTGCTCATCTGGTGAAACTTTCATGTCAATAGCACCTTTGGAAATATATTTACTGAGAAAAATGGTGACGTGTTCAATACTTATTTCACCCGCTGTATATATATTGAATATTGTTCTCCAATTAAACTTAATGAATGACAAACTTAAATCTATATCTTATCATATATCTTAAACTCTAAAGCCACAGTGTTTATTGAGTCAAATGCCCTTGCCTCTTTGTCGGATTTGAAAGGACAATGGATTTGTGAACAAAATCAACAACAACTGTCCTGTTTTAAAATGTCCTCTACAGCCTCAAACAATTCCAAATTCAAGCTCCAACAGACTGTTTACTGTACGATGTCAGTGTATATGACCAGCAGACGACGAGGGGAAGAGTTACATCCCCACACTGGACAGAGTTCATTTGTATTTTTTGTAAACACAGCAGAGTCATAAGCTCAACATTTGTCCGAGCAGGCCGGCCCAGCTGGCCTCCCATATGCAGGACTTTGACTGGGTCCCCTTCCCCTGCTGGAACATACAGACAGGGAAGGTTAAGGTGAACACTTGCCTGAATAAACATGCTGTGGCGAGGAGGAACTTGTACAGGAGACAGTGATTCACAGTCTACTTACCCTAATTTGGCGCGTCCACTAAGTGGCCCATTTTAGATGCATGTGAAATAACCACAACACACAAAAACGACCAATGACAAACCAAGAAAAAAAGGTGCACTGGAAACAGTATCACAGGCTTGGGGATAAGGAGGAGCATGACATGATGAGCTGTAAGGTGGTGACCCCTGACCCATTAGATCACAGTCTAAATGACAGGGCATGTTCAGAGTTGACCCCCAGAAGTCCCTCTGACTCATTATATTTTCCAGATTAAACTTTTGATATAACATATATATCAAACAAAACAAATCCCGGCTGCAATAGTCAAGTCCTCTCAGACAGACATATTCCACAACAAATGAACGGCACACACCTAAAATGTCAGTGCACATTTTGGAACAATGGGAAGCCGGAGATATATATATATATCTCCTCTCCTCTCAGTGCCGCCAACTGAGACACAATGTACTGCATCACTTTACTTGGTGTGAACAGTGTCGGAACCAATCAGCGTTAGTCGATGTGAGGTGATAAGGAGCAGCAAGGAGAAGGTGCCAGACTGCCAGAGTTTCAGAACCCTTCTATCCACAGGCCGTGTTGACTACAGCTCAGCTAACCAACAAACCAGAGGTGGAGAAGATGAGCTCAGATTGAACATGTCAACTGGTTTTACCATCAAAATCACTGTCTCTAACGCCTTTTAATTTGATTATGCATAGGATTGCACATTTTGGGGAATATTCAGAGGTTGAAACTTTCAGTGGGAATTAACAGGAATATATGGGAATTAACGGGAATATATGGGAATTAACAGAAATATATGCAAATTAATATTAATACCATTTAAATGTAGATTTTTTTTCATTGGATATATTTACCATATCAGACAGAAACATAAACCTTTTACCTTATTGCAAATTATGAAATCCTTCCAATAGAAATCAAAAAAACAATTTAGTTACGAATTTAACTTTAATTAAATGAGTTGACTCTTCACATTGGATGATTTCACTGAACAACAAAAGAAAGGGAATATTGAATGATCCCCAATGATCTATCGCATCTCCCAAAAACGTTTTCTGTAAAATGATCTAGAAGTCTAGTTTAGTCTAGAAACTAAAGATTTGGTTGTCTCCTCTCAGGCTTCCATGTCTTCTCCCTGGACCTCCTCAATGTCCACTTCTTGAACATCAGACTCTGAGGTCTCATCTTCACTGTCACTTTCCAACCTTGTTGAGGATGGCTCGTTGTCAGGCTCCAAAAAACTAAAATTTGCCCGGATGACCACCAATTTTTCAACCCTTCTATTGGTCAGCCTGTTGAGTGCTTTGGTGTGTGTGTTCCCAAACAAGGACCAGTTGCGCTCTGAGGCGGCTGATGTTGGTGGGATTTGGAGGATGATGGAGGCAACAGGGGAAAGAGCCTCAGATCCACAAAGTCCCTTCCACCAGGTGGCTGATGAGATACGTTGGCACGACTGCCATATCGCATCTCCATCCCAAAGCCCTTGCATGGAAGTGTACTTCGCCAGACTGCCAAGAACCTTGCCCTCATCTAGGCCAAGGTGGCGAGACACGGTAGTGATGACACCATAGGCCTTGTTGATCTCTGCACCAGACAGGATGCTCTTGCCAGCATACTTGGGGTCCAATATGTACTCTGTGGCGTGTATGGGTTTCAGGCAGAAGTCTTCATGCTTTTTGTATTTCAGAACTGCAGTTTCCTCTGCTTGGAGCACAGTGAAGTGGGCAGGGCAGTATGGATTTCTTCTCTTACATCTACAAGCAGAGTCTGAACATCAGACAGGATGCCATTGTCTCCCTCAATCCGTGCAATGGCTACTGCTATAGGTTTCAGGAGTTTCAGGCTGCTTACCACTCTCTCCAAAAAATATATAATCCAGGAAGATCCTCTTCATGGGGCTGTCCATATCGGCAGACTGTGATATGGACATTTCTTGGAGAGACTCCTTCCCCTCCAGGAGATTGTCAAACATGATGACAACACCACCCCAACTGGTGTTTCTGGGCAGCTTCAATGTGGTGCTCTTATTCTTCTCACTTTGCTTAGTGAGGTAGATTGCTGCTATAACTTGATGACCCTTCATATACCTCACCATTTCCTTAGCTCTCTTTGTAGAGTGTATCCATTGTTTTCAGTGCCATTATGTCCTTGAGGAGCAGATTCAATGCATAAGCAGCACATCCAATGGGTGTGATGTGAGGGTAGGACTCCTCCACTTAAGACAAGCATCCTTTATGTTCGCAGCATTCTCTGTCACCAGAAGAGCCGGGCGGCCCTATACGCTCACTACGCAAGTTGCGTAGGGCCCCGCAAATTACGCAAGTGCCCCGCCTCCCCATGTGTCAAAGCGGGTGTCAATGTTTACAACTTCAATGAGAGGATGAAGTTGAACTATCTTTCTGGTCACGAAAAATGAAGAAGAAAAAAACACCATGAGAGTGAATTGCGGGAACAGCAATCAGGTAAACTTCTCTCCTCTCCAAGTTTGATGTCAGCAAATAATAGTAACGTTAAGTTGATGTGCTAGCTTGCAGTGCATCTCTCTCTAGTCGGTCTGTCTTGTTAACTTAGCTGGGCAGTGCATCTCTTGGTCTGTCTGTGTCTTGCTTACTTGCCAGCCACTTCCAGGGCTGTGTTCTGTGACTTTGTGCCTGACAAAAGTGAGAGTGAAATACAACTATTTATTACGTTTGATAAACACCAACGGGCAATGGTGTTTATGAACTGCAGCTCGGAAAAGATAACCGTGTCGCGTGTGAACATGCGTTCATATGCGCATGCACGAAATGAAACACGCGCTTTCCAGCAGCAACCTCTGTGGGGACCAGTCCAGACAATATATGGGCGTGATGGCACTCCTCATAGGCGCACATAACTTTAAAACAAGACAATTATTATCTAATCTCTCAGTCAAGGTTAAGTTACAACTCTGGACTAATGCAAGATGGAAAGCAATGGATTGACATTGACTATTGATTTAAAATGTTGATTAGCTGGGCAATATGGATGCACATCTCTCAGTAAATAATAACCATCAAGTATTCAGCCAAGCCATAGTTATTTTTGAAAATGTATAAAAGGAAATCTGGGGGAGCCAGTTTGAATGGGCCTAATGCATCTGATAAAATTAATAATAGTATTGTCATCTACAATTTACAGGTGCTATGCTTAAGTTTGTCAGTAGAGGAGATGATGGTTCATCAGCCAGTACAAGCACAGACTAAGTTGATCCACATCCAGCCTCAGCCAGTACTAACACAGACCCAGTACAGCTGACTTCAGCAAATACTAACACAGACCCAATACAGCCGTCTTCAGCAAGTAGTAACACATACCCAGGTGAAGTACAGGCAGCCTCAGCCAGTACTAGCACAACCAGAGGTGTACAGCCAGCATCAGATACAAGCAGCTAAGGTGTCTGTTTCATCATTTTTACTTCGAATAGAAGTAGAGGGGCTTTTGTCAGAGGTTACTTGGCCAGATGATTCTGCATCTTTGTTGCATTCTTCACATATGATTTGGCACAGTATTTGCAAATGTACACAGCTTTTACTTCTACATTAGCTGCAGTGAAATGTCTCCACACATCAGATAGTGTCCGTGGCATTTTCCTGTAAAGATTCGAAAATTTAAAAAATAAAAAATACAATTCCATGAACAGATAAATAGTTAAGCAGTTAGATTAAACAACTCATTTGTAAGATACATTTTTTAAAATGAAACATGTATGGAAACAGGTGAATTAACACTCCCCAGTTAGCAGGCTCAAGCAAGCTAAAACCCACATGGTAGCAAAAACTAACTAGCAGAAAAAAGTTAGAAATGATTTAAACACACTTTGCTGTAGGCTACTATTTACTAGTTAACAAAAAATCATGTATGTCATATAAAATATATTCACCCCACCCAGTATTGTAATCAAAACTTAGTAGTGTGGGCTCAATAGCATCTCATTAGTGTGCAAGATCTTGAGAATCAACTGTACATGTGATGGAAGAGTGCACTGCACATGTGATGGAAGAATACACTGTCCATGCAGAGGGTTGCAATTCCATTGAATTGGGGATAGTTTAACCAAAATATGCCACAAGACCTAGAAAGTCAGTTTGCGACCCTTTGCAACCCTAGTTATGCAATAGATGCCCTAAAACTGACTGCCATCCAGTTACATAATAGATATGAACTAATAAACAAGACTTGGAATGTAGTTTAGCTTTTGGGGACATCATTTCAAAACATTTTTTTCAACTTGAGGGAAGTTCAGGGATTGCAATCTAAGAAGTGTATGTAAACAAAATAGTTCAATCGGTCTCATAATCGGTACCATAAGGTACTCACTTTCCAATGGTGTTAGGCAGTGAGGTGAGCTGGTTGTCATCGACTTTTAATGTTGTGAGCTTTTTCAACATTCCTGCAATACAAACAAACACTCATTTGATTACTTAAAAAAAGGAACAAACTAATTATGAAAATCAAAAAGCCAAGAACACAGTTAAAAGGAATTATTCAAACCTATTGTCAACATAATCCTCTTACCGTTTCATTAATTTACAGCCAGGAAATTATTTATAAACTTACTAAGTACAAAATAACTTGATAGTTTGTGCAAATTAAATCCCAGGACTCAAACAAATAAATGTTTCTCTCCAAATACAAATGACATTTTAATGACGCAAGCCGTTTGATTGTTAATGACAAAACAACTCAGGGAAATGCACTCTCAGATAACAACCTCCGAGAGGAGCCACCATGATGAATGCAGTCATTACAGAATTAATCATCCTCTCGCCGCCTTCTTTCCTAATCATCCTTTCTTGATCCTTTCTCTATTCTTTCTAACCAGGAGATACCATTTGTTGTAGACGGGACAGAGCAGAGACACTCTAACCAGGAGAGACTATTGTTACAGAGTGGAGAAAGATGAGGCAGTCTAACCAGGAGATACTATTGTTGCAAAGTGGAGAAATCTGAGGCAGTCTAAACAGGAGATACTATTGTTGCAGAGTGGAGAAAGCTGAGGCAGTCTAACCAGGAGATACTATTGTTGCAGAGTGGAGAAAGCTGAGGCAGTCTAACCAGGAGATACTATTGTTGCAGAGGGGAGAGAGCTGAGGCAGTCTAACCAGGTGATACTATTGTTGGAGAGTGGAGAAAGCTGAGGCAGTCTAACCAGGAGATACTATTGTTGCAGAGTGGAGAAAGCTGAGGCAGTCTAACCAGGAGATACTATTGTTGCAGAGTGGAGAAAGCTGAGGCAGTCTAACCAGGAGATACTATTGTTGCAGAGTGGAGAAAGCTGAGAAAATCTAACCAGAATATACTATTTTTGCAGAGGTGAGAGAACTGAGACAATCTAATCAGGATACACTATTCTTGCAGAGGGAAGAGAGCAGAGAGATTCTATGGCCTCACCTATGGTGTCAGGCAGATGCTGCAGCATGTTGGAGGAGAGCAGGAGGTCCTCCAGGGACGCACAGCCAGAGATGTCAGTGTCCAGGCTCTCAATCCTGTTTTTAGCCAGGTCCAGGTAGCGCAGATGCCTCAGCTTCCCTATACACTTCAGCAGCAGGGGAGGGAGAGGAATGGAGCGATGGATGTTAGAGGGGGTGGGAGAGAGAGAGAGAGAGAGATGCACTGACCCCCATGCACTAACCCCATGCACTAACCCCATGCACTAACCCCATGCACTAACCCCATGCACTAACCCACATGCACTAACCCCCATGCACTGACCCACATGCACTGACCCACATGGACTGACCCACATGCACTAACCACCATGGACTGACCCCCATGCACTAACCCACATGCACTGACCCACATGCACTGACCCACATGCACTGACCCACATGGACTGACCCACATGCACTGACCCCCATACACTGACCCACATGCACTGACCCCCATACACTGACCCACATGCACTGACCCACATGGACTGACCCACATGCACTAACCACCATGGACTGACCCCCATGCACTAACCCCCATGCACTGACCCACATGCACTGATCCACATGGACTGACCCACATGCACTGACCCCCATACACTGACCCACATGCACTGACCCCCATACACTGACCCACATGCACTGACCCACATGCACTGACCCCCATACACTGACCCCCATGCACTGACCCCCATACACTGACCCACATGCACTGACCCACATGCACTGACCCACATGCACTGACCCCCATACACTGACCCACATGCACTGACCCCCATACACTGACCCACATGCACTGACCCACATGCACTGACCCCCATACACTGACTCACATGCACTAACCCACATGCACTGCCTCACATGACACTGACCCCCATTCACTGACCCACATGCACTGACCCCCATGCACTGACCCACATGCACTGCCCCACATGCACTGATCCCCATACACTGACCCACATGCACTGACCCACATGCACTGACCCCCATACACTGACCCACATACACTGACCCACATGCACTGACCCACATGCACTGACCCACATGCACTGCCCCCCTTACACTGACCCCCTTACACTGACCCACATGCACTGACCCACATGCACTGACCCACATGCACTTACTAGTGCATCACTGCCCACATACAGACTTCTTCGGGGCCAATGACAAATTACACAGACAGATAATGACTGGAGGTGGTAGTGAAGGGCTGTAGGCCTACCCCAGGTATTGTCTGCAGTGAGTTGTTGTCCATCCACAGCTCCTTTAGGTTATGGATCTGCTCCAGGACTTCAGGCTGAAACACCAAACACACACAACATCCCATAGGTGTCTACAACAACCAGTGCAGGAGGGCTGGACAGTAGAAAATAGCCCTGGAAATAGGGCAGAGAGATAAGAAAGCCCTGGCTACTTTGTCTCATTGGAGTTTGGGCAGGTTGATGAGTGGCGTGTAGTTTTAAGTGCGGTTTTAACACCAATCCATATAAGAAGTGAATAATCTCATGCAACAATACCAATGGACGTAATTACTAAAGAAAGTAGGCATGTCAATGATGGCATTTGCACAATGAGTGGTGCAAAGTTACGATTCTCAGTCTCTCCTCCAGATTCTAGAATCATCTCACGTTCCGTATTCTATAATGGAAACTGTGTGTATGAATCTCTGCACGGGCCACAGAGTGGGGTAATGAACGTATGAAGTCCTGTGAGTGATTGTGTTCAATACAGACCTGTGGAGAGGCCTAGCCAGACTGGGTGTGACTATCAGGACTAAAGGCTCTACCTGACTATGTGAAATGACTCCATTAGGCCAGCCTGGGAAACTAAGTGACAGACATCACAGTCCTTCATGCAGCCCTAATCAATTCCAATCTCTCTCATGCATTTCTTTTCAAAGCATCGTGTGGCTTTACTCCGTGGCGTAGCACAGTTTAGCGGGGTACCCCATGAGGTTCGAGCAAAAAAACACTTTTGCCATGGGGCACAGAAAAATGTGCAGCTTTATAGCAAATCTCTTGCTATTTTACACATTTTGCCATGACGCTGAGAGAAAATGTTGCTGTGTTAGAGTTAACAGATAGTTCCTGATATTCTATACATATTGCTATGAGGCTGACTGAAAGACTATCAGCTTTAAAGCACATTTTCTGTCAAATTTGATGTGTTCATATGCTATCTGGGGGGCCCCAAACTCTGTGGGGGTGTGTGCTACGCCAGCGGCTTTACTGGTGTGGCAGTCGATAAGGACTCCAAATGGTATTCTGGAATATTCTCTATTTAGAGTATTTCTGAGTATTATTTATTCTCACAGTTGTGAGGATAGCTTCAGTATCTTGTGTGTTTACTAAAAAGTTGTGATGTTTTGGAAGGTTTGTAAAGGGCATGCTCCTAAAAAAACAAGGATGTGCTTGCTTCAGTTACATTATTTGTGATATAAGTCGAATCAGGCAAAGCCCAACAACAACAAAAACAGGAGGCACACAACCACTTCCTAAAATAATATGGAAATTCCTACAGTATCAACAGAGGCTTTACATCACAGCAATCTAAATCAAACTGATGCAATGCATTTTTTATTAACTTCAAACCAAATATTATAATGTTTCTATCCCAGCAAGGGTATAAACAAGGTCAACTGGCGATGCTAAAAACTCTCTCTGTAGTTTCTGTGTCTACCTGCCCTCTACCCTCCCAAAACATCACACAAAATCTCAAACCTCAAAATCCCCATTAAACTCATGAGGTATTGAGTGTAGTATGAGTCAATACTCCACAACTCACAATCTACAGTAGCTGGAGTCAGTACAGTAGAGCTGGAGTCAGTACAGTAGCACTACACTGTTTTGCTTGTATGTTTTAATGAGAAACAAAGAAAAGGGTTTGTTTGGCATGGTGGACTGTGTTGGCATCCATATCTCCTGTTCTCTCCGGATGGAGAATAAGCACTTAGCTGGTGCTCGGTGCCGCGGAGCTTCCTGTGCAGAGGCATGTCTTCTTGTCCGTCTTTGAACTTTGAAGCTCTACGATGTAATTTCCTTTCTGCTGATGCCATCCACTGCTCTGCTCTCTACACCGGCCCTCTGAGCACCGGCACCCTCCCCCTTCAACCATTTCTTCTTTACCCAGGCAGGGACTAATTAGGAAACTTTTCCTCTGCCTCTGTGACACACACCTTAGCATCTGTTCTTGGCTCAGCTGGACCCACATGTGCTGAGGTCATCGTTTGGTTTCATCACAACACTTCTGATGTTGCACTTTCCTGTAGTTCTGTCAGTGGCAGACATTTTCACATCTGCATCTTCTGCATTGCATGTGTTTAGCCTAGAGTAAGACGGACAACGTTGTCAGTCTCATTCATATCAATGAGCTGCTTGTGCCGAATGTCTTCTTATGTCAAAAATGCATAAGGTCTTGTGAATCCTGGTCTTATACATGTTAAATGTTTGCAGTTTAGTAAAACACTGTTTAGAATCTAAGATTCACCACCATTAGGCATGTTGGCACAAAGTACAGGGTAGACAAGGAAGCAACAACAGCTTAAAGAATTAGAGAAAATGCATTCTATTTTCCCTGGGCTTCAAAATCACCAGGCAATAAAGCTACACTATAGGGTTCTATTTGAGGGGAATTTAGATGGCAATTGGTAATGTTGCTCACACTATCAGCAAAAAGCAACAGGAGTCCTTGAATGGGGATGAGGTAGAGCAGTGGTTCCCAATCAGGGGTACTAGGACCCCTGGGGGTACTGGGCCTATCCACAGGGGGTACTTAAGAGGACTCATGAGACCTACTGGTAAAATGCACGTAAAGGGGTACTTCAGGGGTACTCCGGGCAGAATCAAATTCAGTTGGTGGTACAGTAAGTGAAAAAGGTTGGGAACCACTGGGAGTGGAGGGAGAAAGGCTTATATTTAAGCAGGACACACAGATTGGGAGTTAAGACTGTAGCTTGTATTTAAGCGGGACACACAGATTGGGAGTTAAGACTGTAGCTTGTATTTAAGCGGGACACACAGATTGGGAGTTAAGACTGTAGCTTGTATTTAAGCGGGACACACAGATTGGGAGTTAAGACTGTAGCTTGTATTTAAGCGGGACACACAGATTGGGAGTTAAGACTGTAGCACGAGGAAGAGTCGATGGGTGCTCGCTCGCTCGCTCTGCAGTAACTTGGAGGCTTCAAACAGCAAAGCACGCTTACCACAATGCCAAACCATCTGCTCTCTTGGAAGGGGCCATGCAAATATGACTTTTTCTCACTACACAAGGACAAAGTCCTGGAAATAGTGAAACCTGCATCAGACATTGACATAAAGTATAGACCTACAGCCAATTCCAAAGCAGAAATACGTCAGCCTTCTGCATCCTCACACTTCATATCGCCCCCTTTAAGATATCCCATGGATTGGTGGTCAACGACCATGCAGCATTTTGATTAAACATTGCCCTCCAATTGTGGGAAAACATTGGAGTCATTCTGAGCTGAGTATGTATGCCTGTCTGTCTGTCTGTCTTGCCCCTTGAGTGAGGAGGAGGCAGGTGCTGCTGTGTGCATAGTGATTGTGTTCCTGTGCCAATGTGAGTGACAGAGGGCTCTGTGGAGGCATCCCAGCCCTCACACTAACAGCATATTTACACATGCACAATTAAGGCATCAGTGGGACCTGTGGCACAGAGCACGTCATGCATGGCTCCAGCCAGCAGCTAACCCCAGGGCTCCCCAGTCCCCAGCCTCAGCCTCAGCCCCAGCCCCAGTCCCAGAACAGTGTGTGATCTTGTTAACCAAGGATGACTTTGAGACGTTATGTTACACCCTTGAAAAGCCTCCTTCCCTGAGCCTTCTGCATCCTCACACTTCATATCGCCCCCTTTAAGATATCCCACGGATTGGTGGTCAACGACCATGCAGCATTTTGATTAAACATTGCCCTCACAGTACCATTCTAGTGTATCATCTATGTCCCATTCTGATAACCTGTGAATAGTATGACTGTTTTCATCTCCCTTCTCTGTTCTATTACTCTGCAGCTAACGGAAAATAACATATTTTATTTTTTCCAAAGATAAGGTTAAAACGGTCATGGTCTCTTTGACTCAACAACCAAAAACACATACAGTCATGTGAACAAGTAAGTACACCCCCTGGAAAGTCCTCTTCTTTTTTTTTTTTTTATGAACAAAAATGCATTTTCCTTATGGGGGAAAAGTTTGTACACCCCTACCTTTCCCATCACATAAAATGGCTAAAATTAGAATGCAAATTATTAGAAAACATTAGAGAGAAACTTAGGAGGGTCCAGCCTTCCATAAAGATAAGAAAATTGGTCTGGTTTGGTCTTAACCATATGGGTGTGTGGTAACACATCATTCAAAGATCAAAAGACCTACCCGAGGCCCTCAGAAAAAAGATTATTGATGCCCATGAGTCTGGAAAGGGTTACAAATCCATTTCCAAGCAATTTGAAGTACATCATTCCATTTCCAAGAAATTCGAAGTATAAGTTTAGCGTTCCTAATGAACCAGAAAATCTATATTTATTTCTGGTTGTTTATCAAAGTTAACTGGCTAACTCATTGATCTGGCTTTGTAGTACCCCTCTGGACCACTAATCAGTGAGATAAATACACAGAACATGTTCCAGAGAACATAGCCAATAGGATGAAAATGGAGGGTTAAAAGAAAGGTTAACTAGTCAAGTCATTAGCTAAAAAAACACAATCATGGCTTACTCTTTGGTTTCAGTCTCAATGTTTTCCCCAGACTCTGTAGTAATTTACCGCTTTCGGACCAGCCGATTGATTTAGACAACCACTAAAGTAATGTGACATGGCCAGCATCAAGCACAGTGCAGGGGGATAGGGCTGGATTGTTTGATAAATTCCCTGCCATTGTTGACTCCAGCTCCAACAGCCAATTAAAATGTGCTCGGTGGTGGGTGTCCTGACGTGCCAAGTCGTGCACATTTGAGCTACCCTAGTAAATAATGCATCAAGTGTACACACAAACACACACACGCCTGCCTGCACACCCACCACCCGCCCACAGGCATGCATTCACTCACACACAAATGCCTGCCCGCCCAGACACGCACAAACACACACGGCGGGTGGGGGAGCAGTGCGGGAGACATAATGAGGGTGCAGAGCAGATTGAGGGGGGTCCTGCTCTGGCTTGTTCCCCAGGTCTGCTGGGCAATGGATGCCTGTGTGGTGACAGCTGCTGTCCATGTGACTGGCATCTTCAAAGGACCTCTTTTCTTACCAGTTCAGTGAATTCATTGCTTCCCAAGTCTAATCGCTCCAGCTGTGACAGTCTGTGTATTGACCTGCAGCAAACAAGAGGGAAGAGCCTCAGATTCTGGCATAGAAACAAAGTCACCATTTAGAAAAGCCAATCACCAGCAACACTCCCTCCCAACCAGGCCTCCTGCAACTCTGCCATCCCAGAGGGGACAGCCTGCTAGCCAGACATCCCCACACATTCACATAATATTCACTGCAGATATAAATAGCTAAAATCAAAACAATGCATTTAGTTAATGATTAATATAACATGAAATGGCTTTCTCCATTGCACCACGCAACACCATCAAATCAAACTTCCATGCAATGTAGTGTACACAACGTCAGCCGGGAAGAGCAATGTCAGAATGATTCCATCTAAGATGTATTGCACATCATTACTGGTTGTATTGGCTTGGTATTGCAGAGGACCTTTGTCTTAAGCGGTGAAGGTTGAGCGTTCATTAGTCAAATCACTGAAGCAGATACTGCTGTTTAATGTCATGATATTGAGCAGCTGTCCCACATAGCAATTAGTAAATTCCAATAATGATGTGAGAACAAACAGATCAGATCTCTCATGGCAGAACGTCTCCTCATCCTTCATAACACATCAAAGCCTATTTGTTATCTATACTCTTCCTCTAGGATGCACTTCCCCTCCAATGACTCCATGGTAACATGATAAACTCATTAACTGAATGAGGACATTACACTTATCTTCAAGGGGAAACACGTTTGAGTTGGTTCACACAAATGAACAAACATCCCTTGCCATGCCACATTCGATTTGGAAGAGGATGAGTTTACTTCATTCAACTTTGTTTCTAGTGTGGGGCATAGGGTTATTGGTCAAGGTGGGATAAAAAAAATAGTTTTCAAATCAGGGAGCCAGCATGCACCAACTAATGTGAGCAGTTGGCTGCGCTACACTGGCTACCCACCTGTACACACACGTTCCAACATGGGGCCTTCTTCAAATTTCATTTAGACATCAAATAACAAGGCCTGAGCAACAGGGACTGGCCACAGCAAAGCAAAGTACAGCACAGCGCCCCTCCTCTGATACATGCTACCCGTCGCACAGAGAGAGACGGATGGCATTTACTTTATAAGCTGCTATTTACCATGCTCTCACTCTAATCTGCCCATTAGAATTCCAGCCTGGAATGTTACTCAGGCTATTTGGCCGCAGGAGTTGTATATTTGTACTTATTATGGATCCCCATTAGCTGCTAGCAACTCTTCCTGGGGTCCAGCAAAATTAATACAAGTATAAAAACCTTACAATACATTCACAACAGTTTTCACAACACATTAAGTGTGTGCCCTCAGGCCACTACTCTACTACCACATATCTACAACACAAAATCCATGTGTACGTGTGTGTATAGTGTGTACAGTCGTGGCCAAAAGTTTTATGTCAGTAGTTACTATGGTACACTGAAGTATAATTACAAGTATTCCATGTGTCCAAGGCTTTCACTGACAATGAAATTCAGTTTATGCAAAGAGTCAATATTTGCAGTGTTGACCCTCAATGGGATTAAGGTCTGGGGAGTTTCCTGAACCCAAAATGTCGATGTTTTGTTCCCCAAGCCACTTAGTTATCACTTTTGCCTTATGGCAAGGTGCTCCATCATGCTGGAAAAGGCATTGGTCGTTACCAAACTGTTCTTGGATGGTTGGGAGAAGTTGCTCTCAGAGGATGTGTTGGTACCATTCTTTATTCATGGCTGTGTTCTTAGGCAAAATTGTGAGAGAGCCCACTCCCTTGGCTGAGAAGCAACCCCAGACATGAATGGTCTCAGGATGCTTTACTGTTGGCATGACACAGGACTGATGGTAGCGCTCAAGGGGATTCATCAGGAAAGGGGATTCATCAGAGAAAATGACTCTACCCCAGTCCTCAGCAGTCCAATCCCTGTACCTTTTGCAGAATATCAGTCTGTCCCTGATGTTTTTCCTGTAGAGAAGTGGCTTCTTTGCTGCCCTACTTGACACCAGGCCATCCTCCAAAAGTCTTCGCCTCACTGTGCGTGCAGATGCACTCACACCTGCCTGCTGCCATTCCTGAGCAAGCGCTGCACTGGTGGTGCCCCGATCCCGCAGCTGAATCAACTTTAGGAGAGGGTCCTGGTGCTTGCTGGACTTTCTTGGGCGCCCTGACGCCTTCTTCACAACAATTGAACCTCTCTCCTTGAAGTTCTTGATGATCCGATAAATGGTTGATTTAGGTGCAATCTTACCAGCAGCAATATCCTTACCTGTGAAGCCCTTTTTGTGCAAAGCAATGATGACGGCACGTGTTTCCTTGCAGGTAACCATGGTTGACAGAGGAAGAACAATGAGTTCAAGCACCACCCTCCTTTTAAAGCTTCCAGTCTGTTATTCTGACTCAATCAGCATGACAGAGTGATCTCCAGCCTTGTCCTCGTCAACACTCTCACCTGTGTTAACGAGACAATCACTGACATGATGGCAGCTGGTCCTTTTGTGGCAGGGCTGAAATGCAGTGGAAATGTTTTTGGGGAATTAAGTTCATTTTCATGGCAAAGAGGGACTTTGTAATTAATTGCAATTCATCTGATCACTCTTCATGACAATCTGGAGTTTATGCAAATTGCCACATCAACACTTAGGCAGCAAACTTTGTAGTGACCAATACTTGTGTCATTCTCAAAACTTTTGGCCACGACTGTATGTTATCGTGTGTGTGTATGCATGCATGTGTTTGTGCTTGTGTCTCTTCACAGTCCCTGCTGATCCATAAGGTGTATTCTTATCAGTTTTTTTATCGAATTTTACTGCTTGCATGCACTACTTGATGTGGAATAGAGTTCAATCTCTCCTCCACTTTGAGCCAGGAGAGATTGATATGCATATTATTAATAGTTTTCTCTCTGTGTACATCCAAGGGCCAGCTGTGCTGCCCTGTTCTGAGCCAAATGCAATTTTACTAAATCCCTCTTTGTGGCACCTGACCACACGACTGAACAGTAGTCCAGGTGTGACAAAACTAGAGCCTGTAGGACCTGCCTTGTTGATTGTGTTAAGAAGGCAGAGCAGCGCTTTATTATGGACAGACTTCTCCCCATCTTAGCGACTGTTGTATCAATATGTTTTGACCATGACAGTTTACAATCCAGGGTCACTCCAAGCAGTTTAGTCACCTCAACTTGCTCAATTTCCACATTATTCATGACAAGATTTAGTTGAGGTTTATGGTTTGTGTGGTTCGAGGATAATGCTAAAAATCTAAGTAGTATCTTGGACAGGGTTGGATGATTCATAGGGGCTGTATTGGCATGTTGGCTGCTGAAGCTGTCAGAGCTTTCATTAACAGACACTTTCATGATTACATCCATAGGAGAGAGGGGACAGATCTGAGGTGGGTAGGCTGGATAGAGTGCGATCATTTATTTTAGGTGCTTGGGGAAAACACTGAGACATTGCAATAAAGGACTGTGTACTAACATGTGGATAGATAACACTCAAAGAATATAGAAAGTAGAACATTATAGTTCTCTCTATTTGTAGGAATCAGTGTTATTGGCTGCAAGTCACCCATGAAGTTAATTGAAAAGTATGTTGGCAAAGATGTTGGCAAAGAGTTTGGGATGTATTTTATTGTGACCTTTCCTTTCAATCCCATGATCAAACACGTCTCTGTAGCTAACTCTAGCTGCCCTGGTGAGGTAAGGTGAGGTGAGGTGAGGTCTCTGTGTGCTGAGTCACTCACTTTGGCATCGTTTTCAGGTGGTTCTCTCGCAGTTCCAGGATCCGTAATTTGGAAAGTCTGAAAGGTAGAGGATGTCAAAAACACACGCGACCACAACAAGATAGAAATAGATTTTTCCATCTCAGTATTAAAATATGTTAATTCTATGCATAGGACGTTAAAGTATTGTGGAAAAAACATGACACCCCAATCTTAAATTCCATTACACTGGGCCCAAGAGTAATACCACTGATGTTTTGATAAATCATTACTTTTTCTCCATTCATCACCAAACCAGATAGGAGATGCTGCTTAGGGACAGATCAACATTTACTGGGGGGAGGGGAGGTCTAAAATAGGGGAGGGTTGAAAAACAATATTTTCTTGCTTTGGGGAGGTTTTTTTTCCCTGGTTTACATTAGCTATTGTGCTCGTCTTTTTCCTGTAAACAATGGCTTGATATTACCCTAATAAAGTTTTGAAACGTTTGTAATGGTTTGGTATTGTGTAGCTATTATCGCTCTGACGCTCCAACTGACTCCGACAGTTGAACTTGAGGTGAGGAAGACCGTTTCAGACCTACCAGAGTTACTCTTATATTGTTGATTTAAAAAACAGATACAAATACACCTTAAGGAACAGTGGGGACTGTGAAGCAACACAAACATAGACAGACACATGCATACACACACATGATAACATATGCACTATACACACACGTACACATGGATTTTGTATTGTAGATATGTGGTAGTGGTGGAGTAGGGGCCTGAGGGCACACAGTGTGTTGTGAAATCTGTTATTAATGTATTGTAATGTTTTTAAAATTGTATAACTGAGAAGCTGATGCCTTGGAAGCAGCTAATGGGGATCCATAATAAATACAAATAAAAACACAAATGTTGTTGTTGTAGCATGCCACCGGCATATCTATCTCTCTGGGGTTACGCCTAAGCTTCTATTCCTTTATATATACAGTTCCTTTGGAAAGTATTCAGACCCCTTGACTTTTTCCACATTTTGTTACATTACGGCCTTATTCAAAAATGTATTAAATAAAACAATTTCCTCATGAATCTACACACAATACCCTATAACGATAAAGCAAAAACAGGTTATTCGAAAAAATTGAAATACCTTATTTACGTAAGTATTCAGATGCTTTGCTATGAGACTCGAAATTGAGCTCAGGTGCATCTTGTTTCCATTGATCATAGATAGATAGATAGATAGATAGATAGATAGATAGATAGATAGATAGATAGATAGATAGATAGATAGATAGATAGATAGATAGATAGATAGATAGATAGATAGATAGATAGATAGATAGATAGATAGATAGATACTTCTTTGTCAAGTAGCTACAAAAAAATAAAAAATGCCATAACGAAAATACACAAAAGACAGATACACAATACATGATACATAGAGCGGCAGTATGAAAAAGTCTGGAGTGCAAAAAAGCTATAAAAAGACATTGCATACTATGGGTGGATGGTTGAATATGTACACTATAAGTGAGGGTAATAATAGTTTACTTAATAGACAGACTGCTTAAATGAACAGGTAAGTGAATATCTTGCCTGGTTAAATTATCTGTACAGGTAAATATAGAGTTACATTTACAGGTAAGTGAATATTTGCATGGTTACATTAACTGTACAGGTAAATGACAGGAATAGATACTTAAATAGCTAAATGTGTGTATGATATAATTTAGGGTAATACTAGTAACTCCCTTAAAATACAGTCCTTAGTGCGCAGGGCTTAATTACAGTTAAATGCACATATTGCACATTTGATTTTTCAAAAGCAATGAAAAAATATACAACTGACAGGATACTAATATGCATTCCTGAGTGAATGACTACGTAAGTTAAGTCCAAGAATTACTTACAATATTGCATGTGATATGATATAACAACTGTACATGAATATGTATATACAGACCTGAATGAATAAATGAGTCCTGAATGAATGAGTGATTACAGACCAGAGTTACTCACGGATAGATGCATAATTGTTAAACTAGGTCCTAACACCCCAACAGTTCCAGGTCTATGTTGCCGACGGCACAGCACCCCGGTGAGGCATTAAATAGTCTAATAGCCGCCGGCAGGAAGGACCTCCTGTAGCGCTCTCTGGCACACTGTGGTGGGATCAGTCTGTGACTGAAGTTGCTCCTCTGCGTCATAACCATGGCATGCAGAGGGTGGGTGATGTTGTCCATGATGTCCAGCAGTTTGGCCAGGATCCGTCTCTCCGCCACCTCCTTTAGTGTCAAGGCTAATCCTCAGAACAGAGCTAGCCTTCCTGATCAGCTTATTTACCTGAGAAGCATCACCCTTTTATTTTGGTGCCCCAGCACACCACTGCAAAAAAGATGGCACTGGCAGACTGGTAGAAGGTATGCAGTAGTTTGCTGCACACGTTGAAGGACCTGAGCCTCCTCAGAAAGTAGAGTCGGCTCTGGCCTTTTTTGTACAGAGCCCCGGTGTTACCAGCCCATTCCAGCCTGTTGTCCATATGGACTCCCAGGAACATGTATGACCCAACCATTTCCACATCCATCCACTGTATAGGGACTGCAGTCAGTTGGGCCTTGGTTCTCCTGAAGTCCACCACCATCTCCTTTGTTTTGCTGATGTTGAGCTGAAGGTGGTTCTGCTCACACCACAACACAAAGTCATTGATTGCGCTCCTGTACTCCTCCTCCTGCCCACCCCTGATGCACTCTACAATTGCGGATTCATCCGAGAACTTCTGTAGGTGGCATGTTTCAGAGTTATATCTGAAGTCAGAGGTGTAGAGGGTGAACAGGAAGGGGGACAGGACCGTTCCCTGGGGGGCCCCTGTGTTGATCACTGCCCGTTCTGACACGCAGCTCTGTAGTCACACAAGTTGTGGCCTACCGGTCAGGTAGTCCGTGACCCAGGAGACTAAGGGTGTTTCCACTTTCATCCTCTTCATCTTCTCACCCAGTAGCAGGGGCTGAATGGTGTCATCCTTGAGATGTTTCTACAACTTGATTGGAGTTCACCTGTGGTAAATTCAATTGATTGGACATGATTTGGAAAAGGCACACTCCTGTCTATGTAAGGTCCCACAGTTGTCAGAGCAAAAAACAAGCCATGAGGTGACCAAGAACCTGATGATCACTCTGACAGAGCTCTAGAGTTCCTCTGTAGAGATGGGAGAACCTTCCAGAAGGACAACCATCTCTATAGTACTCCACCAATTAGGCCTTTATTGTAGAGTGGCCAGACGGAAGCCACTCTTCAGTAAAAGGCACATGACAGCCTACTTGGAGTTTGCAAAAAGGCATCTAAAGACTCTCAGACCATGAGAAACAAGATTCTCTGGTCTGATGAAACTAAGATTGAACTCTTTGGCCTGAATGCCAAGCTTCACGTCTGGTGGAAACCTTGACACCATCCCTATGGTGAAGCATGGTGGTGGCAGCATCATGGGGTGGGAATGTTTTTCAGCGGCAGGGGACTGGGAGACTAGTCAGGATCGAGGCAAAGATGAACGGAGCAAAGTACAGAGAGATCCTTGATGAAAACCTGCTCCAGAGTGCTCAGGACCTCAGACAACCCTAACCCTAACCCTTCCAACAGGACAACGACCATCAGCACACAGCCAAGACAACGCAAGAGTGGCTTCAGGACAAGTCTCTAAATATCCTTGAGCGGCCCAGCCAGAGCCCTGACTTGAACCCGATCTAACATCTCTGGAGAGACCTGAAAATAGCTGTGCAGCAACGCTCCTCATCCAACCTGACAGAACTCCCCAAATACAGGTGTGCCAAGCTTGTAACGTCATACCCAAGAAGACTCAAGGATGTAATCGCTGCCATGCAGAGGGTGTAATGTAATTGTTTATAAAATAGCACATTATGGGGTATTATGGGGTATTGTGTGTAGATTTAATACATTTTAGAATAAGGCTGTAACCTAACAAAATGTGGAAAAGGTCAAGGGGTCTGAATACTTTCCGAAGGCACTGTGTATATTATATATAGTGGTGTAGTAAAAAGTACTTAAGTAAAAATTATTTACTAATACTTTACTATTTATATTTTTGAGAACGTTTTCTTTTCCTTCACTACATTCCTAAAAATAATAATGTACTTATTACTCCTTATTACTACATTTTGCCTGACACCCAAAAGTACTCATTACATTTAAAATGCTTAGCAGGACAGGAAAATAGTAAAATACCCCACTTATCAAGAGATTCCTGGTCATCCTCACTAAACATGAATACTTTGTGTTGTAGTGTGATCCTGGCTATCAATAAACAAACAAAAAATTGAAAATTTGAAGTCTGGTTTGCTTAATATAAGGAATTTGAAATGATTTATGCTTTTACTTTTACTACTGATCCTTTTACTTCATTTTCTATTAAGGTATCTTTACTTTTATTAAAGTATGACAATTAGGCACTTTTTCTACCACTGTATATATATATAAATATATATTTATTAAAATATGAATATCATACAGTGGATGCTTAAGCCTATAGGCCTTTGCGTCCAATGCCCTGATACATTTAGTGCTCATCTCTGACAGCTGAACTGTGAGGTGGACAATTATTGTTTAAGGTAAGTAAATGTGGCTAATTTGGCCAACATGATTTGTTTATTGATGGTGCTGGCTGCGCCAGGTTGTATATGGATGTCCAATACATTTCTTAAATGTTCGGTAAATGAAAATATTCCCTGTCATGTTGTCAGGCGCCAAATGTTCCTAAAGGAAACTCTGAAATGGCATATTGTTTTTATGATTATTTTAGAATATTCACATGAAAATATGTCGCCGAATGGATGGAAACCTAGCTATAGACACACTACAGACTGGCTAGTGCGCTAGTCCAGTGTCACTTTGATTATTCCTGCACATCATGGTTCACCAGGAGCACCAAACATCTAAAGAATAAGCTACCAGCCAAACAAGCTTGTAAGAATTGGACATAAACTCCTCCCTTCATACTCATCTAGAGGTTGAGCATTTTCTCACCTCTATCTCTGTAATGTGTCTGTATATATGTCATTGTATATGTATTCATGTAAAGAATAGGGACCACAATGGGAAGAAATCCCTGATCAATCAAGTAATCAATCCAAACTGTGAATCCAATTGATGAATAGAAAGAGATATCTGTTTTCAAAACACCAAAAAGTGCAATGACATTCGGAGATTGTCAAGCCAAGCCTTCGATACTGGGTAAGCCTATAATGTAGGGAAGGATGTATTTTCTGTTTGTCGAAATTGACATAGTCTATTTATTGTGGTGTTGAAAACACAAACCATGATATTGAAGTGCCAGAAGTAAGTATACTTTGTTTATTGGTTGTGTGGTGCATTGGCACAGAAACCTGTTGGTGAAAAATGTGTTGCATATGTTTTATATAATTATAAATATGGTATCAAAATGTTGAAAATCTGATTTCCCCCCAGCTGATCACTGTCTGCAGCTGGTTCTGATCGTAGTGTAATGAAACATGCAGAGAGAGAGAGTCTGTGGTGGTCGGCAAACCCTTAACCTTCTGACCAGTAGCCCTGCGTGGCAAAGTCGATTTCCATGTGTTTATAAACACATGGTCGCTACAGTTATTGTTATTTGTGGTTGTATATATTATTTTGAGTTAATTCTATGAGGGGGGAGGGTGTTCAAATCATTTTACATTACAAGGGGAGGTCAAATGAAAATATTTTTTACATTGGGGAGGGGAGATGCTTTTTTTTATTTATGACACCTTTTGGACCAGCCCCTCCCCCCTGTACATTTAGATCTGTCCCTAAACCCATTGCTTTATTAATGCAAGCCCCAGGCAAGTGTCATTTACCATGCGTTGAGTGCAGAGAAGGAAGAACAGTCTGTTTGAACACACCCAGGCATATTTGTAACTGACCTGGACCTGGCGCCGCCCTGAGTGGTCGCCTGTTAAGCAGCTCCCGTCATGAAATTTCCCCCCCCCCGGGGGATCAATAAAGTACCTATCTATAAAAGCTCAAATCCAAACCAAATACATACACAGAGGAGGGCCTCTCCTTCTGTAGCTGAGGGCTATAGTCTGAACTCACCTCCCAAAGTTGGCGGGGAGGTATTCCAGAAAGGCGTCGTTTAAGAAGAGTTGTGTCAGGTTGAGGAGCTGGGTGAAGCCCTCTGGGAGCCTACAGTGGAGAGATGGGCAATGAGAAAGAGGGAAAGGGAGAAAGAAAGAGAAAGTAACCCTGTGCAGATGTCATCACAATACAGTACCTCTTGGATATTGAAAATAACACTGCACGGAATAAGTACATAAAGAAGCACCCAGGTCCAACAACTGCACTACTCCTCTATCATTGAGAGGGATACATTCACAGAGCTGGAGAGAGACATGGTGGAGCTCAGCGAGCTAGTCCAAACTATTCAGATAGAACAGACCCACAAAACAGACCAGCACAACAACACCCCCCCAACAAGACCCGGAGGGCGGAAGGTAGAGATGGATGGCTGTCTGAAAGAGCTGGCTGCACTCCGGACTGAGGTGAGAGAACTTAAGGAGGAGGGAGAGGAACACATGGTACAGCTAACAGCAGTCAATGAGGAGAGAGAGGAACACATGGTACAGCTAAATGCAGTGAAGGAGGGGGGAGAGGAACACATGGCACAGCTAAATGCAGTGAAGGAGGAGGGAGAGAAACACATGGCACAGCTAAATGCAGTGAAGGAGGAGGGAGAGGAACACATGGCACAGCTAAATGCAGTGAAGGACGAGGGAGAGGAACACATGGCACAGCTAAAAGCAGTGAAGGAGGAGGGAGAGGAACGCATGGCACAGCTAAATGCAGTGAAGGAGGAGGGAGAGGAACGCATGGCACAGCTAAATGCAGTGAAGGACGAGGGAGAGGAACACATGGCACAGCTAAAAGCAGTGAAGGACGAGGGAGAGGAACACATGGCACAGCTAAAAGCAGTGAAGGAGGAGGGAGAGGAACGCATGGCACAGCTAAATGCAGTGAAGGAGGAGGTGAGAAAGCTGAGGTGTGACAGAGAGCAGAGAAGCCAGTAGAACAGACAACCTCAGACCCGGACCACAACCTCAACACCACAATGGGACAGACAACACAGGACCCACCAAAACAACAGACTCCACGCTCTCCAAACAGCCCCCCTGTAAGCCCCCCTGTAAGCTCCCCCTGTAAGCAACCCTCACACATTCACTGAAAACACACAAAAGTCAGAAATTGTGCTCCTCATTGACTCAAAATGGCAAATACACTCTGGTGCCCAAACACTAGGCATGCCCTGGAGCTGCTGTCAGAGGACAGACTAGTGTCCCCCAGCCCCATTATAATTCACACAGGCACATACAACCTGAGGGCCTAGCAGGAAAGGGTGGCCAAGGGAGTGATTGAAAAAGCTTCTTCCACTTTCGCCTCCACCCTGCTACCACGAAATGGCATTCACCTTGCCACCATACAACGGGTGAACGCGAGCATTTCCTGGGACTGTGCCTCAAAACCTAATGTCTCCATGGCCCACCACTCTACCCTGGACTTGAACAGCCTTTACAACCAGGTTCACCTCTACAAGACAGCAATCCCAACTGTTGCACTATGGAACAGTTTTTACTATCTCATCCTGGAATGTACAAGGTCTGAGGTCATCTGCCTTTGGCCTAAAGAGCAGGAACCCAGACTTCATCAAATAAACTGAAAATACAGACATTGTCATCTTACAAGAAACATGGTATAGAAGTGACGGACCCACTGGTTGCCCAATAGGTTACAGAGAGCTGGTAGTCCCATCCACCAAACAACCAGGTGTGAAACAGGGAAGAGACTCAGGGGGTATGCTAATTTGGTATAGAGCAGACCTAACCCACTCTATTAAATTAGTCAAAACAGGAACATTTTACATATGGCTAGAAATAAATAAGGAAATGATCTCAACAGAGAAAAATGTCCTCGTGTGCTACCTACAGTTAAAGTCAGAAGTTTACATACACTTAGGTTGAAGTCATTAAAACTCATTTTTCAACCACCACAGATTTCATGCTAACAAACTATAGTTTTGGCAAGTCGGCTAGGACATCTACTTTGTGCATGATACAAGTAATTCTTCCAACAATTGTTGACAGACAGATAATTTCACTTATAATTCACTATATCACAATTCCAGTGCGTCAGAAGTTTACATACACTAAGTTGACTGTGCCTTTAAACAGCTTCGAAAATTCCAGAAAATGATGTCATGGTTTTAGAAGCTTCTGATAGGCTCATTGACATCATTTGAGTCAATTGGAGGTGTGCCTGTGGATGTATTTCAAGGTCTACCTTCAAACTCAGTGCCTTTTGCTCAACATCATGGGAAAATCAGAAGATGTCAGCCAAGACCTCAGAAAAAAAATTGTAGACCTCCACAAGTCTGGTTCATCCTTGGGAGCAATTTCCAAATGCCTGAAAGTACCACGCTCATCTGTACAAACAATAGTATGCAAGTATAAACACCATGGGATCACGCAGCTGTCATACCGCTCAGGAAGGAGACGCATTCTGTCTCCTAGACATGAACGTACTTTGGTGCGAAAAGTGCAAATCAATCCCAGAACAACAGCAAAGGACATTGTGATGATGCTGGAGGAAACAGGTACAAAAGTATCTATATCCACAGTAAAACAAGTACTATATCAACATAACCTGAAAAGCCGCTCAGCAAGGAAGAAGCCACAGCTCCAAAATCGCCATTAAAAAGCCAGACTACGGTTTGCATCTGCACATGGGGACAAAGATTGTACTTTTTGGAGAAATGCCCTCTGGTCTGATGAAACAAAACTAGAACTGTTTGGCCATAATGACCATTGTTATGTTTGGAGGCTTCGTGAACATAGGAGGGAGAGGGAATCTGTGCCCTGTCGTCATCGTTCTCCCTCAATTCCCACCTCGCCTCCAAAGAATCCCGGAGACCCCCGAAGTCTACATGTCCAAGTGAACCCGAAGTCGCCCGACTTCTATCGGGAATCACCGAGGGCTACCGACTCGCCTCCTTCGGAGTCCAGGCACCTGGGCAGGGCTGGATTGACTCCGGCTGAGCACTTACGCCGACTCTACACCCAGAGCTGTCTATATTGTGGAGCCACGGGATATTTCGTAGCTACCTGCTCATTAAAAACCTGTGCTCATCAAGAAGGGGCGAGTACTCGGGTAGGACTTAAGGAGAACTTTTCCTCTCCCCCTACTCACACCTCTGTCCATGTCATCCTGCTGTGGGGGAACCAGTCGAAATCTCTCTGGGTACTCATCGACTCTGGGACTCTGGACGCTACCCTGGCGTCCAAGCTGGGCATCCCCACTCTGCCACGCCCATTGCCTGAAGTCAGCGCAGGCCCCGGGAAGTCTTGATGGCACTAGCAGTTGCCCGGACCTCTCCGCCATTCCCGTACCAGGACCTCCGGGAGGTGTTCAGGCCCGGGCCACTTCGCTTCTGCCGAACCGACCATATGACTGCGGGATTGACCTCCCTAGCACTACTCCACCTAGGGGATGACTGTACTCTCTGTCTGGACCGGAGAGCAAGGCTATGGAAACCTACATCAAGGACTCCCTAGCTGCAGGATTCATCTGTACTTCAGGATTCATCTGTACTTCTTCCTCTCCCACCGGGTTCTTCTTTGTGGAGTAGAAGGACAAAACCCTGCGCCCGTGCATCGACTACCGGGTTCTCAACGACATAACGGTGATGAACCACTACCCGCTACCACTCATCTCCTCGGCCTGCGAGGAGCTCCAGGGGGCCACAGTGTTTTCCAAGCTAGATCTACGGAACGCTTACCACCTGGTGCGGATACGGGAAGGGGACGAGTGGAAGACCGTCTTCAACACGGCCAGCGGTCACTACGAGTATCTGGTTATGCCATTTGGCCTTATCAACGTCCTTGTGGCGTTCCAGGCTCTGGTTAATGATGCTCTCTGCGACATGTTGAACCGGTTCGTCTTTGTCTACCTCAATGACATCCTCGTCATGTCCTGCTCCGCCCAAGAACAGCCTGTCCTCTGGATTCCACCCTCAGTCCAACAGCCAGTCGGAGCGTGTCAACCAAGACCTGGAGATGACTCTGCGCTGCCTGGTCTCCGCCAACCCCACCACCTGGAGCCAGCAGCTAGTGTTGGTCAAGTATGCCCGCAACACCCTTCCTTGCTCTGCCACAGGTCTATCACCTTTTGAGTGTTCCCTCGACTATCTGCCCCCACTCTTCCCTGATTAAGAGGAGGAGGTCAGCATACCTTCGGCCCAGATGTTCGGTGTACCTGGAGGAGAGCCCGGTCGGCCCTTCTCAAGACCACCTCCAGGTATCGATGACAAGCTGATCGCCATTGGAACCCGGCTCCCCGGTATCGTCTCGGGCGGAAGGTATGTCTGTCCACCCAGGATCTGCCCCTACACAAACTCTCCCCCCGGTTTATCGGTCCTTTCCCCATCTCCAAGGTATTAGCCCCTCTGCTGTTAGTCTTCTGTTGCCCCGTACCCTCCGTATACACCCCACTTTTCATGTGTCCAGAATTAAACCCATGTCTCACAGCCCTTTGTCTCCTGTCTCCAAACCTCCCCTCTCCCGTCTCATCGACGGCCAACCGGCGTACACGGTGAGGCGTCTCCTGAAGGTTCAACCTAGGGGCACGGGGTTCCAGTACCTGGTTAACTGCTCCTGTCTTTCTATAGTTCCTGTTTTCTAGTTCTCCCAGTTTTGACCATTCTGCCTGCCCTGACCCTGAGCCTGCCTGCCGTCCAGTACCTTTCCCCACCACTCTGGATTATTGACCTCTGCCTGCCCTGACCCTGAGCCTGCCTGCCTGCCGTCCAGTACCTTTCCCCACCACTCTGGATTGTTGACCTCTGCCTGCCTTGACCCTGAGACTGCCTGCCGTCCAGTACCTTTCCCCACCACTCTGGATTATTGACCTCTGCCTGCATTGACCCTGAGACTGCCTGCCGTCCAGTACCTTTCCCCACCACTCTGGATTATTGACTTCTGCCTGCATTGACCCTGAGACTGCCTGCCGTCCAGTACCTTTCCCCACCACTCTGGATTATTGACCTCTGCCTGCCTTGACCCTGAGACTGCCTGCCGTCCAGTACCTTTCCCCACCACTCTGGATTATTGACCTCTGCCTGCCTTGACCCTGAGACTGCCTGCCGTCCAGTACCTTTCCCCACCACTCTGGATTATTGACCTCTGCCTGCCTTGACCCTGAGACTGCCTGCCGTCCAGTACCTTTCCCCACCACTCTGGATTATTGACCTCTGCCTGCCTTGACCCTGAGACTGCCTGCCGTCCTGTACCTTTTGCCCCTGTACTAGTAATAAACTTTTGTTACTTCGCCACTGTCTGCATCTGGGTCTTACCTGAAACGTTATACCATATTTATGTTTTTTTATTTTCCCTTTTGCACTTTAACTATTTGCACATTGTTACAACACTTTACATAGACATAATGACATTTTGGAACTTTTGTGAGTAATGTTTACATTTGTTTTTTTATTGTTTATTTCACTTTTGTTTATTATCTATTTCACTTGCTTTGGCAATGTAAGAATGTTTCCCATGCCAATAAAGCCCCTTGAATTGATTTAAAAGAGAGAGGCAGTTAGAAAGTGAGTCAGGAGGTCCCATTTGTTTGTCAACATATGATTTCCAACCAACAAATGCAAAATGTATGACATATTGCTCAGGGGTAACTCCCTTATGGTTTTCCAATGTATTTTATAGCATGAGGCACATTATGTCAAGAACTAGCAAAGAGACCTGAATTATTCTCTGTAGGACAGGAAACTACTCAATACTTAACAAATGGCATACAGTATTTACACAGGAAAGCAATGCAGGAAAGAAATGTCTTACGTAAACAGTGATGGAATTGTTTCTATTCTTCTATGCTAATCATTTCAATTCAGACAAAAGCCTCAGATACACAAATACAACAGTCTCCCATGTAGATATTTTCTGTTTATCAGTTCATTTAAAATTTGCCATGAGGTGACTAAAAACTATATTTAAAAGTTTACCCATAATTTCTACAGCCAATTTGACTGAAAGCATATTCATAGGAATATTCATGGTTGTTTCTTTATTGAGGTAATCTGTGATTGTTGCTTGGCGCATAGCAACAGACACAGCTGTTGGCAATGATAATGCAGCATTGCCATTGTCCCTATAGACTACAGCCATTCCACCACAATGATACACTTCTCTCTTCACTTACTTGGCAATAGGATTCACACTGGCCTCCACAACAGATAGGCATTTACAGCATTTAATGTTGTCTGGGAACTCTTGAATACCTAAAGATGGAATGGAATGGAAACATGTTTGTCATTCATAACAAATGAACACACATGCCTCGTCATATTGTACATCATGCTAATATTTAGAGTCACAGTATCATTAGAGAGTCGACAGTTTTGAATACATCAGAGTAGAAACTAGCAGAGATTCCTGTGGACATCACATCTCACCTGCTTACCGTTTTTACTGATGTCCAACTCCCTCAGGTTTACAAGGCTGGCTATGGTGGTTGGCAGGCTTGACAGGTCATTGTCAGGTATGCTCAGCTTCCGGAGAGCCTGACAGTTAAATAGTTGCTATGGAGAGAGAGGGGCAGAACAGAAACACAAGTTATACTGGTGTTATATCAATCTCTTAGCCTGCTGAGTTGAAAGAGCGTAGATTTCTTGAGATTTGATGCATTGAGTTTCAATAAGGCCTGTCTCTAATGATCCTGCTGTGCTGTTATTAAATAAGAAACATAAGAGAAATGCTGAGGCAACGCTGAGGCAACGTCTCTTTAATGTTCTGACACGTTTTCCCCTGTTCACTGTAAGAGCAGCAACTCTCAGTTGAGAAACCTTGCAGGACAACATTAGTACTCCACAGCTGTATATGGAGGGAGGGAGAGAGCCACACCAGCCTTCCTCAGAGAGAGTGAGGGAGAGAGAGAGAGAGAGATGGAGCATAGAGGAGGGAGGGAGAGAGAGGTAGAAAGCATATATATATATATAGAGAGAGAGAGTGTGTGAGAGAGCGAGAGAGAGAAAGAGAGAGAGAGAGAGGCAGGAAGGGTGGGAGGGAGCTATTTTTATTTGGATTTATTTTATTTAACCTTTATTTAACTAGGCAAGTCAGTTAAGAACAAATTCTTATTTACAATTACGGCCTACCCAGGCCAAACCTTGACGATACTGGGCCAATTGCGCACCGCCATATGGCACTCCCAATCACGGCCGGTTGTGATACAGCACGGGATCGAACCCGGGTCTGTAGTGACACCTCTAGCACTGAGATGCAGTGCCTTAGACCACTGTCACTCGGGAGCTATGCAGAGTTAGTGTGCATGTGCATCATGCCGTACGCAGTATGTTTGAGATAACTAGTTAATAATGACCATTCTAACTGTGTAACATGAATAATGAATAGACTTTTACATTCATAAATATACAGAAAACTAATAAACAAAGCCAGCCAATACAGTCTCGACAAGCGCTTCCTCGCATCTCTGTAGTCCATTCTTTTCTCCATGTAGAAGAGAGATTAGAGAGGGATACGTTCTATGGGTCTGCATCCCAAATGGCACCTTATTCCCTACAGTGCATTCCAAAAGTAGTGCACAAAAAAGGGAAGAGGATGCCATTTGAGACACAGCCAGGAAACATTACAGTCCAGTGAGGACATTACTGTAACACGCCCATTATGAGAGGCCATTACTCTTTAAGAGATATAATAGCCAGAGGGGGAATATCTACATCAATAGGGACTGGAGAGGATCAGGAGAACCAGTGTTGTCCAGTCTTGCCCAAGGCATCACTCTGATATACACAAGCCACACTTACATAAAAGACCACACACTTTGGGTCTATCAATGCCTGCTTCTTACGCAACCCTGTGAGGAGCCACACTGGCTCTGAACTCTATTCACAAAGACCCTGGACGCGAGAGAAATCTCACTGAGAACCTTGACTTGTTCATGACTTAATGCGTCTAATTGGGAGTTGGTTGATTAACACAATACACTGTGAAATAATAAAATAATAAAGTAATTCCACTGAACCTCTCTGAAAGATATCACTGTACAAATTCAGACAATTAATTGTTGAAATTCCCCAATGTTGTATTGAACTTCATTGAATGTCATACTTTTATTCAATGCTATGATGTATTCATCCAGGAGTTTCTATTTCAAACAAAGGCACTATTGTCAGAACAGAATATCATCTAGATTGTAATAGATCTACTTTGAAAGTATTCATGAAAACTACATTCACCGAATGTATTGTTTTCTATTCAATGTGAAGGTTAGATAAAAGTGAGTGGCTTCAGACACAGAGTGTCACTGTAACTTCCCCCCCATATACTCCTTTGCTCTATGAGAAACTGAGGAGTTTATTTCCAAAATGCTATATCCACCAATTATTCTAACTTGTATTTTTTAAATCAGAAATTATTGCTTATGGGTACCTTGATGTGTTTGTGAAATATGATGTTATCAGATTTTTTATTCATATATTTTAACTGTGTATACAATGTTTTATCATTTTTTCATTTTTTTTTTTACAAAACTGTATCTTTATTGTTTAGCTGGAATGAACTTTGTATATTTGTCTGTGATATGTGGGTGTCTAGCTATCTTAAGATGATTGCACTTACTGTAAGACACTGGGTAAGAGCATCTGTTTAATGACTAAAAGGTAAAATGTAAATGTTTTACATATAGATCTCATATTACTGTATTAATTCATTTTTACTTATTTTTATTTAAATATTGATGTCACAAATGTATCATTTGTACAGTTCTTTATAAAAAAATGTAGAACTACTTATTTCTCTTAGAGTGAGTCAGATATATGGTGTTTAGCAAAAAATGAAATGAAACCATACAGTTGAAGTTGGAAGTTTACATACACTTAGGTTGAAGTCATTAAAACCCATTTTTCAACCACTCCACAGATTTCATGTTAACAAACTATAGTTTTGGCAAGTCGGTTAGGACATCTACTTTGTGCATGACACAAGTAATTATTCCAACAATTGTTTACAGACAGATTGTTTCACTTATAATTCACTATATCACAATTACAGTGGGTCAGAAGTTTACATAAACTAAGTTGACTGTGTCTTTAAACAGCTTGGACAAAATTCCAGAAAATGTTGTCATGGCTTTAGAAGCTTCTGATAGGCTAATTGACATAATTGGCGGTGTACCTGTGTATGTATTTCAAGACCAACCTTCAAACTCTGTGCCTCTTTGCTCGATATCATGGGAAAATCAAAAGACCTCAGAAAAAAAATTGTAGACCTCCACAAGACTGGTTCATCCTTGATAGCAATTTCCAAACGCCTGAAGGTACCACGTTCATCTGTACAAACAATAGTATGCAAGTATAAACACCATGGGACCACACAGCCGTCATACCGCTAAGGAAGGAGACGCGTTCTGTCTCCTAGAGATAAATGTACTTTGGTGCGAAAAGTTCAAATCAATCCCAGAACAACAGCAAAGGACCTTGTGAAGATGCTGGAGGAAACAGGTACAAAATTATCTATATCCACAGTAAAACGAGTCCTATATAGACATAACCTGAAAGGCCGCTCAGCAAGGAAGAAGCCACTGCTCCAAAAACGCCATAAAAAAGCCAGACTACGGTTTGCATGGGGACAAAGATCATACTTTTTGGAGAAATGTCCTCTGGTCTGATGAAACAAAAATAGAACTGTTTGGCCATAATGACCATCGTTATAGAAAATGTGTGGGCAGAACTGAAAAAGCGTGTGCGAGCAAGGAGGCCTACAAACCTGACTCAGTTACACCAGTTCTGTCAGTAGGAATGGGCCAATAATTCACCCAACTTATTGTGGGAAGCTTGTGGAAGGCTACCCGAAACATTTGAACAAAGTAAAACAATTTCATTTAAAGGCTACCAAATACTAATTGAGTGTATGTAAACTTCTGATCCACTGGGAATGTGATGAAAGAAATAAAAGCTTAAATAATTCTCTCTACTATTATTCTGACATTTCACATTCTTTAATAAAGTGGTTATCCTAACTGACCTAAGACAGGGAATTTTTACTAGGATTAAATGTCAGGAATTGTGAAAAACTGAGTTTAAATGTATTTGTCTAAGGTGTATGTAAACTTCTGACTTCAACTGTACATGTCTGTCATTAAAGTGTAGAAATAAACACATCTCTTTCATAAGTTCTTTAAAAAATGAAATTTACCAACATTTCTGAAAATATAGCATTTTAAAAGGAAACTCTTAAACTGCTTACTCAGCCCCAACCCCCTTCTCTCCTGATCACATAGTTTCTCCCTTCCATCCTCCCTCCCTCCCTCCCGCTCTCTCCATCCATCTCTCCCTCTCCCTCTCTCTCTCTCTCCATCTCTCTCTCTCTCCATCTCTGTGTGTGTTTTTCTCTCGGCTTTACAGCTCATTTACAGACAGGAAGGACATTTCGCCACTCTTTGGTCTGTGGGGGTTTGGTTGGCTTGGCAACTCATTTAGACAATCAACAGTGAGCGCCTCACTGAACTATGACTTGGCTTTATAGAGCCCCTTTTCTAAACTTCACCCATTTCATCCCCCAGCCCGAGCCCCAACCCCACAGCCCTAGACCCAGCCCATCTCCGGCCCTCAGGCCCCAGCCCAGCCCAAGGCCTCAGGCCACAGCCCCGTGCCCTCAGTCCCAGGCCCCATCAGAACCCACCTTGGGCAGCTCCTCGATCTGATTGGCGTCCAGGTAGAGCTCCTCCAGCGTGCGCTCGAAGCTGAAGATCTCCTTGGGCACCTGCTGCAGGCTGCAGTGGGAGTAGTCCAGCACTGAGATGACCTCCTCCTCACCCCGGAAGCACCGGCACGGCACCAGGCGCCCAATGATCTTCCTCTTAGTCGTCATCTCCAGACACTGCACTGTAGTGGGGGAGGGTTCAGGGAGAGGGAGGAGAGAGAGAAGTGAGACAACATAAACTAGCCGAGCGTTCCTCTGAACCACTCTGCTTTAAATAATCTCCCCATTGCTTAGCCCTTGCCTCTCCAGCCTCCTGATTAGGTCAAGACAGCACCGCAGAAGACGAAATGTAATTAGACGCAGCCATGCTGAACCACGCTTGTCAACCAGGCTCTTAATTTTCTCCAATAAAGTTAGGTGCAATTAGCCAACCTGAGTCAAAGCCCCCATTCACACTGTTACACGGCACAGTAATACCAGCAGACCTCACTGCCAGTCCCACACACTCCTAATTCACCAAGCATACAGCATAGAGTCATTTCACATATTTAAAATGTTAAATTCTGCTCTTGACAACAACTCCTATAGCCGTATTTCTTGGGCAAAGGAGATTTACTGGGGAAAGTCAATGGTAGATAGATAGATAGATAGATAGATAGATAGATAGATAGATAGATAGATAGATAGATAGATAGATAGATAGATAGATTTTGCAGGTGCAAAATGCCACAACGAAAGTACACAAAGGACAGATACACGGTACATGATACATAGAGCGGCAGTATGAAAAAGTATAGAAATACAAGATATCTGGAGTGCAAAAAAAAAGCTATAAAAAGGACATTGCATAGTATGAGTGGTTGGCTGAATATGTACACTATACGTTGGTGGATGTTGGATGGTTAACTATACTATACAGGTCGATGGCAGAGAAATACTTCAGTAGCTAAAAATGCGTATGATATGAGCGAGGGTAATAATAGTTTACTTAATAGACAGACTGGGTAAATGAACAGGTAAGTGAAAATGTTGCATGGTTAAATTAGCTGTACAGTTAGGTATACAGTTATATTTACAGATAAGTGAATACTTGCATGTTTACACAAATTGTACAGGTAAATGACAGGAAGAGATACTTTAATAGCTAAATGTGTGTATGATATCATTTGGGGTAATAATAGTAATTCCCTTAAAATACAGTCCTTAGTGCGCAGGGTTTAATTACAGACAACTGCACTTATTGCACATTCGATATACTAAAAGCAATGAGAAAAGGTGCAACTGGCAGGATACTAATATGCATTCCTGAGTGAATGCCTACGTCCAATAATTACTTACAATATTGCATGTGATATAATATAACAACTGTACATGAGTATGTATATACAGACCTGTATGAATAAATAGGTCCTGAGTGGATGAGTGCTGACGGACCAGAGTTACTCACGGATGGATGCATAATTGTTAAACTAGGTCCTAGCACCCCAACAGTTCCAGATCTATGTTGCCGACGGCACGGCACCCCGGTGAGGCATTATACAGTCTCATAGCCGCCGGCAGGAAGGACCTCCTGTAGCGCTCTCTGGCACACCGCGGTGGGATCAGTCTGTGACTGAAAGTGCTCCTCTGCGTCATAACCATAGCGTGCAGAGGGTGGGTGACGTTGTCCATGATGGCCAGCAGTTTGGCCAGGATCCGTCTCTCCGCCACCTCCTCTAGAGTGTCAAGGCTCATCCCCAGGACAGAGCTAGCCTTCCTGATCAGCTTATTTACCCGAGAAGCATCACCGGCTTTGATGTTTGCTCCCCAGCACACCACTGCAAAAAAGATGGCACTGGCCACCACAGACTGGTAGAAGGTATGCAGTAGTTTACTGCACACGTTGAAGGACCTGAGCCTCCTCAGAAAGTAGAGTCGGCTCTGGCCCTTTTGGTACAGGGCCCCGGTGTTACCAGCCCATTCCAGTCTGTTGTCCATATGGACACCTAGGAACTTGTATGACTCAACCATTTCCACATCCATCCCCTTTATAGGGACTGCAGTCAGTTGTGCCTTGGTTCTCCTGAAGTCCACCACCATCTCCTTAGTTTTGCTGATGTTGAGCAGGGCTCATACAATTTACTGTTGCCATAGATTTTCCATTTGACTGCAAATGATGTAACTTAGCACTATGTACAAAGTGTTAACAAGGTAGTGCTAGCTGCAATACTCACACTGCACAGTCATCTTTAATACATTGAATAATAGAAAAGATACACGACAAAAACAGCTACATCCTTCATATCATCCACCCAACATTGGGTGAACTTATGAGCATGCCATAAACAGATACTGCTCTGAAACCAGCACGTGCTGGATCACACATCATGACGTTATGGGTTGGTGCTCAGTCAGCAATAAAATAGTCTCTCACTAATAAATATTGATAGGCTCCCTGAACATCCCCACTGGGCCAACGAACACTGTGAGGAACATGTTTGTGTGAAGACAATTTGCACTAGATAATTAGCTGCTCTGTCGTCTACCCTCAAAACTATTTAAGATAATTAGTTTTAATTTAAATGTGTCCTATTTACATGTAAGGACGAGGTAAGATCTGAGTTTATAGTGTCTGCAAGGCCATTTTCCACTCTCTTGGAGGTTGTATAAGAGGGGTCTTGTAAATCATTTCCCCAAGAAAATGAAAGTTCTGATAGAGTAGTGATAAAAATGTGAATGTACCCTTGTGATCATTTTTCTATTATACTCAACCCTTTGCAGCTCAATCAATACAGCCGTTGTTCAGCCTCTGCTGATAACTAAGGCCCATAGAAGTCACAGCATCATAAACTCAGAGAAATCAAATTAACAAGATACTTGTTCATCCTTTTAGTTTTTCCGGTTTTATTCCTTGTAAATACCACATTAAATACCATATTAAATACCACAAAAAATACCTACGCAGCAATTATCTTGTAAAGCTGTTCTTTTCCCCAAACACTGGGCTGCTCTATGTAACTAAAAGTAGTCTGTGAATTACATTGCCCCTGTACAAATCAAGCGTTTTGTTAGGGCCTGACTGAGGCCAGGTCTCTGACTCCCTCTATTGGGAGTAGTATGGCCACAGTCAGGACCTGACAATAATACAGGGAGTTTTGTTTGGTTTTGGTCAATCTCCAATTAGAGGCAGCTGTCTTGAGTTGTCTCTAATTGGGGATTCTATTTATGTTCACTCTGCTTCCACCTGCGTGTGGATCATTGAGTTGTCTATGTATTACGCGACACCAGTTCACGGTGTTGTCTCTGTTTCATGCGTGTGTTGTTTTCATTTTTGAGTGTAATAAACTATGTTTGCACGGACCTCTCGCTCTGCGCCTCGTTCCCTTACCACTAACCGTGACACGTTTACTGTAACTTACAAAGTTTTGTATTTTGTCAGCAGGGCCTGTTGAGACCAGGGGCAGCTGGGTGATGTGGGGCCAGCAGTGACTCCACAGCCAACAGGCTGGGGCCAGCAGTGACTCCACAGCCAACAAGCTGGGGCCCGCCACTCGTCTTTGTTTTCCACCCAAAACACACAACAACAAAAACAATAGACATGGCACAGGCAGAACAACCTGCTTTCCAGAAGACACATTCTCCATGCATTAGTCTTTGTATTGTTCTGTAGTCCCATTGCTAAGGAGACAAACAACCTTGTTCCATTCGGAGTGCCTTGTAAAGAGCCTCTCTCCCAGATGCTGTAGGGCAGAGCAGGGAGATGAATGACATTTCAGCTTGGGAGACATAAATCCTGTATGGAGCCGGGCTCTCAGGAGTATATCAGACAAGGTCACAGTGAAATCCCTCTATCATCTCCCCACTCCTACTTCCAGGAACACAGCAGCAGCTGCCAGTTCCCTGTCCTCTCCTCCTCTCTTCTCTTCTCAACAACACAGCAGCATTAGGGGTCACGCACACAGAGAGGTCAGAGAGGTGTCAGCAGCCAATCAAGACGTAGAGAAGAGACTGTCTGAGCAGCAAATCTATTAAGCTGGTGAGATAGCACAAAATACCCTTAGAAATACCCACCAGCTTCATGTGTCTCCTAATCAGAGCCATTGAGTGGGATCCCTGCTCTAATGACTATGACTGTATAGCTTACAGCCATATGGCCTCTCATAGAAGTATAATACTGATTATATAGGGCATTTTCATATAGATCAGACCTGCAGGACTGTAGGCTCAGCTGCCTGTGTATGTGAGAATTCCCAATGGGGCAAGAGAGTCTGATGATCTGATTCTTCTGTCCCCAACCAAGGAGGGCCTATAGCAGCACCTATATCTTCTGCACAGACTCTGTCAAACCTGGACCCTGACAGTAAATCTCAGTTATAATGGTCTTCCAAGAAAGGTCCAGTTCCCAGGACCATAAATAAAAATTCCATCTAGACACCGTTGCCCTAGAGCACACAAAAAACTATACATACCTCGGACTAAACATCAGCGCCACAGGTAACTTCTGAACGATCTGAGAGAGAAGGCAAGAAGGGCCTTCTACGACATCAAAAGGAACATCAAATTCGACATACCAATTAGGATCTGGCAAAACCCATTGCCCTTTATGGTTGCGAGGTCTGGGGTCCACTCACCAACCAATAATTTACAAAATGGGACAAACACCAAATTGAGACTCTGCATGCAGAATTCTGCAAAAATATCCTCTGTGTACAACTTAAAACAGAGAGAAAGCAGCATCAGCCAGATAAGATAAGGCTCCACACTAGTAAATAAAGCAGGCTGACAAAACCACAGCAACATTTTACGCACTTGAATGTATCGATTGGTTTTTAGGCGCCATTGTAAGACTGCTGTTATGTTCCATAGCAATCCGAAAGAATTCAGAAATGTGATAACGAACTGAAGCCAAGACGATGTTCTCTCTTCAATCAACAATGATGAAGCCTTCAAATTCATGACCAAGATAAGCTGCATTACACAATCAAAGAACCATATAATCCGCTCAATCAAAATTTTCTGTAAGATTAATTGAAAATGCATCACTTGTTGAATTGTATGCAGCTGATTAAGCTTCTATTTTGAATATCTTTTGGTATACAGTACAATGAGTATTATTCTATTATATCCAGTCTTTTTTCATGATGGAAATTGAAATATTAAAATGTGATTGTCAAAAATAGACTTTAATACATTTTTGGGAAAACCATTTAAAAGCTAGAGTTATTGTACAGTCTGACAGCAGTGGGTAGAGTGGCGTTTCGCAGGCAGTTCATACGGGCAGTTATACAGGACAGCTCGTGGGTGTTTCTTAGGAGCCTGTTGGTGCAGTTACCTCTTTTTGGATGGTCAAGAGTGTGCATGTCCTTCACCAGGTGCACTGCAGCCTGCTCTCAACTGCTCTGCAGTGATGGTATCTGTGGTTGGGCTGCTCCACCTCTGGAGATGTTCCACAAGGCCCTCCTCTGCACCCTGTCTAGTTGAGCCTGCTGCTTTTTACTGCATCCAACTAACGGCATTTCACTGTATTCCAGACAAGGCCTGACCAGTGTAGTGTATACTGTGACCAGAGCTTCAGTGGGTAGGCCATTTCTGGCAAGAACAGTCAAAAAGTGCAGGTGTTCTGAGGCCTTCCTCACTGACTGCTCCACATGTGTGTCAACACTGAGGTTAGAGTCTAAATGAAAACCAAGATACTTGGTTGTTGTTACCACTGGTACTTCCTGTCCTCCTAGGATTAGTGGTGCAGGTTGTGGATGGTCTCTAGAAAAGCATATCATAATTTACACAGACTTTTTTACATTCAGGAGCATGTTGTTGGATGTGGCCCACTCTTCCAGCTGCTTTGCATTCAAACCCATGAAAGTGTCCTCTTGGACGCTGGTTAATGGTCTGGCTTAGGACAGCCCTACATCCTCTGCATACCCAGTGTCCAGACTGTCACTGAAGACAACTTTTCAGGTGGACATGTGAAGTATAATACACTACATGACCAAAGGTATGTGGACACCTGCGTCAATCTAAGATATCTGTTTGCAATGGATGCGTCTCAATCCAACGCATTCGCAGATGTTGCACTTCCACATCTGCGGTGAAAGGTGGCAGAGCTAGAGTGGTGTTTGTCAGACCATGAGACATCCCAAAAATCGGTCTTCTCACGAAAACGTCTGTAGCATCTGAACGGTTGTAAACCTACAAACTATTGTACACGATGGTGGACTCCGTTTTGCTCTACGACCCCCACTAGTGTCACATGACTCTTATGAAGGTAACCAGTACCAGTTTTAAAGGTAGTTTTGTGGCTACCCCAAAAAAAGGGTTAAATATGTGTAAAAAAATATATATAAAAAAATAAACATATATACAGATATATATATATATATATATATATATATATATATATATATATATACAGTATATTTCCTGAGCTTTCTTATATCTCCTATATATAGGACAAACACTTCAAAACCTTGTTTATTTTGACTGTCTTGCCATGTATGACTGTGTTATTCAATGTGTTTCTCTAGGCTGTAGTAGTAAAGGCCAAATTCAATATTAATCAAATATTTTTTATACTCTATTCAGTATATATATTTATTTATACCTAAAGGGGTCCTAAAATTCAAAATCAAATAGCTAAATGATCCATAGTATGACCATCTTAAAACAATTCCATGTGTCAGCTTAGAACCCCCCCAATGGCATAGAAGAAATAAAATATGTATTTTTTTGTTGGCTTTTCAAGAACATTTCTGAGAATATACTCATCAATGGAGATGTTGCCTGTATAGGTGGGTTATTCCTGGCTGAAGATTTTAATAAACAGCCAGCTCGGTCTTATTTCCTGAAATTAATGTTGTAATTTGTGTCTATGTTAGTGGCTCCGGTGAAAAGCTTCTCTCCCAGGAAATGTGGAACAGCAGAACCATGTACATACTCATTAAAAATGCATGTGTATCCAACAGCTTAATTCCCCAGGGTCAGCTAGCAGCCAACGTGACATGTGCAGCTCCTCACAAAAGCTCCAATCCGTTACCAAGGTAACCATCTCTAAAGGGTCAACATGTACTTTTATAGAGACATTTATTTATTTATAGGACAGTCAATATTACACACGTTCAAGAGCCAAGGCAAATTAGCATTGATTAAGATATCCAGAGAACGTTGGGACTGCACCATATAAAATATTTCCAATGTTAACAGCATATTATTGGTTTAGAGAAGAAGGCTAAAATAATGGCTTTTTCCAATATGGAAATATGGATAGATGCTGCGGGAGGGATTGAGAGCTATGCCTTGCCTGGCTGTAAATAATGAAAGATTACAATGGACATGAAGGAAACTGGGCTTAGGGGAAATAAATCAAGCAATCTGTAAAAGGTCCTCGTAGCACTGGGGCTTCTTCACAGAGCCTTGCAGAGCCTGGCCCACTGACAGAAAGACAGACACAGACAGACAGACTCAGCTGCCTCAGCCGACTTCAACTGTACCTTTGGTCTTGTAGTGTAAGTGTTACAGTAAACCATCATTAAATGTAATCTCACAGTCTAAGATAAGTTTATGACAATCTTGTGTAGACATTATGACAGAACATTCACATAAAATGTTACATATCATTGAATATGTACGATTTTTTGTGTCATGCATAAAGTATGTGTCCTAATCGATTGCCAAAACTATAGTTTGTTAAGATGAAATCTGTGGAGTGGTTGAAAAATGAGTTTTAATGACTTCAACCTAAGTGTATGTAAACTTCCGACTTCAACTGTATGTGGACACCTGCTCGTCGAACATCTAATAAAAAAATAATGGGCATTAATATGGAGTTTGCTGCTATAACACCCTCCACTCGTCTGGAAAGCCTTTCCACTAGATGTTGGAACATTGCTGCGACAAGAGCATTAGTTAGGTTGATGTTGGGCGATTTGGCTCCTTCTCGCAGTCGACGTTCCAATTCATCCCAAAGGTGTTCAATGGGGTTGCGGTCAGGACTTTGTGCAGGCCAGTCAAGTTATTCAACAATGATCTTGACAAACCATTTCTGTATGGATCTCTCTTTGTGCAAGGGGGCATTGGCATGCTGAAACTGGAAAGGGCCTTCCCCAAACTGTTGCCTCAAAGTTGGAACCACAGAACCGTCTAGAATGTCATTGTATGCTGTTGCGTTAAGATTTCCCTTCACTGGAACTAAGAGGCCCAGCCCGAACCATTAAAAACAGCCCGGTTGTTTGAGTAGGCTAAACTAGCTAGCAAACAGCCCCAGACCATTATTCCTCCTCCACCAAAATGTACAGTTGGCACTATGCATTCAGGCAGGTAGCATTCTCCTGGCATCCGCCAAACCCAGATTCGTCCGTCGGACTGCCAGATGGTGAAGTGTGATTCATCTATCCAGAGAATGCGTTTCCACTGCTCCAGAGTCCAATGGTGGCGAGCTTTACACCACTCCAGCCAATGCTTGGTATTGCGCATGGTGATCTTAGGCTTGTGTGCGGCTGCTCGGCCATGGAAACCCATTTCACGAAACCCAGACAAACAATTACTGTGCTCACGTTACTTATGCGCTACGCACTTCTGCACTCGGCAGTCCTGTTCTGTGAGCTTGTGTGGCTCCTAGACATTTACACTTCACAATAACAGCACTTACAATTGACAAGGGCAGCTCTAACAGGGCAGAATTTTGACGAACTGACTTGTTGGAAAGGTGGCATCCTATGAAGGTTCCATGTTGAAAGTCACTGAGCTCTTCAGTAAGGCCATTCTACTGCCAATGTTTGTCTCTGGAGATTGCATGGCTGTGTGCTCGATTTAATACCCCTTTCAGCAATGGGTGTAACTGAAAATAGCCTAATCCACTAATTTGAAGAGGTGTACACATACTTTTGTATATATACTGTATGTCATGTCACATCATGGGCCATAAATAGGTTAGGAAGGTCTCAGTGAATCATGCTTTATAACAGCCAGGTTTGTGGCATGGAGAATAAATGAAACAAAAGTAACAGCAAAAGAAAATACAAAACACTGCAATGAAACAGTAGAGCAGTTGAACTCGTTTGAAACACTCAAAGCTCTACCTTTTACAACCACAAAGCCCTCTGTCATAATTTGTTAGCAATGCTTAGCAAGATGGGTTGTTTGCCACCTACAATTCAGACATCAGTCAATTAATATGTACTGCCATGATTTTGTCGTGTCTAGCAGCGATGGGAATTTGCAACAGCTGGCTGAGTCCAAGTTGAAGGTTGACAACTTTGTGAACGGCTCCTTTGAATGAAGACAGAGCAGAAGTCCCAAAGCAGTCAAAGTGTCACGTCAATATGAAGACGTATGCCTACATACTTCTCAAGAGGTACACACAAGAGGGAATTTAGTACAAATATAGCATGTTTAACTCTCATCCACCTCCCCTACTTGTTCTACTCACTCTCTTCCTGTGCCTGCTGTCCTGTCAGAGGAGATGCAGTTAATTTAACAGTGAGCAGCACATCCCTCTGAAGCAGCATGGGCCTGTTTGATTCACTAGACTGATCCTCTACCTCCACTGTGAGGCCCTACCCCCACCATGTGCAGGTCACACAACACAAGCTTCTCCAGATCAGTCAACAGTGGATTAGAAGTTGAAATATAAGACTACAGAGGGCACACAAAGTCACCAGAAACAGACTTCTTGTTGGTTTAACTGCTCTTAGAAAAAATGTAAATGGGGATGAATCATACGCAGCGGCAGCACGTATGAGGCATACGTTTTCCTCAAGAAAATGTAAAACTATGTCTGTGCTTTAGGAATGCCTCAGCTTAACTCAGCAGATTTACACAGTCTGGTGGTGTGCAGGAGACCCGGGTTCAAACCCCAGTCACTCACACTAGTAAACAGCTTCTCAGAAAGACATTTCAATAGCCTTGGTGCTGTGGGGTTGGTGTTACGCCACACTATATAGCCTAGTGTGGTAGACCAGTGTTAAACCACACTGTAGACCTGCCATAAGTTGATGCTTATTCATAAAACCCTCCCCCCTATCTGAGATATATACTGCAGCCCTCATCCTCCACATACAACACCCGTTCTGCCAGTCACATTCTGTTAAAGGTCCCCAAAGCACACACATCCCTGGGTCGCTCGTCTTTTCAGTTCACTGCAGCTAGCAACTGGAACGAGATGCAACAAACACTCAAACTGGACAGTTTTATCTCAATCTCTTCATTCAAAGACTCAATCATGGACACTCTTACTGACAGTTTGGCTGCTTTGCGTGATGTATTGTTGTCTCTACCTTCTTGCCCTTTGTGCCGTTATCTGTGCACAATAATGTTTGTACCCTGTTTTGTGCTGCTACCATGTTGTGTTGCTGCCTTGTTGTGTTGCTACCATGTTGTTGTCATGTTGTGTTGCTACCATGCTGTGTTGTCATGTGTTGCTGCCATGCTACAGTATGTTGCTGTCTTAGGTCTCTCTTTATGTAGTGTTGTCTCTCTTGTCATGATGTGTTTTGTTCTATATTTTTATTACATTTATTTTTATTTTTAACCCCAGCCCCCATCCCTGCAGGAGGTCTTTGCCTTTTAGTAGGCCGTCATTGTAAATAAGAATTTGTTCTTAACTGACTTGCCTAGTTAAATAAATGTTAAATAAAAAAAATACAAATAAATAGACCAGTGTTAAACCACACTATATAGCCTAGTCTGGTAGACCAGTGTTAAACGCACTATATAGCCTAGTGTGGTAGACCAGTGTTCGAGCATGCTTTGCAGCCCTAGTTAACAATCCTTGGACATTAAGATTAAAAAGATACTCAAGGGCACATGTCACAGAGAAGCAGTGAAAAGGGGTGAGCAAGAAGATGTGTCAGACAGCAGAGCGTGTGAATATACCTCTAACTGGCAGTAGGAGGGAGAGAGCAGTTGAATGAGAGCAGAGTCAGAACAAGTTACTGAGCTCTCCATCTCTGCAGCCCCAAGACGTTTGGCCTAGCCAGCATTGGAAGCAGGGCGTTAAGTACACAGCTTAATGAAGGGAATGTCACAACTGTATTAGACAGGTGCTAATCAATAAGAGGACACTGAATTAACCTTTTATCTCGGGCTCCAACTATGTTTGGATTATCCGTGATAGGTTTTTTCTCCTCAGGGTGTCTGCAAAGCTAAATAGAGTCTAATCCTCCAACAACACAATCTACATGATAAACACCCTTAGGAAGAATTCACTTTAAGCTTCAAAGTGTATCCAACCAACAGTTGTAAAACATTAATTAAAATTATAGTCCACTTAAGAGTAAAACTACTCATGTACTGTGTAAACACATAAAATATATAAAACCGTTAAAAGCATTCATTTGAAATGAACCCCTAGCATGGGTGTGCATTGATAGTAGCAGATATGATTAAGTACACATTTAATCTAAGAAAAGACAATATAATTGTCCATAAAAGCCATGTAGAGTTTCTAGTCTCACATTTCTAAATGCAAAATGACCTGTTAGTAGTAGTACACATCCAGATGAGACAACAGATAGACTACTGGCACAGATCTGTTTGCTGAGAGGTTCTTTGTAAGACTCTCAAAATCATTAAATGCAGCCAGACAATAATTGGTGGACTGACTCCATACTCTGTGGCCTTAGAGAGCCTTACATCATGTGAGTGGAGGCTCTCTCCATTTAAACATGGTGCCCAGGGGTCTACTGCAGTCTATCACTCTGATGCTCTCTCAGACACACACACAGACACACAGACAGAGGCAGAGGGTAGGGACTAGGCATCTTCAGAATGAGATCATCACAGCTGCCTCTCCTCTCATCATGGGCCAGTCAACACCATCATAATTTACAATGGAATATGGATTTGAACATACTATACTGCATGTGGTTCAAACAATGATATCAATATATACTGCATTGATCTGGAGCAAAGCATATCTAGCATGTATCAGTTGATACAACAGTATCTGTTTATAAAGAACATTGAACAGCAACACAGAAAATGTTGATTTCATAATTCATATCCCACTTTATGACGGCCACATCTGGCTGCAGAAACGATCGTCTGTGCAGACAGAGATTTAAGATTAACACTGATAATTCTACATGCAACTTTACAAAACGGACTACACCCTCAATCGGTGATACAAAAATACAATTAATGACTGTGTAGCTGGTTGAAGGCAGGCAGGAAGCTGAGGCCGTGCAGACTTGACTGTGATACAGTATTAAAAGGTCACTCAGTCTACAGTAGATCTAGACAATGAAGACATATGCTACATAACAGGACTGGCCTTCTGACTGAGCTAATCTAATCCTAGAATCCAAACTCAAAGGCGCTTTGTTTCTAAAACTCTAACATCACTTAAAAATACAAGTAGAATGAGCAGGTGACCAATTCAGTGGGTTTAACGCAATGATTTCGAGCAGGTGTCCAAAAGTATGTGGACATCTCATTCCAAAATCATGGGTGTTAATATGGATCTGGTTCCCCCTTTCCTGCTATAACAGCCTCCACTCTTCTGGGAAGGCTTTTCACTAGATGTTGGAACATTGCTGTGGGGACTTGCTTCCATTCAGCCACAAGAGCAATAGCATTAGTTGCACAGAGCCCTGACTTCAACCCTATCGAACACCTTTTTGATGAATTGGAACGCCGACTGGAAGCCAGGCCTAATCGCCCAACATCACTACCTGACCTCACTAATGCTCTTGTAGCTGAATGGAAGCAAGTCCCCGCAGCAATGTTCCAACATCTAGTGGAAACTTTTGCTCATGTAGTGTATACCATCACAACATTCACATGTTCAATCACCAGGTGTGCTATTCACTTTTAGAAAACATTTGGGCAAATAAGGCTCAGCTCTCCTATTGGCTGCAGTATGTATGCAAGGTTTTGCAATCATAGATACTGGCACTGCCATTGGTTGGCTGCAGAATTGCCTAATTAGCCTCACTAAATAGGTCACTGTTTAAGCCACACTGAACAGATACATACACACGCACCCTCATGTTTCACTTGGTCTCTGGTCCTTGCCTGCCTGCTTGCCCATCCTCTATAGCTCTAGGTGGATTTGAGGTTAGAAGGAATCATCTGTTACTACTCTGACTCTTCACGCAAATGTCAGTCCATAGGCCTCTGCAATAGTTACAGGCAAAATGCTCAACATCACAAAGCCTAGGACCATTTACTGTAGAAAGTTTTTAAACTCAGTGAAGTGAACTTGAGAATGTCCTTGAATACTTGGGATTTACAGGCTTCAGTGGTCTGAATTACAAGTGCGAAGAGAGGCTTCGTGGCTTAAAAAGGAATCATTTGTGTTCATAAATATAGCAGGCAGGTCACAGACTCTTAAACCAAGGAGATATCCAAGCCTTCAAGTGAGTGACAAAAAGCTGGTTAGAACATTATAGCATTACCAACAACCTCATCGTATGGTACAGCACTGAGGGATTTAGCTATATTTGAGTGTGCTTCTTTTGAGGCAAATCACCACTTTAGTTTTTTCTCTTTTCTTGGCAAAAAGCCTGTGATCCATGGCCCAGTTCTGCCTCTGTTGCAGAGGATCCTTGAGCATGACAGTGGGACAGGAGCATAATGATGTCTCACTCTTCGTTGCTAGAAAGAGGGAATATATCACTGACAATAGAGAAAGACTTGATTTTTGGGTCAATTGGTATAGCGAACATGGGGGAACAGCCATACAGGGCATGTACCAACATACTATTATTACAGTGTAAGCATGCTATGTTGTTCCATAAAGATACCAGTCTCTTGGCAGAGACAGTATGCTTCCTATGCTGGGAGGATACACTATTTCCTCTCTTGAGAAGCAAGCCTATGTACAAATCCCGACATGAACAGGAGCTCACATCCAAAAAAAGATCAGAGACGGGAGTATCCTACTCCAGCACAGTGCTTTTACACACGGTACATTGAGGCTATAACATCAATTCATGTCTAGGTAATAATAATTTCCGTAGATACTTTTATAATGGAATTCTTTTCTATTTTGAAAATGAGCTTGTTCTGTGCACTATTGTAATAGTGTTGACAACAGCTAAATGTCTGGAGAGAGTGCAATGCTGAGCATTAAAGAGGAAGGTGTATTTTAGGTCACATTGATCGGGCCCTGGGAGCTGGGGACGCTCAAGATAATGGAGACAGATCCAGGACACCAGGCAGAGCAGACAAGATGGAGGGGAACCAGAACAGGTAAGTCGCCATGCTAGAATCTGGCAAATACCTCCTGACATTTGGGACTGTTCTGTGGCACTCAAACCAAGGTATCACTGTTATCAACACATTAGATTTAAGTCATTTATCCGACGCTCTTATCCAGAGTGACTTACAGTAGCGAGCGCATACATTATCGTACTGCTCGTCATTACAGGCTCCCAAGTGGCTCAGTGGTCTAAGACACTGCATCTTGGTGTTAGAGGTGTCACTACAGACAACCTGGTTCAAATCCAGACTGTATCACAACCAGCTGTGATTGGGAGTCCCATAGGTCTGTGCACAATAGGCCCAGTGTTGTCCAAGTGTGTAAATAAGAATCTGTTCTTAACTGAGCTACAGGGGACAATTAACTGCCCAAAATGATTCATATGACAAGAATGTAACATCTGCAATTAAACAAGCCTTGATGTATGTACATCAATATGTTTCCTTAGCCAGTGTCCTTGCAGATACTGCTGTGCCCTCTCACAATGCAGACAGGCAGAGGGAATTTGTGCTTTGTGAGTAAATGTGGTGGCTGAGGAGGAGTGCTTTTCTGCTGTGATCTTTCGCAGGTCAATGGGCAGGCAGGGATCTGGTAGGTTGAGGGCTTCAGTGAAGCAGTGTTGTCATCATTCATCACTACATCTGTTCACTGACTTTGTGAACAAACAGAGTAAGGCTACCAGAGGAGAACAGGCAACTATAGTGGAGTACTGATCCATTTCACCCTGTCACAACAATCAGAGAAACAATCACTCAGCTGACCCAGGTCAAATTAAATTGGTTGCATAAACATATTTAGCAGATTATATTGTGAGTGTAGTGAAACGCTTGTGTTCCTAGCTCCAACAGTGCAGTAGCATCTAACATTAAGGAAGATTCATGGTAAGTTAATCTGAGGAGAAGCATTATGACATTAGGAGGAAACAGGCAGAGCATGTAGCCTAGTGGTTAGAGTGTTGGGCCTGTAACTGAAAGGTTGCCAGATCGAATCCCAGAGCTGACAAGGTAACAATCTATTGTTCTGCCCCTGAACAAGGCAGTTAACCCACTGTTCCTAGGCCGTCATTGTAAATAAGAATTTGTTCTTAACTGACTTGCCTAGTTAAATAAAATAAAAATAGGATGTTGTGGCATGGTCCTCTGGAGGTTTTGTCTAGTTCCCAATTTGTCCCGGGACATCCCTGGGATGTTGTGTCATGTTAAGTTTTGTCTAGTTCCTGGTTGGTCCCGGAGACGTCCCTGTGGACTTTTCTAACACATTCTTGAGACGTTGTGTCATGGTCCCCTTGAGGTTTTGTCTAGTTCCTGGTTGGGGGTGTCATATTGAAAAGTCAGTACTAAGTTATCATGTCAAATATAGTCATTGAATACTACACCAGGAGTAGGCCTAGCTGTGGATTGTGTGTAGCCCAATCACAAGGCATAGCCCACAGTCGGGAACGCGCGGCAAATTTGTCAGTGAACAGCATGCAGCCAAAACAGGCCTTTCGCAATATTGTGCGTAAACAGAGAAGACTAATATGTTTCTAGGCTACCAAAATATTTTATCAACTTCCAAACAGGCCTATTGAGCAAACAGCATTGGTTTACAGTAAAGTAAAACAAAAGCGAGATAGGCTTTTGCACTTGAGGGCATTATTCATCGCTGGTGAGTGAGCTAGGCATCATTGATCGTTGGGTGATTCAGTGAAACTGGAAATCTTTTTTAGGACTATAATTTCCACCTCATATTGTACAATATGTGTCTCCACAAACCTAGGCCTAGGCTATTGGTGGATTCAAGACAAGTTTGTTTTTATTGATCTCAGTTTGTCAGTGTCAAAGTAGCCTGTCATTTCCATCATTTGTGCGGTATAAAAAAAGATTCAGTCATGTAAAACGATGTAGAAATGCATGCATTTTACCTGGACCCTAGGCTAAAACAAACAAATAAATCCACACGTGTGCAACATCTGCAAACACTTCTACATTATGCCATCTTTTATTATAAAGGAGATTATTATGCATTCCGGTACCACAGAAACCCACAGGTCACCCCACTACTGCACTCACTACATATTGGACCTTCCTCTGCATCCATTATTACACTCATCCCATTAAGGCCCAACTTTAATGAGTCCTGGGGAACAAGTGACCTTCCCATACAGAACACATTTCACCTTCACACATTACTGCTACGTTTCAGAATTTCTCCATTGATACATTATTCTGTGAAAGGCTCCCATTGCCTTTGCTAGCACTAATTTCATATCTTTGTAGTCTGTGCCAGGCAATTGCTCTGCAAGGCTCTCCATCTCTTGTGCTCATTTATGAGCTACAGACAACCCCAATAACCTAAAGCACAGATTTCTCTCACTCCTGCTCGCAGCACTCACATTTTACCACCTCCTCCTTTCGAAATACACCATTACGTTATTTGGCTAACCTCAAGCACCTTTTCCAACACTTAACATCAAATTGGGGGCTAATAAAGCATTTAGCATCAGCACATGAAGCATTTAACTGTGCTAAACTACCATTTTAAATATGAAATAACAATTTAGCCATGTACTTTAGCAAATTTTGTTCTTCACAGATCTTACAGCACATACATTAAGCTTGTCCCACTTCACATCCCAGTCTGCCTGAGAGGGGAACCTCGTGTGTGTGTGTGTTGTGAGAAGTCATGGAAGTTTGTGGAGGTAGCTGAAACAGCCTACAATCTCATTGAGGCAGCAGTAATCAGGTCCATGTTAGACAACAATGGGCCTGACACCAGACAGTCTCCGTACAACAGAGTGGTCCAGGCCTGATAAGCAGCACAACAGTAACTAGTGCTTGTGGCTTCAGAACATGCCATGAACAAGGTTTTGTAAATCTGTTTTACCACTACAGTGATCTCCGCCGGTGTTATAGATGGCTGCAACAAACAACGCTAATACACTTGGACTTAGTTTCTGCCCAGCAGCAGTTAAGAGGAAATAATTAATACAAGGCCTTTATAAACATCAAAACAAAACTTAAAAGCCCCACTTAGAAATAATTAAATGGATCATGTTGTTTATCAACGACTTTCCAGTGCATAGCTAATGTAGTAGATAGAGCCTGCATGCTCAGGCAGCATCACATGATACCTCATTCTCCTGAGTGGCCTAGAACCCCTTTCACAGATAATCCAAGCAAGTTTAAAAATGGCTCTGTTGGAGACCATCAAGCTCTCTTCTTCTCCTCCTCGCACCAACTTCACCCTGAGAGTGACTGGTGATCTACAAAACTGATTCTCGTGATTAAAATCTTGTTACACTTAATCAGTTCTCCACAGACCCCTCCATGATTTGGGACTGACAGAGGAGAGCACATGCTAAACTACTCTCCTTACATCACCACACCCAACAGAGGAATTATGAAAATATTTCTAATAGGCTGGAAAAAAAAGCTAATGTTTTATTTTTTGTCTTTCATCAGAAAATAATAGTGATTTTATGTTGAAGTGAGTGAACCTAAAATGTATGAAAGTCTGGTCACCAGGGTGCATTACAAAACAGGCTGGGGAACGAGGCATTGGCAAATAATCAACCTGCATGGTCTAATTAGGATTCCAGTGGTGACGCAGCATGCCATAACATTCAGAACTCTGGGAAAGGATTAAAGAAGAAGAAAAAATCTCTCCTCTGCAAAGGTTACACATAAAGGAGCAATCCCATCTGACCTGGTGTGATGTGGTGCTGGATGTGTCTAGAGGGAGGACCGATTTTTTTCTCGGTCTTCCTCAGCTTGATATTAGAGGTCATGACATAAATTATCAGGTTATCGTGGTTAAATCTGTACCTTGGTGAAGCATGTTGGGTACTGGCACATTTGAACCTGAAACAGATTGTACAGACCCAATCCAGTATGCTTTGATTTCTTAAAACAATATTTGCAACAAAAACACGATGTCTAAACTGGTACAGGAGGACAAAAAATAGGAATTGTCTAAAACAATACAAGGCAGTCACAGGGCTCTCCGATGTCGAGTGAAAACGTTGCCAAATTTCTATCACAAAATCAAAGCTCGCTCTACCTCAGGTGCTACCCAATGGACTGGCCTGAAATCACTCTGACAGCAACAATGTGCAAAGAATAGGATTTTAGAAAAGCAATTCATGAACCCCTGTCCTAAATACTATAAAAGCCACAGTTCATTCCACATTATGTGTTCGGTCATACTTGACAAAGTTAAGCACTGAGAATGAAAAGTTTGTTTAAATAAATCCTTTTCTATATATCATGAAACTATTATGAGCAGCAGCTGGCCATGCAAGAATTTATAACATATATTATTTATCACAGATTAAACTTTGACCTACTTCAGAATTATATGCAGTGCAATATAATGGTATGAAGCTATATGCAAAGACTGATACGAAGATCGATAAGACTGCTTTACAGAAGATGCGAACAATGCACATCTTCATTCGAAGTATGACTATGATTACTTCATTGGTGCTCACCCAGCGGGCAACATTTAGAATGGGACATAATAACATGACATCCTTTTTTTGGTTTAAATATGCATGTGATGACAGATGTTAGTTGGGTACTGGGTCTCTCTCTCTCTCTGTCTCTCTGTCTCTCTCTCTCTCTCTCTCTCAGCACAAAGGCTAGAAGGTAGAGACAACAAAACAACACGTGAAGCAGCCACAACTGTCAGAAAGAGTGACCATGATTGAGACTTTGAATAAAGAGATGGGGATAAAACTGCCCCGTTTATTGCAGCTCGTTCCAGTCGCTAGCTGCAGCGAACTGAAAAGAGGAACGACCCAGGGATGTGTGTGCTTTGTGGTGTTGTATGTGGAGGATGAGAGCTGCAGTTGGTATCTCAGATAGTGGGGAGTGAGGCCTAAGAGGGTTTTATAAATAAGCATCAACAAGTGGGTCTTGCGACGGGTATACAGAGATGACCAGTTTACAGATGATGGCCGAATGGTAAAGAACATTTAGAGAGCACCCTTACCTGCCGATCTATAAATTATGTCTCTGTAATATAGCATGGGATTACAATAGAGTAATACAACATTTACGGAAATGTAATACAACATAAATATACTGTTGACACGTAGGCTATGGTGTGGTGTAATGGAAGGTTTAAATATATGTCATGACAGTGTTATGAGTAACATGTTATGACAAGTTATGTCAGCTGTTATGACATATTGTGACACGGTTATGACCATGTCATAATGTGTTATGATGCTGGGTTCAAGTGTTACCTCAAAATGACACTACATTATTCACTCATTATTCATTTCCATTGGGTACAAAACAAACAGCAAATGCATCCAACAAGTTTATAGAGTCACAAGCTTAATGTAATCATTGTGTGCTATGTATATATGGGACCAAATATTAAAAGAAAATAAGTTCTGTAATTTCTAAACGGTTCACCCTCAAATGTGTGCACAATCTGCACTTTAACCTCATAGTCACAACAACAAAAATTGTCACTGTCCAAATACTTTTGGAGCTCACTGTACAGTGCCTCCAGTGTATATAATGGCAGTACGGGCTAAAGTGCTGCACCTCTCAAATAACATCCTTTAAAAAATGTAATCCAATGGGAGAGCCAGGTGTAACATCGGGTCAATGGAATGAGCTCCATTCGATAGCGGTTAGCGTCGCGTCATCATACAAGCACACCTAAAACAGAACATGCTTCCTCAGCAGAAAAGGGCCTCATTTGATAGACTGATACCTACAGTATAAGTGAATCAAAGCTCTGGGGACTCGGTCTAGATTCAGAACTGTGAGTTCTGTGAGTATTGGAGTTCTGAGAGCTGGAAGGAGTGACCAGGGAGAACAATCTGTGGAAAGTTTTGGAAACCCAGTAAAACTTGTCTAACCGTATCTTTGGCTGCTTCATTCTTTTTCTTCATAGAGCGCTGTTTAAAGGGGTAGTATGGAGTAATCCACCCTATCTAATATCTAATTTGTGCACTGGCGTATTAGGCACGACTCAAAACAGTTGTCAAATGTTACAATGTCAAGGTCCATATTTGTTATTGTTACTTAATAGAAAAAGAGGTGATTACTGCTGCCTCAATGAGATTGTAGGCTGTTTCAGCTACCTCCACAAACTTGAGCCAAATCTGTGTTCCAATCCTGCTAGCGCTCTGAAGTAGTGTATTTCTCTTCCTTTTCATCTCAATAGTGTTATTACAGAGTGTTGTGCCATTCCCTCAGGCCTGAGCATAGCATGACATCTCCATCCTGATAGGGCCCTGCAGAGAGAGTGCAAGGACGGTTTAAGGTGCCCTGTAATCTGGGAGAATAGTGGAATTACACAGCAGCAATGTAAAGCGTGCTCTGAATGAAACCCGGTCAGCATTCTTCACAAATCCTCCCTCTCTCTCCACCCGTCCACCCCCATCTACAACACACATCAACTACACCAACCAGCCGTAGAACCGCTGGGCGATTAGGCCTGGCTCGCAGTCAGCGTTCCAATTCGTCCTAAAGGTGTTTTATGGGGTTGAGGTCAGGGCTTATGCAGGCCAGTCAAGTTCTTCCACACCAATCTTGACAAACTATTTCTGTATGGACCTCACTTTGTGTACGGGGGCATGCTGAAACAGGAAATGGCCTTCCCCAAACTGCTGCCACAAAGTTGGAAGCACAGAATCATCTAGAATGTCATTGTTTGTTGTAACATAAAAAATCTTCACTGGAACTAAGGAGCATAGCCCGAACCATTAAAAACAGCCCCAGACCATTATTCCTCCACCACCTCCAAACTTTCCAGTAGTCTATATGCATTGGGGAAGGTAGCTTTCTCATGGCATCCGCCAAACCCAGATTTGTCCGTCGGACTGCCAGATGATGAAGCGTAATTCCACAAATTTGAAGGGGTGTCCACATACTTTTGGATATATAGTGTATGCACACACACACAGAGACAGAGACAGAGACAGAGACAGAGAGAGAGAGAGAGAGAGAGAGAGAGAGAGAGAGAGAGAGAGAGAGAGAGAGAGAGAGAGAGAGAGAGAGAGAGAGAGAGAGAGAGAGAGACAAGTCGATAACCCTCCTCCTCCAATGGTAATCCAAACATACATAGTTTAACAGAGCTTTACAAAGCAGATATAAACTTACCTCGATACCTGGATCCCACATTGTAACACACAAAGCACCTTGACTGCGATAAAGTCCTAGACTAATTTTACTCTAGCCACAAGCAAGAATATGAGGCCCTCCCCCTTTAGGCAAATCAGATCATGACTCTATACTCCTGCTTCTTGCCTACAAGCAGCAGCTCAAATGTTAAGAAATTATCCTCCGAATCAGAGGTTATTCTAAAAGACTGCTTTGCTAGTGCTGAATGAAATATGTTCTGGGATGCCACGATAGAATTGACGAGCTAACCACCTCCGTCACCGGCTTCATTAGGAAATGCATCGCCTACGTTGTACCCACAGTGAAGGTTTGCTGCTTTCCCTATCAAAATGCCTCAATTAACACAGAGGTTAAAGGACAGGGCTACCTCACATAGGGCCATCACAACCAACCCCGAGCTTACAGCTGAGGACAGGAACAAGTACAAGAAGTCCCGCTACGACCTCCGCAGAGCCATCAAATAAGCAAAAGGATAATGTAGGAACGATGAGACAGCCTACAGGAAGGAGGTCAGTGACCTGGCAGTGTGGTGCAATGACAACAACCTCTCCCTCAATGTCAGTAAGACCAAAAAGCTGAATTTAATCAATTTTAGAATAAGGCTGTAACGTAACAACATGTAGAAAAAGGGAAGGGGTCTGAATACTTTCCGAATGCACTGTATGCTGCTGCTACTCTGTAGATCATATATCCTGATGCCTAGTCACCTTTCCCCAATTTGTTATAGTACTACTGATATTGATTACTGCATTGTTGGGAAAGAACACTCAAGAAAGGCATTACACTGTACTTGTGCACGTGACAATAAAAGCAGCTTTTCAATAAATATGACAGGTTGATGTTTAGCCAACAAGGTCAAATAAGAGAGATAGCGATGAGTCTAAATTACAAAGAGAACCAGTCATGATTTATTTTTCCCCACATGATTATTTTGTTCATTTAATTTTTGGTCATTTTAGCAGACGCTCTTATCCAGAGAGACTTACTGTAGTGAGTGCATACATTTTAATAAAACATTTTTTTTATACTGGCCCCATGCAAGCGCCATGCTCTACCAACTGAGCTACACTGGACTATCAGATATTTCAGATATATAGAGTATCAGATATTTAATAAAAAACATACCGTCTCAAAATGACAAAGAAGCCCTGACAATCATGCAACGTTATGGTTTGTACAGACTATTAAAGGCGCTGTATGGTCAATCCGACGTCTGCTTTGGCCGTGCAGCATTTACGATGATACGGCCTCTGCAGAAATCAGGGCATTCATACATCGTGCACTTCATGGAGCAGAGCAGAGCTGTTGAGCAGAGCTGTTGTGAAGGAAGTTGTCAAGGTAGTGAATGTGTTTATGCAGGACTTCCTGCCCCCACCTACCGTCAACCAATGCGGAGCTATACGGGGCCCTCCGCATTGTTACAACATTTGGGAGGCGCACGGCGATGCGGTACGGAGCTCAGTTTGACCTCTGTGTGCCTCTGGAGGCCCCGCAATTGCGTCACACCCTCCATACGGAGCCTCCAACCACATTTTCGGCTCAAGCACAAATAGTATTTTATCCAAGAGAATGGCGTTCAGTTAATCATCCCTATTCTTTACTTTGAAAACAGAGTGAACAGCTGGTAATAAAGGTTAATGAAACATGCAGAATGGGACATGTTTCAATTGTGAGCTCTGGCACTTAATGCGTTAGCTCATTCCATTTGTAACATGTGCAGGTAATTTTCTATGAACCAATATCAGCAGGAATGACATTCAATTAAATTACGTCTCTCTGTCAATCTATTATGGGACGATTTAGAACAGAATTGGTTTCTAATACAGTATTGGAATGAGTTCTTCAAAATTTCTCCAGAAGCTAGCCGGCTAACGCTAACTCATAGATTATCAGGAGTACATCAGCCTCACTACACCTTCGGGAGTGCAAAAGGAGATGGCATTCACTTTAGGTGCAACAAGGTAGTGTACAGGTTCATTTCAGTACAGTACAACCTTCCCTACTACAGCATACATTCATGTAGGGTTCAAATACATTGTGAACTCAATAGCATCAGTTGATTGCAGCTTCATACAATTAAACATCTGTTTGGGTTTTGAGGCACACGAAGAGTAGACATGATATAATGATTGACTAGGAGTTGTGTTGTTGTCCTGAGATGCACCTCAGAGGCTATTATCTGCCATCCTCATCTCGCTTATGCCCTCTAGCCCAGCCTGGCCAATGACAGCCCTGCTGAGACACAAATCAAAGCTGACTGCTGCTTGCCCTGTCTGTCCACTCAGACTATACACTTCTATAAGCTTCCTGTTAGCACATGGTTAGCCACCATCATGCTCTCTCTCTCTCTCTCTCTCTCTCTCTCTCTCTCTCTCTCTCTCTCTCTCTCTCTTTACACACTGCATATGAATTAATGCAATTACACATGGCTGACTGGCACCCTGATCCACAATGCTGGCTGACAGGGATATTTACCACACTCACAACAGCTCTTTACCACTTTAAGCAAGAAAAGTCACTGAGATAATTAATTGAGATTATGCTGTGAGAAATATGCAGTGTTGCTGCAGTCAGCACAGGTGGCAAAGAGATTCAGATTGTAATCGCTGGCTCTGTTTTCTTACCCACTCAGAGTTCTCCATTGAGTTTTACATACTACTCCAAGAAGGCTTTAACACTGGCTGTTTGTGGTGGATAAAGGAAGTTAAATGGTAGAATATGACCCAATGCTTGTAAGTCCTTGAAGACCATTTTGTGGCTTGCTGACAGTAAAAGGTACCACCCTTGGTGAATAATATCTAAATGCCTCCATATTATTTAACGAAATGAAGTGAACAACGGTGACAGGCCCGCAGTAATAAATTAAAACGGAGGAGCTATTCCCCTCTCAATGTGTAAACTCTGACGTTGGAAAAGAGAGGCAGTCAATTTATTCAAGTCATTACAGTATATTGCCCTCTCAATCAGTATCGTTTCATTGAAATGTCTAATAAAACACATAGCCTACTATACAGATGTACTGTAGGATCTATCTTATTTTGAGCCAGTTTGCTATGGCAGGAAAATAGCAACAGGACGTGAATTGTTTTGTGGATTACAGTTCATGGATATCTTTTGAGGTTGATACATTTTACGTTAGGGGAAATACAGCCTGATATTTTAAAGTGGAAATTACAAACTTCTGAAGCCTTTTTAAACTTAGAATACACTACAAGTTTGCATTTCCTGCTATGCAGGAACATTTGCATCAACAAAAGAGTGATCAAATTAAGATCCTACATCTGTATATGGCGAGTAGAAAGACCAACATTACAGCAACTTATGTTGCTTAGTGACAAGATAAACTACAGATGATTAAATGCTACTAGCAATAGAAACCCCAACTGTATCAAAACTGGATAATAATAAAAACACATGCCTCTCATCTTGTACCTGATGCTGACCCTTAAATCATCATCAGGACGGATATAAGCTCAAGCTTATTGCTGTGTCCTCTGTTAGATCTGCAATGCAATAGTTATACCCCACTGGTAAACCCCTCCATAGTAGAGCCAGACACAGGAAGCTTTATTTCCAGAGAGCATCTGATGAGCGCAGCATTGGGTTATAGGAGATAAGGATTTGACCTGAATTCTTCACTGCCTCGTCTCCAAGCCAACAGTGGGGTTCCCTTGGCAACTCAAAGCAGACACACCATAAGGTAATTAAGAAGGAGCAGCATGTTTTGCAGATTCTGCAATTTGTCTTTAAGAGGTAGTGGGAGTGGCCGAACACACACCGATTTGGACCTATTTTGCGACACTTTCTGGTAATATGTTGTGGTTGAGGCGGCTGTCCAGACAGGGGCCGGGTAGATGGGTAGATGGTGGATGAGCTGCCCTTGGCGACAGGCCCTTGGCGACAGGCCCCATAGCTCTCCCAGAGCGGCTGGCAGGGATCCAGGGGAATCAGGCCTGCCTGCCCTGCCTGGCTCCTCTCTCTTTCTGCTACTGGAGACGGCCCATTAATCTCCTGCCAGCACCGGGGCCCATCAAACAAACATCACTACCCTTACACTGTCACTCCCAAATGTTGTGCTGCAGTCAGGCCTGATCCATTCCCATGGCAGAGCTTACGGGAGACACCACCATCACCACCACACCTAATCTCCTTACACGTGTCCACCAGGTTATCTACTCCCTGCAATCCCACCGGGAGAGTAAAGTCTTCTGCCCATAGCACTAACAATCAAACCACTCTCCCATCAGTGAGCAGAAAATCAACTGTGGTGTAGATACCATACAGTACCAATTTTAACAACTGACTCCTATTGGCATCTATCGAGGTAAAATTAAAGTAGCGGTTGAAGAGAAACTGGGAAGAGATTCTGTAAGCATAAGTCCAAGCCTATAATTCTATTCTCTCTGTAATATTGATTTCCTCTCCAGTTTTGACTTCAGAGTTGCAATTGTTGCTCTGGTATCTTGCTCCAGCAATAAATACACAAACTGGAGGGGGAGGGAAAAAAAGTCTCAAAAACAGCTAAATATTTGAGAAGAATACTGTTAGTAGAAATATACTGTATTTATTTAAAAAAAAGTGATGGCTGACATTTTCAGTGTGGCAGATGAACTTACCAGTGAAATATGATGATATATATAATAAGATACTGTATGTAAGGAAGCACAGTCAGCAGCAGCCCATGACCATGGACAGATGCCAACATTCACATGACTTGGCACTATTTATTCAAATCAAATCAAATTGTATTTGTAACAGGTGTAGACCTTACCGTGAAACGCTTACTTACAAGCCCTTAACCGACAATGCAGTTAAGAAAATAGAGTTGAGAAAATATTTACTAAATAAACTAAAGAACAAAAGTAACATGATAAAATAACAATAATGAGGCTATATACAGAGGTATATTTTTTATGTAGGTATACATTTTTACATGTAGGTAGGGGTAAAGTGACTATGCATAGACAATAAACAGCAAGTAGCATTGTAAAATGTGAAAAGATAGTAATTGATTTGTCATTAGCAGTTGTTAAACTAACAGCAACTCTACAAATGTACAATTCATTAACACACAAACATAAAACGCATTTATGTTAATTGATGAAACCCACAAATAGGGTTATGGCCAGGGGCTTAACCGAGTTGAAGATAATTGGATTATTTCTGCTTCCACTGCAGTTGTTTTAAGAGCACTAAAGTGGCAAACGTGTAATTACTAAAAGTTGAGATATATTAAAACCCCTAAAAGTCTAAGAATTGGGATTGATAAACATTGAATTTGGCCTGTACCACTATAGCCCATAGATACGCATTGAATAACACATTCATAAACTGAAAAAGTCAAAAAATAAATCTTAAAGAATAAGGTTTTGAAGTGACTTTCCTATATCTAGGAGATATAAAAAAGCTCAGGAATTATTGATTTATTTTTTGACAGATATTTAACTTGGGGGGCATAAAACTACATCCAATACCGGGTTACCTTCAGACAGGTCCCGTGACACTTGTGGGGGTTGTAGAACCAATCGTGATCATGAGAGTCCCCCCTTTCCATAATGGGATCATATTCATTTGTAGCCCGGTTCAGACAGAAGTTGGCACATCGGCGGAACCGACAACAGAAGAGTCCCGTGGGTCTCGGAGATACACCGTTGTGTTTGTGAGATCCTCATCTTTCCATAGTTTGTAGGCCAAACCGTTCGGACGCTACAGACGTTTTCGTGAGAAGACCAATCGGGATGTCTCCTGGTCTGACAAACAGCGCTGTAGCTCTGCCACTTTCTACCACCAATGCAGAAGGCCGACATAGGTGGATGAGGATGATTGAGACGCAACCCATGAAGATATCTCTAGCTTAAACAGACATATTTTTATGGGGATTTTTGTATTATGTTAACGGGTGCGTTAATCAATTCTTAACGTGAAAGACCTGTTGTCAACTTTGAATGGCTAGCTAACTTCAACGGTACAGCCTGTAGCAGTTAGCTGCTGCCTCTCTGCCACAGTGAAGTGACTATTAACTGGCAGGTTGAGCTTTCATCTGCATCCTTCAAAGGCACAAATTGTGAACAGTACCTGCTTACTAATGAGAATAGAAGACAGCTTTCAACCAGTAGCAGCAAAAACATGAACCAAATGAAAAATTAAACACATCAGTCAAACATATGCAAAAAGGAAGCTGTCAATGGCAAATTAAGCTGTATCCTTGACTGGACCTCTAAACAGATACATTCCTATAGGTTGCAACAGGATTTAGACACAAGCTAACCTGCATAAAGGCAATACAGTGTCAGTTCGAGTGACCTGCTTATGCGACTCATAAAACAGCAGTTAATTCATGACCATCTAAATAATTGATCAATTTAAGAAACAGTTAATTGGAATGAGATTGGGAAAGGAAAAGGGGGGATACTAGTCAGTTGTAGAACTGAATGCATTCAACTGAAATGTGTCTTCAGCATTTAACCCAATCCAGTATGCCTTGTTCATGGGTTGTACTATGGGACTACTAATATTTTAGATTCTTCAAAGTAGCCACCCTTTGCATTGATGACAGCTTTGCACACTCTTCGCATTCTCTCAACCAGCTTAATGAGGAATGCTTTGCCAACTGTCTTGAAGGAGTTCCCACATATGCTGAGCACTTGCTGGCTGCTTTTCCTTTACTCTGCGGTCCAACTCATCCTAAAACATCTCAATTGGGTTGAGGTCGGGTTATTGTAGAGGCCAGGTCATCTGATGCAGCATTCCATCACTCTCCATCTTGGTCAAACAGCCCTTACACAGCCTGGAGGTGTGTTGGGTCATTGTCCTGTTGAAAAACAAATGATAGTCCCACTAAGCTCAAACCAGATGGGATGGCGTATCGCTGCAGAATGCTGTGGTAGCCATGCTGGTTAAGTGTGCCTTGAATTCTAAATAAATCACTGACAGTGTCACCAGCAAAGCACCCCCACACCATCACACCTCCTCCTCCATGCTTCACGGTGGGAACAACACATGTGGAGATCACAGACTCTGCGTCTCACAAAGACACAGCGGTTGAAACCAAAAATCTCATCAGACCAAAGGACAGATTTCCACCGGGCTAATGTCCATTGCACGTGTTTCTTGTATGAAGTCTTTTCTTCTTATTGGTGTCCTTTAGCAGTGGTTTCTTTGCTGCAATTTGACCACGAAGTCCTGATTCATGCAAAGTCCTGTTTCAGTGACAACTTAACCAACCAAAACTAGATAGAAAGCATACAGAAAGGATATTGAACTATATATATATATATATATACAGTGGGGAGAACAAGTATTTGATACACTGCCGATTTTGCAGGTTTTCCCACTTACAAAGCATGTAGAAGTCTGTAATTTTTATCATAGGTACTCTTCAACTGTGAGTGACGGAAAAATCCAGAAAATCACATTGTATGATTTTTAAGTAATTAATTTGCATTTTATTGCATGACATAAGTATTTGATACATCAGAAAAGCAGAACTTAATATTTGGTACAGAAACCTTTGTTTGCAATTACAGAGATCATACGTTTCCTGTAGTTCTTGACCAGGTTTGCACACACTGCAGCAGGGATTTTGGCCCACTCCTCCATACAGATCCTTCAGGTTTCGGGGCTGTCGCTGGGCAATACGTACTTTCAGATCCCTCCAAAGATTTTCTATTGGGTTCAGGTCTGGAGACTGGCTAGGCCCCTCCAGGACCTTGAGATGCTTCTTACGGAGCCACTCCTTAGTTGCCCTGGCTGTGTGTTTCAGGTCGTTGTCATGCTGGAAGACCCAGCCACGACCCATCTTCAATGCTCTTACTAAGGGAAGGAGGTTGTTGGCCAAGATCTCGCGATACATGGCCCCATCCATCCTCCCCTCAATACGGTGCAGTCGTCCTGTCCCCTTTGCAGAAAAGCATCCCCAAAGAATGATGTTTCCACCTCCATGCTTCACGGTTGGGATGGTGTTCTTGGGGTTGTACTCATCCTTCTTCTTCCTCCAAACACGGTGAGTGGAGTTTAGACCAAAAAGCTCTATTTTTGTCTCATCAGACCACATGACCTTCTCCCATTCCTCCTCTGGATCATCCAGATGGTCATTGGCAAACTTCAGACGGGCCTGGACATGCGCTGGCTTGAGCAGGGGGACCTTGCGTGCGCTGCAGGATTTTAATCCATGACGGCGTAGTGTGTTACTAATGGTTTTCTTTGAGACTGTGGTCCCAGCTCTCTTCAGGTCATTGACCAGGTCCTGCCGTGTAGTTCTGGGCTGATCCCTCACCTTCCTCATGATCATTGATGCCCCACGAGGTGAGATCTTGCATGGTGCCCCAGACCGAGGGTGATTGACCGTCATCTTGAACTTCTTCCATTTTCTAATAATTGCGCCAACAGTTGTTGCCTTCTCACCAAGCTGCTTGCCTATTGTCCTGTAGCCCATCCCAGCCTTGTGCAGGTCTACAATTTTATCCCTGGTGTCCTTACACAGCTCTCTGGCCTTTGCCATTGTGGAGAGGTTGGAGTCTGTTTGATTGAGTGTGTGGACAGGTGTCTTTTATACAGGTAACGAGTTCAAACAGGTGTAGTTAATACAGGTAATGAGTGGAGAACAGGAGGGCTTCTTAAAGAAAAACTAACAGGTCTGTGAGAGCCGGAATACTTACTGGTTGGTAGGTGATCAAATACTTATGTACTTACAAATTAATTATTTAAAAATCATACAATGTGATTTTCTGGATTTTTGTATTAGATTCCGTCTCTCACAGTTGAAGTGTACCTATGATAAAAATTACAGACCTCTACATGCTTTGTAAGTAGGAAAACCTGCAAAATCGGCAGTGTATCAAATACTTGTTCTCCCCACTGTATATATTTAAAAACCATACTTGAGAACTAACAATCAAATAAAAGCTAGAAAGTCAGGGAGAATCGAAAATTCCAAAAACTGGGCATTCAGGGCACATGCACATTGATTTTATAATGTATCAGCAGAGGAACACAGCATTAACTATGGCAAAATGCATAGAATTGCTGGAGATTAGCTTCAAATTTGCTAAATGTTCTTTCAGCTCAATGGAGAAAAAAAAATGTATTGCAGCAAATGTACTTTATAACAGCAACATTTTCTCTCCTCCGCCAAGACACCTTTACCTTTCTAGCTAATAGGCTATGTTAGTTTACACTTCCTCTTCCAATGAACTGTGGGGAGGTCAAAATAAATTACCAAATCTATTCATTTTAAAATCTATTCATTTAAAAACGGTTTACTTCTACTTGCAGTTATCATTCCCTGCCTGGGCAAAAAAAGTTTAAAAAACCCTGTTCTAAGATGAGCAGGGTTCACCTTGAAAAGCTCTGATACAATAGATGCACAATCATGTCAATCATGAATATCAGGGACAAGTAGCCTAGGCAACATGGTTCATTATAAACAAGAAGCCTGGTGTAACCTATACTGTAGGTTATTGAAATACTAATAATGGGTATATTTCATTATAATATAAATAGAACCAAGTCTTTATCAAACTTGAGTCCCAACTAAAGGAAATTATGCTGTTGTTTAACATTTTCCAGTGCAGTGTGCTCTTTGGGGCTTTATGTGCACTGAATCTCAATTAAGACACACTACTTCACTTGCATTAATCATATCTGCCGGAGGTGAATGCAGATCACTGCTAGCCTATATGTGAAATGTGTACATAATATTTTTTTTTAAATAAATAAAAAGTATATATATATATATATATATGTATTTATTTATTTATTTTATGTTTTGTGATGAATTGAGTGAGCAGCAATCTTTAGTTAACTATGCCATTGCTCACAATACAGTTTCCTATTGATGGCAAGGCTTTACAGTATTTATAATAAAATTGTCACTTACGTTGTAGATGTGAGTAATTGTCCATTGGATTGTTTTACAGAATTTTTAGAATCCTACTGTAATTCCAACACCGGGCCGTAGCCTTCTCCAGCAGGTCTATGCAAGGGTGAGTAGCCTACTCAAGGAGCATCGAACCATAGTGCGGTTTCGGTTTGCCTTCCTGTAGCAAGGACTGACCGGGTCTCTTTCAAGACAGAACAAACGAGTGTCCACATTCTGACCAGATACGCTAGACTGGTAACAAATCATACAATTGTGTTCCTATTCTAAGAGCAGATTTCAGGAGATCATAGGATATTGATCAAGATGATGCGGGAATGCGCTTTATATCATTGTAAACCGATAGATGACCACCCAGTCATTACGTCCCATACTTTCATCAAAGTGTTCAAGTTCATAATGAAATGCTAATCGTCCTTACGCATAGGCTACAATCCGTTTATGCGAGGTGCACATACACTGAAAAAAGAATAGGTCTGGTTGAGGCAGATTGGGGTTTGATATATTACGCTCATTGGGTGATTTCGTCATCGAATTTCGAGGCGGGCACCGGTTAGGTCATCTGTCCTCCACGAAAAAAGTCGATGTCCTTCTTGGTGAGGGAACTGGAGGACTCCTTACGAATTAAATCAAACAAGCGTTTCCTCCCCTTGCATCGATATGGAGAGAGAAGTCGGAACGGGGAAGCAAGAGGAGTGGTCTGCGTGCATGCGAGCGCGTGAGTAAAGTGCGCGGCAGGGGAAAAACTGAGATAGGATAAAACCTGATTAAACCGTTCATAAAACTAGAACTGCACTCCACTCTGACCACTGCTCCACCGCCACCTAGAATGGCCAGTTAGTTACCTGTTGTTATACCTATGTTACAGCTACTTTGGTTATAGTTTTAGAGTATGCATTATGTTCTATGTATTAGGGAATACAGAGGAAAAACGTAAATGCTTTAAAAGGGCATAGATTACATTGCGCTGAGCCTGTGCTCAGAACTCAAGGAAAATACAAAAAAAGCAGTTTGTAAAATGCAAAGCCATAGTTAGGATTAATTTCAACTGACAGTTCAACTACAGGGCTAAATTCCCCAGTGGATGAGTCCTATAAACCAGCTCTTGGGAGATGACTAAATCTCCTATGACTTTTCATTACATCTCCCTCTATACATTGAAGGACGACAATTATTGTAATTTCTCCATACCATTGCTAGCCAGCCAGTAGGCCACAGTATATAGGATAAAGCGCTGGAATGGGGACAGAGGCATGGAGTTACTCAATGGATAACACACTCAGATAGATGTTTGAACGTTCCAGGCTTGGAGAAAGAACTGGCCTTAATGGCCATGAATTGTTATAATCTCCACCCGGCACAGCCAGAAGAGGACTGGCCACCCCTCAGAGCCTGGTTCCTCTCTAGGTTTCTTCCTAGGTTTTGCCTTTCTAGGGAGTTTTTCCTAGCCACCGTGTTTCTACATCTGCATTGCTTGCTGTTTGGGGTTTTAGGCTGGGTTTCTGTATAGCACTTTGTGACATCGGCTGATGTAAAAAGGGCTTTATAAATACATTTTATTTGATTTTATGATTTGATTTGATCCAGGCTAAATGGGACCTGGTCCAGGATTAGTACACTCTTAGAATTAGTGGTGACTCGAAGAACCCAGGATATCCTAAAGGAACCCCTGGAGTTCCTCAAGGAACCATTGCTAGTCAATGGTTCATATTTGTGTCTTCGGTTAGTTGAGGGATTTTTGGAGGAACCTTACATTGTTCAATTTTAGTAGGGGTGTGGATTTAAGATATATCTTATTTTGCCCACCCACTAGAGCAGTGGTCACCAACCGGTCGATCGGCATTCCTAATCGATCACCAAACATTTCTGTAGAAGAACCAAAAATAAAGGCTTGCACTCCTATATTTTTATTCTTGTTGCGCTGTTGGCGTAGGTGCACTTGATTCAGAAGTGCTGCGCACCGTGTAGGCAAAGTGTTCCCATTTTGAACCATTTCATTTGTCTGAAAAGACCCTACCAGGCAGACAGATATTTGTGGCTAAATCGAGTGCGCCTAATACGCTGGCCAATCGGATAGCTCAAATCACCGTGCCTACGGCTCCCAAGACGCTGGCCACAGCAAAGTTTTATACTAGCCTACGACGGTGAGATTTCATAACTTTTAAAACAATGACCAAAGATAGACTGTAGAAGACTACAGCAAAGAGCTGCTGTTTTTATGAGTGAGTTCACGCCTAAGTTTATTCAGCAATACATGAGTAGCCAAGTGTAGATAGCCCAGCGTTTGTATTGTTATTAGCAGCTCCTCGTGTCTATTTTAATATCGAGGCATATTTCACTTTAGCTGGTCATAGGGACAACATGAATTTGTGCATGAGGCAGATTCGGTGCTACTCGAGTTTTGCCATCAGGTGGAACACAGTTCCCCCTCTCTCTGGTCAGTCTCACGAGAGGAAAGGAAGGAGAGAGCAGGAACCGTGACAGGCGGACCCTGTGCTGTACTCTCCATCCCTCTGCTGAGACTAATGCGGTGTTCAAAACAACTGGGAATTTCCGACTTCCGAATTCAGTGCGTTCGAGACCTGGGAATGGGAACTCGGAAAAAACGAGATCCGATTTGGAGAAATAGTTTTGAATGGTCATTCAACTCGGAATTTGAAGTCGGAAACTCTAGAATTCCGACTTTCCAACCTGAAGAACATTCTTGACCTCGTTTTTTTCCAAGTTCCCCAAGTTGTATTGAAAACACCATGACCATCAGATGCAGGTACCATCAATCCAGTAAAGAAAAAGCACATTTTTTCACATTTATGCAAGGCTACATGGACTGGTCTATCTAGCTTGAGTTTGTAACTATAATATGGTCTGAGAAGAACAATATTGTCAGGCCATGCATTGATGTGATAATGTATTAGGCCTACTGCACAAACCTCATTCCTACATAACTGTTTTTATTAGGTTAATGATCTCCAGCTTGCTTTTTGACAGCGAAAGGGATCTTGACTCAGAAAAGGTTGGTGACCACTGCACTAGAGTACATGTCATTCCTCTTCATCTGTTCTGTTGTATTGTCATCACATGTTAAAGTTGAACACTGACAGTTTTTGTAGCTTCAATGAGGCTTACAGAGGTGTATGAGTTCCTCAAGAGCATATGTAAATCCCAAGTTGCAATAGTTAACACCTTATTACTTTATGAAATCAGCAATGTTAATAATGTCAGCAATGCTCCCAAGTAGCATAGTGGTCTAAGACACTGCATCTCAGTGCTAGCCGGTGTAGGCCGTCATTGTAAATAAGAATTTGTTCTTAACTGACTTGCCTAGTTAAATAGGGGTGAAATAAATAATATATTTATATTAGAATATGTAATATGCATAAATATTCAATGTGCATATTCATTTGCAGTGTACTAACTTAATATGACATGTTGAATCAACTGTTGACATGCACATGGTGCAAAATAGGTTTACATTCATTACAAATGTTATTCTACACACCAAAATCTATAATCCTCATTGTCACTACACAAATTATGAAGGCAACAAAGTAATCCCAAAATGTTGCTTAATCAACATACTGAGATTACTGAGAGTATAAAACATCAGTGGGATGCCATCGTAACCTAGCAACATTGCCTCACAAAATCCATATATTTAAGGGGAAGAGGCAACTGCAGCGGAATCCACCAAATCTAAGAATTCTATCACTTCATCTGTATTTCTATTTAATCTATTGGACTTTTAATCTGTTCCTGGTATGACTGGATGATATTATTGATTAATCAATGTATGATATTGGGTTGACATGATCCTTACCCCCTCTGACAGCAGTCTACTCCACACAGTATATCCACAACACTGCACAGTCGGCAGGAGACAGACAGTCAGCACACAGGTGGCTGTTAGAGCAGAAAAAAAAAAAGAATTACCCCACGTTAATAAGTGATCACCTACAGATATCTAATCAGCATTATGTATGACCCTCCGATAGTTACCCAGATCTGACCAAACCATGTTTTATGCTCCTTGGTGAATACATTTCCCATGTAGTATAGACACACACAGTCCCTGGGCCTTGGAAACATGGAGCAGTCAGATCGCCTTCATTCGCATTTGGTTCTTCATTTGCAACTGTCTCAGTGAGATTGGTCAGGCCCTGCCTGTTTCGTTAAAGACGTGTCCAAGTCTGGTCTTTGGTGTTGAGAGCAGGGTCCTGATGCTGTACGCTGGCAGAATGCATTGCCAATGTTAACTAGCTCGCCGAGTCCCCACGAAGAGGGTCTCTCCAGACATGCTGCGCTCGCTGTCAGCCTGGCTAATTGAATCGGACACTTCTGAAGCGGTGTTGAAATGGACCCTCTCCCACCGCAGTGCACTTTAGGGTTCCACCTGGGGATGTCTGCCTGTGATGACGAGGTAGTTTGGCTATGGAAACAAGGCCATGGAGCGCATCTCATTACAAAGGGTTCACACAGCAGTTGTCATTCATTTAATAGCTTAATTATCATGTAATAGCCCTATGCAGTAACCACACTAGCAGAGCACATTAAAGAGCGTGAAAGTAGACCATATCTGTTTATTTTAATATTGCTTTCCATCCTAATGGCACTCTGTGTCTTTGTCATGCTTATAATGGATTCTGGATCATTCATGACAGTGTCAAGTTCAGTAAACTAGCTCATCATTCTCACGGGCTGTATATAGCAGTGGGACGAACTGTTATGAGAGTTTACAGTGGAGCAGCCATTCACTGGGCTAGACAGAGAGAAAGCAGCGCAAGATAAGAGTTGTGTTAACAATGTTAGCAGTAAATTGTCATCGATTCTTTCCTACAAATGGTCCCCTTTGACTTCTCACAAATTGCACCATTATCTCATTGTTAACATTATCATGCACACAGCCTTTGAATACACAGAGAGTACATCAAGCTAAATACATATCAAAATACTGTTATAGCGCTAATACAATTTAATATATTTCTGGTCTCTTGTGACTGTTTTTCCAACTACAACCGGTAAACCTACAGTATGATATTGCACTGGGACCGGACACACTGAATTAATTAGAACTAGGCAATACCTTTGCATGAATTTCCTCCTTCCTGATAGCATTGTTATTGGCTACTTCAGAATATAAAGAACATATTGCTTTTGTCATTTTCAGTCTGTGAGAGTAATACCACCAGAATCTCCATATATCATTTTAAACCAATTTTGCCTGAGAGTGCCTGTAGTCTTAGCACAAAATAAACATTTAGACAAAGGTCCCTATGCTATTCAATACAAATATAGCTGTCACAGTCAATTGAACCTCTAAAATGAAACTTAGGCTACAAAAATAATCCAAGCAACAGGTTCAAAAACATGTTTTTAATATTCCACTTCCTACAGTGCTTGCTTAGACTAATGAAACCCCATGAAACTGAGTTGCCTTTTCTGGTGATGATGTGAAAGTAAAAGATATGGAATACATACTAAATCAAATATCAAAATGGACTGACTATAGCTAATCATACACAAATCATCTCCCACTCTCCCTCTCCTTCCACCTCTCTCATAAGTTCAAAACTTTCTCCGTGGTTGATCGGAGTGTCAGCACTTCTGCTTGGAGATGAATAAATGAATGAGATGATTTCCCACAGGCCCTTTCAGCAGTATTTCAGCCCCTCACCTTGGGGAAGGAGAAGTCAATGTGTGTCTTTTTAGTTCACAGCCCATGAAGGCTTTCCAAACCCCATCTAATTAACATTGGTGCAGTGTTGTCAATGATCAGTCCGGAAACTCTACCAAGGACCATTAATACAAAGGCTGAGAATTAGGCTCTGACACTTTAATACCCTAATTAATTATGATCATTTTAAAATACAACCTCAGCAAATCAATTTCATCAATATGGTGCCACAACACAGATCTTCTTCTCTCATCCATGAAATATTTACCAGCATCACGTTTCGCCCTCATTAATAAAATCATACAACAATATCACAGAAGTATAACAAAAGTAAATTAATTACCAGGAGACTTTCAATGTATCCTGTATGTAGCTGCATTGTTATAGGTAGAAGTGTAGAGGGGATAGATGAAAACCCTAGAAAAAGAGAAATAATAGCTTGGGAATAACCAGAATGCATCTCTTTCCTTTTCCATTGGGAGCACGCATCCTTCTAAGCTTGAAGGCCAAGGGAATGCCACAAAAAGCTTTCTAAGACAATTAAAATAAATAATGCCAGCGTGAGTACAAATCCGCAAGCAGATCCTCATTACTCCAAACAGAGCTTACTTCCTCTCAATAACATTGGAGGAAACTTGCCCTGTACAGTACACTACTACTACTACTCACACACACACACACACACACACACACACACACACACACACACACACACACACACACACACACACACACACACACACACACACAAGAACGAAAGCTTGTTCCCCTAGGAGTGTGTGCGATGGCAGCCTTCTCTAGTATAATGACAACATGTCCCTTAGACCCAAAGCTTTAATTGGGCATTTGGTCGAGTGGCCTAGTGGACTGGATGGAGATGAACACGTATTGTAATGTGCACTTTAAGCTGGCAAGGACATGGGCATGGCTAGGGACGGAGGGAGCAGGACAGAGCAGTGAAGTGGCCTAGCTGGGCACTGTAATCCCAGGTCACTGAGGCCTCTCAGCCATCCATCACTCAGTGATCCTTCAGCATTGGCTCCTCCAGCCTTAAACACAACTTCCCACGGAGTCTCCTCCCTGCACATAAAGATTCCATACAGGGAAACGATGGGGACTGGAATCGATCACATTGTCAGGAGAATGTATAAGTAATATACTGTATGTGTGGGAGCTGCAGCCTTGGTTAAGTGTATAAATAGCTTGCTGGTTCCATAGAAGTCAAAGCTATTATTCACCAAGTCAATGTCGCCTACTGTACATGCCACCAGCGGCGTTTGACACACGCAGAATGTATCTGAGGAAAAGGGGTTCTGATCATATGTCCAGCTGTATGGAAAAGCGGTGCTGAGCCAAATGTAATTTGAAGATAAGGAAAACAATGCGAGACTAGTATAGGAAAACGTGTATGGGAACCCTGGGAAGATTATTGAATAGACTGCTGTGTTGCCTAGCATATATCAATTCTATAAATGTACACAAATAGGTGACAGTTTGTTTAAAAGAGAGTTAGATGGTGTATAGTGAGCACATACAGGTGTTGTTATCACGGTGTATGTGCATAGAAGCCTGAGTAATGGAGCAAACGGAACAGCTGCATCCCCACTTTCAAAATAGGGGTGCAAATGTATGTTTTTGCACCCCCACTTTCTTACCAGAAAAGTATCGTGATCCATTGGGTAATTTGTCATTTTCAATGATTAGTCATGTTTTAAGCTAGTCTATTGAAATAGATATGCCCTTTTTATATATTATATAACTAACAGATTGCATTTTGCACCCCCTCTCTGTTGCCTCAAGATGAATGGTTTTGCCCACTGGAAAGGTTTGCTTTCCTCCTGCATGCCACTGTTTTGGTTCAGTGCTGTTAGGAAGCACTAGTTGCACCACTGGTGTTTAAAATTAAAACTGGATATATACAGTTAATTCGTATTCAGATCCCTTGACTTTTTCACATTTTGTTACATTACAGTCTTATTCTAAAATCTACAGAGAATACCCCATAATGACGAATAATAACGAAATATTACATTTACATAAGTATTTAGACCCTTTACTCAGTACTTTGTCCAAACACTTATTTGGAGACTACATGATTCCATATGTGTTATTTCATAGTTTTGACGTCTTCACTATTATTCTACAATGTAGAAAATAGTAAAAATAAAGCAAACCCCAGGAATTAGTAGCTGTGTCTAAACTTTTGACTGGTATTGTAATATAACCGCTTGATGTTATGGTTTCAATAAATCAATCTAAAATGGCACTTTTTATTGACTGAATATATTGTATATCGGGCAATTTAGCAATTAAGATTTGTTATCTTTAATGGTTATGATCAATTAGGCATTGTTGCAAACTGTTGGAACATAAGCCTAGATAAATGTGCAGTTGCATACATATTCTTTTCTGGCCTTGTGTTCTAGAAATATACTTTTTTTTTTATTAGAGTAAGTACTCAAGTCCAATATAATTTATTGTGTCAGAACCTAAGAACAATAGTTGTGTTCTGATCATAAATATGGATTCCCCCTGTGAAGAAGCAGTGTAGAATTGCAGGAAAGGGTTTAAAAAAACCTTTTTTGCCACTTTCAGATAAAGTCAGGCGCCAATGTATATCTGTGTGTTTGTATAATATGATGCTAAATCAACAAAACAACCCCCTTAATCTTCATCTTCTGCTCTTCTCAATGGTGAGTTTTCTTCCCAGTATTGCACATCAATTCTACATCTGCACTAGAGAAATCTCAGCCTTGCACATCCTCACCACTTGGCTTCCCTATGGGCTCTCTGTTGCCATGGAAACCCCAATCCTGTAGCTATTCTTTCTGGCTGAGAATGGTGGAGACAGATCAAATACCTGAAGCAGAAGTGGAGGACAGATGGATTAGGAGCTAGGCCTGACTTAATGCTCTAGGTAAGACAAATAATGACAGAGAATCACCACGGTTATATAGTGTACACAGGCTTCCTCTTAGTCTACACAAGTTAGAGTAGGAGGTGGATTTATTAAGGGAGGGGAATGAAAACAGGGCGCTATGGTTACGTGGGCTCTTCACTTAAAGCTGAAACAAAACTGTTTCCTTGTGTCTCCTTGATGCTTTGTGGGTAAAAAGGGAGGGTGTACAACATTCTTAAACAAGGGGTTTTAAATTTGGAAATAAAATGTTATGCTGTGGTCACTAATTTCTGTTGTTTGAGATAGACTTCTAATAAATCTAATTTTCTGTCTGGCATAACAATTCCTTTTGGCAATCAAACCTTTTAAGTATTCCAGTATCCATCTCTGGAGTATTCAGAGTCCCACTCTTACTAGTCTGTTGTTATTTTTTAATGATTAGGGATGATTCATTCCTTTTAGATACAACATTTATTTTCTTTTAGGCTCAATGTACACGTCATATTAAATATTTATAATCGTAACGGAAAGTTATATTTAGTTTATTCTGCTTTGTCTCCTCTTTCACAAGGAATAAAACATAATTTGGCTGAGCAGCAGCAGCAGCAAGGTCATCAGACATTAAGAAGAGGCTATTGAGTGCAGTGTTTATAATCATTACCCAGAGAAATTACACTTGTGTTGGAGGAGTGGAACTTCATTTCAGACACAGTACATTACATAGGAGTGCACACAGCTATCTGATGGCCTGCAAGGGCCTAATGAACATCATACAAAGAAAGCAAATCATGTGGATAACATGGGAGAAAAAAAACCCGGAAGGAATCAATGGTAGGATAGAACATCCACTCATATTTGCCAAGCTAATAAAAACTATGTTGGTTTAGCTCCATGTCATTAAGCAGCAGAGTGCAAGCAGAGGTGTTATTACATTAAACACTGAAGTGTCAACCGGAAGCTCTCACGCTAATACCCAAATCCTCCTGCCTGTTTGTGATGTCTGTGTATGCAGAGTATTTATGTCATTTTCAACCGGGATTGGTTGTCTATGTGTCCGCCCCCAGAGCCTGATACTATAACTCAGCCAGCCTATGACAGGATGTGGGGCTGCCTTACAGAAGGAAGTCATGCCCATGCAGCCTGAGGAACATCGGACAGATTAGAAGCTACAAGGCTGCAAAAGCATTGCATGCCATCTCTTTGACCTAAAACACAGAGCTCCACCATGCTAAGCTCCAATGATAGCTTGTCGGGAGGAGAAGATAACTACACATCAGAAAGGTTTTCAAAATTATAGAATTGTACAGTGCATTCTTAAAGTATTCAGACCCCTTTTTGCACATTTTGTTACGTTACAGATTTCTTAATCAATTTACACAATACCCCATAAAGACAAAGCAAAAACAGGTTTGCAGAAATGTATTACAAGTAAAATACTTAAATGTCACATTTAGATACGTATTCAGACCCTTTACTCAGTACTTTGTTGAAGCACCTTTGGCAATGATTACAGCCTCGAGTCTTCTTGGGTATGATGCTACAAGCTTGGTACACCTCTATTTTGGGACTTTCTCCCATTCTTCTCTGCAGATCCTCTCAAGCTCTGTCAGGTTGGAAGGGGAGTGTTGCTGCACAGCTGTTTTCAGGTCTCTCCAGAGATGTTCGATCAGGTTCAAGTCCGGGCTCTGGCTGGGCCACTCAACGACATTCAGAGACTTGTCCCGAAGCCACTCCTGCGTTGTCTTGGCTGTGTGCTTAGGGTCGTTGTCCTTTTGGAAGGTGAACCTTCGCCCTAGTCTGAGGTCCTGTGCGCTCTGGAGCAGGTTTTCATCAAGGATCTCTCTGTACTTTGCTCCGTTCATTTTACCCTCGATCCTGACTTGTCTCCCAGTCCCAGCCGCTGAAAGACATCCACACAGCATGATGCTGCCACCACCACCGTTCAATCTTGGTTTCATCAGACCAGAGAATCTTCATTCTCATATTCTGAGTCCTTTAGGTGCCTTTTGGGAAACTCCAATCAGGCTGTCATGTGCCTTTTACTGAGGAGTGGCTTCTGTCTGAACACTCTACCATAAAGGCCTGATTGGTGGAGTGCTGAAGAAATGGATGTCCTTCTGGAAGGTTCTTCCATCTCCACAGAGGAACTCTGGAGCTCTGTCAGAGTGGCCATCGGGTTCTTGATCACCTCCCTGACCAAGGCCCTTCTCCCCCAATTGCTCATTTTGGCTGGTCGGCCAGTATTGGGAAGAGTCTTGGTGGTTCCAAACTTTTCCCATTTAAGAATGATGGAGGCCACTGTGTTCTTGGGGACCTTCAATGCTGCAGAAATGTTTTGGTACCCTTCCCCAGATCTGTGCCTCGACACAATCCTGTCTTGGAGTTCTACGTACAATTCCTTTGACCTCATGGCTTGGTTTTTGCTCTGACATGCACTGTCAACTGTGGGAACTTGATATAGACAGGTGTGTGCCTTTCCAAATCATGTCCAATCAATTGAATTTACCACAGGTGGACTCCAATCAAGTTGTAGAAACATCTCAAGTATGATCAATGGAAACAGGATGCACTTGAGCTCAATTTCGAGTGTCATAGCAAAAGGTCTGAATACTTATGTAAATATGGTATTTGTTCTAAATTTTGCTAACATTTCTAAAAACCAGTTTTCACTTTGTGATTATTGTGTGTAGATTGATGAGGATTTTTTATTTAATCCATTTTGGAATAAAGCTATAACAAAATGTTGGAAAAGTCAATGGGTCTGAATACTTTCCGAATGCACCGTAGATGTTACTGGGAATGGTGTTTAGAGGTGCCCTCCTTTTGGAAGCAGCGTGGGCACAGGCTGTCCTCAGAGCACGCCATGCTGGCATAATTAAACCAGGCCTGAGTGGCAGAGCTCTGATAGGGAAAGGGTCTCACTGGTACATCACAGGCTGTGCCAGCTTCAGTACTACCAGGTGGACAGGTCTGGCACGTAGCCAGGGGAGATGTCAAGACAATGAGAGGAAGGTGAGATAGTCCTTAATTCGAGGTGACAATAACACCTTTCAGTGAAGAAAACTTAAAGCTGCAATATGTAACTTTTTTGGTGACCCGACCAAATTCACATAGAAATGTGAGTTATAGATCTGTCATGCTCATTTAAAGCACAGATAGACACAGTCAGTCTGTTCCCATAGTGGGCGTCTATGAGCCTGGATACCCTCCTTTTCTATTCTGTTCAGGTCTCCAGGTCTCATTTTATCAAAGCACAAGAGAGTTATTGACCTGTAAATGAACAGACAAGAGACATATTACTGCCATGATGACCCAGTGTTTCTTGTGTGAATATCAAATGAACTACACGCTACATGTATTCACCACAGAAGACCAATCCAGATGCCAGTCCAGAGCATAGCTTTAAGAATTTACAATGGATTATTTCCCTCTTTTTTAGCTGTTCTACCGAGTAAAGTACAGTATGGCAGCTGTCAGCTTCCTTAATCTTAAGCACAAAAATAACCTCCAACACCACAGCAAGTGCACGACTGTGCTAAGAGTGCAATATATAGCTCCTCAAATTCCCATGAAGAGTGAAGAGAAAGATGAATAAAATAGTGTCCCTGTTCTCTGTGTTATAGTGAGAGTGGCTTGCCTGCCTCCAGTGTGGGTGGTGGTAGAGAAGAGGGACAGAAAGCAGCAGCAGTGAGCTCTACGAGGACCCCAGCTACTCTCTGCTCTCACTCTCTGCTGCTGTGTAGCAATGTTCCATCTGCTGCTGTTGCTATGGAGACCAGTCCCACTGATCTACATAGGAGACAGTTGGGGAAGATCTGCTAGGGCTGTTCCTATTAGCATGATTCAACGGCATGCAGCATCATCGGCCCTGCCAACAGCCTTTCTTTCTGCCTGGCCACGTTACATAATTAATGCTCATGACTTTTTCTCTCGTTGGGTGGAAATTGTAAATGGGAAGTCACATCATTCCCAGTGTTCCCGTCACTGTTCAGTGACCTTAGGTTATTGTATGGAGGAGATACATGGGGCAGGAGTGATGATTCACCATGGTAATTTAGAGGGAATAATATTGATCTCATGATTGTGTACCACAAATACATTTTTTATGGGTTTTCAGGCCTCAAACCATGACCCAAACGACACACCGGTATACATGTATTCCAGTATTCTAAGATATTTGTGTATATTGATCATGCTTTATGCATTGTGCACACATTTGGTACGAAGGCAAAAATGTATCAACCACCACACTCTCTGAGGTTTAACATGAGATATTGAGACTTTAGCCGCAAGCTAAATGCCTTCTATGCTCGCGTTGATGCAAGCAACACTGAACCATGCGTGAGAGCACCAGCTGTTCCGGATGACTGTGTGATCATGCTCTCAGTAGCCAATGTGAGTAAGACCTTTAAATAGGTTAACATTCACAAGGCCGCAGGGCCAAACGGATTACCAGGACGCATACTCAGAGCCTGCGCTGACCAGCTGGCAAGTTACTTCACTGACATTTTTTACCTCTCACTGACCCAGTCTTTAATACATACATGTCTCAAGCAGACAGCCATAATCCTTGTGCCCAAGAACGTCAAAGTAACCTGTCTATGGCCCCGTACCACTCCTATCTGTAGCCATGAAATGCTTTGAAAGGATGGTCATGGCTCTCATCAACACCATTATCCCAGACACCCTGGACACACTCCAAATTTGCATACCGCCCCAACAGATCCACAGCTGATGAAATCTCTATTGCACTCCACACTGCCCTTTCCCACTTGGACAAAAGGAAGACCTGCGTGAGAATGCTGCTCATTGACTACAGCTCAGTGTTCAACACCATAGTGCCCTACAAGCTCATCACTAAGCTAAGGACTCATGGACCAAACAACGGTGGTAGGCCTGATCCCTGACAACGATGAGGCAGCCTATAGGGAGCAGGTCAGAGACCTGGGAGTGTGGTGCCAGGACAACAACCTCTCCCTCAATGTCAGCTTGAAAAAGGAGCTGATTGTGGACAACAGGAAATGGAGGGCTCAGCACGCCTCTATTCACATTGACAGGGCTGAAGTGGAGCAAGTTGAGAGCTTCAAGTTCCTCTGTGTCCACATCACTAAGGATTTATGGTCCAAACACACCAACACAGTTGTGAAGAGGGAACGACAACGCCTCTTCCCCCTCAGGAGGCTGAAAAGATTTGGCTTTGGCCCTCAGGTCTTCAAAAAGTTATACAGCTGAACCATTGACAGCATCTTGACTGGCTGCATCACTGCTTGGTATGGCAACTGCTTGGCATCCAACCGCAAGGCGCTACAGAGGGTAGTGCGTAAGGCCCAGTACATTAATGGGGCCGAGCTCCCTGCCATCCAAGACCTCTATACCAGGCAGTGTCAGAGGAAGGCCCTAAAAATTCTTAAAGACTCCAGCCACCCAAGCCATTGACTGTACTCTCTACTACCGCATGCCAAGCAGTACTGATGCACCAAGTCTGGAACCAACAGGATCCTGAACAGCTTGTACCCCCAAGGCAATACTTAGTTAAATAGTTAACCAAATAGCTAACCAAACTATCTGCATTGACCCTTTTTTAACTACATTTCTGACTAATCTCATATGCTGCTGCTACTGTTTACTATCTGTCACATTATTCCTAGTTATTATTATAATTATTATTATGTGTTTTACTGTTGTTTATGAAGCATGTGACAAATAAAATTATATTCGATTTATGTAGGGACTGGGTTCCGGGTTGTAAAATATATAGAAGGAATTACATCACTTTTAGGAATGGACGATAATCGGTTATCTTGGGGAAAGGTCGGCTTGGGGCCAGGAAGTCACCTCAGAGCCATTTATCTTTCCAGAGATGGTATGTAGTGGTTAATATGATAGAACTGGTGATCCTGAATCTGTAAGGCTCTTCAATCAGAACTACAGCTCTCCTTCAAATCAAATCCAGCCAGGGATGAAATCCCACTGTTAATTAAAACTAAACATGCCTGTATCCAGTTATGCTGGGTCTTGTCAACTAGTAACATAATGGGATCCAATCATTATGTCTCCTTGGTCTCTGTCTCTGTCAATGTCTCTCTCTCTTTCTCTTCCCATCTCTCTCTCTCTCCATCGCTCTCTCACAGTAGAGTGAAGGAAGGCTCACAGTAACAATCTGACAGTGAGAGCCTGCCCTGCAGATCAGGCCCAGTCCTGGCCGATATGCCGCCCTGGGCTAAACAAAAAAAAATACAGCCTAACCCCGCAAAGTAGAATAGTAGCCTAGGCTACACAGTGTCGGTCCGCAATGCCTTTCATTGTAGTTTGGAAAACTGGTTGTTGTATTGACTTTATACTCCTGATACCTGACTAATCATTTTGGTTATTCAAGCTCTCAATATCAGCTACCATAAGTGGCACATCCTAAAGTAAATTGAAATAAATGTGCCATAATTATATAATTACTCCTGTCTTTACTGAAATAAATTAAATCATTCAAAATACTTCACCAGAGAGCATGACTAAGCCGCACAGCATCATTAGCTTCTTAAAAAAAAAAATCTGGATTGTTTCAAAACACAAGAGCAGGCCTATGCCTAGTTGGGAAGCCTGCAATTTGGGCAGGACCCGTGGCAATAGGCCTAGCTGATTATTGAGTTGCGGCTGTCAGTGAAAAGCATCTAAAATATGTGTGAAGATAATGTGTCTTGAGCAATGTTCCCTCTAAGCTGCATGTGGGAATGCAGTAGCCATGAGAGACTTCAGTGCCGCTCCCCAGGACTTCTGTGCAGAGCACAGAAGAAATGTCAGCCCACTGAGAGAAGCACGAGATTGAACTTCACTCAAACTAATAGAGTTTTCCCTATTAGTTAACTGGTTGAAATCTGTTCGGGTTGTCTTATAACATGATCACAACAAGATTAAGACGTGTTATTCATTACGTCTTTTTTACATCGTGAAAAATACTACTTATTTTGATAAAAAATTTGATTGAACTAGTGACCGGTTATCTAAATGCTACTCAATTAATTGACCCATCTATATGATAATCTCCCTATGATAATCTCCCTAATAGGAGTGTGAGGACTTGGTTGTGTGCCTCTCATCCTCCCCTAGGTGGGGGTAAGAGGCCTTATCACAACCAAGCCCTCACAGTACCCCCCCCCCTAAGGTGCGGACTCCCGATCGCACACATACAATCCCCCCTCTCCTGAAAGAAAAAATGTCCAAAACTAGGGGGGACATGGCGGGGTACTGAGGTGGTTGCTGGTGGGGGCTCCGGTTCCGGTTCCGGGCGTGGCACAGGCTGTGAGAGTAGCTTTCCTCCTACCTCTCCGTTGCACGCCCGGTCCGGTCCGGACCCCGGCGCGGTGGTTCCCCCCTCAGTACTCCCGCCATTCACCAAGTCCTGTCTGGACCCTGGTGCGGGAGCCCTCGACCCTGGAGAGGGGCTGACAACCGGCCCCGGACTGGGCACCGGTGGAGCGGACTGCTCCGGCACTGGAGCGACGCAGATGACCGGCCCCGGACTGGGCACCGGTGGAGCGGACTGCTCCGGCACTGGAGCGACGCAGATGACCGGCCCCGGACTGGGCACCGGTGGAGCGGACTGCTCCGTCAATGGAGCGACGTAGACGACCGGCCCCGGACTGGGCACCGGTGGAGCGGACTGCTCCGGCACTGGAGCGGCGCAGACGACCGGCCCCGGACTGGGCACCGGTGGAGCGGACTGCTCCGGCACTGGAGCGACGTAGACGACCGGCCCCGGACTGGGCACCGGTGGAGCGGACTGCTCCGGCATTGGAGCGACGCAGATGACCGGCCCCGGACTGGGCACCGGTGGAGCGGACTGCTCCGGCACTGGAGCGAAGCAGACGACTGGCCCTGGACTGGGCACCGGTGGAGGAGGCTCCAGGCCTTGAGCTGTGGCTGGAGGCTCCGGGCTGCTGACCTTCGCTGGAGGTGGCGGAACGCTGACCTTCGCTGGAGGTGGCGGAACGCTGACCTTCGCTGGAGGTGGCGGGGCGCTGACCTTCGCTAGAGGTGGCGAGGCGCCGACCTTCGCTGGAGGTGGCGGGGCGCTGACCTTCGCTGGAGGTGGCGGGGCGCTGACCTTCGCTGGAGGTGGCGGGGCGCTGCCCTTCGCTGGAGGTCTCGGGCTGCTGACCTTCGCTGGAGGCCTCGGGGCGCTCACCTTCGCTGGAGGTGGCGGGGCGCTGACCCTCGCTGGAGGTGGCGGGGCGCTCACCTTCGCTGGAGGCCTCTGGCTGCTGACCTTCACTGGAGGCCTCGGGCTGCTTACCTTCACTGGAGGCCTCGGGCTGCTGACCTTCTCCGGAGGTCTCGGGCTGCTAACCTTAGCCAGAGGTTTCGGGCAGCTGACCTTCACCGGAGGCCTCGGGCAGTTGACCCTTACCGGAGGTCTCGGGTTGGACGCCGTGCCCACCCTGGGCACCGACGCAGTGGTGGTCCTCAGTCCTGCAGCTGGTCTGGCTGTCGGCCCCAGACTGGGCACCGACACTGCTCCTGTGGAGCTCCTGCTCCACAGCGGGACTGAACGTCGTGCCCACCCTGGGCACCGACGCAGAGATGGTCTCCAGCACTGTGGTAGGGCTGGCTGTCGGCCCCAGACTGGGCACCGACACGCTATGGAGCTCCTGCTCCACAGCGGGGCTGAACGTCGTGCCCACCCTGGGCACCGACGCAGAGATGGTCTCCAGCCCTGTGATAGGGCTGGCTGTCGGCCCCAGACTGGGCACCGACGTGCTATGGAGCTCCAGCTCCACAGCGGGACTGAACGTCGTGCCCACTCTGGGCACCGACGCAGAGATGGTATCCAGCCCTGTGGTTGGGCTGGCTGTCGGCCCCAGGCTGGGCACCGACGCGCTATGGAGCTCCTGCTCCACAGCGGGGCTGAACGTCGTGCCCACCCTGGGCACCGACGCAGAGAGGGTTTCCAGCCCTCTGGTTGGGCTGGCTGTCGGCCCCAGACTGGGCACCGACACGCTATGGAGCTCCTGCTCCACAGCGGGGCTGAACGCCGTGCCCACCCTGGGCACCGACGCAGAGAGGGTTTCCAGCCCTGTGGTTGGGCTGGCTGTCGGCCCCAGACTGGGCACCAACACGCTATGGAGCTCCTGCTCCACAGCGGGGCTGAAAGTCGTGCCCACCCTGGGCACCGACGCAGAGATGGTATCCAGCCCTGTGGTTGGGCTGGCTGTCGGCCCCAGGCTGGGCACCGACGCGCTATGGAGCTCCTGCTCCACAGCGGGACTGAACGTCGTGCCCACCCTGGGCACCGACGCAGAGATGGTCTCCAACCACAGAGCTGTGCTGGCGACCGTCGTTGTAGCCTCCGTGCGAGGAGTAGGCACGGGGCGTACAGGACTGGGGAAACGCACCAGTGGTCTGATGCGAAGCGCTGGCACGGGTCACGCCGGGCTGGGGAAACGCACCGTTTGGCTAGTGCGTGGAGCAGGCGCGGGCCGTACCGGGCTGGGGAAACGCACCATAGGGCTGATGCGTGGAGCTGGCACGGGTCGCGCCGGGCTGGGGAAACGCACCGTTTGGCTGGTGCGTGGAGCAGGCGCGGGCCGTACCGGGCTGGGGAAACGCACCGTTGGGTTGGTGCGTTTAGCTGGTACGGGTCGCACCGGGCTAGTGTTGCGCACCGATGGTGTGGTGCGCTGAGTCGGTCTCCTCTTCCTCCGACTCTGGATCGGCGCTGGAGGCACCGGACTGGGATCTGGCGCTGGAGCACGACTGTCCCTGTCGTCTCTACTCCACCGCCAATCCCCATCCTGTGAGGGTCCCTCCGGGAACCCCCACGAGTGAGGGAACAGAAGCACATCGTCGTCGTCTTCCTCCGACTCCTCTCTGTACTCCTGCTCCCACGGCTGTAGGGGCTCCTCCTGGAACCCCCACGAGTGCAGTGGTCGGGGCTCTTCTTCCTCGATCCCCGACCACCGCCATAGCCCGCCCCCAAAATCAGTTTGAGGGGTTTTCTGGGCTCCAGGCTGGTCCTCAGTTCTAGCCCGGTGACGTGTCCTCCGTCGTCAGCGCCTCGACTGCTCCGGACCCCAGCCTTCCTCCACCGAACGATAATAGGAGTGTTCCTCCTCGGTAATTTTTCCCATACCGAGGAGGATATCTCCTAAAGTCAAGCTCCTTTGCGTCCCAGGGTGGTGGATCATTCTGTCACGGTGCGCATTAATGGGACGGTAAACGGAGCGCTGGTGGAGCGTCATTCCTTTATTAGTTTGGAGTTGTTCTCACGAAGCACAAAATAATAAACGGAGATGACAAAACGAATACTGATCAAACAAAACACGGTGACTAGCTGAGTTCTGCCACATGCAGACAAACAGAATGAACAATGATCCACACACAGGTGGCTGTGTGTGGTGACTAAATACTATCCCCAATCAGAGACAACGCTATACAGATGTCTCTGATTGGGGATGATAATCTCCCTAATAGGAGTGTGAGGACTTGGTTGTGTGCCTCTCATCCTCCCCTAGGTGGGGGTAAGAGGCCTTATCACAACCAAGCCCTCACAATAATTGGGTGTTTGGATCAGCAATTTCATTTTGATCTATCAAATAACTGATGGACACAGTAATATTTCAGTAGTGAAATGAGGTTTATTGTGTTAACAGAAAATGTGCAATATGCATCAAAACGGAATTAGACAGGTGCACAAATTTGGGCACCCCAACAGAAAAATCACATCAATATTTAGTAGAGCCTCCTTTTGCTAAAATAACAGCCTCTAGACGCTTCCTATAGCCTCTAATGAGTGTCTGGATTCTGGATGAAGGTATTTTGGACCATTCCTCCTTACAAAACATCTCCAGTTCAGTTAGGTTTGATGGTTGCCGAGCATGGACAGCCTGCTTCAAATCATCCTACAGATTCTTAATGATATTCAGGTCTGGGGACTGGGATGGCCATTCCAGAACATTGTACTTGTTCCTCTGCATAAATGCCCGGGTAGATTTTGAGCAGTGTTTTGGGTCGTTGCCCCGGCGTAACTTCAACTTTGTGACTGATTCTTCAACATTATTCCCAAGAATCTGCTGATATTGAGTGGAATCCATGGGACCCTCTACTTTAACAAGATTCCCAGTACCGGCATTGGCCACACAGCCCCACAGCATGATGGAACCCCCACCAAATTTTACTGTGGGTGGCAAGTGTTTTTCTTGGAACGCTGTGTTCTTTTGCCGCCATGCATAATGCCCCTTGTTATGACCAAATAACTCAATCTTTGTTTCATCAGTCCACAGCACCTTATTCCAAAATGAAGCTGGCTTGTCCAAATGTGCGTTTGCATACCTCAAGCGACTCTGTTTGTGGCGTGTGTGCAGAAAAGGCTTCTTCCGCATCACTCTCCCGTACAGCTTCTCCTTGTGCAAAGTGCGCTGAATTGTTGAACGATGCACAGTGACACCATCTGCAGCAAGATGATGTTGTAGGTCTTTGGAGGTGGTCTGTGGGCTGTTTTTGACCGTTCTCACCATCCTTCGCCTTTGCCTCTCCGATATTATACTTGGCCTGCCACTTCTGGCCTTAACAAGAACTGTGCCTGTGGTCTTCCATTTCCTCACTACGTTCCTCACAGTGGACACTGACAGCTTACATCTCTGCGATAGCTTTTTGTAGCCTTCCCCTAAACCATAATGTTGAACAATCTTTGTTTTCAGGTCATTTGAGAGTTGTTTTGAGACCCCCATGTTGCCACTCTTCAGAGGAGAGTCAAAGAGAACAACAACTTGCAATTGGCCACCTTAAATACATTTTCTCATGATTGGATGCACTTGTCTATGAAGTTCAAGGCTTAATGAGCTCACCAAACCAATTGTGTGTTCCAATTAATCAGTGCTAAGTAGTTACAGGTATTCAAATCAACAAAATGACAAGGGTGCTCAAATTCTTGCATAGCCTATTTTTCACATCTGATTTAATTTCATACAACTTAATATTGCTACACTAAAAATCTTTGTCTGGACAATAACCCAGTACTCAGCTTTTATTAGAAAATGAATGGCATGCCACTGTGATCATTTTCTGTGACGACAGAGTAAATTATTATGCAGCCTCAGAGGGGTGCCCAAACCTTTTCATACGACTGTATGCTAGGCAACACAGCAGGGTCTATTCAATAATCTTCCCAGGGTTCCCATACACGTTTTCCTATACTAGTCTCGCATTGTTTTCCTTATCTTCAAATTACATTTGGCTCAGCACCGCTTTTCCATACAGCTGGACATATGATCAGAACCCCTTTTCCTCAGATACATTCTGCGTGTGTCAAACGCCGCTGGTGGCATGTACAGTAGGCGACATTGACTTGGTGAATAATAGCTTTGACTTCTATGGAACCAGCAAGCTATTTATACACTTAACCAAGGCTGCAGCTCCCACACATACAGTATATTACTTATACATTCTCCTGACAATGTGATCGATTCCAGTCCCCATCGTTTCCCTGTATGGAATCTTTATGTGCAGGGAGGAGACTCCGTGGGAAGTTGTGTTTAAGGCTGGAGGAGCCAATGCTGAAGGATCACTGAGTGATGGATGGCTGAGAGGCCTCAGTGACCTGGGATTACAGTGCCCAGCTAGGCCACTTCACTGCTCTGTCCCTCTCCCTCTGTCCCTAGCCATGTCCATTTTCTTGCCAGCTTAAAGTGCATATCCAGCAACATCCAGTCCACTAGGCCCCTCGACCAAAGGCCCAATTAAAGCTTTGGGTCTAAGGGATATGTTGTCATTATACTAGAGAAGGCTGCCATCGCACACACACACACTCCTAGGGGAACAAGCTTTCTTTCTTGTGTGTGTGTGTGTGTGTGTGTGTGTGTGTGTGTGTGTGTGTGTGTGTGTGTGTGTGTGTGTGTGTGTGTGTGTGTGTGTGTGTGTGTGTGTGTGTGTGTGTGTGTGTGTGTGTGTGTGTGTGTGTGTGTGAGAGAGAAACAGAGATAGATAATTATCACAATAACTTTAGAAAACATTGTCATGTCAACGTTGTTATGCTAGCTGTGCGTGTGTGTGTGTGTGTGTGTGTGTGTGTGTGTGTGTGTGTGTGTGTGTGTGTGTGTGTGTGTGTGTGTGTGTGTGTGTGTGTGTGTGAGAGAGAAACAGAGATAGATAATAATCACAATAACTTTAGAAAACATTGTCATGTCAACGTTGTTATGCTAGCTGTGCGTGTGTGTGTGTGTGTGTGTGTGTGTGTGTGTGTGTGTGTGTGTGTGTGAGACATTGTAAGCTAGTCTAATTCTTGAAACATGAACCCCCCAATATGGATGTGAAGTTTTTCTAGATTCATCAGGGATCCTTGTATTTTTGTGTATTTTGTACACATTTTGCCTGTCCCTGCTCCCCCTCAACACTCATTCTAACGTTACACCTCTCAACTGCATTTTTCAATTATTGATTCTGTTTTTACAGGAATCTTCTAGCTTGGATGGAAGGATGGAGGAGGGAACAAAGGGTAGGAGTACATAAGTTATCCAGCCTGCTGACTGAGAAATGTAAATAGCCTATGTTTTGCTGTCTGTCTCTCTCCGTCTGTCTTGCTGAATGCCAGATTGCTCAACATAGTCGATGTGCTTGCTAGGCTAACTTAGTGAAGACCTTAGGTCTTCTGTGGTAGCTAGGTTAATGAACTTAACGGTTAATCATTTATCTCTGTCTTTACGGTTCCTGAAACATGTCAATGGCTTGATACATGGCCTCTACAGCAGTCCTTGGCCTCCCACTCAGTTACCAGTGGTCTTTCCTCCCACATCCCAGGTAAAGGAGAGAGCAGAATCAGCCCTCCTTAAATCCATAGTCATAGACAGTAAGGGTGCAAAATATTGTTTTTCTCTATTTGATACTCTGATCTTCAATGTGTATTGATTCCTTCTAACCAGCCAGAGCTAGGATTGTACTAGCTATGCTAATGATCATTAACGTTTTTCTCTGCATCAGGTCTCACTGAGGCTGGATTCCCCAAGAGACATGCTATTCAGCTGCCCATGGTTGAGTGATCTTAGTGTAAGTAGATCCAATTGAAATGGCATCGCTTCCTATTTTAACTCACCTTTGTTTTCAGGTGCAAAACCCTTGTGTCCTGATTCAACAGACACCTCCCTTGGTGAGACATGGAACGTTTCTCCCATTTCTCTCTTGCTCATTCTCCCTGTCGCTCACTCAAACTCACACACGTGGCAGTTGCCGAGAAGAGGTAGAGATTACACCCATTTCTAACAATGTTAGTTGCAAGAATGATATGACAGACACACATAACTTTTGAAAAATACAATATTTAATTGTCTCTTTATTGCCTCTTTATACATACTTACATTTTTGCATTTAGCTTTTTTTTTTTAAGACTGTCAAGCTGTCTTCAAATGGGGGAACCTCTGTCAATGTCCTCAGGATTATGGAGCGGTGGGTTTATGAAAAGTTCTTTGAATACTACAACATTTATTAGGATTCAGCAAAACTTTACCGTTTAGAGATTAGTAAATAATTGTCCTTATCCAACTACTGTCTAATTTTGATATCGTCTTTCTTAAAATGTTTCAGATGACCAATTAATTAGTGTCTCACTTCAAAATAAAGGGACAGAGGAGCAAACATGCCTTTGCGACCACTTTTAGTAGATTCTGACTGTTGTGTCCTGCATGCCCACATTAGGCCAATCTTAAATTGATTTTGTTATCTTTTTATGCTTAAAGTAAGTTTCATGGAAAACTCAGGAGGTTGATGATGTAGATTTGTTTTTGCCATTGCTTGATCTATTTTAAATATAAGAATATGCTGCAGATTAACTTTAATTGGTGACCATGGAAACAAATAAAAATGTAATTAACAATCTTTTCAATATCCAACTTTATCTCCTGGAATACTTTTTACAGTACACGCTTTGAAAAAAAGTTGCGTTCTAGAAAGTAAAAGGGTTATTCGGCTGTCCCCATAGGAGAACCCTTTGAAGGACCCTTTTTGGTTTCAGGTAAAAACCCCTTTGGGTTTTATATAAAACCCTTTCCACAGAGGGTAATTACCAGGTTATGATGAGGTCTTAAACCTATGTCCAGTAGGCTACATAATATATCACATTATATAGCGGTCATAATTATGACTAACTGGTTGTATGGTGGTCAGAAAATGACTCAGTAATAAGCTTCCTTTTTCAACCAGTTTGCGACCAGGTCGCCCTGAAGGCTTAAGAAAAGAGCACAGAGGCTATATAGCTTACTCTTTCTGCTGTATAGGCTACATCATTTATGTTAGATGACTTTGACAGAGTGTTGGTGGAGTGCTGCAGCGCTGCCTTCCTCCAACAGAACCATGGAGTGTCATGACTTCCGTCTGATCTGCTGTGTTTTTGTTTTTTGAGCACATGTGCCTTGTTTTGACAGCTCGCCACTGTTTCCCTCTCGTCCTGCCAGGCCTGGTTTCCTAGTCTGCCTGCCCAGGTGTTTTCTCTGTTGGGTCTTGGAAGTACCACCCCAGACCCTCTCTGTCTGCTCATCACCATCCCCAGGGAACTCAGTGTGACTCTGACACTGCGTCGGATGACGCTATAATTTGTTTATTTTGAGAAGTGCTCTCCTGGCCCAGAGGACATTTATTTGGACTTCCTCTTTTCTTTTGTGTTCCTGTTATTTTTTCCTGGGCTCATTTGAGAGCAAAATAAACTATTGTTACCTGCAACTGAATCCGTGTCTCTCCCTGACAGAACGGTCTGACCATAAAATGGATTTAGCAGGTGCAGACCAAGTCAGAAATGCAGTGAGTCAACAGGGTGCTCTCCTGGGACAGCATTCCAGCCAGTTAACTGCCACTTCACGGGAGGTTGAGTGCCTGACAGCCCAAGTAGCGGATCTCAATCTCCAGATCCAAGAACTCCAGCAGGAAGCCTTGGCCAGCAGATCAGCTGCAGCGTACGGCCGTCCTCTACCTCATGCTGAACCTGAACCCCATGCCAATAGTCCGCCACCCTACGACGGGGATCCCAATTCCTGCCGTGCAATCCTGTCTCAGTACTCCCTTGTCTTCGCACTCCAGCCTCAACGTTATGTTACGGAAGAGTCCCAGGTGGCCTTTGTCATCACACTCCTGAAAGGAGGGGCCCGCGACTGGGCAACGGCTGTGTGGGATGCTCGTGCTCCATTCTGTGCCACATTCGAGGACTTCAGAGCGGAGATGATTAAGCTGTTTGACCGCTCTGCTCAAGGTGATGAGGCGGCCTCCCAGCTGGTGAGGTTAAATCAGGGTGGCCGTTCTGTTACGGAAAACTCCATCCAGTTCAGAACTCTGGCGGCCACCTGTGACTGGACTGAGGCAGCGTTACGCGCTAGGTTTCGGGAGGGGCTGGCTGACGACATCCAGGATGAGATTGTCACTCACGAGCTGCCTCACGACTTTGACACCCTCGTGGAACTGGCGCTTCGTGTGGAGGGGTGTCTTCAACGTCGACGTCAGAGGTGGACAGCTCGATCCTCCTGGGTGCTGGATGAATGTGCCTCCAGTGCTGTTCCCACCTCCTCGTCTCCTTCAGCAGACCCTGAGCCCATGCAATTGGGGCGTGTTCGTCTCACCCCTAAGGAGAAGTAGGATCGTTTGACTCGGGGCCTTTGCCTTTACTGCGGGAAGCCAGGGCATCGTGCTATCCGGTGTCCTTTAAAAGCCGGAGCCCATCAGTAATCCGGGGAATCCTGGTGGGCGCTACTCCTTGTCTCGACTCCCCCATCTCACGTACCATGCTAAATGTTTCTGTTCAATATCAAGACACTGTTCACTCCTGTTCAGCCCTGATTGACTCGGGTGCTGAGGGAAACTTCCTGGATGTCTCCGTTGCTGTGCTGTGGGGCATTCCTGCCATTCCTCTCCCTTCTCCTATCTCTGTCCGCTCCCTTAATGGTCTCCTCATTACCTCCATCACCCATTCCACTCCTTCCGTATGTCTTCTTGTCTCTGGCAATCACCATGAGGTGATTGAGCTGTACCTCCTAGATTCCCCAAGTGCCCCCGTTGTCCTAGGGCATCCGTGGCTGGTGCAGCACAACCCTCACATGGATTGGTCAGGCAATTCTGTGTTCTCTTGGAGTCTGTCTTGTCTTGCGTCATGTTTAGGTTCTGCCTTGTCTCCTGGCTCTGTGTCTTCTGTTTTTCAGGTTGAGGAGGCCGATCTCACCGGAGTCCCGATGAAGTACCGCGATCTCTGTCAGGTCTTCAGTAAGTCCCGGGCCACATCCTTGCCTCCTCATCGGCCGTATGACTGCGCCATCGATCTCCTCCCAGGCACTTCTCCGCCCAAGGGTCGTCTGTATTCCCTTTCTGGTCCTAAGAGAGAGGCCATGGACAAGTATATTCAGGAATCCTTAAATGCCGGCCTCATCCGTCCCTCTTCCTCGCCCACTGGGGCTGGGTTCTTCTTCGTTAAGAAGAAGGATGGCTCCCTGCGACCCTGCATTGACTACTGGGGTCTAAATGACATCACCAGGAAGAACAGGTATCCTCTGCCTCTGATGTCATCAGCTTTTGAGTTGTTACAGGGAGCCAGGGTCTTTACCAAGCTAGACCTCCACAATGCCTACCATTTGATCCTGATACGTGAGGGGGATGTGTGGAAGACAGCCTTCAACACCCCAACGGGACACTTTGAATACCGGGTCTCACCAACGCCCCAGCTGTCTTCCAGGCCCTGGTGAACGATGTGTTGAGGGACATGGTAAACAGATTTGTCTTTGTGTACCTAGATGATATTCTCATCTTCTCTCCCTCCTTGCAGGTACACACTCAACACGTCCGTCAGGTGTTACAACGGCTGCTGGAGAACCAGCTTTACGTCAAGGCGGAGAAGTGCGTGTTCCACGCCAAGTCTGTTTCGTTCTTGGGGCATATCATTTCAACGGAGGGGATCAAAGCCGACCCTGCTAAGGTAAGGGCCGTGGCCGAGTGGCCAACCCCTGACTCTCGGAAGGCGTTGCAGCGGTTTCTGGTGTTCGCCAACTTCTATAGGTGATTCATCCTGAACTTTAGCCTGGTTGCTGCACCCTTAACAGCACTCACCTCTCCTAAGGTACTGTTCAGATGGAATTCTCAGGCTCAGGAGGCCTTTGATGTTCTTAAGTCCCGTTTCATCTCTGCTCCTGTTCTTTGTCTTCCAGATTCTGAACGCCAATTTATTGTTGAGGTGGATGCCTCCGATGTCGGGGTAGGCGCGGTCCTAACCCAGCGGTTCCCCAGAGATGGGAAGGTGCACCTGTGTGCCTTCTTCTCTCACCGTTTGAGCCCTGCTGAGCGAAATTACGACATAGGTAACAGGGAGCTGCTGGCAGTCAGGCTGGCTCTGGGGGAATGGCGTCACTGGTTGGAGGGAGCAGCGCGGCTCTTCTTGGTCTGGACGGATCACAAGAATTTAGAGTATGTCCGTTCGGCCAAGAGGTTAAATGCTCGCCAGGCCCGCTGGGCACTCTTCTTTGGGCGGTTTAACTTCTCCCTCTCGTATCGGCCGGGCTCCAAAAATGTTAAGCCTGACGCGCTCTCTCGTCTGTTCGAGGGTCCTGGGGGGGAGGCGACCCCCAAAACCATTCTCTCCAGGGAGGTGGTGGTGGGGTCCCTTTCCTGGGACGTCGAGCGGCGGGTGAGGGAGGCCATCGGGGGGGGGCCCCCGAGGGGGTGCCCAGGGGGTCAGTTGTTTGTGCCGGCTGCGCTGCGTCCTGAGGTCCTTCGGTGGGGACATGAATCCAGAGTAGCCTGTCATCCGGGGGTTCGGAGGTCGCTGGCTGCCATCAGTCAGCGATTTTGGTGGCCATCCATGGCCCAAGATGTCAGGCAGTTTGTGTATGCTCTCAAAATAAGACGTCTAACCGTTCTCCTGTTGGTCTGTTGCAGCCTTTGCCCATTCCCTCTCGCCATTGGTCACACCTAGCCCTTGATTTTGTCACTGGCCTTCCCCCATCGAGAAGTAACACTGTGATTCTGACGGTGGTGGACCGCTTCTCCAAGGCGGCCCATTATATCCCCTTACCCAAGCTCCCCTCCGCCAGGGAGACAGCACAGGTGGTGGTGGACCACGTCTTCCGGATCCATGGTCTTCCGGTGGACGTGGTCTCCAACAGAGGACCCCAATTTTTCTCCCGGTTTTGGAAAGAGTTCTGTAGACAGATCGGGGCCTCAACGAGTCTGTCTTCAGGTTTTCACCCTCAGACCAATGGGCAGGCCGAGCGAGCCAACCAGGATCTCGAGCGAGCTCTCCGCTGCCTGGCGTCACATAGTCTGAGCTCCTGGAGTCAGCAGCTATCGTGGGTGGAATATTCCCACAACTCCCTGCCGGTAGCGTCTACGGGTATGTCTCCTTTTCAATGTTCTGTGGGTTATCAACCGCCCCTTTTCCCCACACAGGAACCCGAAGCTGCGGTCCCGTCTGCCTTGGCCTTTGTCCGTCGGTGTCGTCGCACCTAGAGGAGGGCTGAGGAGGCCTTGGCCCGGGCTTCCAGACGGACCAAAGCGGCAGCTGACCGTCACCGGACTCCGGCTCCCCAGTATGTGTGCGGTCAGAAGGTGTGGCTATCCACCAAGGACCTGCCTCTCCGGGTGCCTTCTCGTAAGCTGGCACCCAGGTTCGTTGGGCCATACCGCATCACCAAGGTCCTGAGTCCGGCGGCAGTGCGGCTCAAGCTTCCTCACACACTTGGTCGGGTTCACTCTGTCTTTCATGTGTCCAGGGTCAAGCCTGTGTTTCGGGTCCCCCCTTAATCCTGTTGTTTCTTCCCCGACACCCCCCCCTCCTCGTCTAGTGGATGGTACTCCAGTGTACACTGTGAGAAAGCTTTTGGACGTTAGATGCCGTGGTCGGGGTTTCCAGTATTTGGTGGACTGGGAGGGCTACGGTCCGGAGGAGAGGAGTTGGATTCCGGCTCGGGATATTCTGGACCAGACTCTGATCGAGGACTTTCATCGGCGACGAGGTGAGCCCCTCCCGGTTGTGCCAGGTGGCGCTCCTGGGGGGGGTACTGTCATGACTTCCGTCTGATCTGCTGTGTTTCTGTTTTTTGAGCACATGTGCCTTGTTTTGACAGCTCCGCTGTCATTGTAGTGTCTCCCCTCCCACTCGTTATCCTTAACTATCCTTGTTCTCTTCACACCTGCTGTCAATTAATCCCTCATTATCTCCCCTATTTTAGGTCTTCTTGTGTTCAGTCTTTTGTCAGACCGTTGTTGTGAGTATGCTTTTCCTGTGACCTACTTATCCTTGTCTTGTCTTGCTGTTCTTCTTCAGACTCCAAGTGTTGTTTTTGTTTTGGCGTTTTGATTTTTGTCCTGCTTCCACTGTTTCCCTCTCGTCCTGCCAGGCCTGGTTTCCTAGTCTGCCTGCCCAGGTGTTTTCTCTGTTGGGACTTGGAAGTACCACCCCAGACCCTCTCTGTCTGCTCATCACCGTCCCCAGGGAACTCAGTGTGACTCGGACACTGTGTCGGATGACGCTATAATTTGTTTATTTTGAGAAGTGCTCTCCTGGCCCAAAGGACATTTATTTTGACTTCCTCTTTTCTTTTGTGTTCCTGTTATTTTTTCCTGGGCTCATTTGAGAGCAAAATAAACTATTGTTACCTGCAACTGAATCCGTGTCTCTCCCTGACATGGAGAGGCGCGCTGGGCATGGACGACATACATATTTTGCACCCTTGCCTTTGGCAAAGTCCGGCTGTGATTGGGAGTCCCATAGGGCGGCTCACAATTGGCCCAGCGTCCGGGTTTGGCCATTGTAAATAAGAATTTGTTCTTAACTGACTTGCCTAGTTAAATAAAAGTTAAATAAAATCATGGGGCGGCTTCAGCTCTCACCTTAATAGCCCATATGCTACTAGGGTGAGATACGTTTTAATTGTTTTGGGGCAAAGTTGTGAGGTGCCTCTTGGTCAGTTTAGGTCGGAAAATGCTGCACTCGTCAATCTGCCACTCTAGGCGGACACCTAAACATGCCTAATGGGCGGGCTGGCCCTGCTGCAGATGATTGAAATATGTTTGGCGCTGATGTAATCTCCATGGGAACTGTAAACACAGTGCACCAGGAAGAACAGTAGCTCACCCAATAACATAGGAGCTGACTAGGGTTGCAAAGGGTCGGAAACTTTCCGGGAAAATTTCCGGATATTTTCCATGGGAAGTTAAGCCCTGGAATTTGGGGAATTTTGCTTAAATTCATCAAAAAAGTTAGCTTATAACTGTGAACCTTTTTTGTGGGATACACATAAGGCAATTCTAGGTCTTGTGGCATATTTTGGTTAAACTATCCCCAATTCAATGGAATTGCAACCCTCTGCATGCACAGTGCATTCTTCCATCACATGTGCAGTGCACTCTTCCATCACATGTACAGCTGATTTTCAAGATCTTGCACACTAATGAGATGCTATTGAGCCCACACTACTGACTGTCTGAGCCTAGGACTACATGCTTTCTGGTAAGTATTGATTACAATATTGGGTGGGGTGAATATATTTTATATGACATACATGATTTTTTGTTAACTAGTAAATAGTAGCCTACAGCAAAGTGTGTTTAAATCTAACAATGCTAACAATTGTTTGGCTACCATGTGGGTTTTAGCTTGCTTGAGCCTGCTAACTGAGGAGTGTTAATCTACCTGTTTCCATACATGTTTCATTTTAAAACATTTATCTTACAAAGGAGTTGTTTAATCTAACTGCTAAACTATTTATCTGTACATGGAATTGTATTTGGGTTTTTTTTTTTTTCTAATATTTACAGGAAAATGCCACGGGCACTATCTGATGTGTGGAGACATTTCACTGCAGCTAATGTAGAAGGAAAAGCTGTGTATATTTGCAAAAACTGTGCCAAATCATATGTGAAGAATGAAACAAAGAAAAAAATGCAGAATCATCTGGCCAAGTGCATTAAGTTCCCTCAGCACTCACAATAAGCAACCTCTGACAAAAGTACTTCTATTCAAGGTGAAATTAATGAATCAGACACCTTATCGATAGCAACAGCTCATTTTTTTGACTCAATGGAAGAACGTAGTCAGAGAAATGCTGATGAATGTCTTGCTCGAGCTGTGTATGCAACTGGTTCACATCTGATGCTCACAGGCAATGTGTACTGGAAGAGATTTCTGAATGTTCTTCGTCCAGCATACACCCCTCCAACCAGACATGCTTTATCTACTCATTTGCTGGCTGCAGAGTTCAAGTGAAGGTCAAGCAAATCATAGAGAAAGCAGACTGTATTGCAATCATCTCTGATGGGTGGTCGAATGTTCGTGGGCAAGGAATAATTAACTATATAATCTCCACCCCTCAACCAGTATTCTACAAAGGCACAGACACAAGGGACAACAGACACACCGGTCTCTATATTGCAGATGAGCTGAAGACAGTCATCAATGACCTTGGACCACAGAAGGTATTTGCACTGGTGACAGACAATGCTGCGAACATGAAGGCTGCTTGGTCTAAAGTGGAGGAGTCCTACCCTCACATCACACCCATTGGCTGTGCTGCTCATGCATTTAATCTGCTCCTCAAGGACATCATGGCACTGAAAACAATGGATACACCCTACAAGAGAGCCAAGGAAATGGTTAGGTATGTGAAGGGTCATCAAATTATAGCAGCAATTTACCTCACCTAGCAAAGTGAGAAGAATAAGAGCATCACATTGAAGCTGCCCAGCAACACCCATTGGGTGTCATCATGTTTGACAGTCTCCTGGAGGGGAAGGAGTTTCTCCAAGAAATGGCCATATCACAGTGCCGATATGGACAGCCCCATCAAGAGGATCCTCCTGGATGATGTATTTTGGGAGAGAGTGGTAAGCATTGCACGGATTGAGGGAGACAACACCATCCTGTCTAATGTTCAGACTCTGCTTGCAGATGTAAGAGAATAAAACTGTACCACCCTGCCCACTTCACTGTTGCTCCAAGCATTGGAAACTGCAGTTCTGAAATACATCAAAAAGCGTGAAGACTTTTGCCTGAAGCCCATACACACTGCAGCTTACTTGTTGTACCCTAAGAATGCTGTCAAGATCATCCTGTCTGGTGCAAAGATCAACAAGGCCTATGGTGTCATCACTACCGTGTCAAAGGATGGAGATGCAATATGGCAAGACCAGAGAGCTGTGTAAGGACATCATGGATAAAATTGTAGACCTGCACAAGGCTGGGATGGGCTACAGGACAATAGGCAAGCAGCTTGGTGAGAAGGCAACAACTGTTGGCGCAATTATTAGAAAATGGAAGAACTTCAAGATGACGGTCAATCTCCCTTGGTCTGGGGCACCATGCAAGATCTCACCTCGTGGGGCATCAATGATCATGAGGAAGGTGAGGGATCAGCCCAGAACTACCCGGCAGGACCTGGTCAATGACCTGAAGAGAGCTGGGACCACAGTCTCAAAGAAAACCATTAGTAACACACTACGCCGTCATGGATTAAAATCTTGCAGCGCACGCAAGGTCCCCCTGCTCAAGCCAGCACATGTCCAGGACCGTCTGAAGTTTGCCAATGTCCATCTGGATGATCCAGAGGAGGAATGGGAGAAGGTCATGTGGCCTGATGAGACGAAAATAGAGCTTTTTGGTCTAAACTCCACTCGCCATATTTGGAGGAAGAAGAAGGATGAGTACAACCCCAAGAACACCATCCCAACCGTGAAGCATGGAGGTGGAAACATCATTCTTTGGGGATGCTTTTCTGCAAAGGGGACAGCACGACTGCACCGTATTGAGGGGAGGATGGATGGGGCCATGTATCGCGAGATCTTGGCCAACAATCTCCTTCCCTCAGTAAGAGCATTGAAGATGGGTCGTGGCTGGGTCTTCCAGCATGACAACGACCCGAAACACACAGCCAGGGCAACTAAGGAGTGGCTCCGTTAGAAGCATCTCAAGGTCCTGGAGGGGCCTAGCCAGTCTCCAGACCTGAACCCAATAGAAAATCTTTGGAGGGAGCTGAAAGTCCGTATTGCCCAGCGACAGCCCCGAAACCTGAAGGATCTGTATGGAGGAGTGGGCCAAAATCCCTGCTGCAGTGTGTGCAAACCTGGTCAAGAACTACAGGAAACGTATGATCTCTGTAATTGCAAACAAAGGTTTCTGTACCAAATATTAAGTTCTGCTTTTCTGATGTATCAAATACTTATGTCATGCAATAAAATGCAAATTAATTACTTAAAAATCATACAATGTGATTTTCTGGATTTTTGTTTTAGATTCCGTCACTCACAGTTGAAGAGTACCTATGATAAAAATTACAGACTTCTACATGCTTTGTAAGTGGGAAAACCTGCAAAATCGGCAGTGTATCAAATACTTGTTCTCCCCACTGTATCTCATCAGCCACCTGGTGGAAGGGGCTTTGTGGATCTGAGGCTCTTTCCCCTGTTGCCTCCATCATCCTCCAAATCCCACCGACATCAGCCACCTCAGAGCGCAACTGGTCCTTGTTTGGGAACACACACACCAAAGCACGCAACAGGCTGACCAATACAAGGGTTGAAAAATTGGTGGCTATCCGGGCAAATTCTGAGCCATCCTCAACAAGGTTGGAAAGTGACAGTGAAGATGAGGCCTCAGAGTCTGATGTTCAAGAGGTGGCCATTGAGGAGGTCTAGGGAGAAGACATGGAAGCCTGAGAGGAAGACAACCAAAGCTTTAGTTTCTAGACTATCATTTTACAGATGTATGTTGAAAAATGTTTTTGGGGAGATGCGATGGATCATTAGGGATCATTCAATATTCCCTTTCTTTTGTTGTTCAGTGAAATCATCCCATGTGAAGAGTCAACTCATTTAATTAAAGTTCAATTCATAACTAAGTTGTTTTTTTTATTTCAAAGGATTTCACCATTTGCAATTATGTCTACTTATGATAAGGTAAAAGGTTTATGTTTCTGTCTCCATATGATATGGTAAATATATCCAATGCAAAAAACTACATTTAAATGGTATTAATATTACTTTGCATATAATTCCGTTAATTCCCACATATTCCCGTTAATTCCCATATATTCCCGTTAATTCCCACGGAATGTTTCCACCTCTGAATATTCCCCAAAATGTGCAACCCTAGAGCTGACCTCCTTTATGTACCATCAACCCAATCATTACTCAAACTTCATCACACGATTAAGCAAATATATTTAAGCCCTATATTTATGACATTCCATTAATTGTACAGTGGGAAAAAGTATTTAATTTATTGGATTTATATAGTGCTTTTCTACCAACTGACATACTCAAAGCACTTTACATATTAGGGAGAAATTCACCTCATCCACCACCAACGTGTAGCACCACCTTTGATGATGAACGAAGACCATTTTTGTGCCACAACGCTCACCACACATCAGCTGTCAGGTGGAGAGGTGAGGAGTGATATTGTGCCAAAGCACTTCAGCCAAGCTTAAAGAAAAAATGCAATCAGGTACTTGACTGAAGAACTTGAAAATCCCCGCCAATAAATCTACCAGATTTATGCAGAAACAAATTGCTCCTTTTTCTTTATTTTCCAAGATAGTCGTCAGTTGAAGAGTCCTGGGTTTAGGAATGTTTTGGGGATTCCAGTTGTGTCACGTGTATTACCAGTCTCATCAAACAATAAGGATATGTCAGGTAATAAGTAAATAATCAAGCAAATTACCAGCCCTATTCAGATAATGTGGTTAGTGTTATTCATTGAGGATTGTTATTCAGTTCATAAACTTCTGTATAGGTTACATTGAATGGCCCTGTATTCTAATAACATTTTTTGTGAAGAAACGTAATGTTACAGGGCTGAATGTTCTTATAGTTTAATGGCAGCAGAGCGAGAGGACACTAAATGTGCCACCCTCCTCCGGGCCGGGAAGAAGGTGCTAATGAGAACACCTGGTCAAATGGCTAAGAGCGAGAAGTGTTCCTGAGACGCTCAGCAAGACTCCTCTCAGCTCCATTCTCCAAAGTGGATCACATTCACTCTTCACTCTGCTACCGTCTGCTGTTTTCTTTCTGCTGCACAGTCTGAATGGTCAGTAAAGCCTGAATGAATTACATTTACAGCATCATTCATCAACCCCATCCTAATTTCCAGGTTCTAACCACAAACAAGCAGGTCTTATTTTAATAAAGATCGATCTGATTATAATACTGAATTGAGTAATACAGAATCAGATACCACTGATTTGACTGATTTGAGTACTGTAAACAATATAAAGCAGATTTGAGAAGTGCACTTCAGTAGAATAATTGCAATGCATTACTACTGTTGATTATGTATCTCACATCAAGACCCCTGCTTATTATTCATCTCACATATCAAGATCAACACTTGAGTCATAGCTCAAAGATACAAAAACACAAACGGAATACAAAACAACATTTGACATTCCACAGCAATGACAGGTAAAAAAATGAATTCATCTCGCTACAGCAAGCATTAGTTCCGCTCCAAATTCTATCTGCTCCTGTTCTTAACACCTGGAGCGTGAAGAAGCCTAATCATCGAACTGCCCAGTGGCTCCACTAACTCTCTTCTCATAATGACTCTTCTCTTTTACCAACACAACAATGCAGCATGGAGATGGAATTTGGCATTTGGCCATAAAGAGTGGCATTTAAGACAAGCCAATTCTAAAAATGACGTTGGAATTACAGACATTTAATGTTACAGCCTTTTGGCATAATGAGTGAGTCAACATTCCAATCTGCCATGTTCAGAAAGGTTCCTCCCCTGTATCATAATCGCTGAACTATTCTATCCAGCTGTTGCCAAACTGTCCCTGGAAGTGGAGGCCAGAAGTTAAATGATTCTATTATTGGACCCATATCCTGGCTAAAGAACACATCAGTGAGTCCATTACATCATTCACCTGTTCACTAAACCTCGATCATCACTTTAATAGAGGACCCAGCTGCACTCAGATGACATCAGAAGAGCCTCCCAAGGCCAGTAAGTCTACAGTATTTAGTATTTTAGCATTTTATTAGGATCTCCATTAGCTACAGCCAAAGCAGTAGCTAGTCTTCCTGGGGTCCACACAAAACATAAAACATGACATAATACACAACATTAATAGACAATTACAGCAAAAGGACAGAACTACATCAAATTATATAATACTGTACATAAGATGAATAGACAGGTACAGAACTAAAATAAAATACATTTACATAAATGACATTCCTACAGTGGGGCCATTAAGTCTACAGTACTGGGCAATGGGGCCATTAAGTCTACAGTACTGGGCAATGGGGCCATTAAGTCTACAGTACTGGGCAACGGGGCCAGTAAGTCTACAGCACTGGGAAATGGGGCCAGTAAGTCTACCGTACTGCAAAATTAACCCCCGAAACAGTTTCATAAATGAACCAACTCTCTGACTGGAGATATCTCAGAATGCATGGAAACAACTGAAGTACATCATGAAATCATTGAACATAAGTGTTTCAAAGGTCTATTTTATTACTTACCAGACAAGGGACGGCCTTGGGTTTGTGTTGCCTATGTTGGAGTCGGTTTGGCCAGGGTTAGTAGAAGGCCCCTGGATATCACTGGTGGTGGATGGACACAGTTGCCCAGTGCATTGACCTGTATTTGTTCATGTTGTCTTGCCTAATTTTTGCCTCCCTGTCAGTGCAAATCCTGCAGGGCACTAGGCTCTGGAGAAGTCTCTGATTACATCATCCATGTCATGTACAGTAAGTACTCCTGCCACTTTGTCTCATGCTCTCAATCCCAATGTGATGACGAATGCTTGTTACTTCTTAAGCGCCAAATTATTCCTTAGAAAATGGAGAAAGGGAAAGAAAATAACATATTTAGTTCCGTTTCACATGTTGCTCAAGTAGTTTACTGTCTTTTACTTTGTTTCAATAGAGAAAAAGGTTTTTTCTTTATTTTTACTATTTTCTACATTGTATAATAATAGTGAAGACATCAAAACTATAAAATAACACATATAGAATCATGTAGTACCCAAAAAGGTGTTAAACAAATAAAAATATATTTTAGATTTTAGATTCTTCAAAGTAGCCACCCTTTGCCTTGATGACAGCTTTACACATTCTTGGTATTCTTTCAACCTGCTTCATAAGGAATGCTTTCCAAGAGTCTTGAAGGAGTTCCCACATCTGCTGAGCACTTATTGGCTGCTTTTCCTTCACTCTGCAGTCCAACTCATCCCAAACCATCTCAATTGGGTTGAGGTCTGGTGATTGTTGAGGCCAGGTCATCTGATGCAGCAATCCATCACTCTCCTTCTTGGTCAAATAGCCCTTACACAGCCTGGAGGTGTGTTTTGGGTCATTGTCCTATTGAACAACAAATAATAGTCCCACTTAGCGCAAACCAGATACTATTGTGTTAAGTGTGCCTTCAATTCAAAATAAATCACAGACAGTGCTACCAGCAAAGCACCCCCACACCATAGAACCTCCTCCTCCATGCTTCATGGTGGGAACCACACATGCAGAGATCATCCGTTCACCTACTCAGCGGTAGGAACCAAAAATCTCTAATTTGGACTCATCAGACCAAAGTACAGATTTCCACAGGTCTAATGTCCATTGCTCGTGTTTCTTGGCTCAAGCAAGTCTCTTCTTATTATTGGTGTCCTTTAGTTTTCTTTGCAGCAATTCGACCATGAAGGCCTGATTCATGCAGTCTCCTCTGAACAGTTGATGTTGACATGTGTCTGTTACTTGAACTCTGTGAAGCATTTATTTGGGCTGCAATCTGAGGTGCAGTTAACTATAATGAACTTATCCTCTGCAGCAGAGGTATTTCTGGGTCTTCCTTTCCTTTGGCGGTCCTCATGAGAGCCAGTTTTAGCTTGATGGTTTTTGCGACTGCACTTGAAGAAACTTTTAAAGTTCTTGACATTTTCTGGATTGACTGACCTTCATGTCTTAAAGTAATGATGGACTGTTGTTTCTCTTGCTTATTTGAGCTGTTCTTTGCCATAATATGGACTTGGTCTTTTACCAAATAGGGCTATCTTCTGTATACCACCCTACCTTGTCACAGCACAACTGATTGGCTCAAATGCGTTAAGAAGTTAAGAAATTCCACAAATACAATTTTAACAAGGCACACCTGTTAATTGAAATGCATTCCAGGTGACTACCTCATGAAGCTGGTTGAGAGAATGCCAAGAGTGTGCAAAGCTGTCATCAAGGCAAAGGGTGGTAACTTTGAAGAATTTCAAATATAACATATATTTTGATTTGTTTAACACTTATTTGTTTACTACATGATTAAATATGTATTATGTCATAGTTTTAATGTCTTCACTATTATTCTACAATGTAGAAAATAGTAAAAATAAGAAAAACCCTTGAATGAGTAGGTGTGTGCACACTTTTGGCTGGTATTGTATATCTTGCCATTAAAAAAATCCTGTAGTTGAGAGCCTCTTGACAAATTTGCCGGAGCACTCATGGTAATGTGCTTTCATTAGTGAGTGAAACATTTTCCTCTTTTACTGAGGAGCAGGTGGACCCTGATGCCTGTGATGGCCACCTGATGCATGTCTTCACCCAAGAATGCTTTTAAACTTGAAAATAACTTAAAAATAATGAAGCACTAGAAACAGGCATTTAGCAATAATGTCCCCGTTTAAAAGACCTTAGCCCACAGTTTAATGTTTCAAAACCCGAGACAAATACTGCATTCAATGTTCTCATCAATACACTTCAAATTACAACAACAACACAACAACGTCTCTGTAGAACAAAACAGACCTTACATCGTCACCCCTCAAGCAGAGAATATAGATAGATTAGGTTTATGTAAATTCACTGAAAGTTATTTCTGTTCTATGGCATGATTCCCTGTCAAGGCAATCAAATCAACGCACTGCCCATATTGAGTCAATACTAACAGCGGAGTATATAAATCTGTAGCCATGGCGAGCATGAGTCATAAGAACGCATGTTCATTAGACGGAGGCTATTTAAATACTTAGTAGAACGACCTAGATACCAATGCTGTATACCTCCTCAAAACACAGCTAGATCTCAATTTATTGTCTTCAAAACTATGCCCACAAAAATAGCACAATGTAAACTCATCTGTGTTTTATTATCATAGAAATCTGTTACATTTTGAAGCTTATTTGATTCACACCCCTTCCAATGGAATGGTAGTGAGTGTCTGTAATGTTAGCTGGATGGGCTGAGCCTCACTGAGGAGAAAATCAAATAACACATCCCTGCTCTTAAACCACAGTGCCACAAAAGAACTAAACATATCCTCAGATTCAGAAGGAGAACGAGTGAGTCAAAGGCATGGAATAGAATCGCGGGTATTAAAACCCAAATCTGAGAAAAGAGGTTGCTGCTGTGAGTGGCAGCAGGCAGCATCAGGGTTGTGATGGAGACATGGCTATTTTCAAAAACTTTATCCTCAAGAGTACCAAGCTCTACGTTACGGATCTCAGAGGAGTGGCTCTCCCTGTATAGCCTACAAACCAGTGGCATGATCATGACTACAGTTGCAATTAGGGCTTGGATAACTGCCTCATCAATATTAACTCCTGATCTCTGACTTACATACTGACAATATGTAGCAGATTCTAAACTACAGGATGCCCTCTTCAAATATATGCTACATAGCCCTTTCCTGCAGTCAAATGACCTAGTGGCCTAATGTGTGGAATGTTAGCAGGTAAGTAGCCTAGTGGTTAGGCTGTAACTGAAAGGTTGCCGGATTGAATCCCTGAGCTGACAAGGTAAAAATCTGTCATTCTGCCCCTGAACAAGGCAGTTAAGCCACTGTTCCTAGGCCGTCATTGTAAAAAAGAATTTGTTCTTAACTGACTTGCCTAGTAAAATAAAATTCATAATTAATCAACATTATTTCAGTCTTCTGTTATGTATATAAAGTATATTATTGAATACATTCAAACTCTATATCTGACATGTTACAGGTAGGTGTCTACTTTTTTTTAAGCTCATAACCATGTGTGTGAGGTGTATACTTTTGTTTCAAAGTGGGAAACACTCTGTGTGACCCTGATTTAACCCACTGCAGGAAAAGTTTAAGAAGATCTCATCATGCGTGCAATGAAAATGAAGGAATGTTTCATTATTGCATTTGAGTGGTTATTGAATATGACATTGACTTTGATATTAAATATTATATTAAACCTAAAGTACTTACTGTAGTCATGTTTACTTTACTTATTCATTCTTTAATTTCATTCTTTTTCCATTTTATATTTTCCCTTGATTTGATTTTGTTTTGTCTTCCTGGGGTATGACACATAACGAAAAAGATATTACAGACCAAAATACTTTACAATTGAAATCAATCAAGTAAAGATAGAAAAATAAATACTAAGTGTCCCTGAGGCAAATGAGAGTATTTTCTTTCATTAAAATGGAAATGTTACTGCATGCTTCCTCAGAGGTAAACGCCAATAAGTGAAAACACAAATGCAAGACTTATACTTAAATTATGTTGCATAAATAAATGTTCTTTCTCAACACATTTAACTATCCTGTAATATATTGTTTTAGTGAGTATCAGCCAAGATGTTGTTTTGTAGTGTGCTTCTCTAAAGTGTGCTTCCGAAGTTGGCAAGTGTAAAATAGCACAGAGGGTAGGGTTTACTACACTGGAGGATAGCGAGCCTGAGGTAAAGATAGACTTAGCCTGACAGCATGTCATCTTTCTCCCTGTTTCACTATTGCTGCATCAAATACATGGTAAAGCACCATACAATGACTATGTAAAACTCACTGGGCAATAACCTAGTGTATTAACAGCACATTCACGCTTGTAACTTTCCCACACACTCGCACAGCAGGTAAAGTGATGAGTAATCTCATCTGCAGCTGTACTCCAACGCTGTGCACATAAAGATGAGCCCTGATGAGTAATATGTCACCTCCCACCACCACCCCCAACGCCACCGCACGTCCAGGTAAACAATGACGGACCCCTTCAGATCCCCATTCTTCCCAGCCTCGTGACTCCCAGGCCAGGGCAGCTTTAGTGTAGATAGTGGTGTTAGTGGATTCCCATGGAAGACGGGGGCGACCTGATGAAATAAGGCTGCCGGTGGTGGAGCCATACGCAGACTCCAAGTGGTTAAATCACAGCTACTGAGCCATGCGGGTGGATCAATGGAGAGAAAGAGTCTCTCCCTTTGTACCCCCAGTGAGCAGCATTTAAACACGCCCTAATGGGCCTGATTCGGTTTAGGGTTGTATAGGCAGTAGCTGGGGGAGACACAGAAAGCCTCATCTCAAAATGGTGATGTATTGTGTAGCTCCGATGGCATGGTAGATAACATATAGGACGATTTGCAGCATATTCCTCAGAGTGTTTGTGACAATTAGAGCGGAGCAGCCATCTTATATTTGGATGTGCATTTTTAGATTAAAGCCAAATGTTGCTAAGTGTTTTCGCTTTGAGTGAGTCAAAAACACAAGCATGGTCATTGAGCAATGTATAACCCACCATAGATGGTTAAAATGGCTTACATAAGTTAGTTAGTGAGCATCTGCATCTGTGTCTCTCCCCCATAACACGTGACTCAGTAGTCAAGTGGTGTCGCTCAACTGAGTGACTTACATCCCTCTCAGTCCAAGTCAGTCACGATGGCAACTAGGTTCACTTAAATTAGTCCTGTAGCTCCAGACACTCAACTCAATCATGTTAGAATCCTGACCTCAAGACAAACGCCAGACCCAAGAGGCTGGATGCATGGCCACCGAGCCAAAATCAGCAACATATCTCCTTTCTCTGACCTCTTGAGCACCAATCATGCCTTGCAATATGCCATTTTCCACAAAATGAGGTTGATCGAATATATATGTTATTTGTGGGTGTATGTTCTATAGGTATTCATAGAGTTCAAATGCAGGGAAGCTTTATTGTTGTTCATGCCTGTGTGGAGTACTACTGCTCCTCCAATGACTCTAACCAATGCAACAACACATAGGTGTACACTCTCCAATTGTAACGCGAGTGCACTACTCTGTCCTTGGAGAGAATTTCATGCTAAGCATTTTATATTAAATGATGGGTTAAAATTGATATATAAACGGACCACAGGATTTACATATTGCATTCTATGCTGAAAGAATATTCACGTCTAAACAGTCTATCTATTTCCTGACTCACCTGTTGTTGGAGCTACAGTATACACTGGCCAGTTTATTCACGAAAATGTTTAGCTCCTACAGACAGTGAGTTGTGTGGTATCTCAGAAATGGCCGGCCTCCTGGACTTTTCATGCATGATAGTGTCTAGGATTTATTGAGAATGGTGCGAAAAACAAGAAACATCCAGTCAGCGAGTCAGCGGCAGTCTTTTGGGCAAAAGGTGGAAGAAGCATGGCAAGAATTGTCCCACGTGGCTCAGTTGGTAAAGAATGGCTCTTGCAATGCCAGGGTTGTGGGTTTGATTCCCACTGGGTACCACTATAAAAATTGGATGAAATTGCAAGCTAAGAGGTGGGCCACAAACAGGTGAATAATGGTGCAGTACAACCCGGTGTGCAGAACAGCATCTTGGAACGCACAACTCGTCTGTACTTTTCACGGATGGGCTATTTCAGCAGATGACCGCGCCGGGTTCCACTCCTATCAGCTAAAAGCAAGAAGTACATAATAAAAATGGTGCAGAAGGGGATGGCTGCCATTTTATGGGCTCCTAACCAACTGTGCTATTTTGTTAGTTTTTTTGTATTGTTTGTTGCTACCATCTCTTATGTCCGAAAAGAGCTTCTGGACATCAGAACAGCGATTACTCACCTTGAACTAGACAAATATTGTTTCTTTAATGAGTCTGACGCAAAGGATATACTGCTTTCCCGAGACCAGGCCGAAATCCCTGTCATTTGCGTGAAGAAAAGACGTAAATACAGATCAGGGTGCCTTGTGAGAATTCGTCGGTGAGTGGGTAATATATTGCAGTCTCCCATTCGTTGGCCAATGTGCAATCACTGGAAAATTACCTGGATGATCTACAATCAAGACTATCCTACCAACGGGACATTAAAGACTGTAATATCTTATGTTTCACCGAGTTGTGGCTGAAAGAAGGAATCGTCAGGACAGAGCAGCCATGTCTGGTAAGACGAGGGATGGGGTTGTGTGTCTATTTGTCAATAACAGCTGGTGCGCGATATCTAATATTAAAGAAGTCTCGAGGTATTGCTCACCTGAGGTAGTGTACCTCATGATAAACTGTAGTCCACACTATCTACCAAGAGAGTTTTCATCTATATTATTCGTAGCAGTCTATTTACCACCACAGATGCTGTATCTGGCCATAAGCAAACAAGAAAATGCTCATCCAGAAGCTGCGGTTTGGCGAAAGCAGCATGAGTCGGTACAGTCTGGTGGTGTATTTCTATTTGATTTTTATTTATTTAACCTTTATTTAACTAGGCAAGTCAGTTAAGAACAAATTCTATTTACAATGACAGCCATAGTAGTACGACACCCTGGAGCAAATTAGGGTTAAGTTCCTTGCTCTAGGGCACATCGGCATGGTTTTCACCTTGTCGGCTCAGGTATTTGAACCAGCAACCTTTCGGTTACTGGCCCAAAACTCTGACAACTAGGCTACCTTACACCCCAAGCTACAGGCCACAGCTAATAGTTATTGTTAAATTCACCTTCTGGCATGGTTACCTATCTGGGCATAGTGTTCTGCAGGTGTTTCTAGTCTTGATTTAAGCAGCTGTTAGTCTTAGCTTTGCTTTTCAATGCTAGTGCAACTTTATTTAAATTAAAGTTCCTGCCAACCTTTTCCCCTGTTGCTCACTGGAGCTTCTACAAGACAAAACGAAAAACAACCAGAACTTAGATTCCTGTTGCCGCAACCCTCCTTCCAGACTGAGGCCCTCGGTCTCATTCTTACAATGCCGTTCAACAATATAATTCCTGCAGCCCATTGAGATGAACACAGGTAAGACCATCTCACAGATATCATCCTCCCGTTCACAGTCCACACAGGCATGGCACAAATATTAGAGAAATAAATGATTAAACAGAGGGAGGGGAAAGTGGAGCAGAAATCCCTTAGCTATCCCATTTCTGGGACGCATATTAGCTCACATGGAAGTCCTGCATACACACATTATCACAGAGACGAGAAGGAGAGCGGGGCAGAGCACAATTCATACATCCTATACATACAGCCTATGTTTGTCACAGCCAGGCTCCGGGTGGAGGGAGCAAAAGGGAGGGATGAAGAGCGTTGCCATGTGATAGTGAATATCATAGCGTATTTTGAATAATGCACCTGCAAAGTGTACGGTCATTCATAAATATATTCCCTCACCTGCCTGTAGCATCTCTGTGTCTTTAGTCTGCTTTCTGATGTAAAATGCACTGGCAGTGAACTCAGACAACACTGTTCTCATGATACCTTTTCAATGCTATTCAGTATTCATAATTTCCTCAGTTACTGCATAATTTTTTACCCTCTTTTAGTGATATCCAATTGGTAGTTTCAGTCTTGTCCCATTGTTGCAACTCCTGTACGGACTCAGGAGAGAGGAAGGTCGAGGGCCATGCATCCTCTGAAACACGTCCCCGCCAAGCAGCACTGCTTCTTGACACACTGCTCGCTTAACCCGGCGACCAAAGCCAGCGTGCCTGCGGCCGGCCGCCACAAAGAGTCGCTAGAGCGCAATGGGACAAGGACATCCCAGCCGGCCAAACCCACCCTTAACCCGGATGACGCTGGGCCAATTGTGCGCCACCTCATGAGTCTCCCGGTTGCAGCCGGCTGCAACACAGCCTGGGATCAAACCCAGATTTGTAGTGACGACCTCTAGCACTGATCAGTGCCTTGGACCGCTGCACCACTCGGGAGGCCCCAGTCACTGCATTCTACATTGTAGAGGAAATGCTACCTTCTGTCAGTGTAAGAAACCTTTCCTAATAACTGTAACTTCTCACATCATCTGTGCTCATTTGGCCCAAAGACCTACAGCTATTTTCGAATACAGTGAATTAGTTAACAATAATTGAGTTCATTATGTCTCTCTATTACTGACATAAAATGAGAGGGGTCTGCTGAATAATACAAATTGCAGGCAGAGAAACATTTGGATAAGTAATCTTGGCTAAACTTACATTTTACAATATCAAATGACAAGATGGATTAAATTGGAAATGTATAATCTATTTTCGCTATTCAGAGTCATAACATTAAACTGAAGTACTGACAGGACGTAAACACGCTTTAATTTAGAGAATTTACCTTTAAAATGAAATAATGTGGAATAGAGGGAAGCTATATTAAATGGATGTCTTCTTCCGTAGAAGCCCAGGGGGTGTCCTGGCATCCCAGAATGCCTCACACTGGCCTATTTGGTATTTCTGTTCCCGCATTTTATCACCGCAAAACAGTGAGAACTGAAGACCACTCAATAAACCAGTGAGTATAGCCTATCCGTAAGTCCAAGAATGTGAAGAATACAGTCAGCCCTATACTCAGAGATAGAGAAAAAGAAAAATGTTTCAAGGTCTGATACCACATCTACGAACAGTAGACGAGGAGCTATGGGAACATTGTGATCAAAGTCAATTAAACTTTTCTGTGGAGTTATAAGGCGTTGTCCTTGATGTTTTGTTTTGTTCTCAACCCCCCACCCCCATGGATATTTGTCATGTAATATGGATTTAGGAGCAGCATCCCATCAAAGCAGAGAGACTCAATTGCTTTTATTGCCAGTGTGTTTCACTTTTATTGAGACCATTAATCGCGCATCACAGCGTGTGAATGGCTTTATAATACTGAATCAATGTGCTGAACACACATTTGCATTAGGGCCTGAGAGGAGAGGAGACAGACGAGACACATTGTCTCATCTACGTCTTATTGCCGAGTGGGGGCTCAGAATAGTTCTTGCTTTGTCAAACGAGAGGCTCTAAATGCTGACTCACTGACCCTACCCTTGTAAAAGTTTATCTTCTTACAGTAACAGGATCGTAGAACTGTAGTCTTCCATTATCATTCTAGGAAGAGAAAATGCTGTTGAAATATGATCAGTCTCTAACTCTCCCAAACGGGGTCCAATTCAACCATTCTCTGTCGGATATTGTAAAGGCAGTCCTGATGCATAACCTCCTCTAAAACCATTACATTGTCCATTATATTTATTTTAATCTTAATTATATCCAAAACTCACAGCAGGCTACTACTCTCTAACCCAGATCCAGTGGTCTTTAGTGACTTACTTCCTTTCCCATTGAAATACACAGCCTTTTCAGGATGTCTTGTTTCAGGATGTCTTGTTTCAGGTTGTCTTGTTTCAGGATGTCTTGTTTGTAGTCTTAGTTAATGAGGTCAGTGCCCATTGATTTACAGTAACTATGTTTGTGTTCATAAAAACCTAGGCTACAACTCACCCAGGGTGTGGAGGGCTAAAGAGGGAATGGACTAGTATGAGCTCATAGAAGTGAGAGGGGACACATGAAGTCTGAGGGGGAAATGCCTGGGTCTCTCTCTCAGCTGTTGTGGTGGTGAGATGGTGTGATGGGGAAATGAACGGAGAGAATGTTTTATTTCTGACTTCACACCAAAAGTACTGCACTGTACTGCATTGCCTGAGTGGGCTGACAACCAGTAATGCAACACAGAGTTGCCATGGAAACTGCAGGAAAAGATGAGGGGAAAAGTGTAAGACAGTGGATGAGAGGAGAAGTTCTGTCATTTTCACCTAGAATGTCGACTGTGCGATGTATATCTGGCCTCTGTGTAGCACGGGGTGAACTTCAGTAAAAAAAACTCTTCCCATTCTTGAACTACAGTAGTGTACTGTGCTACAGGCAAGGTTTTTAACCATTGTTTGGTCTACATGTGCTTTTTTTATCCCAACAAAACAAACATGGTTGTGACACACATCAACACCATCATCCCAGAAACCCTCAGGTGGTGAGGGTAGGCAACAACACCTCCGCCACGCTGACCCTCAACACGGGGGCCCCACATGGGTGTGTGCTTAGTCCCCTGATGTACTCCCTGTTCACCCACGACTGCGTGGCCATGCATGGCCAAAACCATCATCAAGTTTGCTGACGACACGACAGTGGTAGGCCTGATCACCTACGGCGATGAGACAGCCTACAGGGAGAAGGTCAGAGATTTAGCAGTGTGGTGTCAGGACAACAACCTCTCCCTCAACATCAGTAAGACCAAGGAGCTGATCGTTGACTATAGAAGAAAGAGGGGAGAGCACACCCCCATCCACATCGACAGGGCTGTTATGGAATGGTTAGAAAGTTTCAAGTTCCTTGGCGTCCACACCACTAAGGACTTAACATGGTCCACACACACCCGCAGTCGTGAAGAGGTCATGGCAGCTCCTCTTCCCCGTCAGGAGGCTGAAAAGATTTGTCATGGGCCCTCGGATCTTCAAAACGTTTTACAGCTGCACCATCAAGAGCCCATGCACCGCCCTTGACTGCAAAGCGCTACAGAGTGTGGTGTGGACAGCCCAGTACATTAATGGGGCTGAGCTCCATGCCATACAGGATCTCTATATCAGGCGGTGACAGAGGAAGGCTACCGGAGCATCGGCTCTGGGACCAACAGGCTTCGAGACAGCTATCCTACTCCCAAGCCATAAGACTGCGAAATAGTCAATTAATGATACCCAAACTATCTGCACTGACCCTATCTTGCACTGACCCTACGCACACTCATTAGACTATATATACTGAGAATACAAAACATTAAGAACTGCTCTTTCCAAGACATAGATTGACCAGGTGAATCCAGGTGAAAACTATGATCCCTTATTGATGTCACTTGTAAAATCCACTTCAATCAGAATATATGAAGGGGAAGAGAAAGGTTAAAGAAGGATTTTTATGCCTTGAGACGATTAAAAGATTGGTTGTGTATGTGTGGCATTCAGAGGGTGAATGGGAAAGACAAAAGATTTAAGTGCCTTTGAACTGGGTATGGTTGTAGGTGCCAGGCCTATCAGTTTGTGTCAAGAGCTCCTGAGTTTTTCACGCTCAACAGATTCCTGTGTGTTTCAAGAATGGTTCCCCACCCAAAGGACATCTAGCCAATTGTGGGAAGCATTGGAGTCAACATGGGCTACCCACACACATACACACACACACACACACAACACACAGACGCATACCGACACAATACAAACAAACCTGCATACACATTACACACACACACACACACACACATACACACACTTTTACACTCATCATTTGCTGCAGCTACTCTGTTCTTTATTGCACTCTTATTATTATCTATCCTGATACCTAGTCACTTTACCCTGCCTTCATGTACATATCTACCTCAAATACCTCATACCTCTTCACATTGATCTGGTACTGGTACTTCCTGTATATAGCTCCACATTGATCTGGTTCTGGTACTTCCTGTATATAGCTCCACATTGATCTGGTTCTGGTACTTCCTGTATATAGCTTCACATTGATCTGGTTCTGGTACTCCCTGTATATAGCTCCACATTGATCTGGTACTGGTACTCCCTGTATATAGCTCCACATTGATCTGGTACTGGTACTCCCTGTATATAGCTCCACATCGATCTGGTTCTGGTACTCCCTGTATATAGCTCCACATTGATCCGGTACTGGTACTCCCTGTATATAGCTCCACATCGATCTGGTACTGGTACTCCCTGTATATAGCTCCACATTGATCTGGTACTGGTAATCCCTGTATATAGCTCCAAATTGATCTGGTACTGGTACTCCCTGTACATAGCTCCATTCTTGTGTATTTTATTTTATTTGTATTATTATTTTTAAATTCTGCATCGTTAGGAAGGGCTCGTAAGCAAGCATTTCACGGTTAAGTCTACACCAGTTGTATTCGGTGTATGTACAATTTGATTTGATTTGGATTTGAAGTATCTAGAAAGCTTTTCCAAAATGTTTGCCTAATCATAAAATGCTTCACAGTTGCAACATGATGTTCAGGCCAGTGATGTGATTTCCCTTGAGGTGGCTGTTTGGACAATTTTCTATTATTTGTCTTACACGGTAGGCCTCTCTCAGCTTGTTAGTTATTACATAGCCTCAACCCAATACACCAAATATTGACGTTTTAAGAGCAAAATTAGAACATTCAACTGTTCCAAAGCTGCACCAGGGCTCCACCTGCTGAACGGAGAAGAGCAACAGACAGGGACATCAGACTGGGACTCAATCAGCAGCATTATGTAGCATGTACAGTATCTTCCCTACTCTATCTGCCACCCATACCAGTAGGTCACTACAGTGGGAAGAATAAGGAGGGGTAGGGTTTTCATTGGTAATGTATCAAATGATGCACTACATCTTCAAGAGGAGACACCAAGGGCATCTCTATGTAGTCCAAAAAGTCTTCCTCATGACTCATTAATCCATATGGCACATTGGATTAATCTGTTCGATCAGAGCAGGTTGGCCTCTACTTCAATTAAAAACTCTGCTGATTTATGGCCAACTGCTCCAAAGGATTAGCCAGGGCCCATGCAGAAATGTACAGTCAGGCAGAGTTAAATAAAAAAATGCTTTTTGAGTATGTAACGTGACTGACTAAACTTATAAATGTCAACTGAAACATTCTTAGTTCCTATTACAGGATTTCAAAGTACTGTAACTGTAAGATGTTGTTTTCAGATCCGAAGCACTGTTAGATGATGCAGAAAGCCATTGGTAATGTTTTCATTTAATTGGATATTTCTAGTAAATAGATCACATTTTTTAGACTATTCCATGTTGGTAAAGGAAGCACAACATTGCCATATTTTCCCTACAAGCCTGCCGATGCAGTTCCAGATCTGGACATTCTTTTCTTTTGGCCAGTATCAAAGATTGTAGCTGTCTCAATGTGTATTCGCCCTACGGTTTAAATAAAGGACGAGAGAAAGAGGAATAAAATATAAAAGTAATCGCTCATTTCAATTCAGGAGTGTTTTAACAAAGTAAAAAAAACCATAAGAAAGCAGTATATTCTTTTCTGAACGAAATTAAAGAATGAATCTAAAAAGTAATATTGCTCATCAGGGAGTTAACAATAGCTCTCCAGTGATTTGATACAGTATAGAGAATGCCAATATAAATGCCATTTCAGGTACGTTACAGAATACTGTAAAATATTGATGAATATGGGAAAAGAGTACATTATAATTTATGAGTAGACTTGCTCAAACTTATGGTTAAAGTTTTAACATATTAATATGGTTTGCATCTAATGCAAAAAAATTGATAATCTGATTTATATTCTTCTATGTATTTCTCTAGCAAGATTGATTGTGCCACCAAGCAAGGAAAGCTGCAAATAGCTAGCCTAATATAACCATGTTCAACAACAGAGATCTTCTGTTAACCTTAATCATAGCATGCCAGAGTGATTTGCTACTGCAAAGTTCGAATACCAGAGCTGACAAGGTGAAAAAAACCTGTCGATGTGTCCTTGAGCAAGGCACTTAACCCTAATTTGCTCCAGGGGCTGACCCTGTAGGTAGGCCGTCATTGTAAATAAGAATTTGTTCTTAACTGACTTGCTAGTTAAAATAAAGGTTCAATTAAAAAATGAAAATAGTCTTACACTCCTGTGACAAAATTACCACTGTTGAACTCTTCTGAATAATTCTCAAAGCATTTGTGAAAGTTAAGTAAAACAATGAAGGAATACTTGCACAAGGAGTTTATAGACTAGGCCTACACGTAGCTACACATTCATCGCCATGGGCTGCGACTTTCATTACAGTATGTAAATGACAGCTGCTGCCCTTCTTATCACTCCTCCTGACACAGTACAGAACAGACTCCACTGTCTCCATTCACACCTCAGGCATACAGGTGCCAGAGGCCACAGCAGTAATTCCAATCCACCTGATATGACTTCCATTCACTGAAAGCAAATACAGATAAGAAAGTCATGCTTGCATTGCTCCCCAACACGACAGTCATTATTTATAACATAGACAGGGAAGGTGATGCTGAGGTGAGAGACACTTATTGAGCCTAAGGAGACACTCTCCTCTATCCTCCCTCTACACTCTCCCTGTCAATGCATTTGGAGACAGAAATAAATGCCCTGTGTTATTACCTGTTACACATGTATTATTATGGTGTTAACTTATTACACATTAAACATGTGTATTGGAGCAATACACTGCGACAGCAAATAAAATACAATTATCTTTCAAAGTCACTGCATTCAGATATGAGGCCACACAAATGCAGACTAAAGGGCCAGAAAAAAGATACAGTGTTTCATTGGACTTTTCTAGCAACAACCGGTTATTACAACTTATGATCTTTAATAATATAATCCTATTAGCCCAATAAACTGGTCACACATTTCATGATTCATGCATTTAGTTACAGCACTGTCATTTGAATGACCAAGTATTATCACTTTGGCAAGATAATATCTCTATAACTAATACGTTCATTATGAGAGTATCAATTACATTAATGCTCTTTCTTTCCTGGGTATTCCTGAGAGGAGAATGTGTTATTACACTGCCACTGTCTGTACGGAATTCAAGGATTTGGCTCCACGGCAACTAAGGTTTAGAGAATTGATGTGTCTCAGTAGCAGAATGTAAATTGGCCTTGCTCTGACTCTTGGTACCTGGAGTAGAATCTTTGATTGAGAATGGACTTAATACAGTACAAGTCACAAGAACATTGTCCTTCCTACCCTCATGCCATGATAAACCCTGCTGCATGAAGAGCCAACACTGTGTTAAGTACAGCCGGCTGCTCTGACTCACAACTGAAGCAACAGACATTTTGTCATGGGAACATTCATACAAGCACAATTAATAAATCAACTCCGCTGGGCAAACTTAGCAGTCAGGTTGTTAAATGGGAGGGAAAGTAAACAAGGAAATTCCTTTTGCAACATTCACACAAATAGGCATTGTGGGAACTCTCAGACAAGTGGAGCGACAGTGGAGCTGACTAGCGACAGTAAACACAGCACTTTAAGGCTGGTCCCCAGGAGACAAGTACATGTCTTTACAGTGAGTTGCCCACTGATAATTAGGGATGCCCTTCTGGTGCAGTTGGCTAAAGAGTGTCCATATATGAGTTAAGCTATGATTTAACACCAATGCTCAGGGTTGAGCAGCATGTCATGTCACTTTCCTGTTGAGCTGTCTCCCCCAACACCACTACGTCCCCCCAACACCTTACGACCCTGACACTGGGTTTAAAGGTCATGGATTATGTTGGGATGTGTTAGCAAAGCAGCACTGATGGCATCAGGTATGCATAATTAGCATGCTATAAACACACACACACACACATGCATGGATGCACACACACACACACACACACACCTTTCTGCATTATCTGCTGATGGTTTGCATGAGAACAGCCCAGCCCGTGATCATGCTTGATGAGTTCTAGGAGAGGGTATTTAAAATGGATAACACAAACAATTTAGAAAAACAAAGAGACGGAACGTTATTACCGCCTACATCTGCCATCTAATTTATGGGGAAATGGAACAACTGCTTGGTGACATTTACTGTAGTGCATACAAATGGAACAACTGCTTGGTGACATTTACTGTAGTACATACAAATGGAACAACTGCTTGGTGACATTTACAGTAGTACATACAAATGGAACAACTGCTTGGTGACATTTACAGTAGTACATACAAATGAGGACAACTGCTTGGTGACATTTACTGTAGTACATACAAATGGAACAACTGCTTGGTGACATTTACTGTAGTACATACAAATGGAACAACTGCTTGGTGACATTTACTGTAGTACATACAAATGAGGACAAACCTCTGATGAGGCGCTGATATTCCTTTATCTCGACATCAAGTAAAATTAGCATTTAGAAAAATAGAAGTCAGATTAAAGTTGGGGTGTTAAATGTCATTACAGTTGTACATGGCTGCATATAATTGGACAGCAATGCACAATTACAGGCTATATTTTGTATTGACGAAAGCAGCATGTTTTGTTAACTTTTCACAATATTAATGAATGCAGAAAGGTAACTGCTCACAGACACAATATCAGATCATATTCCCTCAAACAATAAACACTGCAGGACAGCCGAAGCTTCCAGTGATCTATGCACATTCTGCTGTAGCGTGAATATTTGAGTGAACTGTGTGTATGGAGCCTCCGATAAGGAATTAACACCACTCCTGTTGTTTCAGCAACTTTGTGATGGAGGCCATGCTACTCAATCTGCACACCAATGAAAGGGAATGGCGAGACAGGAAGAGAGAGAGAAAGAAAGATAGAGGTAGAGAGAAAATGATAGAGAGAGGAAATGGAGAGAGAGTGAGAGACAGGGGAGAAAGAGAAAGGGAGAGGGAGAGGGCAATAGAAGGAAGAAGAGAGAGAGAGAGAGAGAGAGAGAGAGAGAGAGATAGAGAGAGAGAGAGAGATAGAGAGAGATAGAGGGAGAGAGCGATAGGGGGTAACTCTGGCATCAGTGTGTCTCTCACTCATTCCACAGCGGGCTACGCTCTGGAGTGCTGTAATAAGGAGCTGTGAAATTGGAAGATGGAGGGCTGCTTTACGCTGCTGCGTAACACTCAAGCTTGATGTACATATACAGCTTCATGACACAATGGCCTAATGGACCATCACTAACAGGCTAGGGGTAGATCAATCCTAAAATCTCCAAAAGATTCTCATATCGGTTACTATTGATTGTTGTACTGTATTTAGCTCCTCACACCAAAATCTGTTCAATCTTGAAAGGGATGTGGGTAATATGACACTTTTGGGTATACAGTGTATGTCACGTTTCGGAACCACACATAGTGTAGTTTCCAATTTTCCTAAAAGTAGCTCTCACACAGGCCTGGGAGAGAGAGAGGGGTTCATGCTGTGGTAGATGAATGTAGCTCTGTGTGCTCTCTACAACATCACAAACCGAGGGCCCAGAACACAGTTGGGAACTGGTGCTGCATGCCGAATACCTCTCTCCCTCTCTCTCACACACACACACACACACAAACATACACACAGACACACACACACACAGACACACACACACAGCCAGTTTCCCATCCTGCAGCAGGCTCTCTTTACTTTCCCCGCAGAAGGGGCCATTTCCGGCTTGCTACTCTTGTTGGCAGCAGGAGGCTGTAGGGGCCCCCACTCTGCTGCTGCCTGAGTAACTGTTCAGAGTGAAGACACCCACACTTTGTTACAAGTAAAAGCTTGTCACATATTTTGTTTGTGGGCGGACAAGCCAGAGCTGCAGCCATATTATTGGAGGAGTGGAGAGACCGGAGATGGACTCTGCATATTCATGACCTACCCAGTCAAAGCCAGTCAAGGCACCAGTTTAGGAACCCCAACATGGCATTCCCATATGGATTCAATGAACCCACAAGTACAACAGACTTTTTCTCTGTTGAAGTATTTACTGATATCACCATCATCTGCAATTTGGAGGTCAGAGGACATACCGCCCACATGAGTCAGATGAGGAGATCCTTTTGGTGTGTAGCTCACTGAGCCACTGTGGATCCTGGGAGGAAACTGTGTGATGATATACAGTATAATAAAGGGAAATGATAACAAGGTGTTGAAGAGCACTGTAGGAGTAGGAGTGAGAGTAGATCTCTTCCTCTGCTCTGGGATGGGCTGTGTGCATGCTGGCGTCTCTCCTTTTCTCTCTCACTCTCTTGCACAGATGATATAGCACCATTGAAACATGTGTAGATATCTGCAGCCAGTGGTGTAAAGTACTTAAGTAAAAATAATTTACTTACAGTTGAAGTTGGAAGTTTACATACACTTAGGATGAAGTCGTTAAAAAAAAAATTCAACCACCCCACAGATTAACATGTTTCAACAAACTATACTTTTGGCAAGTCGGTTAGGACATCTACTTTGTGCATGACACAAGTAATTCTTCCAACAATTGTTTACAGACAAATTATTTCACTTAAATTTCACTATATCACAATTCCAGTGGGTCAGAAGTTTACAGTTGACTATGCCTTTAAACAGCTTGGAAAACTCCAGAAAATGATGTCATGGCTTTAGAAGCTTCTGATAGGCTAATTGACATCATTTGAGTCAATTGGAGGTGTAACTGTGGATGTATTTCAAGGCCTACCTTCAAACTCAGTGACTCTTTGCTCGACATCATGGGAAAATCAAAAGTTCATCTGTACAAACAATAGTACGCAAGTATAAACACGCAGCCGTCATACCGCTCCGGAAGGAGACGCGTTCTGTCTCCTAGAGATGAACGTACTTTGGTGCGAAAAGTGAAAATCAATCCCAAAACAACAGCAAAGGACCTTGTGAAGATGCTGGAGGAAACAGGTACAAAAGTATCTATATCCACAGTAAATCGAATCCTATATCGACATAACCTGAAAGGCCGCTCCAAAACCGCCATAAAAAAAGCCTGACTACGGTTTGCAACTGCACATGGGGACAAAGATCGTACTTTTTGGAGAAATGTCCTCTGGTCTGATGAAACAAATATAGAACTGTTTGGCCATAATGACAATCGTTATGTTTAGAGGAAAAAGGGGGAGGCTTGCAAGCCGAAGAACATCATCCCAACCGTGAAGCACAGGGGTGGCAGCATCATGTTGTGGGTGTGCTTTGCTGCAGGAGGGGCTGGTGCACTTCACAAAATAGATGGCATCATGAGGAAGGAAAATTATGTGGATATATTGAAGCAACATCTCAAGACATCAGTCAGGAAGTTAAAGCTTGGTCGCAAATGGGTCTTCCAAATGGACAATGACCCCAAGCATACTTCCAAAGTTGTGGAAAAATGGCTTAAGGACAACAAGGTCAAGGTATTGGAGTGGCCTTCACAAAGCCCTGACCTCAATCCTAATGAAAATGTGTGGGCAGAACTGAAAAAGCGTGTGCGAGCAAGGAGGCCTACAAACCTGACTCAGTTAAACCAGTTCTGTCAGGAGGAATGGGACAAAATTCACCCAACTTATTGTGGGAAGCTTGTGGAAGGGTACCCAAAACCTTTGACCCAAGTTAAACAATTTAAAGGCAACGCTACCAAATACTAATTAAGTGTATGTAAACTTCTGAAGAAATAAAAGCTGAAACAAATAATTATCTCTACTATTATTCTGACATTCACATTCTTAAAATAAAGTAGGGATCCTAACTGACCTAAGACAGGGAGTTCTTACTAGGATTAAATGTCAGGAAATGTGAAAATCAGTTTAAATGTATTTGGCTAAGGTGTATGTAAACTTCCGACTTCCGTTCAGAACCCAGTCCTACCTACATACAGGTTAAGGAACATTTGCTCTTTTAGTATTTCTCCAGTAGATTTCCTGAAGGAGAAAGCCCACCACTTTTATGTGAAAGATAATAGAAAACTTATAGTATACTATAGTATTTTTTTATGTGGGAGCTCAGTGAGCCTATGGGTCCTTTCCATTCCTCTCCTCTAGGTTCTCCTCTCTTCTCTTCTCTTCTCCTCTCCATCTCCAACACTCCCCCCTCCCCAAAGTCAACCGAGGGGTACAACAGGGCTTGTGTCAGCTTGTAAAACCTGTCTCAATAAAGTAAACAGCTCTTTTAATGTAAATAAAATAAAAGTTAAAGTAAATTAATGTAAATAACAGAGTTAGAATACATCCCTACATACAATATGAGTGATTCACACTTTTCTGCTGTGTTGATCCAGTACACTGTTGCTATGGTGATTGGAAGAGGTGCCCAGTCCACTGGCAAGTTGTGCAGAGCTCTTTCTGAAGCGTGAAGGGAAGTGATTTGCTGGTCTGACTACACACTGTGGTAATTGGGCCTCGCCAATAGTTTAATGAGGTACCGTAGCTAGAAAGCTCTCTCACCAAAAATAGGGGCACTTCTATGTCAGGCAATATTTGACATCATTACTCTTAAGCAGAACATATGGTGAATCTCCATTACAAGGAAAACGGGGCTGAAGATACATGTTTATTGGTGCTAATAGTTGGCTTAAAGATCACTGAATGAAGAGTTACTAACGTTGATCAAACCACTTCATTCCCATAATTCCCATAATGTTTTCATGAACCTTGACGGAATATCTTTCGACAGTTTGCTTAATTTACAAGAGTTTGTTCAAGCCCAAAAGGTTTCTTGTCTCCTTGTAACAAAACATTTTGGGTGGAAGTCTGGAAGAAGGGGTTTCCACAAATGTTGTTTGTCTAAGAAATGTACCTATGGTAAATGTGCCTACGGTAAATGTGCCTACAATACATTTGGCTGTAGAGCATAACAAAGACATATATCTGTATATACTTAATCAATTATATCAAGTAAATGACCTTGCATCAATTAAATGACCTTGCATCAACTAAATTACCTTGCATCAAGTAAATTATCTTGCTCAGTTTGTGTACTGTGCATGATACTCTATACCAGGTGGTGTCAGAGGAAGGCCCTAAACATGTTCAAAGACTCCAGCCACCTAAGTCAGACTGTTCTCTCTGCTACCGCATGGCATGCGGTACCGATGCACCATGTCTAGAACCAACATGACCCTGAACAGCTTCGACCCCCAAGCCATAAGACTGCTAAATAGTTAACCAAGTAGCTACCCGGACTATCTGCATTGACCCTTTTTTACAATAACTCTTTTGACTCATCACAACCGCTGCTGCTACTGTTTATTATCTATCCTGTTGCTTAGTCACTTTAACCCTACCTACAGTATCTGTGCATATCTACCTCAATTACCTCGTACCCCTGCACATCGACTGGTACCCTGTATATATAGCCAAGTTATCGTTATTCATTGTGTAATTATTTATTGTGTTATTATTTTTCTATTTTTCTCTCTGCATTGTTGGGAAGGGCCCATAAGTAAGCATTTCACTGTTAGTTTACACCTGATCTGACAAATAAAATGTGATAACAAGGTAATTCACTGCTCTACCAGCAGGTGGAGCTCGTTTTAAGGGACAGGGAGCAGCCGTTTTTTAATGACAAGCTGGAGCTCCATCAAGTGCATCAAGGCAGGGCAGGATATCTTTAGACTGAGTGCAATTCCAGAAAGCTTCTGTTCATGTTGAGGGGAGACTATGAAGAAACTTGACTTATTGAATAATTTATCAGTGTTGCGGATCTGTCTCTCTTCCATCACCACTGACTCCACCCTCTACAATACTATCACCTTCAGATGAAAGCAATGACCAACAGAATATACATCTGAAGTTGATGTGTCTGTGTAGTCATAAGAAGTGTAAGAGATTGCACTTTTGATTAACACATCATGAGAACTCTCTTTGCAATTATTTTAATCCTCGGCCAAAAGAAAAGAGAGACTTGAAAACCAGAACTGATGTTGAGAGTGAAACTTTGAGATGGTGCTGGAATAAAGTCTGCAACAGGTAAAAACCCACACACAGTTCTCTGTTCTTAACAAAATCTTCAAATTTCTTGAATTGATGCAACAACTGAGTAATGCTCACATAAGGCTATGTCTTTGGCCATATTGAGTGTATTCTGAATTGAAAACTTCCCTTTGCCCATCGCTTTGTTATGAAAAAGAATGGGAAAATCAGTAAAGCTATTCCATGGGATGAGTGAATGTAGGCCATAGTGACCTAGATGACATAGGACCTACTTTCATCTGATTGGCTTTATCAAGCTTTATCCACTACCAGTTCCCAGGCTTAATCCAAACGAGCCCTGTCTCACAGCCATATCCTCCCCCTTCCCCTGCAGATCCCAGCTGGAACGTGACGTCACAGAAAGTAGCGGTACCAGGCCTTAATGCTCAGCATCAGCATATCAGATTCCCCACTGTGGCTATATGTGCTCTATTCAAAGTCATGCATGCCATCACTTTATTCATCTCTGTAGAGTTATTGTGTGGAATAACTACCGGATTGAAGAGAGTGAAAAAGCCTCACAGTCATATATTTAGTCATACCCTAATGCTTGTCATCTATCTCATGGTAAAGACAGGTCCTACTGAGTAACGGCTAGCAAACATTCTGCTTGTTTGTCACAAATGTGTAGTCTTACAGTTGCCCACATGATAAAATACTGGTGTATACTATGGTAGGAATAATAGAGTATTTACTAAAGTGTTTTAGTTTTATTATCTTTGACATTGACGTGGGGGGATTTCTCCTTGAGGAAATCTAGGAGAAATACTAAAAGAGAAAATTAGCATGTAGGTAGGACTGGGTTCTGAACAGACAGTTCAGAACTTCTGCTCTTTTCTATAACCTGTAAGGAACACAATATATGGTCTATACTTGGCATGTAGGTTTCTCACTTACGGGTGGAACAAATTGGGAGGGGAATGGGAATGGACAGGGTTAGGTAAATGCTAATTAAATACTGTTGTATTTACTATAGTTAAAAAATTAAGTGTATTTGCGGACTGTAGTATTTTTTACATTTCTGTAGTATTTAATAGCGTTTTTTTGTGGATAATACTGTAGTATTTACTATAGCATTCTACAGTATACTACACAATTATATACTAAGTACTACACATTATTGAAGGATACTACAGTGTGTAGTATAGTATTCTACAGTACACTAATGTTTACTACAGAATTATAAGTACTGTAGTATTCTATAGAAAACTGTAGTATTTTTTTATGTTCCACCATATTTACACAATAAGACAACTCTGACATATTTGACTCCAAATGTTATACAGTACACAATGATAACAACTAGCCTCATGGGCTTTTACTAGAAAGTATAATACTTTTGCTTCATTGTCTTACTTATGTAAACGGAGATAGCGAGATGCCAAGGCCTAGAATGAATAATGATGACACACACACACGCCACTCAATGAACAACTGTGATTTTAATGAGGGTTGGAAAACGACAAATTTAAAAAGATGTCTATAAAAACTGTCTATATCTCCTCCTCATACTTTGCATTGTTACAGTATATGCTTGATTATTTTCAACAAACCCTCTCTGTCTCTCTCTTTCTCCATTTATCAGATAACCAGATAATGGGTCCTTCTTCTTGGCTAGTTGCCAGGTCCACTGGCTCTCCAATGACTTTGAAGAGGAAAAACTATCCAAGGATGTGACCTTCTGTAGGAGAAACATCAAACCCTCCAAGGCATGAATTCCATCCCTCAGAATAACTGGAGACTAATTCAGATACTTCCAAGCTAGCACACATTCTTTTGATTTCAGGAATTACATCAAAATGATCAAAGCTTGGATAGTCAAAGTGGAAACTAAGGAAATCTGCATGGAACATCTATGTATAGCCCATATACTGGACCAAACAATGTATTGCTTGAAAAGTGAGTGATTTTAAGAGATATGTCTGATTGTCTGTTATATATGCAATGGCTCTGTTCTGTCAGACCAAAGTATTCTGTTTGTGGGCTGAGACTGAGAGAAGTTGAGAAAAACTCTGCTTGATAGCTTGAAATGACAAAGAAACAATGCTTTTACCTGAGACACCTGCCATTTTGTTGTATTACAACAGTAGGAGTGTAGCTGAACTTACGAATCATGAGCTTTCAAAATAATGGAGACAGTGTAAAGGCAAGGGGACAAACAATAAAATGTGTCTGGAGGAAGGCCACGAATCAACTGAGAGGGTAAGTATAAGGCAGTCTGATGAGATTGCTTTGCTATCCTCAAACATATATATTTATTCATGGTGAGGATAAATGCATGAACATCAGATATGATCGCATCCAGAGCAGTGAGAGAGAACACTGATAGCAATTCATTTATTACAGTGGTTAAATAGAAAGGCTTGGTGCTGAGAGGGTACATTTTATACTGAGCAACTAAATCTCTCTTAGCCAGAGGCCATAACGCCGCTCCATATTCCGTCTGGTGAATAGAACCAAAGGCTATTGGAACAAAGGAGAAATCAGAGAACGTTTCTTATTTATTAATTTATTTTTTACCCCTTTTTCTCCCCAATTGGTAGTTACAGTCTTGTCCCATAGCTGCAACTCCCGTACGGTCTTGGGAGAGGCGAAGGTCGAGAGCCATGCGTCCTCCAAAACACGACCATGCCAAGGCGCACTGCTTCTTGACACACTGTTCGCTTAACCCGGAAGCCAGAGGCACCAATGTGTCGGAGGAAACACCGTACAACTGGTGACTGAAGTCAGCGTGCATTCGCCTGGCCCGCCACAAGGAGTTGCTAGGATCGAACCCAGGTCTGTAGTGACACCTCTATCACTGCGATGCAGTGCCTTAGCCTTGTTCATTAAATAGCTAACCCCTTGCAGTCCACATTGTTCTAATTGCATTGCTTCAATATGGAAAAAGTCTATAGCAGCATTCACACTGATGTAGGGGCTAGGCCTACTGTAAATTGCAGTCTGGACAAAACCTAGTCAATAAGCAAGATTAAATTCCCTAGGCCTAAAAAGACTTAAGAACCCCCGGACATCGACTCTATACCAGTAACCCCAGTATGTTGCCTCATTACAGTTATTTTATTGTTACTCTTTAATAATTTGTTATTTCTCTTTTTTTTACTTCAGTTTATTTTAGTAAATACTTTCTTAACACTTGTTTCTCTTAAAACTGCATTGTTGGTGAAGGGCTTGTAAGTCAGCGTTTCACGGTAAGGTTTACACCTGTTGTATTCGGCGCATGTGACAAATAAAATGTGATTTGATTTTATGTGGTATTCGGCTGACAGCTTGGGGTGGGTATTCCGTGGCAAATATTTTGTTCTGTGTGAAATGGAAGTTTATGAGACATAAAGTCCATTCAGTACAGGAGTTATGTACATGTGGTCTTAATCAACTGTAATAGTACAAAGGTGCTAGTGAGAGTCAAGCGAGTGGCCAAAAACAAAACATACACAAAGCAGATGATATAAGATGACAGAGTGCTTTCCAATCAATCCTTTCATAGCCTCAGCCTCCTTGAATACAGCCTGATGAATTATATTATTTTGTTCCCCTCATATGTAACTCCCTCATTAGTCAGTCTCGTTGACATAATGTAAGGCGTAAGCAGCTTTAAACACCACTGTGAATTGTGTTTTTAGAGTCAAAATGGATGGACTTCAGATAATTTGGCATAGTAGGGATGAGGGCAAGTCTGTATAGGCATCCACTCTAGTATGTGCCTATTCATAGGAGGCACCACTCTGGGCACATAAGCAAAGCTGTCTAAGAGCTGGTGATGTTCACATGCAACAATGTAACCTGTAATGTAACCAATGTAAACTTCCCTTCCATGATTGATGACAACCCTCATAAGCAACTGAAGTGTTGCTGGAGTTTTTGATGAAGCTAGTGTAATTGAAGTTGGGTATCATTGTACAGCCACAGATTTAATAAACAACTTGAGCCAAGATACACACTTTAGTAAATACAAGTGTTTACCTGAATAGACATAATCTGCCTAATTCAGTAGGCGTAGATTCTCCTCCACAATGCAGATACAGTACAGTAGACTACAGCACTGGACCCCTACAGTAACATGATGTAACGAGCCTCCTGCGTAGCATAGAGAACATGCACATGCATAATCACTTGTTTAAATAATTACCTACCTTATTGAGCAGGTCGTAGGCTACATTTTTGATAAAACCTTCACAATGTTGGAATGGCTTTCCCTCTGTAAAATCCTATATTTTACGAATTAATCACCTTCTTAATAAAAATTTGCCCAAATGCCTCCTTTCGGCATGGTGACGTTTGGAGTAAATGTAGGTATGTGGTATCGCTACTTCCTCGCATGGTCTTTAGATTTCTGAATCATTAACTACATATTTAGCTGTGGAATATTTGCTGAGATGGGCACAGTGCGCTGCGCTATGGACTTTCAAAGTCAATCACACAGGTTCATTGGCAATTGGAGCTCCCACCCCTATAACGCGGATTGGCTCATTATGTTTGATTGACATTCATTTTAACATAACTGCACCGACGTTCACAAACTGTAAATCAGATTGTAAACTCAGAGGGTTACATTCCATATGTTATTGTATTAATCCTCAATGTATGCAGACATTTTCTGAGCAATACATATTTTCTAATCACCTCAGAGAATTGGAGGAAAGTTATGTTTTATGATATTGTAGCGATGCTCGCTATATGAGCCACGTTACAATTCACATTAAATAAATAATCTTATTTGCGCGATGCGTAGGGTTTGCCTTTCACCCCAGCGACCCCCGGGTAACTTCCCTGACCCGCCGTTCGCTACTATAACTACATAGGCGTACCTGCAACAATACATGTTTGTGTAATTACACATTGACATTCATTATGTATATGATTTACAAAACAAAAACATATATGGTGTTAGAATCAATCACATAAGGCTTAATGCATATTGTGAGTTTAGCACAGTTGTAAATGTGCACCTGCACATGAATTGTACAGTACTTACATCGGTATTATTACAGTGCTTTAATAGTATTGTAATGAAACAGGCAGGGAGCAGGTCTCGAACCCTTAAACTTCTAGCCCGAAGTCCAGCGTGCCATCGACTGTGCCAAAAAGCATGCTCAAGCGGCAGAGTCGATATCCGCGATTATAAACCCAGGGTCGTTACAGTATTGTTAATAATACGATGAATTAGGATAGGCTATTCCAGACCCAACCCCGGTATCCCCATGTGACAGAGCAACAGTAGCACCCTCTCACATCAATCTATAACATAGTTACTTAAGACAAGACAACCTCTTTTCATAATCCACAAGCATGGGATCAGTAGGCTAGGACGAATCATATCGAAGAACAAATACCTATGCCACATGAAGGAACTGATAACACTTTTATTTAGTTTATAGGCTTCAAAAATCTATATTATTCTAAATATAATTTTATGTCACTTGTGAAAAATGCCATTATAATCACTCCCCTCCAAATCCTCCCACTCCTATGTAATAATCGAAAACCCATATCTATGCTGTGAATATGAAGTGGAGGGTGATTGGTAGGAGGCTTTCTGCTTTATTTTTACAGTTGCTTAGCAACAGACTGATCTGTGGAAAGTGAAGCAGAGATGGGATCTGAAAAAAAAACAGTTAAGCGCTGATGGTCAAGTCCTTGACTCCGAATTTAGAATATTTCAATAACTTCTGAATATGAATTGTTGATTCTTACTTTTCTATGTAGCACCTTGAGAGGAGAGATGCATGAATGATGCTACTCATTTGGATATATGCTATTCAAAGGCAATACATTATACTACTGTATCATATGCTTGTATTACACATGCCTCTTCATTCATCACAGCCCAAAACATAGTAAAGCTCTCATTCCAACACAATTTATTGGCCACACTTGAGGCTGAAAATATTTGTCATCCTCAAAAAGTTATATAGCTGCATCATTGAGAGCATTTTGACTGGCTGCATCGCTGCTTGGTATGGCACTGCTTGGCATCTGACCGCAAGGTGCTACAGAGGGTAGTGCGTACGGCCCAATACATCGCTGGGACCGAGCTCCTTGCCATCCAGGACCTCTGTACCAGGCGGTGTCACAGGAAACCATAGAAATTGTCAAAGACTCCAGCCACCCAAGTCATAGACTGTTCTCTCTGCTACCGCACGACAAGCGGTACTGATGCATCAAGTCTGGAACCAAGAGGGCCCTGAACAGCTTCTACCCCCAAGCCATAAGACTGCTAAATAGTTAGTTAAATAGTTAACCGGACTATCTGCATTGACCCTTTTTGCACAAACTTTTTTTTTACTCATCACACGCTTCTGCTACTGTTTATTATATATCCTGTTGCCTAGTCACTTTATTCATAGTTGTACAGTACATATCTACCTCAATTGCCTTGTTCCCCTGCACATCCACTTGGTACTGGTACCCCGTGTATATATATATTTTCTATGATTTTTATTTTTATTTCTCCACATTGTTGGGAAGGGCATGAACATTTCAAACATGTGACGAATCAGGGGACCTCATGAACTTGGCATAATTAGTTTAATAATACATTGTTTATGTTATCCATTCCTCCTCGGCTTGAGGCCCACCGCTGTTGAGTAATCTCCGATGTGCGCTGTTTACCAAAATTATCGGTTTCTGTTTTCTTCCTCCGAATTTGGCTCTAGCTTTAGAATTGTTGGGAATATTAGCTATTACGATCACATACCTGAAAGCTATGATTCTCAGGAAAAAGACTACAAAATAATAATGGAAGGCGTGAATGACTGGTCCTTCTACGATGCTCACAAGCCGCGCAGGACAAGCTAGAAGGGACTGTGACAAAACTGCAATTGTTCTACACACATAATTACTACCTGATGATGTTCTCTGATGATTTCCGGAACTTTCTAATACCTTTTTGATGAATTTCCCTTTCCCATATTCAAGTAATTTGACATCTTATTAGCCTTATGAACAAAGAAACTTGGTTGCAGTTTGTATTTGTGCTAGAATGGTTGGACCTAAGGCACTGCATTGCAGGGCTTGAGGTGTCACTGCGCACAATGGGCCCAGCGTCTTCCGGGTTAGGGGAGGGTCTCGAACTTCGCCTCTCCCAAGTCTGTACGGGAGTTGCAGTGATGGGACAAGAGTTGGATATCACGTATTTGGGGAGAAAAAGGGGTACAACTTATTTTTTTAAGAAAGTCTATAAAATGAAGAAAGTAAAATTGGTATTGCTTGATATTGCAAAGAAAATACTCACAGGCCCAACGGACAATGTAACAATAATCGAACACAGGGCACATTTATATAATTACTAATCAGTGGGGAATGGGAACCAGGTGTGCGTAATGACACAGTTCAGTCACGCCTAGAGGCCGGTGACATACAGTAGACCTCCAGAACTGGTGCACAGTATGAGGATCCGTGACACAACCTCTATACTCAACATTTTTAAAGTGAAAGAAAATTACAGAAACATTTCCAAATAAATTGTAGTCCTACCAAAACGGAGAGAAAACTCTCCATTCTATAGGCAATTGTCCAGTCACTCGAGAATAAGATGGACAAGCTTCGTTTGAGAGTCTACTATCACAGAGACTTGAAAATATGCAATATTATATGTCTTACTGAAAAGTGGCTGGTTGATGATGCTATGCACGTAATACTCTGTGGATACTCCATGCAGGATAGTACAGCGGCTTTGTGGAAGTCAAAAAAGAGGTGAAGTCTTTTTTTTTATAAATAAAAACTGGTGTGCTGCTTCAAATGTGAAGGAAATTTCTAGCTTTTGCTCACTTGATGTAGAATACTTAATGGTAAGCTGCGGACCCTTTTGTCTAACAAGAGAGTTCTCATCGGTAACCATCATGGTTGTCTACATCCCTTCACAAGCCAACACCACTCTGGCACTCAATGAACAGTATAGGGCCGTAAACAAACAAGAAACCGCTTACCCAAAATGAATACCAGGGCGTGTTCTCAAAACATGCCCAGACCAGCTGGCAAGTGTCTTCACAGACATTTTCAATCTCTCCTTGGTCCAGTCTGTAATACCAACATGTTTCAAGCTGACCACCATTGTCCCTGTTCCCAAGATCAGAGCCGGCCCTGACCTCCCTGGGGCGCTAAGCAAAATTCTGCTAAGGGGCCCTCCTACCTGACCCGTGAGCCATGTAAACAATTTGCCATTGCCACACAGTCACACCTGACACCCCAGTGCTCCCACTACAATCCTCCCTCCTTTAAAAGAGTTTGCTCCATCGGTCGGTCTAAGAATAAGTCGACCTATACAGATCAGAATGAGGTATAAACAAACAATATTTATTGAATTTAATATTTTCTATAGAATTTTAAAATAAGTGAATATTAACATTAACATGAATAAGAAATTGTAGAAAATATAAAATAATAAAATATAACACTGAGCTTTGGCTCTGCTGCCTGGTTATTAGTCCAGTCCTCACAATATTATATAATTAGCTTTGTCTATACAATGTAAACATAAGCCTATTGGCTGTGGCTGCAGCTATATGACTCAAAATAGTAAAATAAACCTATACAGCTGTGTGATTAGCTTTGGTTGCCTCTACAGCCTGGGCATTTTCAGCATCAGCATGGGCACCAGTCTATCTGGACTGTCTGGAAGAAACTGAGAAAGTATGTCACATAGTTAGTTAAGCAGTCATTTACACAAATGCACTTCTGCCATACAATCTTAAATATTACTAAGTGTGTAAATATTTGAATGTTTGAATTAAAATCTTACCATAAAATATTCCTGCACTTCTGCACTTTCTTGAGGCAAAATCCTCAATAATATCATCATAGGACATGTGTTTCCTCACGTCATGATTTATGCTCAATAGGCCAGACAACTCAAATGTTCCTGTGACATGGAAGACCTCAGATAACTTTTGATGAGCTTTAATTTTGAAAAGCTCCTCTCTGCTGATGGGGCTATCCAAAGGTTAGGATAGAGTTCCTCCAGGTTTTTCTCACAGAGAAAGGAATGCAACTCAAAGGCAGTCATCTTATCTGATGGCAGATCAGGTAAATTCTGAATCTTGTGTGCCAGATCCATTCCACTAATGTCACAGTCATCTCTGAAGGTTGAGTGTTTTCAACTTCCATTCAGTGAGCCTTTAAAAGAATCACTGGACATCTGAGAGGCAGTGCTGAAGTTCAGCAGCACTCCATATTTGGTTTTCACCTCGTTGAGTGTTTCAAATCTCTCATCTATGGATGTCACAGCAGAGTCGACCACAATGTTGAAATAGTTGACTTCAAGGTTTTTCAGTGCATCAGTCACTGGTTAATCAGGAGCCTCATTGCTGAAATGCCTCTTGCTGTTTCTCAGTCTCTTCTCTTTAAGAACAGCCTCCACATTCATTTCTTCACAAATGCTTCTGGCTGTTGTCTGGGCCTCAGAGAATCCAGTATGTAGTGAGCGAGGCCTTTGCATTTGAGATCAAATTCACTGCGATATCCAACTGCATTGAGGCGGATTGGAGGAGCTTGTTCACCTTGTTTGTCATTGTCAGTATCTCACACAATACGACACAGCAAATCAAGAAGCGGTATGACCCAACTTCCTCTGCAAGTGCTTGTGCCTCCACTTTGGCCACAGGATCAGCATTCCAGTAATGCCTCCCGAACCTCAGAAGCCTGATACCTGATTGCATGAACACTTTGGAGCCTACTCTCCCATATTGTGTCACTCCATTCTCCAAAACACTCTCAAGAACCCAAATGCATCTTTTCAAGATTTGGTAGCATCTGCAATGACAAGGTTTAGAGTATGTGCTCCACATGGGATGAACACGGCTCTGGGATTGTACTCCTTGGTGCTTGCCCTTCATGTTGGCCCCATTATCATGCGCTTGCACTCTGCAATCTTCAAAAGGAATCTTCAGCTCGTTCAGCTTATCTAAGATGACAGTGGACAGATTCAAGCCTGTTGTAACCTCAACACTCACAAAGCCGAGGAAGTGCTCCTTGATCTCTGGCTTTCCCTTTAAAGCCACGCTTCTCAGAATAATGGACATTTGCTCCTGGTGACTAATGTCAGGTGTACAGTCCAAGATCATGGAGAAGTACATTGAGCCTATTACTTGAGTCACTAGTGCTTCCAGAATCTTGTCACTCACAATCTGTATCAGCTCACTCTGTGTGCGCTTCCCAAGGTAATGAGCATGTGTCTCTCCATCTTTCATTTTGTTGAGTTGATTTTCCATAACAGGGTCAAATTATGCCAATAATTCAACCTCGTGTAGGAAGTTTCCATTATCTAGTTGGAGGAGTTTTTCTGATGAACCCCTGAATGCTTGGTTTCTTTCAGCCATCCCGCCATCTCTTTCTTTCTGCCTCCAAAATTGTCATTTGTTTCTGGTCAGGAGTCTGTCCCCGACTTAGGCGCAGATCAAGTTCTCTCCACTTAATCATATTGTTTGTGTGTTCAGGACGACCCTCATGGTGTTTCAGAATGGCGTTGATATTTGACCAGTCATTCATGCCTTCCTTTATTATTTTGTAGTCTTTTGTAGAAAAGAGTTTACAGCTAAAACAATACACAGCATTGTTTTTGATTGAGTATGAAAGCCAGCTCCTGTAATAAGCCTGAATGGAAACCTCTTCTAGACTTGTCTTTAGGGAAAGAAAAATCCAGTCCTGGTTTGAATGGACCTCTGCGCACTAACTCAGTCCTCATAAAGTCTGTTAAGACTGGGGACCAATCTGCTGGGTCATTTGGTGGAGCAGCAACTGTTGGCTGTACACCTCTGGTTGTGCTAGTACTGGCTGAGGCTGCCTGTACTTCACCTGGGTATGTGTTACTACTTGCTGAAGACGGCTGTATTGGGTCTGTGTTAGTATTTGCTGAAGCTGCCAGTACTGGGTCTGTGTTAGTATTTGCTGAAGCCGGCTGTACTGGGTCTGTGTTAGTACTGACTGAGGCTGGATGTGGATCAACTGAGTCTGTGCTTGTGCTGGCTGATGATCCAGCATCTCCTCTACTGACAAACTTAAGCATAGCACCTGTAAATTATAGATAACAATACTATTATTAATTTTATCAGCTGCATCAGGCCCATTCAAACTGGCTCACCCAGATTTCCTTTTATACATTTTCAAATATAAAATACTAGTTATGCTATGGCTTGGCTGAATACTTGATCGTTATAATTTACTGAGAGATGCATCCATATTGCCCAGTATGCCCAGCAAATCAGGAGTGCCATCACGCCCATATATTGTCTGGACTGGTCCCCACAGAGGTTGCTGCTGGAAAGCGTGAGTTTCATTTCGTGCATGCCATTTGAACACATGTTCACGCGCGACGCGGTTATCTTTTCCGAGCTGCAGTTTATAAACACTGTTGCCCGTTGCCATTTATCAAACGTAATAAATAGTTGTATTTCACAAAGTCACAGAACACAGCCCTGGAAGTGGCTGGCAAGTAAGCAAGACACAGACAGACCAAGAGATGCACTGCCAAGCTAGGTTAGCAAGACAGGCAGACTAGAGAGAGATGCACTGCAAGCTAGCACATCAACCTAAAGTTACTGTTATTTGCTGACATCAAACTTGGAGAGGAGAGAACACAAGTTTACCTGATTGCTGTTCCCGCAATTCACTCTCATGGTGTTTCTTTTTCTTCTCTTTTTGTGACCAGAAGGATAGTTCCACTTCATCCTCTTATCGAATTTGTAAACATTGACACCCGCTTTGACATGAGGGGGAGGCGGGGTCGTTGCATAATTTGTGGGGTCCTACGCAAATTAAGTAGTGAGCGTATTGGGCCGCCGGCTCTGCCCAAGATCTATTAGGTAACCTGCCTAAATGACTATCGCACTCACATCTGTAATTATGAAGTACTTGGAAAGGCTAGTCATGACACACGTCAACAACATCATCCCAGACACCCTAGACCCACTCCAATTTGAATACCGCCCCAACAGATCCAAGATGATGCAATCTCAAGTGTACTTCACACTGCCCTCTCCCACCTGCGAGAATGCTGTTCATAGACTACAGATTAGCCCCCTCCAAGCTCAATACAAAGCTAGGGACCCTGGGACTGAACCCCTCCCTCTGCAACTGGATCCTGGTGGTGAGGGTAGGCAATGACACCTCCACAATGCTGACCCTCAACACCATCATCAAGTTTGCTGACGACACGACGGTGGTAGACCTGATCACAGAAGGCGATGAGTCAGCCTACAGGGAGAAGGTCAGAGATTTAGCAGTGTGGTGCCATGACAACAACCTCTCCCTCATCGTCACTAAGGAGCTGATCGTGGACTATAGGAGAAAGGGGGGAGAGCACGCCCACGTCCACATCGACAGGGCTGTTGTGGAACAGGTCGAGAGCTTCAGGTTCCTTGGTGTCCACATCACTAAGGATTTAACATGGTCCACACACTCCCGCACAGTCATGCAGAGGGCACAGCAGATCCTCTGCATGGGCCCTCAGATCTTCAAAAGGTTTGACAGCTGTACCATCGAGAGTATGTTGACTGGCTGCATCACTGCTTGGTATGGCAAAATGCACCGACCTTGAATGCAAAGCGCTACACAAGGTGGTGCGGAGAGCCCAGTACATCACTGGGTCTGAGCTCCCTGCTATCCAGGAGCTCTATGTCAGGCGGTGTCAGAGGAAGGCCTGAAACATTTCCAAAGACTCCAGCCATCCAAGCCGTAGACTGTTCACTAAAACACACACACGCATATCGACACAACACAAAAACACATACGTACACATTGCACGCACACACTTTTACACTCATCATTTGCTGCAGCTACTCTGTTCTTTATTGCACTCTTATTATTATCTATCCTGATACCTAGTCACTTTACCCTGCCTTCATGTACATATCTACCTCAAATAATTCATACCTCTCCACATTGATCTGGTACTGGTACTTCCTGTATATAGCTCCACATTGATCTGGTACTGGTACTTCCTGTATATAGCTCCACATTGATCCGGTACTGGTACTTCCTATATATAGCTCCACATTGATCTGGTACTGGTACTTCCTGTATATAGCTCCACATTGATCTGGTACTGGTACTTCCTGTATATAGCTCCACATTGATCTGGTACTGGTACTCCCTGTATATAGCTCCACATTGATCTGGTACTGGTACTTCCTGTATATAGCTCCACATTGATCTGGTACTGGTACTTCCTGTATATAGCTCCACATTGATCTGGTACTGGTACTATATACAGTAGCTCCATTCTTGTGTATTTTATTTTATTCCTCTTGTGTTACTATTTTAAACTGCATTGTTGGGACGGGCTCCCTTCCGGTCCCTGACGGTGACAAGCATACCTATAACATGATGCTGCTTAAAGCAGCAAAATGTGAATACTGTGCAAGGGGTGTGTAGACATTCACTAGCGACTGTATATATTTAAAATAACTGCTATTTTTCTGTCCCAAAAATGTATTTGACTTATAAATCTGTGCGGCCCACCGATAAATTTTCAATCCTAAAGTGGCCCTCGAGCCAAAATTACTGCCCACCCTTATTCTATGTGGTGATAAAAAGGCTGTTATTAGTAAATAGCATTTCAAGTATTTTCAGTTAGCCTTTTCATTCTGCTTAGTTCACCTAAAAGAGACGGCTCAGAACAGCTCTTCATTCAGTAGCCTTGAATGTGTCAAACATGGGTGGGGGCCTCAGTCTGGCCTCTGCCTGGGTCCTCCAAATCACTAAAGGCGTCAGCATGCTTCAGTTCGGCTGGTGCCTAGCCGAACAGCTAGCCGAACCGAACATATGTGCTTGCATACGTCCCTAAAATACCTTTGCGGCCTCCCGAGTGCTGCAGTGGTCTAAGGCACTGCATCGCAGTGTAAGCTGCGTTGCTACAGATGCTGGTTCGAGACCCATCTGTGTCGCAGCCGGCTGTCACCGGGAGACCCATGAGGCGACTCACAATTGGCCCAGTGTCGTCCGGGTTAGGGGAGGGTTTGGCCGGCCAGGATGTCCTTGTCCCATCGAGATGTTGCGACTCCTGTGGTGGGCCGGGTGCATGCACGCTGACACGGTCGCCAGGTGTACAGTGTTTCCTCTGACACATTGGTGTGGCTGGCTTCTGTGTTAAGCGTGCATTGTGTCAAGAAGCAGTGCAGCTTGGCAGGGTTGTGTTTCGCCTCTCCTGAGTCCGTATGGGAGTTTGCAGCAGTGGGATAAGACTAAATACCAATTGGAAAAGGGGGTAAAAAATTAGAAAAAGCGGCAATAGTATTGTTTATCTGTTTTTAGACGCCGTATCCAGTATGCAGATAACTCAAGAAATCTGTCATTAATTTTGACATTTTTGCCAAAGAGATCTTAGTCGTGATCATTTTACATCTAACTAAGATGTTTGGTGCAGTATTTTTCAATGAAAAAAATGCAGGAAAACGAGTCGTCGTTCGTTGAATGACAACGAAGACTTTATGCAAGAATCCCTACTGTTGACCAATCACTGACGAAGGTGTCAGTATTTTGCTTGTCATGTTGTGTTTTGACCTCTAGAGGTCCTCATGTTACCCTCATGCCCAACTTACTCAGCTGGTAATCAGTGTTATTAGGTTCACATGTGTCTCGTCTGCTGTGTGTATTTAAGTGACTCTGTCTCATAGATTCTTTGCTTGGTGTTTAGTTGTCCTGAAGCCAGTTGCCTGAGTAAGTGCTCTCTAGCTCTTGAGATATTGTATTTTCTTTTGCCTGTGGATTATTCCCTTCTCAACTTTATTTTTGTGGACTTTTCCTCTGGAGTTTTTTGCTTTAAGAAACTTTTGTATTTTTGGAATAATGTTTGGAATCCCCTTTAGGGATGGTTTTGTTTGAGTACTACCTTTTGCTGTTTTTGCTCCAGCTATGGACTATTGCCTGAACTTTTATTAAACCATTTTTTGGCATCTCAAGTTCTCCTTAGCGCGTCTTACTATTGGGTTCACCATTCTCCTGTGGCTCAAGGATTGAGAGTCTGACTTTCACACCAGAGACCCAAGTTCAAGTCCTGGTTCTGGCAGAAGGGACGTAGACTTCGGCTCCAAACTTCGGTTTCCTTCCAGAAAATATGTTGTGTGCAACTGGTACTGGAGCCCAAAATGGGGACACCTTAAAGCTGCCTCTGCCTTCACTTATGTCCATCAATGCCATATACCTCTCTTACTGCAGTAGACTGTACTCTGCAGATCTAAATCACTGCTAAAGAGAGTCTGGTGGCTTGTGGGGGATGGTTGCCGTGAGTAATATATGCAAAAATATTTGCTGCAGAGCATAGCAGGAGTACAAACAGATCTGGGTCAAACATGGAAACCAAAGCTTCAATACATATTTTGTGTCAATGCATTGTACATTGCTCATACACTGATAATGGGCTTAGTGCATATGCATCTTGGAAAGTGACTAGTGTACAGCAGAAGCTTTAAGATACAAATGTGTCGTCTCAAGTTGTGCAAGTCTTAGAAGTTTTGCGATTTGAAGTGCATGAGTAAAAGTCATGGGAACTAGTTCAGTGTTTTTGTTTTCCTATTACTGTTAGACAATACAACAGCCCTCTATTAATTTTCAATCCATTCTTAAAACCTTTTTTGATCATGTGTATCTAACCCCTTTCCTTCTACTTTTCATATTTTGTGTCACAGCAACCCCTAACTGGATAACATAGAGGGGCTCTTAACTGGTTAAGAGCCTAGAGAAAACCATGTATATAATATCACTGTTTTCTCTGTGCTATTTTGCAAAAAATAAGAAATTAAAAACAAGTCAAAATTGCTATATGCATTGGTGTATTACTTCATTAGAAAATGTGAGAAGCAAAGTGCAGAAACATTCTTAAAGAGACAAAAGGTTAGGGCCTCAGATGATTTACACATGGTGTTGCTACCCAGCTGTGTCCCACTGTAATTCAACTCATCCAGCCCTTTTGTTATACAAAGTAGAGCCACTTGCTTTATTTTCCCACCCATCTGTCAAACTCTCCCCAACCTCAACATGAGCCCTCATCATATTGTTTTTCAACAACAAAACATTACCATAATACCCAAATAACATATTGTTATCCTGATATTACACAGGGGTAAGGACACGCTATGGTTTTAGACACACGATTACAGACACACGGTTTACCCATGGTAAATAAGAATGTGTTCTTAAATGACTTGCCTAGTTAAATAAAGGTTAAATAAATATAAAATAAAAAATTCCCACACAACAGTTCCCTGCTGTGTTACTACCTTGTCCTGAGGAACGATGCACCAATAATTCAACGTTGCAGAATATGATTAGAATCCAGAGTTAAGGAATAGAATACTATTACAATTTTTTAAGGGAGGACTTGTCTACGGGAACCAGGCAGTAACCCTGGATAGTGGAGGCGCTTGGTGATGAGATGATGGTATTAGAGCTTCCTGTCCTACACAACTCAGCAGGAGGGACTGTGTGTAGTACTGAAGCTGCCTCCCCTGGAAATCTGATCAGCTAAGCAGAACTGTTCCCCAAAACACATTTCTTAAAGTACCATTACAGCCGTTTTATCTCAATATCAAATAATTTCTGGGTAACAATTAAGTACCTTACTGGGATTGTTTTAAATTAAAATGGTCAAAATAAATAAAAATAACTTCTTAGCAAATAGCAATATCTCAAGGAAGAATTTTGCTGGCACTGTCTGGGAGTGGTCTGAGTGAGGGGAGTAATTGGTCGAGCCTAATGGGAGGGATATGTAACCGGAAAACGAACTGTTATTGGCATAGAGGTTTGAAACTCTCTTTGTTATTATTCTTTGATGTCACCAGGCAGGCCAAAACTCCATCCCTCCAAAACAGGCTGAAATTTCAGGTGGTCTTTTCTAACAGCTTTTACAATAAAAGGGCATTATCATCATTTTCACAATTTCAAAATAATTATTCCAACAAGACCTGGGTTCAAATACTATTTCAAATATCTCAATTACCTTCCCATACATTTTGAAGTAAGTATTCAGATATATTTTATTTGAAAAGACGAGTAGTTGAAAATGTTAATGTATTTGTAAATACACTTGAAAAGTATTTGAAAAATTGTAATACACCAACTCAAATACACTCCCATACATTTAACCCAGGTATTTAGAACATTCTATTAAATAGGTCCCGTGTAACTCCGTAGGTAGAGCATGGTGCTTGCAATGCCAGGGTTGTGGGTTTGATTCCCATGGGGGACCTGTATGAAGAAAGTATGAACATGTATGCAATCAAAACTGTAAGTCACTCTGGATAAGAGTGTCTGCTAAATGACTTAAAAGTAAATACAACTTTGTCAACTATTTTGTTTCTACAAATAACCATTCAAATACTTACAGATTTTGGGCTGTGTAATTGAAAATGCTCAAATACAGGGCCTCCCGGGTTCATATGCTGTGTTCATATACACTTTGCTCATCGCGCTCTAGCGACTCCTTGCCTGCGGGCTGACCCCGGAGGCCAGTTGAACAGTGTTTCCTCTGACACATTGGTGTGGCTGGCTTCCGGGTTAAGCTGGCACTGTTCAACTGGCCTCCTGGGTCAGCCCGCAGGCAAGGAGTCACTAGAGCGCGATGAGCCATGTAAAGGCTGGGCCAATTGTGCGCAGTTGTGGCACAGCCCGGCATATGAACACAGGATATGAACCTGGTAGGCCCTGTATTTGAGCATTTTCAATTACACAGCCCAAAATCTATGAGTATTTGAATGTTTATTTGTAGAAACAAAATAGTTGACAAAATTGTATGTATGTATGTATGTATGTATGTATGTATGTATGTATGTATGTATGTATGTATGTATGTATGTATGTATGTATGTATGTATGTATGTATGTATGTATGTATGTATGTATGTATATATATATATAATAAAACTTTAATTAAATACACAGAAAAATAACAGATACTCAAATACACATGTATTTGAACCCAGGTCTTATATATAAAACATAGGAAAATCACGTTTGACTCTGCTGGGCCTTTAACACCTAATTGTCTTCCTTCTTTCAATAGTGGAGTTTACATTTCCAATGCAATATTTATGACCATCTGCACAATTTAGCCTGCAGCTTTTAATGAGCAGCTTTATTGTAGACAGTTTAGACAACAACAACAACTCAGTAGCTAAGTTTGATGTCAGTCACATCAAAGAACAGTAGCTACCAGCCTGTTCATGAGCAGTTACTGAATGTCTAATGAATGGCTAACATGTCATTCAATGAATTGTTCCTGCAGGCCTATAGTTTTATATACGCTAATGTTTACAGTATCGTCTCACTTTAGGTATGTCTAGGCTATAGCTAAATGTTGTTAACTAAATTAACTAAGCTAAAACAACAGCTTTGTAGTGGCCTTGTACTGCTTTGTTGGTTGTGGGATCATAGTGCATGCACCAGGTGGCAGTCTACATTCAATGTTTCACTGTAAATTCTGGCTCTCAGAATTCACTGCTACATGATATCATCTTGATAATCACTGATGAGATTTGATACATTGTTGCCCGTGTTAGCATAATCATGCATGAGTCTTGTCATGGTCTCACCTATTCGATTTAATCTCACGGTACTCTTTTATTTCATTTGTCCGCCAGACATATGAATGGTCACGTGACAAATATTGAACAATCAGCTGCCTCCGGAACCAGGCTCGTAATTTGAAACAGTGTGGAACGCATGTGGAATGCCACTGGTGACTGTCAAAGAACCCTTCTTCTATCTGTGACTGTGTCGCTGTCGAGAATGTGGCAAATTGGCCGCTGCTACCAACAAACGATAACACGATAATGTGTGTTTTTGCACGTTGATTGTCGTCGTCTCTAGCTTCAATATTATGAGTTCTCATGTCACTCCCGGTCCTTACAGGGCGACAAAACTGGTAACGTTAAGCTTTTCTTGTAACTCTAAGCGTTTTCTTGTTGGGAAGCTAGATTAACCGTTAGTTAACCGTTAGGCGAATCTAAGATAACTCAAGAAATCTGTCATTAATTTTGAAGTTTTTGTCAGATCTTTTTTTACATCTAACTAAGATGTTTGGCACAGTATTTCTAAAATAAAAAATTGACATGAAAACGAGTTCTCTCATTGAATGACAATATACTTTATTGAAGTATCCCTACAGTTGACCAATCACGGATGGGGTGTAGACTTCGGCTCCCGAACTAACTTTTGTTAGTCCAAATCTAACAAAAACGTCACAAAATGTTCCGAACTGTTTAGGCTGGGAATCATGTGGATGCCTTTATTGCTATTATAAACTGGTTACCAACATAATTAGTGCAGTAAAAAATGTTTTGTCATACCTGTGGTATATGGTCTGATATACCACGGCTGTTAGCCACTCGGCATTCAGGGCTCGAACCACCCAGATAATTATAATGTTTAAATATTCCCCATGTAATGTTTTATGGGGAGCAAATATTCACTTACCTGTAAATTGAACTGTATATTTACCTGTACAGTTAATTTAACCATGCAAAATATTCACTTACCTGTTCATTTAACCAGTCTGTATATTAAGTAAACTATTATTACCCTCACTTATCATACACACTTTTAGCTATTTAAGTATTTCTCTGCCATCAACCTGTATAGTTAACCATGCAAATACTCCTTAATTATCCATATCAACTTGCAATATTTTTTTCACTCTAATGTATAGTGTACATATTCAGCCATCCACCCATAGTATGCAATGTCTTTTTATAGCTTTTTTGCACTCCAGACTTCTTGTATTTTTATACTTTTTCATACTGCCGCTCTATGTATCGTGTATCTGTCTTTTGTTTATTTTTGTTCTGGCATTTTGAATCTGCCCTGTTTTTTTTCGTAGCTGCTTGACAAAGAAATTTCCCCTCGGGGATCAATAAAGTACATTCCCAGTGGGTCAGACGTTTACGTACTGTACACTCAATTAGTATTTGTAGCATTGCCTTTACCTTGTTTAACTTGGGTCAAATGTTTCTGGTAGCCTTCCACAAGCTTCCCACAATAAGTTGGGTGAATTTTGGTCCATTCCTTCTGACAGAACTGGTGGAACTGAGTCAGGTTTGTAGGCCTCCTTGCTCACACACGCTTTTTCAGTTCTGCCCACATTTTCTATAGGATTGAGGTCAGGGCTTTGTGATGGCCACTCCAATACCTTGTCCTTAAGCCATTTTGCCACCACTTTGGAAGTATGCTTGGGGTCATTGTCCATTTGGAAGACCCATTTGCAACCAAGCTTTAACTTCATGACTGATGTCTTGATGTTGCTTCAATATATCCACATCATTTTCCTTCCTCATGATGCCATCTATTTTGTGAAGTGCACCAGTCCCTCCTACAGCAAAGCACCCCCACAACATGATGCTACCACCCCTGTGCTTCACGGTTGGGATGGTGTTCTTCGGCTAGAAAGCCTCCCCCATTTTCCTACAAATATAATGATGGTCATTATGGCCAGACAGTTCTATTTTTGTTTCATCAGACAAGAGGACATTTCTCCAAAAAGTATGATCTTTGTCCCCATGTGCAGTTGCAAACCGTAGTCTGGATTTTTTATAGCGGTTTTGGAGCAGTGGCTTCTTCCTTGCTGAGTGGCCTTTCAGGTTATGTTGATATAGGACTCATTTTACTGTGGATATAGAAACTTTTGTACCTGTTTCCTCCAGCATCTTCACAAGGTCCTTTGCTGTTGTTCTGGGATTGATTTGCACTTTTCGCACCAAACTATGTTAATCTCTAGGAGACAGAACGTGTCTCCTTCCTGAGCGGTATGACGGCTGCGTGGTCCCATGGTGTTTATACTTGCGTACTATTGTTTGTACAGATGAATGTGGTACCTTCAGGCGTTTGGAAATTGCTTCCAAGGATAAACCAGACTTGTGGAGTTTGAAGGTAGGCCTTGAAATACATCCACAGGTACACCTCCAATTGACTCAAATTATGTCAATTAGCCTATCAGAAGCTTCTCAAGCCATGACATAATTTTCTGGAATTTCCCAAGCTGTTTAAAGGCACAGTCAACTTAGTGTACGTAAACTTCTGACCCACTGGAATTGTGATCTAGTGACATAATCTGTCTGTAAAAAATTGTTGGAAGAATCATGCACAAAGTAGATGTCCCAACCGACTTGCCAAAACTATAGTTTGTTAACATGAAATCTGTGGAGTGGTTGAATAAAGAGTTTTAATGACTTCAACCTAAGTGTATGTAAACTTCCGACTTCAACTGTATTCTATCCTATCTATCTATCTGGAAAAATCATGTTTTTGACTGCACTGGGACTTTAACCCAAATGCAATGTTACAGATGACCATCTTTTAGAAAGTACTGTAGGCATACATGCATACAGCTGTTTTATTTGCATTTGCAGTGGAATGAAGTCAAAAAGCTTTTTCAAGCGGGGATGCCTCTACAAAAACATCGGCAGCACTTCAGAGTGTATGGGAACTGTTTCACTGCTGTGGCAGCTGTCGACTGGTAGCATGAACTGCTCAGGAACAATAGTAACTTCGGACCAGATGTCACCAGGCAACAGACGGTCCAGATGCTGAAGACGTTCCTCAAGAATCATGTGATCAAGGATGTAAAGGGCAGATGGGGTTCAGAAGATTTAGAGGACAATCAATCAAATTTCAATCAAATGTATTTATAAATCCCTTTTTACATCAGCAGATGTCACAAAGTGCTATACAGAAACCCAGCCTAAAACAGCAAGCAATGCAGATGTAGAAACACGGTGGCTAGGAAAAACTCCCTAGAAAGGCAAAACCTAGGAAGAAACCTAGAGAGGAACCAGGCTCTGAGGGGTGGCCAGTCCTCTTCTGGCTGTGCCTGGTGGAGATTATAACAATTCATGGCCATTAAGGCCAGTTCTTTCTCCAAATGTTCATAGATGACCTGCAGGGTCAAATAATAATAATAGTAGTTGTAGAGGTTGCAACAGGTAAATGCATCAGGAGTGAACAACAGCCATCTCTACATGTAAATTATCTATTTAGTGTGTATCATTTGAAGAATTGTAGCTACAGATGCAATGTAAGTTATCTGTGAACATGCAATATCAAAGCAAACACTTTACTTGATATTTGTCTGGTGACTGTATTCCTAACTGTGTATATGATTGACAATACATTTTTGGATTTTCACAGAAATGTAATTTAAATTATTTCACCTTGAATGTCCTAGGTTTTCTTCAACATCTCCTTTAAAGGGAATTCCCCATTACCCACCTGCGTCAGGTCCTGCATCAGTAAAGAGTTTCTCAGTGAGGGAAAAGGAAGGCTTCTTCAAATGTAGGAGTTCCAAAAAAACTGGACAAAGAGACTAGTAAGTACTGTTGATGTCATTGAAAACATACCCATATTATTGCCTGACGACTCATCCTGAATTTAATTCCGCTGCTCTAACGATCGCTACATACACTGTATATGCAAAAGTATGGACACCCCTTCAAATGAGTGGATTTGGCTTTTCAGCCACACCCATGGATGACAGGTGTATACAAGTGTATCTGTCCCATTATGGGCTCTATGAGCACACTGGCAGTGCCATTGAGGCCATCTCCATTTTGAAGTAGGCCCTTTTCGTCTACATCTATGACTTTGTAAACAAACTGAAAGGGTGCATACTGCCAACTGGAGTGTGTGGTTTGAACGGGTATAAAGCCAAGGTAGGCGATTTACTGCCACCTGCAGATATGGAATGTTTGCGCGAGTAAATTATTGGCTGATCCCTCCTGATGACCTGCATGGTGAAAGTCCTTAATGGTGCATCTCCTGCTTAAACAGGCTTTTGAGCACTAGAGTCCTCTATCATTCTCTATGATCCATTTGGCCAGAGCGACGTGGATGGGTAGCCAGGCAACCGCAATGTCTCTGGTATGACTTGCTCACTTATCTACATAATTGACAGTTACATTGTTTCTCACAGGAAAATGTGGATCCCTCAAAACAAGATATGGAGACTGAGCCTGTGATAGTTCTCTGGGCTGGACCACTTCTAATAAAGGAATATATCCAGGATGTTTGGAGAGGCATCACTCCCACTCTTATATTCCTTTAAATCCTTCTCAGAAGTGTGAATGATTAGATCCTTAATCCCTTGCCATTTCATGTTTTCAGTCTGCAGAAAGCATTGGGATTGACCACACTTGAGGATGTTTTGGATCCAAGACACGTCAATCCCTCAAAACATTATGTACAGCATGACCAATGTGAACAAGCATGGGGTTGTTCCACTTGAGGATAAGACGGTTAGGTCTCTGATTTTATATCTGCACTGTCTACACAATTTAGACCAGGGGTGTCAAACATACCGCCCGCAGGCCAGATCCAGCCCGCAAATGGATCCAATCTGACCCACGTGTGTAGAAATGCTAATGGATGTACATTCAGATAAATGGGACTATTTTCTGCAAATTTCGATGGCGAGGAAATGTAACCAATTTCAGTGCGGCCCTCCGGACCTCATTGAAGCTTTTCCTCCACAGATGACCTCCCACACTGGGTTTTGTCTGCAATGAAATGTCTTGCAAACTGTAAGTTAGATTTTACTCAACTGTTTTTGTGGTGTATTGAGAAATGGAAGATTTCACCTCATACAAAACAAGACTCTCAATATATGAGAGCTTTGGTTTCAGACCAACATGTCAAAAATATCCCCTGCCCGTTCTAGGGCCGAAGTATCTTATCCTGGGTTTGAGAAAGATGTCTCTCTTACTTCTACAGCCTCCCTCAGCCACTTGAATGCAGTATTGCTAAGAGCGATAGTATGACACTCAATTTCAATGCTTTCTCTGTTCCTCCTTAACCTAGGGTGTTACTATAACCAGGATTCCATTTACCCTTCTCTAAGCCCCGCCCCCTTTTGTTACTGTTGAGCTCAAACTGTTTTTAATACACAATTACATTAAACACAGACTACCCCTTGCTAAATAGGAAACTCTCAGGTATGTTTTGGTAGACTGGCATTAAAATTGCTTCACAGGAACCTGATAAAATTATGTTTGTAGTGTGGCTAGCCACTTAATGGCTCTGAATTCATGGTCTGCATGCAGTAAAAGATACTAACCCCTTGGCGCTAACTAGCTAGAGCTCAATCATATCCTGATGTTGACAGCAGATGGCCGTTGTATTCCTAACTTGGCTAGCTAACATACATTTAGAGAAAACAACTTATATTAAGTGGCTAGCTAGCGTTGGTAATGTTTGGTTGGTTTGGTGGTCCTTGAGCCTGGGCTAGCTAAACAGTTGAGCTAGCAAACAATGTAACAAAAGTATAATTTCAGATTAGAAAAATACTCCAACGGGCTCTGCATTTCAGGAATCACAGTAGCAAGTGCTCCTGGTGCACTTTAAACAATACATTTTTTAAATAACTATTTTTCCCCACTGGTAATTGAAACATAAGCGTGTCTGACTCTAACAGTTGCTATCCATTGGAGCACTGCGATTGGTTGGCCCAAATTCCGGGGTGGGTTTTAGCAAAGGATCAATTCATCTGTAATGTAATTTGCCCTCCATCCTTTTCAACTTGGCTATTAACATTTGCAGTCATTTGTAGAGGACACATCTCAGGTGTGGTTAATGGATTCAGGCAAATGTTCTGAGAAGTTTACATCACTCACATTGACTAATGTGAATGGTGTTTTACATGTTTAAATGTTCTGAGAAATTTTCGTTACTCACATTGACTAATGTGAATGGTGTTTCACATGTTCATCCTCTGAAATGCCTCAGTAAATGGAGAACTTCTCTTCTTCTCTATGAAATAAAGAACTTGTTTTGGATGAGATTATTTTGGAGACATGTCTCCACTCTCCAGCTGAACAATAAGATTGACCATATGTAATACAAGCAGCATGAAACTGCAGCTGGTTTGTGTTATTTGCCTCATAACAGAGGATGTGACTCGAATGCTCTGTTGCTGTGACTTTTTTGTTATTACTAACTCATGTGTGTCCAATTTATCTCTCCCCCCCAATGTGCCCACTCTCTTGTTTATGGCCTGCCGGCTTCACAAGTTTTGTTTTTGTCTGGTCCTTGCCAGTTTTATGTGGCTCCTAAAACTCAGAGAGGAAAGCGAAAAAACCAAGAGGAGCCCAGCTACCCACAGTCTGCAAAAAACCCTCACATGAATGGTGCTGTTAACCAATTCATATCTACCGAATGCCTGCTGTTGAGCTTAATTCAGAAGGAGGCTTTTGAAGAGGGCGACTCACCAATGAGAGAAGTTTTCAGCTCAAAGGTCCAGTCCATGTTTGCTGCTTTGAAGACTGGCTGTGCCAGGAGGGTCCCCCAGATGGACCTGCCAGGCCGAAGGGCCAGTTCTAGTAATGTCCTTGGAGGCAGCAGTCTGAGCCTGTCCCGGTCAGAGAGCAGTGGAGCCTTGTCCGTTTGGCTCAGACCCAGGAGCTGCTCCCTGGAGAGAATCCTGGATGAATTGCCAAAGTCCGACTCATGCTCACAACTCAAGTTGTTCCAGTCTACCAAGAGTCTAGCGTCCTGCAAAAGTAACAATGGCAGCAAGTACTGCACCCCACCTCAGAATAAAACAGACTCTCAGCCAGACAGCTGCCCTAACTCTGAATCCCAAGGCTTTGTCACCATGGCAACTCCTCCTAGTTGTGACACCAGTTTAGGTGTGACGTCTGTAGAGGGTAGCGCTCAAGTCTGCTCAACCTGAGGGCCAGCAGCATGGACCTTTGTGCTTTTCATGTCTTAACACCTGACCTATTATTACTCATTGGGCTTTCACTAATATGGGGTGAGAATCTAATTGTCCTTTTAAGAGGTTATCACTGCAAGCATTTAAATTCTATCTATTTGGATTCTCTCCAGAACTTTAAACTGCTCTGTTTTAAAGTACGATGCCAAGATACAATTACATTTAATGATGACATCACATTTAATAACTTTTACAAGTAGTTATTGCTGTGTGTACCTTCAGTGGCTTTTTGCTATTTGAGATATAACATGGATTTCATCTTCTAGTTGAAATCACACGGATGTTTCATTCACTTCAATGCATTTCATTAGCCTCAAGTCCTAGTGGTGTGTGTGTGTGTGTGGATCATTATGATCTGATGTATACAAAGGGCCAAGTACATGCCCATCCTGTGATCCCCAGGTTCCTGTCTATCTGCAGAACGCAGTCCAGGACCACATCGCCAACCTCAGGAAAGTTCAGGTACAATACCACTGTTGCTTTAAAAATAATAATACATTTGTTTGTATTTTCAACTGCTTTACATTGAGATGTGTATGGGAATTGCGAGCCTGTTCTCTCCTCTAGATAACATACCCAGTCACCTCGTGTTGGTGCCCCCGTGCCTGTCTACTCCTTTTGTAGACGGGTCAGCACCAAAGTGTTTGAGGAGCAGAAACTGAGTGTCCCAGGCTGCGATCGCTGACCTGCTAGAGAGCCTGGTCAAAGACAAGAACATGTCTATGAAGGACAGGAAGAAGAACCTCAAGCATGTAACAAGTTAAATGGCATGTTGTCTGAACGCTTTCATATTTTCTCTAATCATCGCACTACAACTTTGTTTACAATTCATGATTTGAAATTCAAACTGAAGTGTAAAAAGAAAAAAGTAAGTCTAATTCATTTTTCTATGATTAGTTTAGTTTCGCCATTTTCCAACCGCTGAGAGCGAGACGCAGCTTTTTGAAGATCAAGCCACCATTGCTGAGAAGTATAAAGAAACCAAACGATTTTAGTATTAGAAACTGAAGGTACATTTTGGATGCAACGGTTTGTGTGAAATATTTATTTTGTTCTTGCAGCTAAATGAGTGGTGGGAGGAATATACAGGGGAGACCACTTCCCACTTGTATACTGCAACTATGTAACAATTTTCTTTAGGGTTGAATTGTGCATATTTCATGAGTAATGTGTTTTTGTGTATGTTATTTTGAAATACTGCAGTAGGTATCTTTAGTGCATCAATTATGTTACTTTGGGATCGATAATGACCTCTTATGGAGTATAATAAGATACTAAATAGAAACTGAAGCAAACAATCTGGGAGTCAAATTTCTGATAGATTTTGTATTTTTTCTGTCAATGTTGCAATTGATCTACATTCATACACTACCATTGGCAGAGTGTACAGCATTTTAACTTTCAAACGTTTGTGCTTTTTAAGGGATTACATTGTTGTTATTAAGTGTGACTTGTCTACCTAGTTCGTTAGGGTTGTACAAAGTGCTCATAACATTTTGTGTCTGTTTCACTTTTTTCTGTGTGTGCTTTGGCATTGTGATTTTCTGTAGTTCATCATGTATTTTCTTTTTTATTCGATAAAATCTCTTAAAGTTATGCTCAAACTGCTTTATTCTATATTTTGGGCGTGGGATTTGTTTATTTTCTACCCTGCCAAGTTATGTTCAGCCATTTGGGATAAAGAAAAGTTTTGCACTATTTTCTGTCATTTTAAATGAATGGTAGCTTTGACCAATCAATACAGTTGTTAATATATATTTTTGCTGTCATCGGAGTATTAATAAACCTTCTGTAAGGGGGACTTTTGGACTCAGTTTGATGCATTTTCCGAATACCTCTATGGCTGTATACTTGCCTCAAAGGAAGAGCCAATGACAACAGATAACTTTTGCATTATTTTCTTACCAAAAATCAGTTTACTATGCAAGATTCTTAGGAAAATGTCCAACTGTAAAACCAAATGTTCTCTCTTGACTAATTATGCAAATGTATCCGGCTTATTAGTGATCTGAAGGATGTGGTTTATTTCATCATATTTATTGTTTACCCTATAGTGTCCTTGTACTGTCTGGCACAAGAAGGGAGAGCAATGGTTGCTACTCTGACAGAATAACTGCCTTGCGTCACTAATTACTTTTGCACAAATGCACAAATTCCACGTATCATTGCACTATCCCTGGTAGATGTGGCAGAGTAATCTTCTGTTAGAATTCCAAGTGCATTGCAACCCATGATGAAGAATCGACAGTTTAATTAATCTAGATTAGGATGAAAAAAAGGAGGACCCCCGTTAATCCTACCGTCCATAACAAAGACCCTCAGTGTGGGTGCCTACAGACAATATTGATTAAAAACAAAGAACTTAATCTGGAATCGATCAAATTAGTTAACTAGTGTGGCAACATCTTTCTCTGACATAACATGTAGAACAAATATTTAAAACAAAGATATTGCATAATGAACTGCATTACTTTCCTGTTCACTTTAGTTAAGTGTTTTGTTGTGCAGCCCCTTTGTTAACCTTTTGGGGCTCTCAAGTTAGCAAATGTGGTTCTGGTCTTAATTAGGCTGAGAAATTCCATGAAGGGATAGAATTGTGCGGTGGGCTAAACGTCAATGGAAACTGAATGGTCTGGACACAAAGGAACTTTTGTTTCAGAGACCTCTGGTTTGGGGGTAAGTTCTCAGACTCCCGGTGCTCTGCATGGGAATGGAGCTGTTTCTATAAAGGCTGCTGATCACTCCGCAGTTCAGACTAGCCTTCCTGCATACAAGCTGTGTTTATTCTCTAAGGAAAATGGTTAGTCGGTGAGTAACTTCTTTTTGTATATTTTCCTTCGCTTCAAATAACTTTTTCCCATACAAGAATATAGTAAGTTGGTGAGTAAACAACCTTTTGCAGACTTTCCGCGTTGCATAACTTTGACAGGAAGATATAAGCTGTTGAGTAACTGTCTCCTTGTGCTAACTTTGTATTTTTGTCTGACATTACTGTTTTACTGCATGCTATTGTCAAGCAGTTGAGCATTTATTTTTCTGGTCTCAGATTGTCGTTTTTTGGTTTTAGGCCAGAATGAGGTACCTCATTTGGGTTCTTAGGTCAGGGCAGAAAACACTAGTCAGATCAGCAGCCTATGCTTTTTTTGTGAATAGATGTTATATTTGATAACTTGTTTGATTTTCAGTATTCAGCATCCGGCTGGTGGGTACAAGAAAATCTTTGAGACGTGTGAAGAATTGAATGAGCCTATTCCTGCTATGGTTTTAGGTAGGTGAGGAACAGGTCTCTTAGACTCCACTCTCTTTTGGTTTACAAGCGAGGTTTTGGTGTTTTATCATGGTTGAGGCTGAGTGAGCATTGAGCACAACAGGGTAACATGGATCATTTCATGCTGTGTTCAGGTGTGATTCCAGAATGGCTGAGTGGCAGTCTATTGCGTCTGGGACCCGGCCTGTTTGAAGTGGGGGCTGAGCCTTTCTACCACCTTTTTGATGGCCAGGCCCTCATGCACAAGTTTGACCTAAAGAATGGCCTTGTGACCTACTACCGGAAGTAAGCCCCTGTGTGTTGATGTTGACTTTAGTGATAATTCATAACACGTTTACACACTGAAGGTGGTGAAATCTGTATTATGAGGAGGAAGGCTTGCAATACATTTACAGTAACACTGGTAGTAGTTGTGCAATATTGTGAAATGTTCCCCCCCGGCCTATAAATTTGACTGGAATGTTTTGGGGAACCTCAGTGTGGGCTGTTTCTAATTAGAACAGTGACTACCAAAGCACACAGACCTGCTCTCAAAAGCTTCTGAAAGCTGAAACATAAGTATCAATTCCCAATCTGTATGTTCCAAGCTACACGTTCAAATTATAGTTTTAATTGTTTTTAAAAGTCCAATGCAGCTGTTTTTACCTCTATCAATATCGAAAATAATTGTCACAATTTCACAGTATTATTTCAACTTCAGAGTGGAAATACCATATAAAACACAGGAAAGTCCGTTTTTTTTACTACACTGCCCCTTTAACTATTTGTTAAAAAAAAAAGAACGAGTCGATGTCCAAGCCCTGCCCAAATCGAATTAGCATAATACAAAATACCCATGAAAATCAGTCAGTTTTGGCTAGAGCTATATCTTTTTTTGCATTGGATGCGTCTCAATCCGCTGATGTCGCACTTCCGCATCTGCGGTGAAACGTGACCGAGCTAGAGCGTTGTTTGTCAGACCATGAGACTTCCCGAAAATCGGTCTTCTCACAAAATTGCCTGTAGCATCTGAAGACGGGACTCTCATGAACACGATGGTGTTCTCCGTTTTGCTTTACAACCCCCACAAGCGTCTAGGGACTTGTCTTAAGTGGGTACAGCCGATCTGCCAACTTCTGTCTGTAGCGTCCAAACAGTTTGGGCTACACACTAATATGACCCCTCTGTGGAACACGTACATGTCATACATGTTGTTTTGCTCTAGGACGCTCACAGGCCTCACAAGACTCATCTGAAGGTGCCCCGGTACCAGTTGAAAAAATTATGGAAGTACAGTATATATGGAGACTGTTTAGTGCCAGAAAATAAGGGGTTAAATACATGTCAAAAAAATAAGTGTTTCCTGATCTTTCTTATATCTCTGATATAGGACAGACACTTCAGAACAAACTTTTAAAACAATTTTTTTTTGGGGGGGGGGACTGTCTGTTACATGTAGTGAATCTGTCATTCAATGTGTTTGTATGGGCTAATAAAGACAGTAAGGCCATAAATGACAGGGCTTAGACTGTTATGGGTTAACTTATGTTCCTCTGTAGATTTGTCAAAACAGATGCCTATGTGCGAGCCATGACAGAGAAAAGGGTTGTCATCACTGAGTTTGGAACAGCAGCCTACCCAGATCCCTGCAAAAATATATTCTCAAGGTCTGATTTGCTCTAATTATATGATCAAGTAAAACAAACAATGTCCTCATGATTCAGTTAGAAGGCATTACATACAAATTGTCCATGCTTTCCTCATTTCGTGAACCGTTCTCCTTTTCTGTTTTCTTTCTAGATTTTTCACCTACTTTAAAGGGATTGAGGTGACAGATAATTGCTTAGTGAATGTGTACCCTGTTGGTGAGGATTTCTATGCCTGCACAGAAACCAACTACATCACCAAAGTGGACCCAGACACACTGGAGACTCTGAAAAAGGTATGTGCTGCTCACCCTGGCTAACATCAGATAGATTGAACATAAGAACTGTTGTACTTTAAAAAGGAAAAGTCTCACAAACTGTTTCTCCAGGTGGACCTGTGTGATTACATCTCGGTCAATGGGGTGACAGCTCATCCACACATTGAAAGTGATGGAACATTGTACAACCTTGGGAACTGTTTTGGGAAGAACATGTCACTGGCCTACAACATTGTAAAAATTCCTCCAACACAGAAAGGTTAGTTCTGCATACAGCATTGAAACCATTTTCTTGAAGTGAGATGTCCTTAAATTAAATGCATTGGGTCTTACTTGTCTATCTTTTTCTCATGCTTGTTTTCAGACAAGTCAGATCCCATTGCAAACTCCAAGGTTATTGTGCAGATCCCCAGCAGTGAGAGATTCAAGCCATCCTATGTTCACAGGTTAGTGACATGGTTGATTGAGTTCACATTCTATATTGGAACATTTGTGCTTACTACATTTTTTCCAATGCTTTTTCTGTGTCCTCCATCAGCTTTGGAATGACAGAAAACTACTTTGTCTTTGTTGAGACTCCAATAAAGATCAACCTTCTAAAATTCTTGACTGCTTGGAGCATCTGGGGCACAAATTACATGGATTGCTTTGAGTCAAACGAAACCATGGGTGTAAGTAAAGGACCTTGAGGACCACTATTCTCTAACTGTATACATAACCTGTTAGCATTTCAATATTGATTATTGACATATTGGTACTATATTAATCTCACTATTACAAATGTCTGTTTTCTTATCTAGACATGGTTCCATCTGGCTATGAAGGACCCAGCTAAATACATAGAGAATAAATTCAGGACCTCTGCCTTCAATCTCTTCCACCACATCAACAGCTATGAGGACGATGGCTTCATTGTTGTTGACCTGTGTACTTGGAAAGGGTAGGTACTGACTGGTTGTTGTAATGACTTGAGAATAACATATGTACAAGACACTTATCCAGTGTCCCTTTCTCTTGTTCGGTTTCAGTCATGAGTTTGTCTACAACTACCTATATCTGGCCAACCTGCGGGAGAACTGGGAGGAAGTGAAGAAAGCTGCTATGAGGGCGCCTCAGCCGGAGGTCCGGCGATATGTTCTGCCCATGGACGTCCACAGAGTAAGCTTTGTGCCCTTAATGTTGTCATTTTTGGAATAAGGAGTTATCACTGCTTTGATGTTATCCTGTCAGGATAGAGGACTACATCAGTGAAGTGTTTCCCCTTTTGTACTTGCAGGAGAAACAGGGGAAGAATCTGATATCCCTTCCATACACCACAGCCACTGCAGTGATGCGCAGTGATGGAACCATCTGGCTGGAGCCTGAGGTTCTGTTCTCTGGACCACGACAAGGTAACCCACACACAGCTTGTTTCATTAAACCTTGATGGTTCCCCTATTCTTATACCATCTGATGCCACTAAATATCTGTTTATCTGTCATATTATCAGTCGTTAGATTTTCCTCATTCAATTGAATCAGTCATTTGAATTCCTTTATAATTGCAGCATTCGAGTTCCCTCAGATCAACTACAGTAAGTTCTCTGGGAAGAACTACAGCTATGCCTATGGACTGGGTCTGAACCACTTCATCCCTGACAGGGTGAGTATAGCACACAGACAAGAACTAGTGGTACATTATCCAAGTCTGATCATTAGGTTTATGATTAAACTAACCTGCTGATAGTCATTCGGGGAGTGAGTTTGATTGTGTCCTGCTCCAGATCTGCAAACTGAATGTGAAGACCAAGGAGACATGGGTGTGGCAGGAGCCAGACTCTTACCCCTCAGAGCCCATCTTTGTGCAGACCCCAGACTCTGTGGAGGAAGATGATGGTAAACAGAAGGGTTTTAGGGGATTCTATAATATCACAATCTGTTGTCTAACATTTCAACTGGATCAGGTTGCATGAATTACCATACCTAAGCAGGATTCACCTTAGTGTGATGTAAATGCTTATATACCAGTAGTCAATTACTTGAAATACAAATGTAGGTATGCCTGTCTCGCACACTTCGGGTTTTGTGGTTGTGATACCACTCTCTTTTCCTTCTGCTAGGGGTGTTGTTGAGCATCGTGGTGAACCCTGGAGCAGAACAGAGGCCAGGGTACCTCCTCATCCTCAATGCCAGGGACCTGACAGAGATCGCACGGGCTGAGGTGGAGGTCATTATCCCTGTCACTTTCCATGGAATGTACAAGCCATAGGACTACTTTCTCAACACATCTACAGTACCACTCTACAGGACAATCATAATACTACAACCTTGTTGGGATTATACTTTACATAAGACACCTAGTTATAGTGCATTCGGAAAGTATTCAGACCCCTTAAAAAAATGTTTACGTTACAGCCTTATTCTAAAATTTATTAAATAAATGTTCATCAATCTACACGCAATACCCCATAATGACAAAGTGAAAACAGGTTTTTAGACATTTTTGCAAATGTATTAACAATTAAAAACGGATTTATTTACATACGTATTCAGACCCATTGCTATGAGACTCGAAGTTGAGCTCAGGTGCATTCTGTTTACATTGATCATCCATGAGATGTTTCTACAACTTAATTGGAGTTCACCTGTGGTAAATTCAATTGATTGGATATGATTTGGAAAGGCACACACCTGTCTATATAAGGTCCCACATTTGACAGTGCATGTCAGAGCAAAAACCGAGTCATGAGGTAGAAGGAATTGTTCGCTGAGACAGGATAGTGTCGAGGCACAGATCTTTGGAAGGGTACCAAACAATGTCTGCAGCATTGAAGGTCCCCAAGAACACAGTGGCCTCCATCAATCTTTAATAGAAGAAGTTTGGAACCACCAAGACTCTTCCTAGAGCTGGCTGCAAGGCCAAACTGAGCAATCAGGGGAATAGGGAGTTGGTCAGGGAGGTGAACTCTTTGGCCTGAATGCCAAGCGTCACATCTGGAGGAAACCTGGCACCATCCTTACGTTGAAGCATGTTGGTGGAGACCTGAAAATAGCTGTGCAGGGATGCTCCCCATCCAACCTGACAGAGCTTTAGCGGATCTGCAGAGAAGAATGGGAGAAACTCCCCAAATATAGGTGTGCCAAGCTTGTAGCGTCATATCCAAGAACACTTGAGGCTGTAATCGCTGCCAAAGGTGCTTCAACAAAGTAATGAGTAAAGAGTCTGAATGCTTATGTAAATGTGATATTTCACTTTATTTTTTGCAACAATTTCTATAAAGCTTTTTTTGCTTTGTCATTATGGGCTATTGTATATATATTGATGAGGGGGAAACATTATTATTTTTTTTTTTATAATACTGTAACTTAACAAAATGTGGAAAAAGTCAAGGGGTCTGAATACTTTCCGAATGCACTGTATATCATTTAAGTATCTATTTGTTGAGGAATCGCTGGTGGTGTGTATATACTGTGTGATCATGTAGACTGTTCATTTGCTTAGTTTCAAAGTCCACATAGTATTGTATATCTTAACCCTGAAACTGTGTTGCACTCTGACCTAGAGGCCTAGTGCTCATTAGCTATAATTAAACCATGTACTGTATGCACAGCATAGTAAGAATTAAGAGACAACTTATTCTATGGTACCTGTTTCAAGTTGTATTTACAAATGTATTCTGTCACTTTTATACAAATAAACAAAATTGCATTGATAGTGTTACATTACAAATCTCAAATGTTTATTTGTTCTCCTGTGATCAGCATATCATTAAGGTAATTAGTTCCTCTATAAAGGTGTTTTGTCAAATAGAGATTTAACATTATACTTTTTTCTGATGAAGGCAATTGTTTAAAATAAAAACCAGTGAGGCAGTTTCACATTCAGAGTAATGGAGTCCTTAGTTTGTCTTCGGAGAGCTGGTATTCCTGTTGTTTGACGATTTTCAGGCAATCACTCAATCTGATGAGAAACTGAGTCGGCTCACCAGCCCCCTCTGCCTGGAATACATAACTGTGAATTGGCTGGAGGGTGTCATCTAAAACTGGAAAGGCACATGGCATTCTGGCACACTTGATGGTGCTCATCAAGTATGCTGACACTGGCTGCTGCTTAGCTGGCCTGAGAGCTTGCCTGCTGATATCCTTGAGTGTAAACACCGTTCTGGAAACCCGGTCATGCCAGGTGTGCATCGGTCAACGTTCCATAGAGTTGACTGATGAGCTATAAATAGGACGTAGTCTGCCTTTGATCCTCAAACCCCTGAAAAGCAATGAATGGATGACATGATTGTTAGAGAATGTTTCAATGCGATATCTAGCTAACTGATTGGTTGACAACACGCCCTTTTCCATTGCAGCCATGACATTGAGCCCGTCCTCCTATAGCTCCTCCTACCAGCCTCCTCTGATACACACATTGTTTAGGGTTAGTGTTCTCACATAGCCATACTTCCATGTTACAACGCTTGTTTACTTAAGGCAAGAGTCAACCACCTGTGCTAATTAGCTATCTAGCATGCGCAGAACACCTGTGTGTAAGCGTAACTGGAGGTGTAACCTAGTTTCATTGAATGGAGGCACCTATAGCGGTATGGATTTGTGCAAAACTGCTACAGTATATGTAACATTTTATTTGAAGGATTCTATCTCACTGATAAAAGATACGGGCCATACGTTTCGAAAGCGATGATTATTGATGTTTTGAAATGTTAAAACACAGTGTCGGGATTGCAGTTCACATGATGTAGTCCTTGGCAAGCTAATTGCTGAACTTTAGGGGGAAGGTAGCTAACTAGCAGCAGCAGTCATCTACAGTTGAAGTCGGAAGTTAACATACACCTTAGCCAAATACATTTAAACTCAGTTTCACAATTCCTGACATGTAATCCTAGTAAACATTCCCTGTTTTAGGTCAGTTAGGATCACCACTTTATTTAAAGAATGTGAAATGTCAGAATAATTGTAGAGATAATGATTTATTTCAACTTTTATTTATTTAATCACATTCCCAGTGGCTCAATTAGTATTGGGTAGCATTGCCTTTAAATTGTTTAACTTGGGTCAAATATTTCAGGTTGCCTTCCACAAGCTTCCCACAATAAGTTGGGTGAATTTTGGCCCATTCCTCCTGACAGAACTGGTGTAACTGAGTCAGGTTTGTAGGCCTCCTTGCTCGCACACACTTTTTCAGTTCTGTCCACAAATGTTCTATAAGATTGAGGTCAGGGCTTTGTGATGGCCACTCCAATATCTTGACCTTGTTGTCCTTAAGTCATTTTGCCACCACTTTGGAAGAATGCTTGGGGTCATTGTCCATTTGGAAGACCCATTTGCGACCAAGCTTTAACTTCCTGACTGATGTCTTGAGATGTTTCTTCAATATATCCACATCATTTTCCTTCCTCATGATGCCATCTATTTTGTGAAGTGCACCAGTCCCTCCTACAGCAAACCACCCCACAACATGATGCTGCCACCCCCGTGCTTCACGGTTGGGATGGTGTTCTTCGGCTTGCAAGCCTCCCCCTTTTTCCTCCAAACATAACGATGGTCATTATGGCCAAACAGTTCTATTTTTGTTTCATCAGACCAGAGGACATTTCTCCAAAAAGTATGATCTTTGTCCCCATGTGCAGTTGCAAACCATAGATTTTTTTATGGCGGTGTTGGAGCAGTGGCTTCTTCCTTGCAGAGCGGCCTTTCAGGTTATGTCAATATAGGACTCGTTTTACTGTGGATATAGATACTTTTGTACCTGTTTCCTCCAGTATCTTCACAAGGTCCTTTGCTGTTGTTCTGGGATTAATTTGCACTTTTCGCACCAAGTATGTTCATCTCTAGGAGACAGAACGCTTCTCCTTCCTGAGCGGTATGACAGCTGCGTGGTCCCATGGTGTTTATACTTGCGTACTATTGTTTGTACAGATGAACGTGGTACCTTCAGGCGTTTGGAAATTGCTCCCTATGATGAACTAGACTTGTGGAGGTCTACAATATTTTTTCTGAGGCCTTGGCGGATTTCTTTTGATTTTCCCATGATGTCGAGCAAAGAGGCACTGAGTTTGAAGGTAGGCCTTGAAATACATCCACAGGTACACCTCCAATGGACTCAAATGATGTCAATTAGCCTATCAGAAGCTTCTAAAGCCATGACATCATTTTCTGGAATTTTCCAAGCTGTTTAAAGGCATAGTCAACTTAGTGTATGTAAACTTCGGGCTCACTGGAATTGTGTTTTAGTGAATTATAAGTGAAATAATCTGTCTGTAAACAATTGTTGGCAGGATTACTTGTGTCATGCACAAAGCAGATATCCTGACCGACTTGCTAGTTTGTTAAGATGAAATCTGTGGAGAGTTTTAATGACTTCAACCTAAGTGTATGTAAACTTCTGACTTCAACTGTAGCTTGGTATCAATGATATTTACAGTAACGTTACACAGACATAATATCAGCAATATGACAAGTTGGACTATGTGCACCAAAGTAGCTACTTACATTGATAGGTAACTGTACATGACTGTTTAGCTGCGTAAAATATAGTTTACGCCATAACAAAATAACTTTGCTTATAGGTGTTACTCGAATTAATATTTTGACAGCAACAAAAAGGATCCCTCAACGCGCCTATCTGGTTAGCCTATACTCCATACATACCACTAAACGGCGCCCTTTCCTAATCAATAAAACAGACGAAGCATGTTTGTCAATCGCAAGCCTCGGTGCAATTAATTTAAAAAACAAGGTTATATAGTCCTCTGACATTGCCCACTAAATGTATATTTATAAATGAATTATATTGAACAATAATAGTTAAATAAATGAAAGGTTAATGACTTACAGTGGATAACTTTTGAGGCCAAGTTATTCCAACCAAATCATCCAAGTGATTCTTGTGACAAATGGTCAATAGCAACTAATATTAATATTTCAACAAAATGAATGGATTGATGATACAATTGAGAAAGTCTTCCTCTTCCTACCAAATTTTGGGCATTTCAAAAAGTGTGCAGAGGAACATCTCATCATCATAGTTCTTGAAAAGCTAATTCAATTATTTTGTGTTTAATAAAAGTTATAACTATTGTATTGATTACCAAATAATAAGGAATAACATGCACGCATTCAACATTTTATTGGAGAACCTGAACCTCCCGTTTCTATAAATCCTAGAACCCAACTTCCTTCGCCAGAGCTCAATGTAGACAGCTCCTCAGCAGTGAGCAGGGAGTGTACACCAGACGACGACAGACGATTGGAAAAGCAACATTGGCGAGTTTTGAGCGTGTAATACACTGACAATCGGGGGGTTTAGCAACCAGGGGAGTCCACAATGACTTGGGGAACGGAGCTTTGGGTAAGCTTGCTATTGGTGTAAACCATTTCGCTCTCTTCTTTGTTCTTGTGTGGGATAACACGCTTGCCACAATTTAGCACGGATGCGATGAAGGTGCTCTGTTACCTTAGCATTGTGTAAACTGCTAGCCAGCTAAGCACCTCTGCCTTAGTACTGCCTTAGTACATTAAACAATGGGCAAGGCGTGTACAAATGTCCGCCAAGCAAAGAGGATACTTTGTCTAGTACTTGTTATCATAACACTGTCTCTGACAGGGGCTTGATTTGTCAGTAATGGTTTTATGTTTAGCAGTTGAATAGGGAGTCTTATCACACCCTGTCTCTTAGTTCACACAGACTAGCTAGCTAGCTAACGTTAGCTATCCCCCCCAAAAAGGTGGAGACAGGAGGCTAACACAGGTAGTTAGTAAGCAGCCTCCTGTACCGTTTCTCTCTTAATGCTTGTATGGGTCTGATAGCTAGCCGCATGAAACGATACACGTACACATTTTGTTTAACTTGGTTTTAAGGTCGAGTTTTTTTTTATTTCTGTATTGTTCTGTTTCCTCGCTGGGTCTTTGTGGGTGACTCTTCAAGCTGCTTGACCAGCATTGCTCCCAGTTTGCTAGGAGATTGCGCAAGTCAAACGACAGTAGACTTGAGGAAATAAAGCATTTGTTTTCTCCCAAATATAACAAGGAACTACCCACCCATTGAACAGACGTGTGTGTGTGGGGGGGTATTCCTGGTACCGTCTTTGTCATGTTCTGTCTGGTCTGGCCTGCCCTCTGACAGCCAGGCCCCTGGCTACATCACCTGGCTTGTCCAAGGGGTTTATCGTCCAAATATTGTTGTGACTATAGCTAGCTACCATGTTACTGCAGTAAAAATCTGTTCCACATTTTTTGGTTATTGAGAACCTAATCGTCACCTATCAAAATATTCCTCACCAGGGACATTGAACTCCTATGGCATGTATTCCAGTTGCATGGGTGTTGCCCATAAAACGTTTTGGTCACCACTGGTACACTCCCCCTAATCATTCTAAAATGTATAGGCCTAGTTGCAAAGACTACAGTTTCGCTGCCAACATTATATCTAGTCAAGGAGGTGATGAGCCTGTTTCATACCCATTACATTGATTGAGATAACTGCACTGTTATGTAGTGTGAGGGAAGAGAACAATATGTTAAAGCTTTATTCAACATGTGATTGCTGTGGCTTATCTGGGTACACTTCAGTATGATGAACTTTGAACCTGTATTGCTGAGAAAATGTATATTTGCTACGTTTTTTTCCTGAATTATTCTGTTACTGCTAAATTAACAATCTCTAAATCATGTCGGTGCCCTGAAACTACTAATGTATGTATATTCGGGCAATAGCCTACAGCTCTTGATTGCAAGAGCTGTCTGTATACTACAGGTCTCATAAACCTAGCCTACTGCACCATGCTGTAAAATACCTAATTTTTCCAACTTCTGCAATTCAAATGTTTTGATTTGCAAAATAAACACATGAACCATTGCTGTCTGGTTGCATGTGTTATAGCCCCTTATCCTTTTATATTTTAACTGAGGCACCAACTTGATTCAAAATGCTCATTCCATGTTTTACTCTTCAGGAATCCTTTCAAGACCTGATTGGGTTATTTATTCCCTCCGAGTCTCTGGTTCACTGAAAGGCATCTCTAGTTACAGACAGTAGATTGTAATTTGCATCTGTAGCACAGTAAGAGTCACCTGTCTTGTCTCTTTTTATGAATTAAATTAATTTAGCCCTGATTCCTTCTGGTTCCTACCTACACGTTGAGTCAGATTATTATAATAGTTTGATTGGTGCTGGCACATGCGGCAGATCAAATACACAGCTGGAACACTGATTTAAGCTGTTTAAATAATAATAATAATTAGAACGATTATTCAGAAAATAATGATGTTTTGGACTGTTAATTTCCGTATGCTTACTTAGATTATGAATTTACGCTGATGTAGATAAGTTGTTAAATGACTAACGCATACTCGGCCTATATTGAATTATTAGTGTGCATGTAAGCGTACTCACAGAGATTATTCAGAAATGAAAGTAACCACAATGCAATGATGTTAAAAATAAATTTAAAAAACACATCTGGGCATGTCTGTAGTCAAGGAATGACAGGTGTCATATTGACATGATTATGTGTGTGCATTACACATTTCTCTGTTCACATGTGAAAATACTATCTGCCTGCCTGGCATGTTGGCATTCATCCATGGCTTTGAGACCTAAAGCCTGAGACTAACACATCCTATTACATGGTGTCGGCATGCCCCCACCAGCTGACTGACTGACTGGAGATGGTTTGTGAATGGAAGCAGTGTGTCTACGAAATGTTTGCATGCTGAGCACACAGGCTATCAACAGTTATTCTAGCATTCTTTTTCATAACAGATGTCTTATAGGCTAATTTATGTTCTGTTGACTGCAACAGCTGTTAACAGGGAGGGATATGATTATGATCATGGTTAAAGTCTGGCTTGTCGTTTGTGCAATGAAGAGTGACGGAGTTCGAGAGTTCAATTAAGGACACAGATGTTGACTCATAGCTGAGACCTGCCATTGCATTCAGTTCACACCACCCAACATTAAATCCTTTTTCTCAGTGAGTTGAGAGGGGTGTGATATCACAGGATTGTGTAGGGCACTGTGTTGATGTTGTCTTTAGTAAAGGGACGTTGTGCAAGCAGGTATGGCTCAGGGAGGTGTTGTGCTGTGAGAGAGTGGAGGGAGGGAGGAGGTATACAGGGTCGTGGAGACACAGGGTCTGGTGCGTAATGTGTGTTCCCATGCATTCCCAGGGGCAGACTGGGAACGTTGAGGGGAAATGCTGCCATGCCCAGGTAAATTATGCAGGAAACAACACAAGAAATGTGGGGAAACAATCAACGAGAGAGAGCGGAGGTGTATCGTGAGGAATCGCAAGCAAACAGGGATTTGACTACTGCATATCCAGAGTGCCTGCAGAGTTGGATTGCATGCATTTGTTTATTTTTGTTTTGCTTAATCCACACAGATTTTCAGTGTAAATCCATGCTATGCAGACACAGTGTGCGTCTCCTACCCAGACGGTGCATTGTAACGCCTCACTGACGGTCAGAGCTTTAAGAAGGAAGCCACAGTAGCAGAAGCAGCAGAGCTCAGTTTAAGACTGTTCAATTAATGCTAATCCTGTAGACTGGGTTGAATCATGGCCTCGGGATTCTGTCATGTTTTTGACAACCTGAACCCCTCCTTGTCCGTTATAGGATTAGTAGCCACTTTTTGGCAGATGTTTCAAGGTCTAATTCATATTTTTGGAGCATCAATGTGTGGCATTTGGCTTGTTAACAGCGATGCATCATTTATTATACATTTCTCAATCTCTGATAGAGCAGTCCCATGTCCTGTGAATAATGTAGACTATGCCTACCTATAATAGCTTGTTAGAGAAGATGATTCACATTCTGGGTTGCTCCGTTCCTGCTATGGTTTGTGGGTTGGCTGGTGGACCTCCTTTGTCCCGGCTTCCTTCTCAGTATTAATCTGGACAACATGGGGTTAAGTCAGGTGAGGCGAACTGGCCAAGATTAGAGCTAAGCGCTCTCCCTGCCAGTCTGGGGGTGCTGCCAGCCTGCCTCACAGAGGGGCTTTCAAGGCTTCCTTCCACTAACAACCATGGTGAATGAAGAGGGGTAATGACTAATGAGTAGGGTATAGTTGGTCTGTATTTGGTATTCTATCAACTTTTTTAGATCTGGGGCCGGATTCACAAAACACTACTTACAAAAAAAAAAAGTAAGGTGTTTCTTAACCTTCTTAAAAATAATTATTTTTTCCTTTTGTGAATCCGGCCCCTGGTCACATCAGTTGAAGGCTGACCGAGGTCATGGTTCACCATGACCCAGGTGAACTCTGATCTATTTCCAGTCAGGAGCAAAGAGAATGGTTTTACATGAGCACACATTTCAAATCCATTGCTGATAGGATTAAAACAGTAGGACATTGACCAAACTGAGAATCTCAGCTGAAATGAAGAGTTATTTTATTTTGCAGGGTGAAAATACTAGTTTGTCTACATGGCAATCTCCTGTCTGTGATTTTCCTTCTAATCTGTGGTTTTTGGGATCATGCACTGTATGTGGATATAAGTGGAGAGAGATGGTGTTCTCTCAAGATGGCTTGGCACAATTCCGATAAACTGATTTGTAGAATCATGTTAATATTATTATTTTTTGTTATCAGCCAAGTGTAGTGGCACTTTACACCTTTCCTGCACAGTACAACCCCGGTGAAATGAGTGTAATCCATCAGAGATTTACACACAATTATAGCTTTGTACCTTTTAATGCTCTCTGCTGGCACTGTCTGTCCTCTGACAATCACATTGAAAACACAGCTGCTGGGCTCTTCCTGTTGTGCTGGTGCGCTCTGTAAATGTGACCCCACTCTTGTCTCTGCAACTCTTCACATCCCTAAATGTATTTTATATGCCATGTAACCTCAATGTCTATGTTCTTTCATAGAATCCTTTCTTTTTTTAAAGCTGAATTTAATTTATTGATTAACTGCCAGAGTTAATTAGCTAGCCTATAGGCTATGTGCTTTGTATGTAGTAGCCTAAAGTTATTACACGTTAGGCACCCAATTCCCAAAATGCAGTGCATGATTACATTACACTTACAGTGCATTCTGTATGCAGACCCCTTTACCTTTTCCACGTTTTGTTACGTTACAGCCTACCGGTCAAAAGTTTTAGAACACCTACTCATTCAAGGGTTTTTCTTTATTTTTACTATTTTCTACATTGTAGAGTACTAGTGAAGACATCAAAACTATGAAATGAACACATAGGGAATCATGTAGTAAGCAAAAAAGTGTTAAACAAATCAAAATATATTTTATATTTGAGATTCTTCAAACGGCCACTTTTTGCATGGACGAGAACTTTGCACACTCTTGGCATTCTCTCAACCAGCTTCACCTGGAATGCTTTTCCAACAGTCTTAAAGGAGTTCCCACATATGCTGAGCACTTGTTGGTTGCTTTTCCTTCACTCTGTGGTCCGACTCATCCCAAACCATCTCAATTTGGTTGAGGTCAGGGGATTGTGGGGGACAGGTCATCTGAAACATTTGACTGGTAGTGTATATAATGATTTTGCAAGAAATATAATTATTTCTTTGTGCGTAACCAATATTTACAATAACACCCCTGTTTGTGCATGGACTTTTGGTTTCTTAAAACATCTGAATAGTCTGATGGTGCCAAAATTATATCTATTTACAACTTATTTGGCATTCTACAGAACCCTGAAGGCTATTTTAAAGTTAGTTTTTGTATAATTAATGTATAATTCATACAATCCTAAAGTGTAAACATTTTTTTTTATCATTTTGCTGCTTGGCTCAGGTTCATTTTAACACTGCGTTACAATTGCCCCCAACTTAGCAGCCATGACACAACCTCATGTGCCTAGCAAGAGTCAGTAGTGATATCAAATCGTGTCAATGTTTTGCCAACATGTAGTAATGATGGTTTTGCCTGTTTAAATTCTTGGAAATTGATGTTCAGGATAGTATAGGAAAAATACAGCTGGTGGGAACAAAAATATTCACCCCCCAAAACATAAATTTGCCCATCAAACATGCAAATAGCAAGATTTGACTGAAACCTTTCAAGCAGGAAGAGAACCTACATGGGCATGTAATGAGAGTTTCTGTTTGGGGAAATTCAAGGTGTTACAATTGCCCCCGCTCTCCCCTTCTTTTAGTTTTCTAATCAACGAGTCATTTATACATGTGCTGTTGTTGTATTGGGGTCTGACACTCTGAGATCATTTATATTTGCTATCTAGTTCTGTGTAATTTTCTGCTTTCTCACTCCATGAATCAAAGAGTGATGTCATAAGCCAAATTAGTACAGTGATAAAATTATAGTAAGCTACATCTGAGAAAGAAAATGCATTTGGCCTTAACATAACTCTGATGCAATCATGTGGGAGAGGGATTCATTTGGTGAACAAGAGCATCATGATTTGCCAACATCTGGCCTTAGAGGGACATAGTCCTGCCACTTGTGTGCTCTTGTTATCGCCAATTAATTGAGTGGTGTTAGTTTATCACTACAGCTTTATTGTGTGGCTGGGGGGTCTGCCGAGGAGGGTGGGGTGGGGGGACAGACCACGAGGCCTGCATCCCTCACCCCCTCTTCTCTTCCTGTCCCATTTAATACAAGGGGCTCATATCACCCCCCACCCAATTTCAAGGTGACTTTTGACCAGTAAGCAGATCTTATCACCATCTCTATGCTGGGTAAACCGAGTAGAGGAGACACAAGTGGTTTGTGTGAAACTATGTCTCAGATGAGTGTATGAGATTTTGGCCCCATATGCTTCTGGTAGTGCTGAGCGAATTTTAACCAGAATGTTGGTTATTTTTAGTTTTTTAAACAACAGATGTTGGTTAAATTATTTGAATTCCATTTTGCTCGTTTTCTTTCTTCTGTGAGCTAAATGTGCTCAATGCACTGTAGTTTCTCTAAAGATAAATCGGGTCATGTAACTGAACAGTGCAATGTAGTAGGGAGTTGTAGTTTCTAACTACATAGTTTTAGCGCAGAAAACGTGATAATAAACTACAGTCACCATAATCTATTGCGTTGCTAAACTTGTCTGGTATGTGTTTCTTTCATGCCTGCTATGTAAGAGACCGAAGAATGCGCGATCAAGAGGGGATACATGGAGAGCAGTTCCTTCTTGAAAATACATGTTCTAAGTGATTGATAGTTGGTATTCAGCGGTCATACTAAAATGGTTATTTTGTCAGACAGCATAGGCAGCAGCTCTATAGAGGAGATGATGACTTGGAATGGAATAATAAAGTCATAAAATAAATGTAATATACACTTAAATATTTTATTAAAGTAATGTGAATAACTGATGGTTAATAAGTGATACGCAGTCGTGGGCAGTAACTGCCGTCAAGGGACTTTTTTATTAATAGTTTTATTCTGTGTTACAGCATTCAACCCACAATGCATTTAATGTGTCATAAAAAAAAACAACAACAACCTCAAAGGGCATTAATCACTCTGGAGCATATGGAATATTGATTGTGAGGAGGAAATATTTCACCATAAAATAAAGAAATAGAATGGAATAGTTTGAAACATGACAAACATGCTATAAACGTAATGTAGCCCAGTGGTTAAGAGCGTTGGGCCAGTAACCAAAAGGTTGCTGGTTCGATTCTCTGAGCCGACTAGGTAAAATATAATCTGTCGTATGCCCTTGAGCAAGGCACTTAACTCGACTTGTTTCTGTAAGTCGCTCTGGATATGAGCGCCTGCTAAATGACTAAAATTGAAACATGGTTAGTCTGAGTCACTGTCTCAACTAGAGTGTAAGTTAGTTAGTAAGAGCCTGGCATGCTTGGCTAATCTACTACTCTGTTAAATTATTAACTTCTGTAGACTGGGCCTACATTTCCTGTACTGCTAAAGGATTGTCTTGTGAAACACAGCCTGCAACAGGCAGCCATAGTTTAGTAAAAAATAAAGTAAAATCATCAAGATATCAGCTAAAAATGAGTTTAACTAACGAAATCTGTTCCCAAGTGACGTGATTGCCTCAATTTTACCAAGGTATGAAATTGTACTTGAAAATAACAATCTCCTTTTGGGCTTAGTTGTGGTCAATGCAGTGTACAAATTATTATAATTATCTTCTGGCACCCTGACCATTCGCTCTGACAAAAATCGGCCTGCGGCTGAATCTAGTTGCCTACCCCTGGCCTGCAGCATATGGGCTGAAAATCATACTCTGGACTAGACTGGTCTGGGTCATTGCCCAAAATACATTGTACATGATAAAGTTGACTACCTGACTTATTTATATTTAAGAAAGTCAGTCTTCTGTCAGAGGAGGGTAACCAAGCAAGCACACTGTGTACCAAAGTGTCAACTTAGTGAAATCTTTCCTGGGATACAAACAACCCCGTCTGTCCTATGGTTCCACAGCAACAACAACTCTGTCAACACGTTAGTATGCAGGTCACTAAAACACTGCCTGATAATGATCCTTTCTTACACGTGCCTTCTTCCTACTTGGCTGTCTGGGAAGGAAAACAGCCTGTGAATCAATAGGTAGGCTAGAAAATAATTCTGTCTGTTTATATGGTCAATAAGCAATGCATTGCTTTGTCATCTAAACAAAAAGGTGAAACAGTGTGGTCCACTTTCTCATGTCTTTTTTTTCCACTTCATGTAAACAGACCCAAACTATTAGTCAAGCTGCAAGAGGCCCAGTAAAACGTCAGTGAACAATAAACTCTGTTACCCTCTTATACAACTCCAGCCCACTCCCAGAGAGCCCATGCTAAAGCTAAATTCATTTTCCATGCTCGCAGAACAATTGCTGCCAAATGCTCAGAGTTCTAGGAACAAAAGCAGAAATTAATAAAACCGAAGTGGGACACCAGGACAGAGTTTGTTTGGCACAAAATAACTTGCCGTGACAGTACTCAAGTCTCCATTCAATGTTTCAAAATGCATGGTCATACCTTGTTTTTTTGTTAATCACAACATCATGCTATGCCCGGTTTAAAGAGTTATTGAATATGGTGCAGCACAAGAGTTAAGGTGATATGCACGTTTGTATTAAGGATGTCCACAGCACAGACTCTTAAGGACATTCAGAGACTTGTCCCGAAGCCACTCCTATGTTGTCTTGGCTGTGTGCTTAGGGTCATTGTTCTGTTGGAAGGTGAACCTTCGCCCTGGTCTGAGCTCCTAAGCGCTCTGGAGCAGGTTTTCATCAAGGATCTCTCTGTACTTGCTCCGTTCATCTTTCCCTCGATCCTGACTAGTCTCCCGGTCCCTGCCGCTGAAAAACATCCCCACAGCATGATGCTGCCATCACCATGCTTCACCATAGGGATGGTGCCAGGTTTCCTCCAGACGTGACACTTGGCACAGTCCCTCCTGCAGCAAAGAACCCCCACAACAGATGCTACCACCCCCGTGCTTCACGGTTGGGATGGTGTTCTTCGGCTTGCAAGCCTCCCCCTTTTTCCTCCAAACATAGCAATGGTCATTATGGCCAGACAGCTCTATTTTGGTTTCATCAGACCAGAGGACATTTCTCCAAAAATGTGCAGTTGCACACTACAGTTGCAAACCATAGTCTGGCTTTTTTATGCCAGTTTTGGAGCAGTGGCTTCCTCCTTGCTGAGCGGACTTTCAGGTTATGTCAATATAGAACTTGTTTTACTGTGGATATAGATACTTTTGTACCTGTTTCCTCCAGCATCTTCACAAGGTCCTTTGCTGTTGTTCTGGGATTGATTTGCACTTTTCGCACCAAACTACGTTCATCTCTAGGAGACAGAACGCGTCTCCTTCCTGAGCAGTATGACAGCTGCTTGGTCCCATGGTGTTTATACTACTATACTTACTTACCTTTTATTTTACTAGGCAAGTCGGTTAAGAACAAATTCTTATTTACAATGACTGCGTACAACGGCCTGGCGACGCTGGGCCAATTGTGCGCCACCCTATGGGACTCCCAATCACGGCCGGTTGTATCTGTATTCAAACCAGATTTGAACCAGATTGTCGGGATTCTAACCAGATTGTCTGTCTGGATTCAAACCTGATTTTTCTGTAGTGACACCTCTAGCACTGAGATGCAGTGTCTTAGACCATTGCGCCACATGGGAGCCCATTGATTTTGGGATAAAAAATACAATTGAATCCATTTTAGAGTAATGTTGAAAATTCCAGGGGTCTGAATAATTTCCAAATGCACTGGATTGCAGCTTTTAAGTGAAATTTTTTGTTACATTTGACCCCAGCTTCTGTTGCAATTGACCCTGGCACGTGGCAAATGTAACAGCCGTACTTTTCGGATTTAAATCAATATTGGGATCCAGCAGCTTTCTGTACAGACCTATGAATGATTTTGAGATGGAAGTACGTTTCGTATTTTAAAAAATGACTGGCCTAGTTCAAATGGTCACAGAGCAATGGAGTAAAATTAAATGTTATGTTTACAATTGCCCCCGGTCTTCCCTTCACAAGCTTTTTCTGCAAATTCAGTCCTGCCCAGAATGTATACAGTACAAATAACATTTGATGGCCCCTAAATCATCATACAAACTGGATAGGATGTTGTACAAAGCATTATGTTCTCTTCAGTGACCTCTGTGCTGATGGGCTGGGACGTGGGGAACAAAGGTGTTGACGGGGCAGATGAGAGGACCGTGTTGGGGCCCACCCTACAACGCCACAGCGTCTACTAAGGAATGTCTTTTAACTGTCACTTCACGTACCAGTTACTGTGTGGTGACTGACTGGGGCAGACAGAAACGGTGGCGTTCTGATTTCTCGCTCATGCGCATGTGTAGCTCACAAGCTCACGCTCCATCTCTCTTCGGATGAGGCAGGGACACATCCCAAAAGATTGTTTGGCAAACAGCCTAGTTTATATTCCTGGAAGCTGCTCATGGGTCACAGGGCTGTTCTACTGTAAAAGATTGAAATTAGTTTTCAGTTCAGAGCCTTTAACTGATCATCAAGATTCTCATTTGAAGTGATCAGGACTGCAGAGCATTGAAATTACCTTGTCAGATTGCATAGTGAAGATTTTAATTTACAGAGGACTTCTTACTTTCACATTACTGTTGGCTTTTTTTTTATGCCATATATCATGTTTGGAAGCGGGCTCTGGAGTGCGCTAGGAAGACAGCCAAGTGACACAAGGGCACAACAGATTTGTTTACCCCCCTCTCAGGCCCGGCTGTCCGCTCAGCCTCTACACCAGCTGTGCCAAGAACGTCCCTGGACTCCTCTGATTTTAAAAACGTCCTGGAGATGATTTTCTAGAACGGCAGAACATACAAGCATTCTCATCCTGACTTTGAAAACTTTCTCTCCTCTCTGGCTACTCACTCAGCAGGCTGAGTGAGAATGGATGTGCTGTCATAATACACTTGCAGAGGAAGAAGAAGAGTTTCCGTTTTGGTGCAGATAAGAATAGCTGTGGTGGTCCGTGGTTTATGTTTGTGGCTTGGGCAGGTCATCTGGTTGAGGTCCGTGATGCTGCTGCTTCCTCAGTACAGTAGTTGAAAACAACTTGGCTAGCTGGTCTAAAGCTCAAGCTCCTGCCACATGGAGATTCTAACTGCCCAGTAAACAAAACGTAGAGGCCAGCCAGTTATGAACTTGTGATGTGGCTGCACATTATGGCAGTGCCGGTATCATGTGGACTGTCCTCCCCCATTCTCTATTTCTGTCTCTCTAACCCTCTCTGTTCCTGTCTTCCTATATTATTTCTAATTTGTCTATTCTCTCTCTACAACTCTCTGTCCTCTGTCTCCTCTCTATACAGCCCTGTCCTCCTCCTCTCGCTCTTTCTCTCTGTCTCAAGTGGATGTCAGGAAGGAAACTGGTTCCTGCTGGAGCTTAATTGATAGCGGATGTTTGGAGTCTTTTTTTTTTTTTTTTTACGGGTGGGGCTCCTTAAAGGCAGCCAATGGCTTTAGTAGTAGTATGAACTCACTGGGATCCACTGCACTGTGTGCTATTAGTCATGTCAGCCGTGGCATTTCTCAGTGTATCGCCCAGCAGGCAGCGAGCGGAGGAGGATGTGATGACTGTCTTGTTCACAGTTCAAGGGGCACTTTGTAACCATACTTCAGAGAGAAAGGAAATGAGGTGGCTGTTAGAGGGAGAGTGAACGAGAGAGAGGGATAGTCAGTGGAGCTTCTCCTTGATTGTGCTTTGTGGTTCCCCTCAGTCATTGTGTGTCAGGGTTTCCATTATGAAAACGTGGCGCCGGACATTTGACTGGCAGCATTTTAATTTACAGGACATTTGAGAAATGTACCCGATCCATAGGCCTATACATTGGGTGCTTAACCTGATTTAGGGCGTCCACCCACGGTACTCAGAATGACAGAAATCACATTTAGATTATGGTAACTAATCTTAACAGGACATTCAAGTCGAGGATGCAATGACGCATGTCCTTCTTACCGCACACTTAGAAGATGTTAGAATAACTGTTCACATTTACTTTTTCTCAGCCAAGAAGATGAGTAGCTAACAGCAAGATCACTAGCCTATGCCTAGCCGGCGCATGAGTAAAAATTTTAGGGAAGCTAATTTTCACCATAAAAATACCTTTTATAATAAAGTAATCCGTGCATCATCGCTTTTGCAGATTTATGTAACAGCTATTCATGATGAGTAGATTGGATAGTCATAACTTACTATAATAATATTACTCAATAACTGTTTGCAAAAAAGGCTGTTCTTTTAGCGTAGTGCGGTGTTCCCCAATTGGCTGCCTGTGGTCTGAATGTATTGGCCCCCCAATTCTTCTGAGCAAACAAACGGAAATATGTTCTAAAGTATTCCCACGCATAATAGATATGTGACCAACCGCCTCTATTCGGTCTTATGTAGCAAATTAGATTTTTTTTTTTTTTTTTTTTTTTTACATTGGATTAAAGTAGAAAATAGTATATCATACACTACAGTTGAGGAACAATGTGAAAGTAATTCTGCTTTGAAAGTTTGAGAAAATGGCCCTTGAATGTTTTGGTACACTTACCACAGAGCTGTTCTTTGTCTACACCATTCAGTATCGTTCACACCCTCTTAAGCTTTAGCCCCACCCATCTCTTTAAGGATTCACATGTGAGGCCATGTGCTAAACAGAGTGAGTAGTTTAGTAAACAAAGATTTCAAGACTAAAAGTAGTAGCTTACAATAAGGGAAAAACTCCAGGTAAAAATATATATTATAATTCTTAGATGACGCTTACCTGACACACTTGTCTAAATTGATAGGTCATGTGAAGGAAATGCTATAAAAGTACTGAGTAAAGGCTGTGAATACTCAGGGCCTGGACGTTCTGCCGCCCTAGGCAAGACAAAGTCATAGGCCAAATTTCTCCAACGTCAAACCAGAGTGTATTGTTTACAATGCTGTGTGCAAATAATTACATCTTAGACATCCTTATTAATCTAAGCATGACACTTTTAAAAGTACAATTTCCACCCAGACACACTCTACCGAGGCAGAAAAATGTAAGCTTCAACTGCTGGCTACTTATCCATTGCATAACCCAAAAACAGAAGTATTCTATAATAGGTGCCTTGATTTGAACATCTTTTTTTTTTTTCAGAAAGCCGAAAGCTCAATTAATAGGGACAGAATAGCAAAGTCAAATTCTTTGTCTCCTTGAATATTATAGGCTGCAGCTCAGCTTCAGAATGTCATAGAGAGGAATCAATATATCCCCATAAGCATCGGAGTCATGTCTTTCGCAGGCATTTTAGAGCTCGTTTCTACAATAAAGCATCACGGAGCTAAGCCTTTTTTACAGAACGTTTTATATAATCTGGATACTTTTAATGTATTTTTTTGAAAATATGAAGCAAACAATAGATATCCTTTTTGCGATATTCTTTAACGAATGGTATGGAATACCCTCACTCAATTCGAGCCCTGGTTTTAACCAAACACACTAAGCCCTTCCCAGACAAAGCTATTTAAGGAGTGCATACGACAGTATTTGGCTATACCGACATATATGGATAGAATTGTGTTTATCAAACAGGTAGGCGTACCACTTATTTTTGTGAATAGGAAGAAATAGGCTCCAATTATATATGCAATTCTGATTATTCCCATTAAAAAAAATGGAGGTCCCTTACCAGACAGAAGGGAATATTACTTTAACCCCTGCATCGAAGAGTTACAATTTTGCTATCACTATGCAGCCAACTACCTATAGTAGGAAACCCAGTTTCTAATTAATAATATGCTACCTGTTGTCGCACGATCTGGAGTCTTGGACAATTTTTAGGGCCTTCCTCTGACACCGCCTAGTATAAAGGTCCTGGATGGCAGGAAGCTTGGCCCCAGTGGTGTACTGGGCCGTACGCACTACCCTCTGTAATGCCTTGCGGTCGGAGGCCGAGCAGTTGCCGTACCAGGCAGTGATGCAGCCAGTCAGGATGCTCTCGTTGTTGCAGCTGTAGAACCTTTTGAGGATCTGAGGACCCATGCTAAATCTTTTCAGTCTCCTGAGGGAGTATAGGCTTTGTCTTGCCCTCTTCACGACTGTCTTGGTGTGTCTGGACCATTCTAGTTTGTTGTGAACGCCAAGAAACTTTAAGCTCTCAACCTGCTCCATTGCAGCCCTGTCGATGAGAATGGGGGCGTGCTCTGTCCTCCTTTTCCTGTAGTCCACAATCATCTCCCTTGTCTTAATTACGTTGAGGGAGAGGTTGTTATTGTGGCACCACACGGCCAGGTCTCTGATCTCCTCGCTATAGGCTGTCTCGTCAATGTCGGTGATCAGGCCTACCACTGTTGTGTCATCTGCAAACTTAATGATGGTGTTTGAGTTGTGCCTGGCCATGCAGTCATTGGTGAACAGGGAGTACAGTAGGGGACTGAGCACGCACCCCTGAGGGGCCCCAGTCTTGAGGATCAGCATGGCAGATGTGTTGTGACCTACCCTTACCACCTGGGGGCGGCCCATCAGGAATACCACGATCCAGTTGCAGAGGTAGGTGTTTAGTCCCAGGATACTTAGCTTGGTGATGAGCTTCAAGGGCACTATGGTGTTGAACGCTGAGCTGTAGTCAATGAATAGCATTCCACGTAGGTGTTCCTTTTGTCCAGGTGGGAAAGGGCAGTGTGGAGTGCAATAGAGATTGCATCATCTGTTTGAGCAGTATGCAAATTGGAGTTAGTTCAACAACCCCACACCGTTGTCACATCAAAATTCAGTGGTTTCTTGATTACTCTTAACATTGGAACTCTGATTTGACTTCAAGGCATGGCAGGCCTTTCCATTTTTATCCTGTGTGTCTGGGCATTATTAGCACAGTTCAATCTTATCACGCCTAACAGGCAAGGGTGTTGACAGGCTTGGAGGTGTTGGGTATTCCATCTGTCATGCAGAAAGGTCTCTTGTCTGCTTACTGAGATATGAAAGCTGAAAGGTGCCCTTTCTACACAGACTTAGGCCCTGAGGCTGGACCATGATGTTGTGTGTGTGTGTGTGTAACTGTGTTGCGCATGTGACTTGCGTGCGTGCAGCAGCCGTAGCTTAGGTTCTGATTCGAAGCAGGGGACTTTGTCTCCCAAAAGGTGTTTACTCTATGGCCATGCCTTGCCCTCTTGGCCAAACAAACATTGTGCCACCTCAGCATTCTGACTAACAGAGAGGCTATGTCAGGCCAGGGGTCTGTTTTTCTAACCACATACCTGTAAACAAGTAGTTAGAGCAGTGGTCAAAGATGTAAACAATAAGAAAGATGCACGAGAGCAGATAGCCCTACATGCAGCAACAGGGTTGGCCTCTTGTGAGACTCTCACACTGCGATGATCATATCAACAGGGAGTCAGGGAACCATGTGTCATCAAAGCAGTTTGGCTGTATGACAAGTGAAGTCAGACAGGCACATCCTTTCAAGTAGTAGAGTGATTCTATGACATCATAATCATTAGGCATTCACATCCTTTCAAGTTGTAGGGTGATTCTATGACATCATAGGCATTAGGCATTCACATCCTTTCTCTTTGACTAAACTCTGGTACATCCAGGCAAGGTGAATGGGCCTCCCTATCCATTCCTCACAGCGCCTTCCGCCACCCTACATCATACGTGCTACTCAAAGGAACCTGGGAGCACAATAACCGGTGCTATGAGACACGTTGTCTTATATTTACTGCCAGGACAAGATGTTTTATTGATTAACAAGAAGGAAGTAGGGTAATCATTTTAAGTGATAGAAACAATGACCAGCTGTCTCTTACAAATACAATCAAGTATTCAACTTGTTTATCTGTATCTATTTTCATTAGTTCACAAGAAGAGCCTTTAACATGAACAACCTCCATTAGAATTAGTGTGCTAATATTGCTCTAATATTCTGACCTCCCTAGCTTCCATGTAAATCCACAGGCCTCAATTGCTAGTGAGAGAAATGTCACCCTCACCCAGCCGTGCCTGCTTCCTGACTGGAAGCCGCAGAAAAAACAGGGTTGGTGTTTTCTTTTTTTTTCAGAAGGAACAGAGTAGACAATGGGCAGATCGGGTTGCTATGAAACTCAACCAGGTTTTTTTCTGTATTAAATATAGAGGTGTGTAGTGTAGCTATGACAATTCTAGAGTAATCAAATATGTGTGATATGAAAAAAAAAAAGAATCTCCCACAACTCCATTGAGTCAGGCTACCTAACCACATCCAAGAGGCCTCTGGGTGTTGATATATATAAACCGCAGACCTTTCTCAAGGTTACTAAACTAAACCACAATACATGGCCTCAGGAGGATTGGCCCTTTGTTGATGTAGTCTGGTACTAATAGTAACCATTAGTTGGGTTGACTGTGTTAACACTGTGTTAATGAACAGGTCTCTCTGAGCTTTGATTCAAGTTTCTCTCCCACAGTAGATGTGTGTACTGTCCTGTGAATGCCATCACGCTGAGGAGTTAGGAACAACATTCCCAAGCTTGTTATTAGAGCAGGAACTACAGGCCCATAAAAAAAGGACGAGTAAATGTGTCCAAACTTTTGCCTGGTACTGTATATTTAAGCAATAAGTTCCGAGGGCTAAGGGCTGTTCTTAAGCATGGAAGCACGGATTGCCTGGAGACAGCCCTTAGCCGTGGTATATTGGCTGTATACCATATATACGCTATACCGCCCAAGCCTAATCTTGAATAGGATTATCTATTTTGGATGCAATTTGAATGGGATTGGTGGGAAAAAGAGACTGCGAGAGAGTGCTCTTCTTTTGCTTTTAAAGCAACGATATTCGAGTGATGGGCTGTTTTTAAAACGCTGCAGTGGCAATTAAAAATAATTATCTTTACAATAAAAAAATTAAGGTGACCCCTAAAAGCCAGAGGGAGTTGTGTAAAATAGATGCGCAGTCAGTCATTTTATTACTGTAGCATAGGCTATGCTGCAGCAAATCTAGGCCTACCTGTCACAAGAAAATAAGTTATGATGCTGAGATGCATGCATTGGGAACTGTCTGTCCCCTTTCAGATAGCATAGAAAGTCCGTAGAGAAGTCAGATTTAGATATTGCGTATAATTTAACATTTCCATTTCACGTCATGCTGTTGATAGAAATGATTTACCGATTGCTCGCAGTTATTTATCCAGGGAAAAGAGAGAGGGTTTGGGCGGGAAATGTCGGTAGCCCAGGTCCCGCTATTCAACCCTAGTGTGCACTGTGCTCTTATAGTGGACTCTTTAGGGAGCCTGGCTGCAGTGCTGGGTCCACCCTGTCAAATGTCATTCCTTGGTCCAAGAACAATGATGAGCTCACCAGCTCAGGCCCAGATGGTGTCAGGCAGGCCAGGGTCAGCCCTGTATTTAGACTGCTGCTCTACAGCCAACAGCCAAACAAGGCAAGAGCGAAACACATAACAGCAAAATTAGATGTCTGCTTAAAATCTTTCTGAACATTTTACATTTAGCCTAGATTTTCCCTATTTGTCTGACATGAGGCAGAAGATGTATGTATTTTATTGACAGATATTTTAAGGCATATACTTTACACAACTTGTATTCAACCTTTGGAAGCACCCCCTATGATTTTATGTGGCGTGCAATAAACACATCTCTGAGCTAAATGTTTTACAGACATTGTCTGTGTGAAAATAAAGATGTATTGTCTTTCAATCTTTATATGTATTTTTTTACAGAATCCACAGTGAGCCCAAGAAATATAGGCTAGCCGAGGACATTGAGTGATGTCTAAAAACGGTCTTCCTCTCTCCATATATGAAGTCATATCCGGCTCATATCCGACCCTCAAGGGCTCTGTCATGTTAAAGGAATTAGAATTAGTGTTTAATAAATGAATATTGTGGTGTGTAGCCAGGTCACTTAAATGATGTCATTAACTTTATTTGGACAATCTGTCTTGCACATTATGCATGACCAGAGTGCTACTGGATGAATGCTCTGATGAGAAAACAGGGCCTAGTTTATGTCCCCCAGATCCCCTCCTCCTCAAGAGGGTTAGTTAGTCATACACCACAGTATGTCTTTTGTTCCGGGGCTGGGGTATAAGTGTATATATGAACTAGCCAAGGCACTACTAGTATGAGAAGAAGCTATTGTTTCCGGCCCTTGGAGCCTGTGGTATTATTAGGACTCATAATGGCAGTGGCTTGGTTGAAATTCCACTGACCCCCCCCCCCCCCCCCCCCATCAATGTTGTCTTTCTGCATGCTAAACATTTAGCCTCTGTGCCACAATGTTCCTTACTTGTCAACTTGTGTATATTTTACTAAATTCATTGCATAAATATTGCTGAAATGCTGGGTCATGCACATAATAGGCCTTGTGTTCCTTCCTATCAGACTTAACTCAGTTTGTCGCAAATGGCCCATGAATTAACTCACATTTCACCAACTCTATTCATTGATAGGGTTGCAAAGGGTCGGAAACTTTCCAGTAAATTTCTGAAAATCTTCCATGGGAAGTTAAGGGGGAATTTTGCTTAAATTCATCAAAAAAGTTAGCTTATAACAGTGAACCTTTTTTGTGGGATACACACAAGGCAATTCTAGGTCTTGTGGCATATTTTGGTTAAACTATCCCCAATTCAATGGAATTGACTTCTGCCTGAAGCCCATACACGCCGCAGCGTACATGTTGGACCCCAAGTATGCTGGTAAGAGCATCCTGTCTGGTGCAGAGATCAACAAGGCCTATGGTGTCATCACTAGCGTGTCTCACCACCTTGGCCTGGATGAGGGCAAGGATCTTGGCAATCTGGCGAAGTACACTTCCAATCAAGGGCTTTGGGATGGAGATGCAATATGGCAGTCGTGACAAGATATCTCATCAGCCACCTGGTGGAAGGGACTTTGTGGATCTGAGACTCATTCCCCTGTTGCCTCCATCAATCTCCAAATCCCACCAACATCAGCCGCCTCAGAGCGCAACTGGTCCTTGTTTGGGAACACACACACACCAAAGCACGCAAATTTGAGGCTTTTTGAGCCTGACAACAAGCCATCCTCAACAAGGTTGGAAAGTGACAGTGAAGATGAGGCCTCAGAGTCAAGAGGTGGACATTGAGGAGGTCCAGGGAGAAGACATAGAAGCCTGAGAGGAAGACAACCAAAGCTTTAGTTTCTAGACTATCATTTTACAGATTTATGTTGAAAACGTTTTTGGGAGATGTGATGGATCATTGGGGATCATTCAATATTCCCTTTCTTTTGTTGTTCAGTGAAATCATCCCAAGTAAAGAGTCAGTCAACTCATTTAATTAAAGTTCAATTCATAACAACATAAATGTTTTATTTCTATTGGAAGGATTTAAGAATTTGCAATTATGTATACTTATGATAAGGTAAAAGGTTTATGTTTCTGTCTCCATATGATATGGTAAATATATCCAATGCAAAAAACATCTACATTTTAAATGGTATTAATATTAATTTACATATATTTCCGTTGATTCCCATATATTCCACGGAAAGTTTCCACCTCTGAATATTCCCCAAATTGTGCAACCCTATTCATTGGTAATCAAAATCTAGAAATGATGATATGCAACTGTAGTGCTTCTGAATCGTAGGTGTATCGTCTGGAAAGCGTACAATCTTGTTTCACGATTCCCTTCATCTCAAACAACTGTAATCCCTTTAAAGGGTCAGTTCTCAGGCAGTTGAATGCAAACCCTGATGCTCCTGAAGACTCCTGAGGTTGTAAATCTCAGATCCACCAGACCATGTCCTGGACAAGCCAGAGTTCTCGGTCTGCCACATCAATTTCACTACTCTTCGGCCCCACGAGTGGCGATGAGAGATCATCATGACAGACACACACTCAGAACGGACAGAGGCAGAGTTGTAAACTTTGAACCGATGCCTCTTCAGCTCGTGGAGTAAAGGGGGTAAAGTACCATCTCTCGCCATGTGATCCAATGTGACTGCCTGACTGCCATCCGGCTGGAACTTACTGTCAGAGGAGCCAGTGAGTCTTCTCTCCCAGGGTGAGTGCATGGGGCTGCGGCCTGCAGCACCAGTGGGGAACGCCTGGCCAGGCCAGCCAGGACTAGTCCCTGGGCCCTACAGCCTCTTCCTGTCCCAAGTCCTCCTACGCATGATCACATTCATCTCCAGGGTCTCGTTTGCTCAACAACGACTCTCCATCCAAACAGCAGAATCCTCTCCCTTTCGCTAGCGTCTTCCAGATGGTCCATGTATCAGTAAGGCAAACCCATCCAAGCTACAGACTCATCCAAGGCCCACAGGGATTCTGCTTCTAGAATGTTTTTGAAAAGAAACTGCCATGCTTGAAGCCAGGGCGCCAACAGTGCAGGCATAAAGACAATGCAGTATGACCGAGAAATGTCTATTAGCCTAATCACTGCATGTTGAAAGTGTGAGATTTAAATTACCCCATATCCCTCCCAGCTCTTTTTGTGTGTGTGTGTGTGTGCGCTTAAGTTGACTGAAAACACATTCTCATTTACAGCAACGACCTTCGGAATAGTTACTTGGGACAGGAGGGGTGTTGGTGAATGATTACCAGCTCCACGGTGCTGCTGCTGCAGCCTCTGTATGTCTGCACTCTGCACAGTCAGCCTCCAGGCCTACTGTAACCGTTTGTCTGCACTCTGCACAGTCATCCTCCAGGCCTACTGTAACTGTTTGTCTGCACTCTGCACAGTCATCCTCCAGGCCTACTGTAATTTTGCCTGCCTGCCGGCAGAACAACTAGAGATCGACTAACCAGAGTCATAAAGGTTGCAGGCAGCCAGGCAACTTTAATACAAGGCATGTTTTTTCAGCCCTGTGCCTCTCCCCTGATCTGGATGATAGAGATTGTATTAGGACAGGGGTTTGAATCTGTCTGAGGGGGTAGAGCATTGTTGTGAATAAAGGGGAACATTAGCCCCTGGGCGCTTCATTAAGACAGCAGGTTGGATGTGGTAACTAACTTGTACATAAAAAAAAAAAAATGATGTAAACTACCCCTCTCAAGGGGGAATTTTTGGCTTCAAATAAATATACTCCGTGACGAACTAACAAAACAAGAACAACGTAAAACAAGAACATACACTTCTTCCTCCTAGACTGACATACAAGATAATGAACCACACAAAGGTGTGGGACATGACAACTAATATAGGATCCGCAATCAGAGACAACGCATAGCAGCTGCCTCTAATTGGGGACCCAACACAACACTACACAGAGCTAGAATAACTAGATCTGTCAGGCTCTGACCATGGCTAAATAGAGTAGCAAAAGGCTTCTCTATGGCCAGAGCCTGACAACAACACATTTATCTGCGTTCTACAACACATATTTTATCTGCATTCTACAACACATTTATCTACAATACATTATTTGGCATCAACTCCAAAGCTGCCTTGATGTAGTCTTTTATTCCCCATGCGTTATTCATGAAATGAAGAAAGACTGGGGGCTGCATAGTTTCACCTCCCCCCTACATTCAACCCAGACTCCAAGCTGCTCTGTTCTGGGTGTTGTCACAGTTCAGTAGGTGTTATAGCGGGTGCAGAGAAATGCTTATGTTACTAGCTACTAACGATGCAGTAAAATGTCAAACAAGTACACAAATATTTCCAAAAAACAAGAAATGAACAAATCCAATCAACAACCCAAATAGAACTGTAACAGTATTCCAAATGCAATCTATGCGTATATACACCAGATTAATTTACACAATATATATATATATATATTACTAAGAATATGCACAGCAGTAGATACATGACCAAAAGTATGTGGACACCTGTTTGTCGAACATCTCATTCCAAAATCATGGGCATTAATATGGAGTTGGTCCCCCCACCGATCTCGTCAAACCATTTCTGTATGGACCTCGCTTTGAGAACGGGGACATTGTCATTCTGAAACAGGAAAGGGCCTTCCGCAACCTGTTGCCACAAAGTTGGAAGCACAGAATAGTCTAGAATGCCATTATTCCTCCTCCACCAAACTTTACATTTGACACTATGCATTGGGACAGGTAGCGTTCTCCTGCCATCCGTCAAACCCAGATTTGTCCGTCGTACTGCCAGATGGTGAAGCATGATTCACCACTCCAGAAAATGCGTTTCCACTGCTCCAGAGTCCAATGGCGGCAAGCTTTACACCACTCCAGCCGGAGCTTGGCATTGCGCATGGTGATCTTAGGCTTGTGTACGGCTGCAAGGCCATGGAAACCCATTTCATGAAACTCCCGACGAACAGTTCTTGTGCTGACGTTGTTTCCAGAGGCTGTTTGGAACTCCGTAGTGAGTGTTGCAACCAAGGACAGATGATTTTTATGCGGTTTAGCACTGTGGTTCCGTTCTGTGTGGCCTACTTCACGGCTGAGCCGTTGTTGCTCCTAGACGTTTCCACTTCACAATAACAACACTTACAGTTGATGGGACAGCTCTAGCAGGGCAGAAATTTGACTGACTTGTTGGAAAGGTGGCATCCTATGACAGTGCCACGTTGAAAGTCACTGAGCTCTTCAGTAAGGCCATTCTAATGCCAATGTTTGTCTATGGAGATTGGATGGCTGTGTGCTTTATTTTATACACCTGTCATTAACGGGTGTGACTGAAATAGCCAAATAAACTTATTTGAAGGGTGTCCACATACTTTTGTGTGTGTGTGTATATATATATATATATATATATATATATATATATATATATATATATATATTAGTGAGTTATGTCAAGAATCCAGTATATAAATACATATGCAGTGTGTATAAACAGTGTAACTAAAATGCAATGTACAGTATTAGAAATATTAAAATGAACTGTGCAGAGAACACAGTATCTGAATACACAGTACAAAACCCCATTGCAAAATTGATAGAGTAAAGATACAGAGCATGGTGAGGATGGACAGTATGTCAATAGAAATGTGTGTACAGCAGTAGTTTTATATAGGATGAGCCATGACTAGAATACAGTATTTACATATAAAGTGGGTAAAGCAGTTTGCAAACATTACTGAAGTGACCAGTGTTCAATGACTATGTAGGGAAGAAGTCTCAAAGTTGCAGGGTAGAGTACCGGGCGGTAGGGCTGGGCGATATGACCAAAATCTCATATCCCGATTTTTATAGGCCATTTTCATATCCCGATAATGATACATATCACGATATAGCACAGTTACAGCATAGTTTATATAAAATTATCACATGTAAAGGCCTATTTCTTATTACGTTTTGAATTATACTCAACAAATAAAAGGTACACACTGTATTATTTCTAATTTTATTTAGAACCTTGTGTGCAAATGTTCAATTAAGCATGTAACAAAATATTAATGTATCAAATCTAAACAAGGTAAATATGAAACACTATAGTTCTTTGCCATGTGGTAAGCCGCAAAAGCCTCTTGCAACGTCTGAGTTGGGGGTTTGTCCGACTGTACTTTTTTGGGTCTCATCTAGACTCTCCGTACTGTTTCACATTATTCTTGCGTTGGTGGTAAGAAGTTAGTGGTGTTTGAGCCTGTTGTCGGGACCGGCTGCAGCATATTTTGCAGAGGACGGTTTTCTGGTCCATGTCAGACTTTTCATACCCAAACCATGTCCATGTGACCGAAGTAGCCCCTCTTATGTACAAGCTCTGTGTCTTCGTGCTCTGTGTCACGTTCACTCTCCATGTTTGTTTGTGTTGCAAATTTCCTTCAACACGGCACGCAAAGCGTCGTCCAACTGACAAAAAAATATTGCCATAAAGAGTGTGATTTCGACACAACGAAATAAACGATAGAGCATAATATGAAACGATAGACGTTTTTCTATCGTCAGACTATATATATCGTCATATCGCCCAGCCATACCGGGTGGTAGCCGGCTAGTAACAGTGACTAAAGTTCAGGGCAGTGTACTGGACAGAGGCCAGCTAGTCGTGACTGTTTAACAGTCCGATTGCCTGGAGATAGAAGCTGTTTCTCAGTCTCTCGGTCCAAGCTTTGATGCACCTGTACAGTCTGTGCACACTCACTCACTGCAGGCAGTGCCTGGGGGGCCTGCAGAATGATGCCAGTGTTTTAGACAGGGTGACATTTTCCACCCAGCTCCCTGCCCCGCTCTCCCAGCAACTGGCTGCCTGCTTTTGACACTGCCCCAGAACACCAGGGTGTAATGAGGGTATTGTCCCTGCAGCTAGAGTGCATTCAAAAAGTATTCCGACCCCTTGCTATGGGACTCATAATTAAGCTCAGGTGCATCCTGTTTCCATTGATCATCCTTGATGTTTCTACAACTTGGAGTCCACCAGTGGTCAATTCAGTTGATTTGGACATGATTTGGAAAGGCACACACATGTCTATATAAGGTCCCACAGTTGACAGCGCATGAGGTTGAAGTAATTGTCCGTAGAGCTCCGAGAAAGGATTGTGTTGGGGCACAGATCTGGGGAAGAGTACCAAAAACATTTCTGCAGCAACAACACAGTGACCTCCATTCTTAAATGGAAGAAGTTTGGAACCACCAAGGCTCTTCGTAGAGCTGGCCGCCCGGCCAAACTGAGCAATCGGGAGAAGGGCCTTGGTCTGGGTGGTGACCAAGAACCCAATGGTCACTCTGACAGAGCTCCAGAGTTCCTCTGTGGAGATGGGAGAACCTTCCAGAAGGACAACCATCTCTGCAGCACTCCACCAATCAGGCCTTTATGGTAGAGTGGGCAGACTGATGCCACTCCTCAATAAAATGCATATGGCAGCCCACTTGGAGTTTGCCCAAAGGCACCTAAAGGACTTTCAAACCATGAGAAACAAGATTCTCTGGTCTTATGAAGCCTAGATTGAACTTGGCCCGAATGCCAAGTGTCATGTCTGGAGGAAACCTGGCACCATCCCTAAGCATGGTGGTGGCAGCATCATGCTGTTAGGTTGTTTATAAGTGGCAGGGACTGGGAGACTAGTCAGGATTGAGGGAAAGATGAATGTTGGAAAGTACAGAGATCCTTGATGAAAACCTGCTCCGGGACCTCAGACTGGGGAAAAGGTTCACCTTCCAACAGGACAATGACACTGAGCACACAGCCAAGACTATGCAGGAGCAGCTTCTGAATATCCTTGTGTCCCAGCCAGAGCCTGGACTTTTTATTTAACTAGGCCTAGGAACAGTGGGTTAACTTCCTTGTTCAGGGGCAGAACTAAAGATTTGTACCTTGTCAGCTCGGGGATTCGATCCAGCAACCTTTTGGTTACGGGCCCAATGGTTATGGGCCCAACTACCCGGCTACCTGCCGCCCCTAAATACAGGTGTGCCAAGCTTGTAGCGTCATATCCAAGAAGACTCGAGGCTGTAATCGCTGCCAAAGGTGCTTCACCAAAGTACTGAGGAAAGTGTCTGAATACTTATGTAAATGTGATATTTTTTATACATTTGCATAAATCTCTAAACCTGTTTTTGCTTTGGGGGTATTGTGTGTAGATTGAGGGGAAACAAACAATTTTAGAAGTAAGGCTGTAACGTAACAATATGTGGAAAAAGTCAAGGGGTCTGAATACTTTCCGAATGCGCTGTGTGTTTGTGTATGCAAATGGCCCTTTATTATCTACATGGAACAGAGCATTTCTAGTAGTTGTTCAAGTGATCCCTTCCTGACATTCTTAGTAAGGCTGTTTTCCTCTGGCCTGTGGAGATGCCTTTCCAGATATGTTCGTGTTCATCTGGGGTTGTGGCTAGTTGCTGCTAGTCGACAGTTTTGGTTGGCTGCCTTACTTTATCCCTTTTTTGTTTTTATTCAGTGAAAGTTATTGCATGGTCAGTAATGTGGTCTTATGGTCAGTAAAGTCTTTACTGAAATGTTAGCAGTATGGGTACTGAATTTCTTCAAATCATAATGTTTGCTCTGTATCTTTCATCATGAGAGGAAATGTAAGATGGTCATCTCTGTTTAATTTCTCCTGTGCACTGCCCCTGTGCTAACTGGGCTCCCACTCTGGGGAGAGGGATCTTCTCTAGAGGAAAAAATACTTTGAAATGGAGAGATCGTTTACTAGACACAGAACTTACATTGAAACACAACCATCGGACCTCCAAAAACAACTGACTCTGGTTGAGGTATAGAGTGAGTGAAATGGAAACCGGTCAGGCTAAATGGCATAGCAGTGATCTTGGAACTACCCTGTGTGTCTTTTAGAACATATCCACAGACATTGCAAAGCGAAACCTTGGAGAATAAAACCGAGAGAAACTCAAAAGAGAAACCCGATCGGCTGAACTGGCAATTTGGGAATCTCCACCCAAATTCCTGAGAATCCATAAGGACGTTTCTCCCCTCTTCACCCCAAAAAATAAATTTCTCTGTCAGGCCAGTCCCTGAGAGTGAGAAACTTGGCTTGAAGTCTCTCTCTCCCAGGCAGATCCCAATGGTCTGTTGGCTTGTGCTCTGACTTCCATACTACTGTTCCCCCTCAGCCTTATCCATAGAGAGATCCTAGTGGTGACAGGCTTCTGTGTGGAGGTCGGGTTACTGAAAGGTGAGCTCTGGGCCCGGATCACGAGCCAGTCGATTCTGCACTGCGCTCTATTGTGCTGCATTGCACTGTATGTTGTGTTACTGTATGGTGTGTCACAGTACAGACTTGGATGTGGTGAGCCAGAGAGGAGCAGGCAGGCCGATGCTGGGATGATGAGCTCATGGAGTTACTTATTCATGAGTATTGAGTGATGGAGGAAAGCTAACATAAGGCAGACAGACGGGACAGACAGACACTCAGACAGACGCTCTCGGAACATGAACGTTTGCTCCTGCACTGCACTGTCAGCTATGGCTGGTAGTTGTGTTAATTAGTAATAGTATTCTGCACTTCGATGGCACCAGTAACCTGTATCATCACAACACTCAAAAGTGAGGAGCAAAGATTAACTACAGTTCATGGGTCAACAGGAGCCTTTGGTGTAATGGCCAATGCAGTTTCTGCTGTAAGACAGGAGCCAGTCTGTCCTGGCCATAATTCCTCAGTTGTCTCCTCTCTTCATGAGGTCAACAGTGTCCTATAGGAGACCTAGGCCTATTAATTTGAATGCTCAGATTATTCAGATTAATTCTACTTGTTTATTAATGCAGGTCATAGCCTGCAGGTTGTCCCACAGGAAAGTTACTTTTCCTGCCGGATGCGTAAGGGCTGCGCTGAAAAACATGACTTTAAATAGCATTTTGCCTTTGTTGTTTTCATTGGTCAATTGAAGCCCATTTTCTCAGAATCACAGACCTTTTAGAGGCTCTAGCTGGTTCTGTGTTGTAAGGACTCTCTACTGCATGCGTAAGCTGTTTCCCAACCAACGCAGTGCTGGCCCTAAACACCACTGTGTTTGTGTGTGTATAAGTTTACATACACCTTAGCCAAACACATTTAAACTCAGTAAAAATTCCCTTTCTTAGGTCAGTTAGGATCACTACTTTATTTTAAGAATGTGAATTGTCAGAATAATAGTAGTGATTTATTTCAGCTTTTATTTCATCACATTCCCAGTGGGTCCGAAGTTTACATACACTCAATTAGTATTTGGTAGCATTGCCTTTAAATTATTTAACTTGGGTCAAACGTTTCGGGTAGCCTTCCACAAGCTTCCCACAATAAGTTTGGGAATTTTGGCACATTCCTCCTGACAGAACTGGTGTAACTGAGTCAGGTTTGTAGGCCTCCTTGCTCGCACATGCTTTTTCAGTTCTGCCCACAAACCTTCTATAGGATTGAGGTCAGGGCTTTGTGATGGCCACTCCAATACCTTGACTTTGTTGTCCTTTGGAAGTATGGTTGGGGTCATTGTACATTTGGAAGACCCATTTGTGACCAAGCTTTAACTTCCTGAATGATGTCTTGAGATGTTGCTTCAATATATCCACATCATTTTCCTTCCTCGTGCACTAGTCCCTCCTGCAGCAAAGCACCCCCACAACATGATGCTGCCACCCCCGAGCCTAACGATGGTCATTATGGCCAAACCGTTCTATTTTTGTTTCATCAGACCAGAGGACATTTCTCCAAAAAGTACGATCTTTGTCCCCATGTGCAGTTGCAAACCACAGTCTGGCTTTTTTATGGCGGTTTTGGAGCAGTGGCTTCTTCCTTGCTAAGCGGCGTTTCAGGTTTTGTCGATATAGGACTTGTTTTACTGTGGATATAGATTCTTTTGTACCTGTTTCCTCCAGCATCTTCACAAGGTCCTTTGCTGTTGTTCTGTGATTGATTTGCACGTACATTCATCTCTAGGAGACAGAACACGTCTCCTTCCTGAGCGGTATGATGGCTGCGTGGTCCCATGGTGTTTATACTTGCGTACTATTGTTTGTACAGATGAACGTGGTACCTTCAGGCGTTTGGAAATTGCTCACAAGAATGAACCACACTTGTGGAGGTCTACCATTTTGTTTCTGAAGTCTTGGCTGATTTTCTTTTGATTTTCGCATGATGTCAAGCAAAGGGGCTCAGAGTTTCAAGGTAGGCCTTGAAATACATTCACAGGTACACCTCCAATTGACTCAAATGATGTCAATTAGCCTATCAGAAGCTTCTGAAGCCATGACAACATTTTCTGGAATTTTCCAAGCTGTTTAAAGACATCTGACCCACTGGAATTGTGATTTATAGTGAAATAATCTGTCTGTAAACAATTGTTGGAAGAATTTCTTGTGTCATGCACAAAGTAGATGTCCTAACCAACTGAGCCTTCAACTTTCTGAGGAGGCTCAGGTCCTTCAACGTGTGCAGCAAACTACTGCATACCTTCTACCAGTCTGTGGTGGCCAGTGCCATCTTTTTTGCAGTGGTGTGCTGGGGAGCCAACATTAAAGCCGGTGATGCTTCTCGGGTAAATAAGCTGATCAGGAAGGCTAGCTCTGTCCTGGGGATGAGCCTTGACACTCTAGAGGAGGTGGCAGAGAGACGGATCCTGGCTAAACTGCTGGCCATCATGGATAAATTCACCCACCCTCTACATGCCATGGTTATGATGCAGAGGAGCACCTTCAGTCACAGACTGATCCCACCACGGTGTGCCAGAGAGCGCTACAGGAGGTCCTTCCTGCCGGCGGCTATTAGACTATATAATGCCTCACCGGGGTGCTGTGCCGTCGGCAACATAGATCTGGAACTGTTGGGGTGCTAGGCCCTAGTTTAACAATTATGCATCCATCCGTGAGTAACTCTGGTCCGTAATCACTCATTCACTCAGGACCTATTTATTCATGCAGGTCTGTTTATACATACTCATGTACAGTTATCATATCACGTGCAATATTGCAAGTAATTCTTGGACCTAACTTACGTAGTCATTCACTCAGGAATGCATATTAGTATCCTGTCAGTTGCACCTTTTCTCATTGCTTTAAGTATATCGAATGTGCAATACGTGCAGTTATCTGTAATTCAACCCTGCGCACTAAAGACTGTATTTTAAGGGTATTACTATTATTACCCCAAATTATATCATACACACATTTAGCTATTAAAGTTTCTCTTCCTGTCATTTACCTGTACAGTTTGTAACCATGCAAGTATTCACTTATCTGTAAATATAACTGTATATTTACCTGTACAGCTAATTTAACCAGGCAAAATATTCACTTACCTGTTCATTTGGCCAGTCTGTCTATTAAGTAAACTATTATTACCCTCGCTCATATCATATGCATTTTTAGCTACTGAAGTATTTCTCTGCCATCGACCTGTATAGTATAGTTAACCATCCAACGTCCACCAATGTATAGTGTACATATTCAGCCAACCACCCATACTATGCAATCTTTTTTTATACTTTTTCATACTGCCGCTCTATGTATCATGTTTCGGTCTTTTGTGTACCTTCGTTGTGGCATTTTGCACCTGCCCTGTGTTTTGTTGTAGCTGCTTGACAAAGAAATTTCCCCCTCGGGGATCAATAAAGTACCTATCTATCTATACATACATACATACATACATACATACATACATGCATACATGCATACATACATACATACATACATACATACATACATACATACATACATACATACATACATACATACATACATACATACATACATACATACATACATACATACATACATACATACATACATACATACATACATACACACATACATACATACTGGGCCAGAATCAACCCCTTCTTTGGCTCTGGACCACATTCAGCATATTGTGATATCGCTGCCGCAGAGAGAATACTATCACTTTGAGACTAAGCAGTGAGCGGAGAATGAAAACACAGGCTGTCCTTGTGTTATTGAAAACTTCCATTAGGCCCAGCGGTGCAGCTACGCCAGTAGACCCAGGGGACAACAGGCTTGTCTCAGAGGGGAAACAGCACAGCACCAACAACTGAAGTTGCATTCACAGGGGGTCTATGTTCAATAAAACTGTGAAACAGACCTTGCTGCTGTAACACATCTTGCTTATTCTTTTTTTCATTACAAGCCCCCCGCCTCCCTGGCTCTGATTCAGTGCTATTGCAAGGTTGTTACCCGTCATCATAGTAGTCTTTGTGGGTAGCTGAGCTCAGTCTAATGAGAAATTATTTTGGGGACTTGAGGTGCTGTGGTTTTCCCCTACCCCCTTGTTTTTCCCTTCACACTGCAAATACCTCTCCATATTGCTGTCTTGGCTCAAGCCATGTGACAGTGGTCTGGCCGACCACACCTTTACCAGGGACTTAGTTGACCTTGTTTAGTTGAGGAAGTTTGGCTGCTGTAAACTGTAGCGTACATGCGGCAGGTAGCCTAGCGGTTAGTTAAGGTCGCTGGTTTGAATACCCGAGCCGACAAGGTGAAAAACCTGTCAATGTGTCCTTTAGCAAGACACTTAACCCTAATTTGCTCCAGGGGCGGCGTACTACTATGGCTGACCCTGTAGGTAGGCTGTTATTGTAAATAAGAATTTGTTCTTAACTGACTTGCCTAGTTAAATAAAGGTTAAATAAATAAATAAAATAAAAACATGCAGACATGCCGTCACCTGCTGAATGAGTCAGGTGCTTTACAAACCTTTCACTCATAACGTTATAACTCTGAACAGGCCGTGCCTGGAGGTTAGAGTGTAGAGTGGGGGTTTTGAAGGAGAAAACCCAGGCTTAGCATTGTACACAGCTCTGTCTGCTCTGTGCTCAGCATACAGGATGTGATGTGTGATACAACCTGCTATAGAATCAAGGCTCTGCACAGATCTCACCACTGACCTGAGGAGAGAAGCTATCATAGAAATATTATTACTTTAATGCATTTATTTATGGTTTTGGTACCTATCACCGTCATGCTCTAACAGTATTACCTACTTCTGCAGGTGTGTGTGTGTGTGTGTGTGTGTGTGTGTGTGTGTGTGTGGTGTGGGTTCAGAGGCCTGTAAGAGATGGTGGCTGACAGACGTGTGGAGTCATACTGTTTTTCCACTTGAGCAGAGCACCAGTCTCCTGGTAAAGTCATTTCCTTGGGAGGCATGCTGCTGGGGATAATGCTCACTGTACCCTGAGTAATCCCTAGCTGTGTCCATTACACACACACACACCATTGGCAGATAGAATGTGACATACACCAACTTTCTCCATCTCATGTAGTTTGTCATGAAATATTTATTTGCATATGTGGAGGCATGGGATCATAATCATTTATTTGGGTTTGGATGAAATCCGAGCGTGGAGGGTAAGGATTAGCTGGTTTACCTGCTCAAGTTAATGGATGGAAGGACACCCCGTCTGACCCGACTTTATTTGTGGTCACTTCCGTTCACGTGTCAATATCGGGCCGATTTTGGCCTTTTCTAGTCTATCAACTATCAAAAATCAGTAGCAGCAGCAAGCTAGCTCATTTTCCAACAGAAAGGTGCAGCATTGAGAAACTGATGAATTGACACAATGGACAAAATTGAACTCCTGTTGCAAAGTTTAGTTTAATTCACTAATAACAAGACTCATGTCGACGTGCCCGTACCTGCATGTAATAAGCAAGCAGATATCTGTGACCTGCAAAGATTACAATAACTAACCCTTTCATCTGTGGTGTTAGCTAGCTATATTAGCTACTATTCTAGTTAGCTGGCTAGATAAGCACGGTGCTAAGATATCAGATGGGAGCTAATTGCCAACGTAGCTAGCTAACGTTAGCTGGCTATAATTCTGAACATGCACCATTTCCGGCAAAGAGCCATCTGACATGCGGTATAACCAGAGTTTCTAAACCTCTTTGGTGTAACTTTAGCTATTTACTGGTGTACTGATCTGACCATCCGCAATCGTATTTGTAAATTGACAGTTGATAGTCGGATTAGATGATTGTCGTAATAGGGAAAGAAGGAAGTGTTTTTTTTTAACATGCTTAAATAAAGGTTGGCAACAGGTTTAGCTACCTAAGAATATCCCTGTATGTTTATGGACAAAGAATGCTGTAGATCAGCGTGCGTTCTCACTTCTCAAACTATGGACAGAACGTGCATCATTGTTAAAATTGTTTTCCTACCCTCGCTCTCCTTGTTAGATACGCACATTTATGACTTGGTAGCATATGTCATCGCCATAGAGCTAGTTATCATAATAGCATTAAACAGCAGCCAGCAAGTGATATGATCTATGGAGATATGTGAAAGGCAGCGGAGTTACAGCCTTGCTCTATCCAATTGTAGCAGTATGATGACGTTACAACCCGCCCATTTCTTGACAGGTCGCTGGACCATCGTGGCACCCGAGTTGTTTTAGAGAAATAAACATTTTCAAATATAATTATATTAAATATTGGCCTCCTTGAACCTCAAAAATGTGATCGTTCTCTAATGTCAACAATCATTAGCTCAACTAAAGTAGTTGCTCTGTTCGTTTACTGTGTGAAAAGACCGAGGACACCAAAGACGGAATTGAGAAGCATTCGTTCTTATCGTTATTGGAGGCATATAAGGCCTCTCCTTCTCTGTTCTCCATCCCCCCCCTAGGCTTTCATGAGTACAGGACCCTGACATGTGCTGAGCATTTAAGCGCTGAAGCTCTGGAGGTCCTGAAATGGCAAAAGAAGCCATTTTATTGGAGGAGAAATGATTTCCATCCAGGCAGCTGAGTAAGCTGTGTGAATCAGAATGGCAGACCTGGTCACAGTCCATGCTCCTGAAAATACTTTAGCACCTTGTTTTTTTCCTACTCTCGATCTCTCTGTCCCCTCTCTCTCTCTCTCTCTTTCACTCTTTTGTTCTCTCTCTTTCTGTGTGTCTTGGTGTGAAACGGTTGTGTACATGTGCTGTCTTGCATATCTCATTTGGCATGCTTTTCCGAGTCGCAGGGATGTACTTCTGGAATGGTTGGTCAATTCCGTATCAGTTGTTGATCTTCTAGAGCATACAGGGTACGGATACTTACATGTTCATAATTATTTTTACATGAACAACACATCACCTCTGTCCCTAAGTCAGGTGAAGTCATGGTATTAGTCATAGTAAAGACATAGTATTAGCCCATGATCTGTGCTCACATTTTCTGAGAATGGGTTTCTTGTATGGTAGAACAGGCCCATTGAATTGACTGTAGCTTGTGCTTTCTTTTTCTCCTCCCTCCATGTGTGCATATGGACGGAGTCTGTGTGGTGCGTCAATGAGGAGAGGTCCGTAGGGATGGCCTGCGTATTGTTCTCTCTCAGAGGAAGTGTGTTGGCTGGAGTCCACCAGTCAGTCTCTGTGGGTCTGTCTAGGTCCTAAGCCCAGCCTGAACACCGCCTCGCTCCTAGGCAGGGAACAAGCCATGGGAAAGATTGAGACCTCTTTCTCTCTCTCTCTCTTTCTCTTTCTTTCTTTCTTTCTTTTTCTTTCTTTCTTTCTCCTTTCTCTCTCTTTCTCTCTCTTTCTCTCTCTTTCTTTCTCTCTCTCTTTCTCTTTCTTTTTCTCGCTCTCTCTTTTTCTCGCTCTCTTTTTCTCTCTTTTTCTTTCTTTCTTTCTTTCTTTCTCTCTTTCTTTCTTTCTCTCTTTCTTTCTTTCTCTCTTTCCCTACAGCTCAGACATGGGTAGAGGAGGAGACTCAGGGCTGGGCTGTGTATTTTATTTTTTTATTTATTTCACCTTTATTTAACCAGGTAGGTCAGTTGAGAACAAGTTCTCATTTGCAACTGCGACCTGGCCAAGACAAAGCAAGGCAGTGCGACAAAAAAACAACAGAGTTACACATGGGAAATAAACAAACGTACAGTCAACACAATAGAAAATCTATATACAGAGTGCAAATGTAGTGCAAAATGCAGTAAGGTATAGATCTGTGGTGGGGATGATACTGGCAGTTTCTCACTATCTATTCTCAGCCTCCAAACAAGTCATGAAGTAGGAAGGTTAGACAATCAATAAGCCCATTGGTTGTCTATTACCAGAATGCTAACAAAATTCGCACACGTAAAATCGAATTCCCATGGAGGCTGCTAGCTAAATATGCTAACAAGCTCAAACAAAAGTAAACGAATACCAAAGACAGGCAATCCAGCTCATAAAGTTATACATGCATAGGTAGGAACTAACAAATGTCATTTTTGGTGAGTTGGACATTTACAAGTGAATGTGAACGAGAGACATTGTGCAAATGAACAAGGTTTTGACGCATGCTTGTCGGAAGGGAAAACTCTTCTGTTGTTGTCTGACAATAAAGCAATTTTCTGCCTAAATGTGTTGCACAAAGGTATTTTCTGTGAAGGAAAACCCTTGTCAATACACAGCTGGACTCACCTGTTCCTACTTTCTCTCCCTGTGCTATGTACAAACAAACACCTGACTGGCTCAACTGTTTTGGGGAACTACAGTAAGCTTCATAATGTAAACTGTTCTGGGGAACTACTGTAAGCTTCATAATGTAAACTGTTCTGGGGAACTACTGTAAGCTACATAATGTAACATGTGTAGGGCTGACCCCATTTAGTCAACTGGTCGATTGTTTGGTCGAGCAGTAGCAAAACATTTAAATAAAAAATCATGGTGTACAAGAGACCTGTCTTATTTGCGCCTGTCTGAGTGGACTGATCCATTGTGGAGGCCATGGGGATGGCACAGTCCATCACTCTAAGACATGTGATACTGAAATTGTATATGGTTATATTACATGAGCAATTTGTGCAGCACTAATAAAAAAAAATAAAAAAAATTGTTTATAACATGCGCTTTCTCCCGCGTTGGATAGTGTTCGGGGTTCTGAAACGCATCACTGCACTGTTGAATTGGCGCCTTTTTCATAGACCATGTTTCTGTGTGAATAATAACAAAGTTAACCAACATATTTGTGTTTAGAACAATGGGCGGAGGCAGCAGCGGAGTTAGGAGACGAGAAAACAGCCATTGCCTTGATTGTCTAAAAAAAGTGAAGGAGTTAACCCCAACTTAATTAGGTCTATAACCAATAGCATACCTGTTAAATGTGCCTGGCTTTATAAATCATCCATATAAGTCTACAGAAATAAGACGGATCCTGCTGTTGCCTGTTTGTGTTTTTAATAGCCTACTGATTCCGTGACGTCTCACGCAACCACGTCAGACCATGTCAGATAAACAATTTCCCAAATTCAGCTGTTTTTAATCTTTGCTGTGCTTTAATAAAGGCTTTATAATGTATTTAGTGTTTACACTGTTCCAAATAGTCAGAAATTATATTTATAATAATAATAACCCTCCCTTTTCTCGTTGTTGTTTATTATTATTATTATTATGATCATTATTATAATAATAAGGATGACCACTATCGAGCTGTAGGCCTAAGAGTTCTGTTTAGTCTTAATACCGTAACTTACTACTTATATAGGCTACTCATTCAAACATGAATTTGTTCATGTCATCACACAGCATATGAGTTATTCATGATTTGAAATGCAATCAAGCATTTTCATTTTAAATTAAATAACAAAGCAACGGAAATAACCGTTCCGTTTCAGAAATTGCATTCCTGAATGAATTCGACTGTTTTTAGTCTTTGCTGTAATTTGTATTTATTTATTTTATCTTTATTTAACCATGTAGGCCAGTTAAGAACAAGTTCTCATTTACAACTGCGACCTGGCCAAGACCAAGCAAAGCAGTGCGACAAAAACAATAGAGTTACACATGGAATAAACAAACATACAGTCAATAACACAATTGAAAATCTATGTACACTGTGTGCAAATGTAGTACGATTAGGAAGGTAGGCCAATAAATATGACATAGTGGCGAAATATTTACTAAAATTAGCATTAACACTGGACTGATTGATGTGCAAATAGAGATACTGGAGTGCAAATTAGCTAAAATAATAAATATGGGGATGAGGTGCAGTGATCGGTAAGCTGCTCTGACAGCTGATGCTTAAAGTTATTGAGGAGGATGGTAGTCTCTGGCTTCAATGATTTTTTTGCAATTCGTTCCAGTCATTGGCAGCAGAGAACTGGAAGGAATGGTGGCCAAAGGAGGTGTTGGCTTTGAGGTGTGTGACCAGTGAAATATACCTGCTGGAGCGCATGCTACGGGTGGGTGTTGCTATGGTGACCAGCGAGCTGAGATAAGGCGGGGATTTACCTAGCAAAGACTTATAGATGACCTGGAGCCAGTGGGTTTGACGACAAATGTTTTTTATTTTATTTTTTATTGTGGATAAGAAGTTTGTACCTAATCAAATAACTTATTATTTGTTTAATAAAATAAAAAAAACTCTAAGAATAAAGGCCCTTTGTGTTCTCTCTAATTAGGTCTTGTTAGTGACTTTTACCATATGTGTAAATGTCATGAAAGAAAGTATTCCAACCTTTTTTTTAGACTTGATTTGGTACAATTCTATAATTGCGATTAGACTCACAAACAGCGTGTGTGTGCGGGGGAAGAACCCCAATTTGGCACAATTTGCTGCACGCGTCTGGTACTCTAAAAAGTTTGACAGGATTGGCAGGTCTGAGAATGTGCACAGTGCTTACTGGATAGGTTAACCTCAAAAAGAAGAAGAGGGTCACATGAGGACAGACCGCTGAAAGTATGTGCTGTCAGCTGTGTTGACTGGTGTGTGTGTGTTTCAAAATGTCTCTCAGCCCAGCACTGTTCTAAGGGATCTCTTGGAACGATAAAACATTGACCTCGCATGGAGTTTTATCTCAGGCTGCTAAAAGCATCTAAAATAAAATATATAATCTCCAGCACCACATCAACATATATGAAAATGGCACGTTTCTATGTTTTTCTACCGTTGGTCAAAATCACACGTCGCGTTGGAAACACACACACATTTTTTACTAAAAAACACAACGCGCCATTTTCATATATGTTGGGGTGCTGCTGGAGATGATGAATATGAAGTTGAAAAAAGTTTCCCTTTTAATTCTGGAGACAAAAGATCACTGGTTCTTCTCTTAGACGCCATTAGCTGGAATTCTCATCGGTAGAAGTATGGAGTGTCTGTACTCTGTAAGCCTGTGCTGTGTGTCTGTAGCTATCCTTTCATTTGACATACTCTTGATAGTACCCAGTGTGATCATTGAGGAAATACAGCCTGGCACAGGAATAATGTATTGACTCAACATGTGTTTGTTATCCATTGTCAAATGGGTTCTCATTCATGGCTCGTTTTAAATTTCATCCATAGTGTGCATGTCACTGTAAGCGGTCATATAGTCCGCCTCCCTCCAACCCTAACCTCTCTCTCGCTCCCTCTTCTCTCCATCTCTCTCTCTCAGGACCAGTTTGAAAACCTTGACAAGCATACTCAATGGGGGATCGACTTCCTAGAGAGGTATGCAAAGTTTGTCAAGGAAAGGCTGGAGATCGAACAGACATATGCAAAACAGTTGAGGTAAAGACCCATTCAAACTATCTGGCCCATGTGGCTTTTATCATTCAATTCCATATAACGTTTCTTTGAATAATTAATTGAATGAGTATTCTGTGTAGATTACTGTATTCTGTTAGATGTAGACCTATATTAGACATGGATGCATTGCTACTGTATATTAACCATCAATATGTTAATCACGTTATATCAGTTTTGTGTCAGGTGATTCAATAATGACTAGGATAATGATGTGATTTGGATCCTGTCTTTTGATGAATATCTAAAAGCATTTGTGGTACAGAGACAGCCCACTCAGCCTGAACAATAGTGCCAGCTCGGCCCAATTTGACATGGTTGTGCTGCCATGAATAGATGTTCTGGATAGGCTACTAATCAATATAATAGACTTAACCACAGAACAAATGAATTTCTGGGCGGTGGCTACTGGCCAGTCTCTAGACAGTAGAGGAGTGGGCAGATGCCAACGCCCCTCAAATGGTAAAGCTGGAGTTTGTTACAGCATGTAAATCAAATCCAAATCAAATGTTATTTGTCACATGTGCCGACAGGTGTAGACCTTACAGTGAAATGCTTACTTACAAGCCTTTAACCAACGATGTATAACCATTATACGCTGTTGGATTACACTCTCAAGGCTGTATCCTCTCTGACATCCTTGTGTTCCAACCTTGGGCGCAAATCCTTGAGTTCTAAAACGACATTAATTCTACCAGTAGGCAGTCATTGTAAATAAGAATTTGTTCTTAACTGACTTGCCTAGTTAAATAAAGGTTCTATTTAAAAAACTAAATGAATTCGAGATTGAGACTACTGGTTTAACAAGATTAGGCTGCGAGTAGGAAGATACTGTATAGGCTAGGTTCGTAAACCATAGGTGACAACTCACTGAACCTGCACACACACACACACACACACACACACACACACACACACACACTCACACGTGGCTCATATGACGTCACCATGACATGATGGGGTTCAACTTCTGCTTCCTGCTTAATCGTCCCCTCTACTCTGAGAGAGCATTACTCTGTCTCCTTCCTTCTTTTATTAGACTGGTTTGTTTTCCCAATTAAATAAATGCCATCTGAAATAACATTATTTTATGTATTTTTCTGTACTTGTTTGTGAATAACTGGTGCCTCATCTGATGCCATTCTAGCAGCCATGAAATGCAATCTGCCATAATGACTTCTTAGTAAGATTTAGACTCTCCGGACAGCCTGTCTCTGTGTTCAGGTATTGTTCTGTGTGAATCATAGAGGCGCCAGGCCAGACTGATGTTTATCAGTCTGTGTGTTTGTGTGTGTGTGTGTGGGGGGAGCTGGCCCCCCTGCTTCCCAGGACGGGGAAACAGAGTGCTATTTGGTGGAAGCACCAGACATCATTAATTGGGCTCAGTGGGGACTGATTGGAGGAGGGGGCAGGGCAGCGGCAAGTTCTGAACCTCTCTGTATTCCTCCTCTATTCATCCCTGAAGAGTGAGTGGAACCAGAGCAACATGCCTGAAGAGCCCCACAGCACAGCCCCACACTACAGGAGCCTCTCTCCAGAGGGACTACTTTATCAAAGAGAACCCCACACTACAGGAGCCTCTCTCCAGAGGGACTACTTTATCAAAGAGAACCCTGTCTTTGTTGCTCGTCTTCCATGTGTTCTGTTGGGAACAAGAGAGAGCAGGAATATCACACACTACCAGGTTATCTGTGTTGGTCTGACCTACTTTTATCTAGTCTCTCTCTGTCTCAGAGGAGCATCTGACTGAGGGAAATTTGAGCTATCACATATTCGCATACAAAAGGAAGTATTGAAGTAAAGAAATATCTGTGATTTTTAGTTGATGTGCTCCTGTCTTGGGGATTGAAAAAGGCAGCTGTTTGTTCTGTCTGTCGCTCTTATCTGTCTCTGACCATCTGTCTCCTCTCCCCTCACAGGAACCTGGTGAAGAAGTACTGTCCCAAGCGCTCCAAAGATGATGAACCTAGGCAAGTAGATTAGACCCGTTTTATTAACTGGTTAACAACCTGTGAGCAGTGTCAGCTTTATAGCACACACAGAGCATTTCCACTAGACCTGTCACCAACAAACACAGACTGCCATGGCAACCCAGCACATGTTTAATTGCTTCCATAGAATAGAGTAACAGAGTTAGCAAGTCCTACAGCTGTGTAGGATATCTGGCTCTGACGTACGGTCACAGTGCTTGGCCACGCCAAGGTGACATGATTGGCTGTTAACGTACCGGAATTATATCAAAGGAAAGAGCTGTAAGAGAAGGGGTGGGGGAGAGGGAGAGTGAGGGAAGGAGGGGTAGAGAGGGAGGAGGAGGGAGGGCGAGAGGAAGGAATAGATGGTGAGAGAGAAAGTTCTCACTCTCTCACTCTGTCTGCCTTTTTAGCCTCAGCCTCACAGCACTGATATTTACAGTGACATATTTAAGACAGGCCATGGTTGGGACACCACCCTCTGAATTCTCTGAAAACCTTCCCCTAATGAATTACATTATCCCTGCATCATTTGTCCTAACTCCTGATACTGGTGCTGTGACAGGGAGGGCTGGAGGGAGGGAGAGTCCCTCTAAGGGATACACTGGTGCTGTAACAGGACAGGGGGAGGGCTGGAGGGAGGGAGAGTCCCTCTAAGGGTTATATAACAAAGGTCCCTGTCCCTCCTTCCTTGGTCCTTCCTCAGTGGGTGTGTGTTTGGGGGATGGAGGTTTAGGATAATCTTCATAAAGTAAGATGGTAACGTCACTGAGGGGGAGGTGGGCCTGTTATCAATAATAACACAGAGTCAGGCATGTTATTGGCCTTTTTAGTTCCCATTAGGCCTCATCCTCTCCATGTGATACAGGGGGAGCCGGTCTTTCTTTTTAATCCGAGCCTAGGTCCAGAATAGGACTGACCATATTATAGATCTGGCCATAACCACTGCCATATGATGGGTTCCACAGCATGGATCTATCTTTCCATTCTCGTAAATACTTTTGTCAAAGTGGACTTGCTAATTGTTAGCTGTGCCCTAGGGCAGAGGCCAGTATAAATGCTTAGCTGTCCTGTGTGTTCAGGTTCTCGTCGTGCGTGTCGTTCTACTCCATCCTGAATGAGCTGAATGACTACGCAGGGCAGAGGGAGGTGGTGGCCGAGGAGATGGGGCACAATGTGTACGGAGAGCTGATGAGGTATTCACAGGACCTCAAGTCAGAGAGGAAACATGTGAGTGGCTTTACTAGTAGTACACTAACCCCTAGTTGTACGTATTGCAGGCCTTCGGAAAGTATTTACCCCTTGACTTTTTCCACATTTTGTTACGTTACAGCCTTATTCTAAAATGGATGAAATAGTTTTTTGTCCCTCAATCTACACACAATACCCCATAATGACAAGGCAAAAACATTATTTTTGGTTTGAGCAAATGTGTATATAAAAAAACAAAAACAGCACATTTACGTTAGTATTCAAACCTTTTACTCAGTACTTAGTTGAAGCATCTTTGGCAGCAATTATGGAGGCTACTGTGTTCTTGAGGACCTTCAATGCTGCAGTCAATTTTTAGTACACTTCCCCAGATCTGTGCCTCGAGACAATCCTGTCTCTGAGCTATATGGACAATTCCTTCGACCTCATGACTCAGTTTTTGCTCTGACATGTGGGACCTTTATATAGACAGGTGGTGCCTTTCCAAATCATGTCCAATCAATTGAATTTACCATAGGTGGACTCCAATCAAGTTGTAGAATCATCTCAAGGATGATCAATGGAAACAGGATTCACCTGAGCTCAATTTCTAGTCACGACTTCGTCTCGGGCCTAACCACACCCGTGCCAATATTTCAATACTTCTCGGGCATTATCACTTAATTGATCACTCTGTTGTCTCAGAGAAAATTGTAGTGTATACAAGGTTTAAACAGGCTTCTAAAGTTGGTAATTTCCACTTTAAAATGGCAGACTTGATTTATCCTAACTAGATATGTATCAAAACATGCAATAAGATTTTCATTAATTATTATCCACATAATAATGTGAATTAAGTCAAATTAAGATAGTACATCTGTATGTGTGTTGAGTTGTATGTTTGTGTGTGTTGTCTCCACAGCACCTCCAGGAGGGCAGGAAGGCACAGCAGTATCTGGACCAGTGTTGGAAACATATGGACAATGTGAGTGTGTGAGAGGAGGCAGGGAAGAAGGAAACGGAGAGAGGGAGGGCCTCGTGGCACAGGTCACAGAGGGGACAGGGAAGGCCCCTCGCAGGGCATGAGGCCTAAAATGATCCCCTCTGCCGTCAGCCAGACGCCCAGTCCTGCTGGGCCACGTGTGAGAGAGGGCCAAGAGGATCTCCACTTACCTCCGCACACACACATTTAAAGGACTACATACACATAAACACACACACACATTTAAAGGACTACATACACATAAACACACACACATTTAAAGGACTATAAACACACACACATTTAAAGGTCTGCATACACACACACACACACACACACGCACTGAGAGAAGTATTCCTGCATTTCATGCCTTTGCAGTTTTCCTGTGTCAAATTTTCAAAGGCTGAATAATTTTTGCAGCTTGTGTGATTGCAGCCAGCAACAGCTGAATCTCGCATTGAGAATGGCAGTGTTGTAATGCCTTAGGTATTCCTCTTTGTTGCACTGTCACGTAATGCAGCACAGATGTTCTGGCCAGAGGAGAGCATACATTTATTTTGAGGTTTTTAGTTTGCACTGCTGCCTGTTTATTAACCACAATCAATAGTGCTTCTGCTCTGTTTTGCTCTCCTATCTATGTCCTGTAGAAATAGTAGAGGCTTGCATTCATTACGAGGCAGGATTTTGAGAAGAGGTCAATATGTCTTGACTAATAATGTGTCTCCTATTTGACTTTCTTAGAGCAAGAAGAAGTTTGAGCGGGAGTGCAAGGAGGCAGAGAAATCCCAGATCAGCTACGACAGGTTAGACAACGACATCAACGCCACCAAGTCTGAGGTAGAGAAGGTAAGTCCTGACCTGGCTTAAGCCTTGATATGTACACTACCTACACCCATACACCTCGGAGGTTGTCATTTGCTCTGTATATTGAGTTGGTCTGAATTCTTCCTCTTGTCCACTGCAGGCGAAGTCTCAGTTGTACCTGCGCACACACTCAGCAGACGAGAGTAAGAACGAGTACGCTGCTCAGCTGCAGAACTTTAACGGGGAGCAGTGGAAACATTTTAACGTGGCAATTCCACAGATATTCAAGGTAAGCCACAGCCAGCCATTCTCCTCCAGGCTTCTCTCATCACGCATTGGCCGGAGAGATGGACATCTGAGCTGTGATTGGCTAACATTAGACCAAAAGGTCAGAGGTTACTGTGTGTGTGTGTGTGTGTGTGTGTGTTCCGACCTCTCCAGAACCTGCAAGACATGGACGAGAGGCGGACAGTGAAGCTGGGAGAGACGTACCGGAGCTTTGCTGACGTGGAGCGCAGAGTCATCCCCATCATCTCCAAGTGTCTGGAGGGCATGGTGACTGCTGCCAAGGCTGTGGACCAACGCAAGGTGGGTCTGAAGTATGATGCACTGGTATAGTGGCCTACACAGTAGCATGATTCCTTCTAGCATAAGCATGTAGCACGGTGCTCTATAGTTTGGAGCAGGGTGTACACAAGACTGTGCTTTAGCACAGGGCAATTTAGAACAACAGTGTAAGGATGAGTTTTATGCCTATTTATCAGCGTTAGCACTAATGTTAATAATTTGTCCACGTGCCTTGCGGGATGATGCCATTCTCTTTTACGTTTTACTTTGTAAAAAAAAAAAAAAGCTGTAATGGGACTGTTTAATTTACTAGAACTCTATTAAAAATGCATTGTAAGGAAAATGGAAACATGCTATGTGTTGCAGTAGGGCCTTTTAGAATAATGCAAAACATATCCTTGACTCTTTCAGAGTTGATGAGCGAGGGGAAGCAAACGATGCCAGTCAGTCTAACCAGCCGGCCCATTGAAACTATACCCAAACTAAAGACCATATTAAATTGACATTAGTCTGAGTGACAGTATTATCAGTTGTCAAATTGTACATGAAGAGATGGGCACATCTTGTAATTGACAGATGCAGGGAAAACATTTAGATTTCTATATAGTATCAGAAAGAACATATTCTGCAGTTTCTATGATATCGCTTTTTCCAAGAATATCCGCGCTGTCCATGCATTCAGCACATGACCAATCACCTGACAGCATTGCTCTGACAACTAGGCAAAGACTAGTAACATAATAAACTTAAAATATGCTATTTGTTTTTTTAATGCATTTTCTTATTTCTTCGATGTTTCTTTAGACCTTCCAAAACAAAGTTATAATGGATTTGTTTGTGATTGAACTAGTGTTTTTTTTTTTTTACTTATAACCCAGAAACTCATTCCACAGAGGGCAGAGTTTCTGTGGGTTTTTGCTCCTCCCTTGTACTTGATTGATTAATTAAGGTCACTGATTAGTAAGGAACTCCCCTCACCTGCTTGTCTAGGTCTAGAGTAACATAAACTCCCCTCACATGGCCTTGAGTAACAAACTAATTCACATTTTATTTATTTTATTTAACCTTTATTTAACTAGGCAAGTCAGTTAAGAACACATTCTTATTTACAGTGACGGCCTACCTACAGGGTCAGCCCCTGGAGCAAATTAGGGTTAAGTGCCTTGCTCAAGGACACATCGACAGGTTTTTCACCTTGTCGGCTCGGGTATTCGAAACAGCGACCTTTCGGTTACTGGCCCAACGCTCCAACCGCTTGGCTACCTTACGCCCATGTTCTTTGAAGTAATATTTTAATGTTACCTAAGACCTTCATAAAGACCATCATAAACACAACCAAATTATTATTCTTCCGATAGCATGTATGAAATGTATTTATTAGACTGTTATTTTTATTAGATTTTTTTACTTTAGTTTATTTAGTACATTTTTTCTTAACTCTATTTCTTGAACTGCATTGTTGGTTAAGGGCTTGTAAGTAAGCATTTCACGGTAAGGTCTACACCTGTTGTATTCGCCGCATTTGACAAATAGTTTGATTTGATTCGCCGGGCTGGAATTGGTATCGAAAATAGGCTATAGGCCTACGTTTTTCCACTATGACTTTGTAGAATTATACAAACATATCCTAGTCTCTATCTAAACAAATAACTATTGTTATATTTTTACATGGATATATTTCCACTAATATTTCTTCATGCAGTTTATCCTTTACAATTGTTTATGCACTAAGTTTTGTGCTTATGTTTGCACACCTTGTAGGTTGATATGCATCTGATGCGTATGCTGAAGGTGCCTGGCAACGTTCTCTAGCTGGTGCTGAAGGCCAGGCGGTACTAGTGTTAAAGGGATATTTTGGCAAAGAGGCCCTTTATCTACTTCCCCAGAGTCAGATTAACTCGTGGATACCATTTTTATGTCTCTGTGTCCAGTATGAAGGAGGTTAGAGGTAGCTTAGCGAGCTAATGCTAACTAGCGTTAGAGCAATGACTGGAAATCTTTGGGCTTCTGCTAGCATGTTAGCTGTCGTGTGTTAGTCAGCCTCTGCCTAATTTTTTTGTGTTGCTGGCTGGCCCCGGCAGGCAGAGCCTCCTCTCTCCTTCCCACCCACAGGCCTACACACAGCCTGGCTGTTGCTGCTGCTGGAGCTAGCGGAGCAGAGCTGCTCCCTCTCAGTGTGACTTGTTTTCTTCTTTATGATTCTTCTTTATGCACACAGCGCATGCTGCCCTGTGGTTTCCACCAGGGGCTGAGCTGTACTGTGGTCATGGTGTCCCAGACAACATAATTTTAAAGAAACGTCAGTCTAATGTTTGATGTTCACTGTCATACAGTCTCACGCTGTCTTTCTCTTTCTCTTGTCTTTCTGTCAGGACTCAGCGATTGTAGTGGAGTCGTTTAAGTCGGGCTTTGAGCCTCCAGGGGACTTCCCGTTTGAGGACTACAGTCAGAACCTCTCCCGGACGGGCTCAGACAACACTATCAGCACCCCCAAGAATGAGGGGGGAGTCAAGCCAGACCCCAAACACTCGATCAGCAAGGCTGCCAAGAACAAACTGTGGCTCTTTGGGAAAAAGCCCAAGGTGAGAGAATCTTCATCACCTGCTATCAAGACCTTTGCTCACTGTTTGAGTAGTGAAGAACTTGTATGTATGCCCACTCACTGATTTGTCTTTTTTTTCTCATAACAGAGTCCACTGGTAGGTTTATACCTTCAGGTAGCTGTGTTTTATAACAGTCACCTAAATCTATAGCATTTTCTATGTCATTACATAAATCACTACACTTTGACCTACCAAAGGCCATACCTGTTAATCTTTCACTTTTTGTAGGTTTTGTGTGAGAGTAGCTAACAATTTCAATACAAGGGGTGTTGGTGCTCATGTTGACTTTGATTTGCCTGCTCTGGTCTTTTGTCCATTCTTGTCTCTCAAATGTCGTCTTGCATGATCTTGCTTAACTGGACTTTTGTGGGATAATACGTTGGCAAACCCCCTTTTTTTTTTTCACCTCTGCTTATCACTTATATAGACACAACACCATGAGTTTATGTTCAATATTTACAATATGTTCCTAGTTCTTAAAGTGTGGAGGTTTATCACCCCTTTTCTGTTGTCCCAGTCTCCCCCCTCCTCTCCTCCCCCTGCTCCCCACCGCCCCGACCGGGCTACCGCCAGCCACTGTCAGTCTCCTAAATTTGCCAGTGACCCCATAGCTTTCTGTCTGTCTGAAATGAGAACGGTCAAACCCAGGATAGCCTCTTTCAGGGGTCTTAAACGAGCGGTAAGACTAAGAGCATGTCGGTGTGTTTGGGTTTGCAGTGTTTTAATTATCTCTTTCTCTTTTCTCTCTCTCTCTCTCGCTCTCTCTCTCTCCCTTCTCACCTCCCTCTCGTCTCTCTCTGGTTTTGAATCAGTTAGTTATTCTCTAGTTAGGAACGGGAGGGTGTTGAAATCACAGGAGTGCCATTATTGAGTGTGTTGTGTGTTATGTAGGAAGCGATACTAAAGCTGTAGGTGGTATTTGGATAGGAGGTGGTTACAGTGGTATGTCGATGTGACATGGTCTACTGTACCTCGTCATGAGCCAGCCAATATCCTGTATGATGGCTACACAGTCTAATGAATCTCACACAATGGTATTACTGTGCCAGACCATTGATTTTGTGTCTCCCCTGCGTGTCTCATTGGTTTCTGGCTAAAGGACCTGGTTTAATTTCCTTAATGTATGAGGTGATTCATGGTTGTCTGCAGTAAAGAAACTGACTTCCAGGAAACAACCCTTTTCTTATTTCAAATAGCATCACATCTAAAGAGGGCTTTTAAGACTTGTTTTAGTGGAATTAAAAGGATATCTTGAAGAGTGTGTTCTCCTTGTAGCATCAAGATATCTATTAAATGCATGAAATATAATAACAGATATTACATAAGTATAACTTCACCCAGATTGACACACTGAGTGCTCGTCAGATTGTGTCTGCCTTTGTTCTCGACAACTGTGGGTAACTCTGTTCCCAAGGGAAAACACCCCCGACAACCTCTCGACTCTCTTTCCTTAGTCACACCCTCGTGATGCTGTGCTCGTAGTTACCATAATAACCTACATGAGCCACATGCGTTTTGATAACCATTCCATATTTAATTTCTGTTGTTTTTCTTCTACCGTAACCAAAACCTACACAGTGGTCAGTGAAGGTAAGTTGTGATATCTGGACTGCCGTAACTAGTTGTGTCCCACCTGGTGGAGTTCTATAGCACAAGTCTAGTGTTACGAGCCGTTCTAGAGTGAGGTTCTCAAACCTATTCTTTTTCCAGTCTCTCCTAGTGTAATTCTCATAGGTTGTTTCTAGAGAGCACGAGTGACTGTGTCATTGTAACTGGACAGTTTACTGATGTGATTTCAGGCTCCATCACTGGAGGACTTCAGCCATCTGCCTCCCGAACAGAGACGCAAGAGGCTGCAGGCTAGGATCGACGAGCTCAGCAAAGAACTACAGAAAGAGGTGGACCAAAGGTAAGCCATGTGAAGACTTACTTTAACACTGATCTGTGTGTCTTTATGCTGTCCACGTTTCTACTCCAGCAGTATTTCATTGACATGCCAGTGTCATTTGTTAAATAGTTTATGTACAATGTTTTTCACATTGTGACTCTGTGTGTGTGTGTGTGTGTGTGTGTGTGTGTGTGTGTGTGTGTGTGTGTGTGTGTGTGTGTGTGAAGAGATGCGCTGAACAAGATGAAGGATGTGTATGAGAAGAATCCTCAGATGGGCGACCCAATGAGCCTCCAGCCCAAGATCTCCGAGACCATGTGCAACATGGAGAAACTGCGCTCCGAGATCCACAAGAACGAGGTTACAGTACATCCAGTACTTCTGGAGAAATAGTGACTGGGCTAAGGCGTCCTGTGCTGAGTTAGCCCCCTCTGGAGGAGGACTATATGCACCGTTTCCCTTTGTCAACAGCACACTGAGTAGAACAGAATAGGAGTTCTTAGTGATTCAGGGGGTTACATCTACTACACTATATTGAAAGACTGGTTGAACGATGGCATATCCAGGATAAGAATGAGTGTATTCATCAAGGGGTTGTAAACAACAGTATGAATGTTATATGACTGTTTCTACCTCTTAATTTCCTTCTCTCTATGTCTCTCGCTCTCTCTCGCTCTCTGTGTCTCTCTGTCTCACACACAGAGCTGGCTGTCGGAGGTGGAGGGGAAGGTGAGCACCAGAGGAGATCGAAGACCCAGTGCCGACATCAACCATCACACACCCCACGGCAGAGAGAGGTCAGAGGGCACAGAAACACATTGTTTATGTGGTAGTAATAAATTGTAGACTAGAAGAAGTAGTAAGAGTAGTAACAGAGTAGAGTTGTTTGTTGTAGTGAAAGGGACACGTGCCCATGGGCCATAGCGTGAATTGAACAAATCTAATCTATCAGGTTCACCAGATGTCTGCATATAAATAGAATGACACACATTCTTGTTCTTTGTGTCTTTGAAAACTTAACCTGGGTGGAGTCGTAATCGTTTTTCTGAAGGAAAATGACTCGGGTGGCTGTCACAGTCTGACTGGAGCAGAATCCTACAGCTTGAGTTCAGCCATCTAGACCAGAGTGGCTGAGATGGCGCTGACTCTCTCATCAGTCTCTCCTCTCCACCCTCTTCTCCTCCTCCAGCCCTGAGGGCAGTTACACAGACGACCCCAGCCAGGAGCACCGGAGCCCCCCTCACCAGCCAGACCCCCGACAGGCCCACCAGCCAGACGAGTTTGATGATGAATTTGACGACGACGACCCGCTCCCAGTCCTTGGCCACTGCAAAGCGCTCTACTCCTTTGATGGTATTAGTACAGTAGAGCAGAGCCAGTGGTGCTCTCTATGCATTTCACTGTCTCACTGTGTGGTGACAGTATGTGTGGTGGGCTGGGCATTTCCACTAGCGAAACTGACTGGAGCAGTGTTTTTGTTTTTGCATGAATGTGAATATGGAATGTAGATGATGTGATGTGGTATTCCTGTAAAGTGGTGTGTGTTGTGGTTCTTTCCCTGTGCGCTAACGGAATGTCTTTGGTCTGTGTTGTGCTGTTGACGCCCAGGTCAGAACGAGGGAACACTGTTGATGAAGGAGGACGAGGTGCTGTACATCATCGAGGAGGACAAGGGCGACGGCTGGACGCGAGCCAGGAAGCAGAGCGGAGAGGAGGGCTACGTACCCACGTCCTACGTGGAGATCGCCATGGAGAAGAACAGCAAAGGTGCGGTCACCTACATCTGATCGGACCACCTGCATGGACTCCTATATATCCTCTCTTCCTCCTCTGGGGAGTGCTGGTCCGAGCAGCAGCTCCTCTTTGTTTACTGAGGGAGCACACGGACAAACAAACACTCCACAATCCTGGTATTATAGTGACCCTACAGGAGCTCTGTATCAATGAATTAAGCCATGTGTGTCTGTAGGACGACATATCCATAGCCGTGCTCTATGGCAAGGGGACTCATCACCCCTTAGAGCAGATTATTTGATTTAATATTTGTTGTTTTTAGTTCATGTATCTTTTTGTTTTTAGAGGTAGATGTTAAAATACTCTTCTGGTTTTAAGATCTTTCTACTTTGGATCAAAGTGATTTGGAAAATAGAAAAAAAAAGAAAAAAAGTTCAAATGGCTCTCCTGTGAAGTAGTGACCCGCGACATACGCCTAGTTTCCTGAAACGAGTCACATATATATGTTATCAGTCACCTGTTGTGAGTCTCGTATGTTAAGTACTCTGCTCCACCTATTAAGACATTAATGCAGTAATACGGTCCCAGTAAGGAGTGGCCTTGGTCTGTGCCTATATGACTCATACCTCCCACTACGATACTACGCTTTAAGATAATTGTACACTCCTTCTCTCTTCTTGTGTGTGTGTGTGTCTGTGTCACAGCAATACTGCCCTCTTGTGGTCAGGGCTATATTAAACCCAGGGGCGGGGTTCTTCAGTGTGTACTACTGTCCTGTCTGTCTCCGTCCCAGTCGTGGGGGTCGGTACAGTAATTCCTCTCCTTTCTCTCTCTCTCCTGTTGGACTGCAGGTTCCTGAGTGAAGCAGTGTGGCGAGGTCTTTGGTGGAGGGTACATGCTGTGTCTGGTGGAGCTAGTGGCTTGCCTTTGGCGGGGAGGGGAGGGGAGGGAGGTTGGCATGTTGGCATGTTTGCATGCACACATCCATGACCATTAACATAATTCCATAGCAGCAGAGATTCCTGAGGTAGTAGCTATGCCTCTATAGGAGGGGAGTGTTATTCTAAACGGTGTCTATACACAGCACAGAGTAACCAATCCACTGCAGCATACCAGCAAGAACCAGGGATGGGGCTTATAGTTAACGACTTACAAGCAATTAATACACCACTACTACACTACTCTACTATTACGCACCTCTTAATGTTGTATTCCTGCTCTTTGGGCGTCGTCCAGCACTAACAGCCTGGCTTGTTGTTGCATTGTTCCATTGTCATTCCATTGTTGGGAATGTCTGCCTGACTGTGCCACTCTCCTGTTCTCCCCTTACTTTAACATGCTACTGCATGTCTGTAATATGAACTGTCATTACGTAGTACAGGCTGGTCATGACGAAATGCAGCGTCTTGGATGTAGCTCTGTGGATGTTGCTCTGTGGATGTAGCTCTGTGGTCGCCCCCACCGCCCACTCGTTCACTTCTAATCTTCCTGTGTGTCTCCTTCATTCATCCATGATTTTTGTTTGTTTTGTCTCGCCCTTTCTTTTCTTTCTGTGTTGAGCGAAACATTCCCATCATGCTGTGCGTGCGCTGAACTTCACCTCTTTCCAGTAACTCATGTGGCGCGGCACGCCCACACCGATCAGATTAGGAGCAGTGCTACTCTTGAAACGGCATGCCTGTCCTTCACACTATCTCTTCACCTCCTCCTCCCTGCACCAGCAGCTCAGACCAGAGGAAGGCCGGAGGTAGTGCAGTGACATCAGCAAGCCAGCAGAGGGCCCTCCTCCCTCACAAGTCAGTCACCACACAGCAGCTCAGGCCAGGAAACCTGGATGCTGGGTGGAGACAAATTACAGGGCATCCATCCGCAATTCAACAACTACGCCAACTCTCCTTGCAGTCTCTGCCTTAATACTAACTCTGAGAGTGGGGATGGACAGGCTGATTGCTCAGCCATCACTCTCTGCTGCACACAATGTCTCCAACCGACAAAGTCTACGCTGGCTGTGGTGCTCCTCTGGGCCAGACCCCGGCGTGTCTCTTCTCCTCTGTCTCACAGGAGCATCCTGGGGCCTTGCTGCGTGCGGTCCCCACGTGAAAGTGTTGCATTCCCATAACGTTTCTGTTTCAAGCGCATATTATATTTGTGAATGTGATTATACATATATAAACATGTGTATGCATATTAATGTGAGTGTGTGTCTATACATATATGTAGTTAGTTTTATTACTAAATTGTATGTATTAGCATCGCTTTTATTTCATACTGAATGTGTTTTTATCGTGACTTTTTATAGGGTTTTTAATCAGACGAATGACTCGCTTTTCAGAATCGTGCCGTTAGCTCAAAGTAACCATGCGTTGTTTGTCAGAATATCCTTCTGAATAGGGACATGGTCTTCACTGATGCACTTTTGCCCTATAGCATTTGAATTGAATATCAATGAATAAATGAATGAATGAAATGGACTCTGTATGCTACCTTTTTGTACAAATGTAAGGTGACCACTGTGTTATTACAGGAGGTGTTCAGAACTACCACAGTTCAGAACTACCACAAAATAAAGGCCTTTACTGTAGCTAGCCATGGAAATGCTTTTGATACTCCTAGTCCTAACCATCTTGAATTTAATGAATTTGAAACTGCATTTAATTTGCGTAATTGACCATATGAGCATAATTGACATGGTGAGCGATTTGGAAAAATAAGTTAAGTAGCTTTTATGAGACTGACACAGGGTTTTACCCTTGGCAGGGTATAATTTTCGCTATTAAAAAAAAACAACGTTTTGTTGCAGTGCTAATACGAGCAGTGCTTTAGTTCTTAATAAATACTTAAAGCTGTGAAAGTGACATTATCATATCACGATATGCTCATCTTACTTGAACTGTACCTCTGAACTTCCAAAAGAACCCCATGTGCTTACTTCCATTAGATGTCTTTATTAAGATCGATCTGCTTCGTTGATGAATGTGCACTAACAAAGATAATGCAGATGAAATGGAACAGTGCAGGTTCTATAAATCCTGTGATTCTTAGTTTCCATTGGATGAATGCTCTCCTCTCTTGTTGAACTGATTTAATAGGTGTGTTATGGGAAAGATCCTCCCTTTCGTTTCAGTGAAATTCCCTTGAGTGGCTTTCCGAGCATGAAGGTGGAGTTTACAGCAAATATGTAAGCTCTGGCTATTGGCTACCTGCCTGTATTGTAGACCTATTCATGTATTGACCCTACCCTACAATATCTAATAATACTGTTTACATCCCTGATGAACATGTCGTTGTGGATCTCTAAATCAGGAGAGAATGTCAAGGTGTAAGTAGTTGATTTGAATATGACGCACCTTAACCCATTCATTTCTGGAGTGTGTGTGTCTGGCTGTCCTTCATCAGGAATATAACAAGGGTTTTTGACAAGCTTGTCTCTAACGGCCTAAAACAGTGCTGACCCTATTCTTGGCACCTTGGTGCAAGTGGCCTTCATTGGTGACAAAGTATGATGATGTATAATGCTGTAGGTTTTTCACGAGCATCCTTAACCAAAAGTTATGAGATTTAAAAAAACAAAATGTGATTTTCACTTTGGATTAAAACTGTGAGCTAAATCATATCCATGATGCTGTAATTCTGATAATTCTGCAAAAAAGCTAACAATATGCTTTAAGATTATATAAAGTATTCACGCATATCACGGCAAGGAGCAAATTGTGTTATCTACCAACCCAGCTGAGTTGGCATGGTGGCAAATTCATCTAATGGCAAGAAAGTAGATATGAGAATCTCACTGTTGACTCTTATTTTAACACATATTGTAATAACCAATGGCAGTACTTCTATTTCTTCATCTTGTGCACATCTCTTTACTTTTTAATGTTGTCAGACACTTTGTGAAAATACATCTGTTATATTCTCTCAATTGTTCTAATAAAACAAACACATGAACATACAAAAGAACATTTAGCATCTTATTGAAGACTTCATTAGGGTTGCAAAATTCTGGGAATTTTCAAAAAATTCCCTGGTTTTCCAGAAATCCTGGTTGGACTATACCGTATAGATTTTTGTTTCTGCTTTTACCCTCCTAATCTTGCAAGCCTATTCTTCATCAACTCAGGGCTGGATTCAATCCCTATCGCGTAAGATCCATGTTAAAATGTACAGGTAAAGAAATTTCCCCCCCGGGGGATCAATAAAGTAGCTATCTATCTAATTTCCGATTTATGCAGTGTTTCCCGTCAATGCAGTCTCCACCTTTTTTTAAATTTCAATTGAGCAAGAACTCTGCTCTTCCACAATACTTCTGCTATACAGATTGAATCCAGCCCATCATTTTTTTTGTATCATGAAATGTAGAAATGTTCCAAGGTTGTTACTCAGACACCACCTGCATGTAATTTCTTCATCTATTTATTTCTTGCCACAATAGTTCATATAAAGATATTACAATTCTATGCAACTCTATTTACAAGTCAATATTTTAAGAGGGAAATATATTACAGTCTAGCATTCACATGCTTATGTATTATGTACACCTTTCACCCTTCAGGATTATCCAGATGATCTCATAAAATACCATATCTGAAGAACAATAAACATGAAACAAGCAGTCGAAGATCTGGTTAATCTACATACAGTATATAGTATTTAAGACAATATACGGTTAAACTACCTCTTGTCTGACGACCAATCGTCTTCCTTCTTCCACTTCTGTCTCGTCATTCTATGTTCTCCTTTCAAAGTAATCGTTGAACCCTTATAACAAGGGTGTTACATCTCAATCACTACTTTAGGGATGCATTCATACATACACTCATTTCCTTCTGACAAACACTTTCAGAAACGCTTCTTGGGTCCTCTGTCGCTCTCTCTCTGTGTGTGTGTGTGTTCCACTCTCAGTAACATACAGTAGGATTACTAAGGACCAGGGCCAAGGGGCTACACTACCACACAGTATATGGTGTAAATGCCCCCCTCCTAGCCTTGGTGCTAGTCTGTGCTATCATGCCAACTCCCTGACACTCATTGACCTGCCATTGGCTTGACAATGACGGCAATGGAGTAGGCAAGAGCACAAACAGATCTGGGACCAGGCTACCCCCCTCCTCCGTCACGGAGGGAAAGATTTCCCCTTCATATCAGCACACTTAGATTAGTGTCCTGCCAGGGATGACTTCCATTTGGATCTGACTCACTCCCTCCAGTGGACAGGTTGGAAAAGGACACCAGTCTCGTTCTGTAACAGTCTTCCTCATCCCCGGATAGTACGGGGCACAGTTTGTCCTCTCGCTTAACCAACCTGTCATTTTACATACGACCAACCACTGTTCAGGAATACATATTATGTTTACCACAGGCTCTGATTAGAGTTCTGTGTGTTTGACCGATGGCTCCAGCTTCCTGGACAGAGCAGTCAGGATGAGTGTGAACTTGTCGTACCTCTCCGTCTGGTTCACGGCCGCCCCTCTGCTGCCCCACAGCAGACGCAGCTGGAAGTCTGTTTTACAGATCTCCAACAGGTCCTCGTCAGCCTGGAAATCTACAGCCAGAAAGAGGAACACGTTATCATTAGCCTTGTAACTCATCGTACCTGCCGAGACATGCTGTATGGCATATGTTATAGTTTCTTTCACAATCTCGGGCACTATGGGGGGGAAAAAAGGGCAAATGTAAGTCGTTTTGGACAGGAGTATTACATTGCAATTAATTTGGACAACTGTGAGCCCTGTGTCTAGCAGTGGGTGTGGAGAGTATTACCTTGCAGGACGCGTTTAGTGTTGGCGGTGTATGAGTCAGCGTTGTGTGCTACGCTGCGGGCCTCCTCCAGGTGGCGTAGCAGGATTTCACAGCCCTGGTCGTTGCTCTCCCACAGCTCCATGCCCTCGAATGCCACCGCCGGGCGATCCATCAGCGTCAGCAGGGGCATCAGTAGAGGCACCGTGGTGCCAGTCAGGGGCATGTCCACTACACACGCGCACACACAGGGACACGGTCAGAGACTGCAGCCACCAACAGACAGCTACAACTGAAGGCTCCATTTAAAGTGCTTTTACCTGTTCCTTCATACAGTCCCTTGTAAAAGGGCTTGAGAGACTTCTCGTATATGATGGCAGTCTGAGTGTACTTCCTCCTCAGCATGGTCCAGGTGTGGTCTAAACGTGTGATCTGTGGACAAGAGCAGAGAGCTGTTAGGTAACAAACACCACAATATCTCCAGGAACCTACGCCTGCAGCCCTCTACACTCGTACCTGTATACAGGTTGAAAATGGCAGATTTGGGCACTGATAGATGGCTAAATTGTAACTCAGTGGCTGAACAGTAACACTAGTTAGACCTCTCACTCAAACCCTTGTCGTTTTTGTATCTTATGTTGCACCTACCACACATTTTCCAAGAATATTCTGAATATGTCACTGAATGTATCCAGAGTATTTTCAGATTCAGAGCAAAAAGTACAGTCAATGGAAAATGCACATAAAATCAACAGTGTAATGTTTGTCTTGTGTCAGGTGAACTGTTGTATCCTCACCTTTTGGTCTAATAACTTTCCCATAATCTTCAAACTGTTCCCTTTTCCATTGCTACCATGGTTATGCATATACTTACCATATTTAATCTGTAATAAACATTTCAATTATCCATAAAGGCCAATTCCCACACGTGAAGGGTGAAGGACTCAACTCTGACTATGCGGTGGGGTTGGGGGACCGTGTCTTATGTGTCCGGCTGTATTGAGTGGGGTACCTGAGGCATGTCCAGTGCTTTCATGATGGAGGAGAAGGCGTACAGGTCCCCCATGGAGTCCTTCAGTTCTAGAGCCACCATGATGATGCGGTTCAGCGTGGCGGTCCGCTCCTCCAGACTTCCTGTGCAGCCCAGGATGTCCACGGCAACCCCGATGGCCATGGTGTGGTGCCTGAGTTACACAACAGAAAGTTCAGTAATTTGTCCCTATAACCTCTTGTCTACATGTGGGGTCCCTAGCATCTGAGGAGTGTGTCAGGTGAGTTTAGGTGTGTATGTGTGTGTGTGTTTACCTTTCCATCAGGTCTTGCCGCAGCTGCCTGCCTTGGGGTAAGGTCACTAGCTCCAGGCCAGAGGACACACCCATTTGAACTTTCACCTCTTCAGAGATGCCATGTACCCTAGCAACCTGTGAGGTACATAGATTATTTTAATTTTTTTTGCATTAGTGTGGTTTTGGAAGTGTTTTAGTATGGTCATGTTTGGGGAAATCCTATCATTGATCATTAGTTCCTTCTGACTGAATTAAACGAGACACCTCAAAGCCACATTTACTTAACTGTGTACCATAGCTGTTTTTAACAATATTATAAAGATGTTTCCCTCAAGACTAGACACACAGTCATGGATTTGGCTGCAGATCATTTTTGGTGCATCTTATTAAATTCAATTCACTGGTTTCGTTTTGCACTTTATGTGGTGCACCACACCCAGACAGACATAAGACACCTGACTGTCTGTAAAAGGCCAAATACCAACGAGAGGAAATGAATGAAATGCCAGTCTGTCTCTGATGCCCTCTGGGCGCCTGACTGTTTCTATCCCCTTAGTTAGATGTTTCTGAAGAATGAGGCCTGAATCCTAACTCATCACACTGAGTGTACAAAACATTAAGAACACCTGCTCTTTCCATGACAGACTGACCAGGTGAATCCAGGTGAAAGCTACTATCCCTAATTCATGTCACTTGTTAAATCCACTTAAATCTGTGTAGTTGAAGGGGAGGAGACAGGTTAAAGAAGGATTTTTAAGCCTTGAGATGGGGTAATTTAAGTGCCTTTGAATGGAGTATGGTGGTAGATGCCAGGCGCACTTGTTTATGTCAAGAACTGAAAAGCTGCTGGGTTTTTCACGCTCAACACTTTCCCGTGTGGATCAAGAATGGTCCACCACCCAAAGAACATCCAGCCAACTTGACACAACTGTCGGAAGCATTGGAGTCAACATGGGCCAGCATCCGTGTGGAATGCTTTCAACACCTTGTAGAGTCAATGTCCTAACGAATTGAGGCTGTACTTAGGGCAAAAGGTGGTGCAACTCAATATTCCTAATGTTTTGTACACTCATCATCAATTCATTTCAGTTATGATCTCTGGTTGGGATTCAGCCCTAAATGTTCAGACATCCAGTAGGACTAGTGGTGTGGTGAATGTAATGTGGGTTACATGGTATGTAGTGGGACAGTGCAATGCAGTACCTGGCAGTCTGCCATGAGGATGTGCTTGGCGATGATGTGGTGGTCTTTATTGACCAGCAGCTCTTTGGCTCTCTTCAGTACACTCATCTCAAGGGGTTTGTTCTCTGTAGGCAGCAGCCTCGACTCAAACTCCCCCGGCCGGAACGCAGACGGAGTCTCCAACACCGGCCGCCGGAAGTTTCTCTCCTTCTCCTCCACAATCTCCTCTATCTCTCCCATCCCTCCTTTTCCATCTCCTTCCAGCACCTCTTCACTGCCATTCTCCAGGGCTTCGATGGCGTGGTGGTAGGAGCTGCGGTCCAATTTGGAGCCGTAGCTGCTCCTCTGGTTCTCCTCTGTCCTCAGCCTCTCGACATAGCTGTTGTTGTTGGGCTGGGAACCTGGGGCTGGGGCCTGGAATCTGTCACACTCTGCTGGGCTGCAGGGGCTCAGCTCACAGTAGTTCACTTCCGGGCTGGGGGGCTGCGGAGGCTGGAGAGCCTGGATCACATGCTGCTTCTTGGGTTTCAGTGGGGGTACAGGGGAACCCTGGGCTTGGGCAGCCAGGGGCTGCAGACGTGGGGAGCAGGGCATCCTAATGAAGGGCACCTTGCTGGGCTTAGGGGGCGGCTTGGGGCAGAGCTGGCTGTCTGAGCCCCGGATGGCCTCCCCGGCCTGGGTCTCAAAGGCCATCCTCCTTGACACGGTGGGGCTGAGGGCCGGCTCACTGCCCGTCCTGAATACTGGAGACTTGGGGCTGGGCGGGTGCTCCATGAGCTGGGGCTGGGGCCTGCAGCCTGGGGATAGGGTGAGCGAGAAAGAGGTAAACATCATTATTTAAACCTGCACACTGCAGCCTAGCAACACCACACAGCTAGAGCCATGCTGTGTTCTGTAGCTGCTGCCTGGGAGTCCTGCTGTCTTTTTGAAGTCTGAACTGCATAGAAAGCTTAATTACATTGTCAGTCACAGAATGGAAGGCAGCTTGACTCTCTGATCTCTCAGCTCTTTTATTCCAAAGACTCAGACTTCAAGCACATCTATCGATTCTCATTTCAACTTTTATCTGTAATCCTTTCAGAAATACATTTATCTTCATCCCTAGCTCATGTCACACTTTTTACTTCTGAGTTGAAAGAGTACAAAGCAACGTTTTGAAAAATACATTTTTACATTTGCCTTTGAAATATACCCACCCCTGTGCAAAGAATGCATGTTCACGGAAACAAGTATTTTAAAGTCAATCCTCTGGCCTGCAGCATAATGACAGGATATGAGAGGGGGAAGGAGAGAGAGAGAGAGGGGGAAGGAGAGAGAGAGAGAGAGGGGGAAGGAGAGAGAGAGAGAGGGGAAGGAGAGAGAGAGAGAGGGGGAAGGAGAGAGAGAGAGAGGGGGAAGGAGAGAGAGAGAGAGGGGAAGAGAGAGAGAGAGAGAGGGGGAAGGAGAGAGAGAGAGGGGGAAGGAGAGAGAGAGAGGGGAAGGAGAGAGAGAGAGGGGGAAGGGAGAGAGAGAGAGAGGGGAAGGAGAGAGAGAGAGGGGGGAAGGAGAGAGAGAGAGGGGGAAGGAGAGAGAGAGAGGGGGAAGGAGAGAGGGGGAAGGAGAGAGGGGGAAGGAGAGAGAGAGAGAGGGGAAGGAGAGAGGGGGAAGGAGAGAGGGGGAAGGGAGAGGGGGGGGGGGGAAGGAGAGAGGGGAAGGAGAGAGGGGAAGGAGAGAGAAGAGAGGGAGAGGGGAAGGAGAGAGGGAGAGGGGGAAGAGAGAGGGAGAGGGGGAAGGAGAGAGAGAGAGAGAGGGAAAGAGAGAGAGGGAGAGAGGGAAAGAGAGAGAGGGAGAGGGGGAAGGAGGAGGAGAGAGAGAGAGAGGGAAGAGAGGAGAGAGAGAGAGATGGGGAAGAAGAGAGAGAGAGAGAGAGAGAGAGGGGGAAGGAGAGAGAGAGAGAGAGAGAGAGAGAGAGGGGGAAGGAGAGAGAGGAGAGAGAGAGAGAGAGAGAGAGAGAGAGGGGGGAAGAGAGAGAGAGGAGAGAGAGAGAGGGGGAAGGAGGAGAGAGAGAGAGAGAGAGAGGGGGGAAGGAGAGAGAGAGAGGAGAGAGAGAGAGAGGGGGGGAAGGAGAGAGAGAGAGAGAGAGAGAGAGAGGGGGAAGGAGAGGAGAGAGAGAGAGAGAGAGAGGAGGGGGAAGGAGAGAGAGAGAGAGAGAGAGAGAGAGGGGGAAGGAGAGAGAGAGAGAGAGGGGGAAGGAGAGAGAGAGGAGCGAGGGGTAAGGAGAGAGGGG